>CM041629.1:20349127-20386384 GCA_023333625.1 Bothriochloa decipiens | reverse complement strand
ACAGTAGTTAATGTAGGCATCTCTTGGTTATAGGTCTCCTGTAAATGATGTGCAAAATATGGAAACAATTGATTGGACAACACTGGAAATTGTGGAGACACGTGATGACGAGGGAAGAATTGAACTTATGAGCGAGAGTCAAATGTGTCAGCTTTTAGGCTTGGCAGATGAGGGGGCACCAAATGTACAATGTCCAATGGATTATGGACAAGTCAATGCTAATGAGCTTGATCAAGATGTTGATGGTGCTGCCATTCCTACTAATGATGCCGTACCAGGGGAGATTATTATTTCATATGATAAGAACAACCCATCAATGAAGGTTGGGACATTGTACCCAAATATGGAGGAGTTCAAGCTCGCAGTGCGGACATATGCCATCAAGAAGGAGTTTTGGTTAGGAGTTGAGAAGTCAACTACGAAGAAGTATAGGGGGTTTTGTAGGTCTGGTGATGAATCGACGGGCCCTTGCCGTTGGAGGATAAATGGTTCTACAGTGAATGGTACCTCCACCGTGGAGGTAAAATATTTTTTTGTATCTCTTAATTCATTTATTATTCATCTTGTTATGAAATTTAACATATTTTTTTTATTTTTGTAGGTAACCGTGTTAGTTGATAAACATGAATATGTTTCTACCCAGAGGGTTCATGTTACAACTCCAAGCTGCAAGTGGGTAGCTGACAGGGCTGTGGACATCCTCAGAGTTGAACCAAACATAGGAACCAAGGAACTGAAAACAAGGATAGAGACAAACCCACTTCATAGGTGTACAATTGGATATGATACTGTACAGCGGGGTAAACAAAGAGCTCTTCAAGAGATTTATGGGAAATGGAATGATAGCTTTGAGCTATTGTTTAGGTGGAAGGCCGAGGTGATGAAGCGGTGTCCTGGGAGTGTTGTTGAGATTGATGTTCTTGAGGTAGATGGTGACATATATTTCCATCGTTTTTTTGTGCCCTGAAAGCATGCATTGATGGATTCCTAGAAGGTTGTAGGCCTCATTTGAGTGTGGATGCTACAGCACTAAATGGGAGGTGGAATGGTCATTTGGCTGCAGCAGTAGCGGTTGATGGTCACAATTGGATGTATCCAGTCGCTTATGGCTTCATAGGTGGAGAAACAACAGCCAACTGGACTTGGTTCATGGAACAGTTAAAGAAAGCTATAGATGATGTTCCACTCCTTGCTGTTTGTTCTGATGCTTGTAAGGGCTTGGAAAATGCAGTGAAGAATGTATTCCCCAATGCAGAGCAAAGGGAATGCTTTTATCATCTGGTCAGAAACTTCAAGAAGAGATTTAGAGGCTTTGGTCAGATATATCCTGCTGCAAGGGCTTACACAGAGGAGGTTTTCTATTATAATATTGCAAAAATATTAAGTCAATCACCTGCAGCAGTGCAATGGCTACGTGACCATCATAAGCTACTATGGTACAGATGTGGTTTCAATCCAAAAATTAAGTGTGACTATATAACTAGTAACATTGCTGAGTCATTTAATAACTGGATTAGAGACCATAAGGACTTACCAGTTGCTGACCTTGTTGATAAGATTAGAGAATAGATCATGGTACTGTGGAACAAGAGAAGAATTATTGCACACAGGTTACCTGCAGGCAGGATACTCCCAGCTGTTATGGTTCAGCTGAGGGCAAACACTAGAGGTTTGGGACACTTGAATGTTGTAACATGTTTAAACTTCAGTGCAGAGGTATGGGACCACAGCCGCCCCGTTTCTGTGAGGCATATCATCAAGTTACGGGAACGAACATGTACTTGTCTTGAATGGCAGCATACTGGTAAGCCATGTGCACATGTATTGGCCTATGTTACAAAAACAAGGGGAGTGGATCTAGAACAGTTTGTGCATGAGTACTACTCGATGAGTAGATTCAGGGCGGCTTATGATAGAGAGATTGAGCCAATGACAGATAAAACACAGTGGCCACATGTCGACCTACCATTTGGTGTTGGCGCACCTCTTTCTAAATCATCTATTGGAAGAATGAGGAAACTAAGAATCAAGGGATGGGATGAAGGTGGACACAAGAAGAAAGAAAAAACTCCTGATGAGGATGAAGGCGAGAAGGGATGGGATGGGGGGGAAGGTGATAATGATACTGTTGAGGTTAACACAAAGGGACAGAAGAAGAAGAGAGGACCTCAGACTTGCAAAAAATACGGATTAAAAGGTCACCGTGCAGCTAGTTCTAAGTGCCCAGATAATGGGACCGCAAAAAAAGGGTAATTGATTATTTTCTTTATCAACAAACTAGAATGAAAATGTCAATATTAATTTATTTTATCTCTGGTAGGAAGCGTAGG
The DNA here is from genome assembly GCA_023333625.1 of Bothriochloa decipiens. Taxonomy (NCBI): domain Eukaryota; kingdom Viridiplantae; phylum Streptophyta; class Magnoliopsida; order Poales; family Poaceae; genus Bothriochloa; species Bothriochloa decipiens. Next base: position 20,384,054 of record CM041629.1, on the reverse strand, counting down.
CAACCTAGGAGGAATGCCGCAAAAGATGGACCGGCGAAACCCAGCACCCCACGGAGGCCCACCAGGGAAGAAATCCTACGTGATAGTCCAAGAAGGGTTACTAGAAGGTAAGGAATATTAACACCTTTACTGCACACAATAATTGTTTTATATACACACCTAATTGCCTATCGAATATATGTGCAGCATGCCAGCGACGCTACTTGGAGAGAGCACATCTTCACAGACTAACAACGCTAGCCCCGTGAGGATGCCCACCCCGGCGCCACCAAAAAAGATGACTCCAAAACGGAGGAAGCTAAACCTTGAATGATGGAGCGTTTTAGTTGTGATGAGATGTAAACTCATAAATTATTTTCTGTGGCTTTGATCTTGTTTGGAACTAAATTATTGTCTTGTGAGACAAATTTGTAATTGCTAGAATCATATTTGTGTTAAGATTTATGGTTTTATCCATTGCTTCGATCATATTTTTCCATTAATTTTCATAATGTACATGCTGGATTTTTTTTAAGAAACTGCACATGTTGCCGTTGCTGCCCTGATGGTGACCATGGCCACGGTCAGCCATGGCCACGCCGGCGGCCAGCCCAGCCACGTACGGTGGTGGCTTGGGCAGCGAGCGCCAAGGGAGCAGGCAGCAGCAGCCAGGCAACGTACGGCGTACGGCCAGGGAGTGGCCAAGCCACGTTATAAATAACCAGGGGCAAATGAGTCATACTATGGACAAATACATGTATTTAGAAATTATAAAATGGTTAAATGGAGTGGAATTCTATTATAGCTTATGAAAAATGATTGGAGTCCTATTTGAGAGTACGAAACGATTGGAGTCCTATTAGGGAGAAGCCACCACGATTAGAATCCTATAATAGCCAATTTCTCATCCTTTTGGAGCCTGTAGCAGCAGCGAAAGAGAAAGAAGGAAATTCCAATGACGGAAGCTAATTAAGGACCCGGAAGGCTAAGAAACATTTGGGTCTCTATCGGTACGGTGGCTAACCGTGGACGCAGAAATATTGATATGAGAGAAAAAAATTCCAATGGCGGAAGCTAATATTAAGGACCCGGAAGGCTAAGAAGGTCTCCATCGGTGGCTAAACGTGGACGTAGAAATACTGATATCAAAGAAATAAGAGTAGCTATCAGTGTGGAGTGTGACTCAAATCAATAATATATGTCGCTGGTAAAGACACGTTAGTCTAAATTACCATGTTACAATTAGTTGACAAAATCGCACTAGATGTACATATATAAGCGTCTTCACCAGGTCTTGAAAACAAATACACTCTGAACGGAGGAGGAGCAGAAGCAGGAGGAGAGTACGTCGTAGGAAGCACCAAAGCAAGATAACAATGGCGGCGGACGCAGCAAGAGGCATAGGGACGGGGTCTCTCCCGGTGGCTAACGTGCAGGCGCTTGCGGAGGCTTGCAATCACGGATCAGTTGACGAGCCGGTGCCCGGCAGATACCTCAGCAAGGATCCCAGCGCGGAGGAGGTCGTAGCCGCCGACGACAGCGCTTGCGCGATTCCGGTCATCGATTTCCGCAAGCTGCTTGATCCGGAGTCGTCGGAGGAGGAGTGCAAAAGGCTGGGATCCGCATGCCACCACTGGGGATTCTTCCAGGTACATTTTCCAGTACTACGTAAACAAAGATGAACCATTTAATTAATTTGCTGCTTATCTTTATATAAAAAGACGAACCATGCATATTCATGAAGCTCATCAACCATGGAGTTCCGGATGAGGTGATTGGGAATCTGAGGACGTGGTCGCGTTCTTCAAGCAGCCACTGGAAGCCAAGAAGGAATGCGCACAGCGACCTGATAGCCTCGAAGGCTACGGTCAGGCGTTCGTCGTCTCCGAGGATCAGAAGCTGGACTGGGCAGACATGCTCTACCTCATCGTTCAGCCCAGGGAGTCGAGGGACATGCGCTTCTGGCCTACTCGCCCTGCATCCTTCAGGTGACCGATCGATCATATCCGATCCGACCCGTCCAACGATCAAATCTGAATCTGAATCGATTCCTGCAGGGATTCCGTGGACTCGTACTCGTTGGAAGCCTCAAAGCTCGCGTACCACCTGCTGGAGTTCATGGCCAAGGCCGTGGGCGCCGCCGACCCAGCGTCGCTGCGCGGCGTATTCGACGGGCAGGTGCGGGGCATGCGGGTGAACTACTACCCGCCGTGCCGGGAGGCGGCGGACCGGGTGCTGGGCCTGTCGCCTCACACCGACCCCAACGGCCTCACGCTGCTGCTGCAGATGAGCGGCGGCCACGACGTGCATCATCAGGGCCTGCAGGTGAACAAGGACGGCAGGTGGTTCCCCGTGCAGGTGATCGACGGCGCATTCGTCGTCAACGTCGGCGACGCGCTCGAGGTACACGCGTAATTGGTTTGGTTCATTCCTCTGTTGATGGCTCCGCCTGTGATGATTTTGATATCATGTGTCCTTTGTTGACCCACCTCTGCGCATGAAGATCGTGAGCAACGGAGCGTTCAAAAGTGTTGAGCATAGGGCCGTGATACACCCAACCAAGGAGCGGATTTCGGCGGCGCTGTTCCACTTCCCCGACCAGGATCGGATGCTTGGTCCTCTGCCGGAGTTGGTCAAGAAAGGCGGCAGAGTGCAGTATGGAACGACCAGTTACCACGATTTCTTGAAGCAATACTTCACTGCAAAGCTTGATGGAAGGAAGCTCATAGAGAGTTTCAAGCTAGAGTAGTAACTACGACTCTAATTATCATTGGAGAACAGTAAATAAATTATCTTGTACTCTTTATGTTCGATTTGACTTTTTTGATAATCTATATTGTTATCCACATATATATAATAATATATCTACATACTTAGAAACAGAGGAGCTAACAACTAGCTCTAAATATCTAGCCTTGAATTGGGTAGTGTTTGGTTCTTGCTCTAAAATGTAACACAACCTCGAGAATATGCATTATATTATCGTTAACATCTGTTTGCTTCCTACTGTCAGTAACCAACTTTATTTCTAAACACAGATCGCAATCAAGTATCCTAGCTTTGATTACAGTGTAACTAATTTCATTTCTACCACTCACTAGACCAACACCTTCACATAACAAAGGTTGCAATGCAATAAAAAAGAGCTCTGCTTGAAGCAATAAGAATTATATATATGGCATTCATATATAAGACGAGATATGTGGTTGAACCGGGAGTAACCTTTTGTGATGAACAACCTATAGGGGAATGGGTATGCCATATGCCACACTAGCACCAACAAATCTATCTTGTTCAATCCAGATATCACACGACCACTCTCACTAGACGTGACTCACAAGAAGAGTTGAAGCATCTCGGTCCAACTGTTAATTTCACTAAAGCAAGAGTTTTGGATCAGAGAAGAAAAATATGGATTTTGAATGGTATGGAGTTCAGTATTGAGGCTAATAATCAAATCATGCACTCATCTCCAAAGGATCCAAAAAACATTTCAAAACCTTACACGAACTCAGATCTATCAATGCTCCAAAAATCACCGAGAGATGTTTTTTTCTACACAGGAACCCCCATTTCCATTACGAAGAACGGAAATACAAATGCATTCATACGTTGACAGGATAGGAGATAACAAAAAAAAAAAAAGAATCCCATGGTTCAGCTATAGGCGCCAAAGGGGAGAAGTGCACAAACGCTCGGCAAATTGATAAACTAGCGAAACCAAAGGAGAAGTGCACAATCGCTCAGTAAACTAATAAACTAACCAAACCAGTAAACTGATAAATTAACCAAACCAGTAAATTGATAAACTAACCAAGCCGGCAAAATAACTGATAAGACTCGCGAACCACCCAAAAGAGAGTTTCTACAACATTGACGATAACCATAAAGGGAAAAGAAGAATCATACTGTATTAACTATTTGAAAACAAAGCATCAGATCGTATAACACTATCAGCATATCTTTCTAAGCACATCATGGCTCATTTCCTGATTTGCAGAACCGATACATCCAAGTCATACATTCAAGCCATCAAGTGGAGTCTTTCGCTAGTCTAGATGAGTTTTCGTCTTAAAGAAACAGATGATTAACTTGTCTCATGGTCTGGGTCATTTCTTTGGCCAACCTCACCATTATATTAGCCCCATCCTCCACCTTCTCCTTTTTTATTTATGCATAATCTCAAGTGAGTTTTTATTAACTTTTTTCAAACACTGTCTTGTTCTTGTATTTCCAAATTGCCTAGAAAATGAGTGCAATCCCCCATGTATGATATTTTTCCCCAAAAGGAAACCATATTTCACACCATAGCAAATATTGATCAAAATTCATAGGGATATTAGTGGCTCTAAAACATTTAGCAAGGATTTACAGATAGATTTCCTTTACTTCAAATGAACCATAAGTTTATCTACACATAAGATTAGTCTTCCTGCCAACATCTTTCCACTTCGATGACAAACTAACCTAAGAGGGAACCACACCTCTATAGCCTAACTTATCTAATCTCTAATTTATAGCACTTGACTAACCCTAGAAATTAAACAAATGGTGGAAGGATGCTTGTCTTTGGCAGCTTCCTATCTTATTTATAGAGGGCTACTACACATTACCAAAACAATGTTAGCATTAGACATAAACAACTTAGCCAACAAGGGCAAAATGGCCCAAGTTGTCTTCCATCCATCGAACGACCATGACCCCTTTGTGAAGTCCCCAAGATCTTTTCCTAAGCCCAAACTCGGAAACCACTTCCCCATATAGTTTAAAAGTCGAAATCATCAAACCTTATAGGGATTCATAGCTAGTAACCAACCTCCAATATCAATGTGTGTCCTTCGTGCCCATGGCGTGGCAATCCACCAAGTGCTCATGACGCCTTGCATTGACTTGGTCCAACCCCGACCTTTTGTCTTCGGTCAATGTATCATCGTCACCATCTCGCATGTGCACTTACTAGTCATTGTGCCAGTGCTAACCAGACTCATTGATATGTCCTCCGGTGTATTATTGGTCCCTCAATTTGGTCCAAGCCTCTGTGTTCAACCTTCACTCCTTGTGACCCATCGACCCGAACTTGTTTGATCTTCTCCATTATCATTGGCCACCTTGATGCATCTAACACATGTGTATTCATAAGTCAAGCAAGCAGTGATATGTTGCACAACGTACACACGTCAACTTGACACTCGTCTTGGTCAGTCAAATCATGCCAAACCCACCAGCTCAAAGAAATCTCAGTCATCTCACCTTGATAACTCATTGTCCATGACACGCTATGTCGTCTCAAGTCTCAACAAGCGCACAAGAACTTAAATTTAACCCATGACCAAAAAATAAAATAATTAATTAGATGAAGATAGTAATGAATTTGTTCCATCGAGACATCGAGTTTGCATCCAAGAACCCCACGAAACCTGACAAAGGGTACAAGAGAACATTAGCTTGCACTCCTCCATTGTCCAGAGCTGCGTGACTATAACTGTTGTTCATTGGAGAAATAAAAAAAACCCAATATTTATGAATATTTGTTAAATCTTCATCGATATTTGTACGTAGTTTGCTTGACGGATGGGGCGAGGAGATATTGTACTAATCATCAGAGGAGAAAAAGTAGACAAGCCAAGCCAACCACTCGCGCTGTCAAACAGCGAGTGGTGTCAAACAGCGAGCGCTGTCAAACAGCGAGTGGTGTCAAACAAGCCAAGCTCTACAACTGACGCTGTGCGTTGTCAAACAGCGAGTGGTGTGTAGGTAAACAAGGAGTCGAGAAAATGCTGTGTGTCGTCGGTGTCGTCACAGATATTTGATTGTACTATACACTCGCGCGCCCAACTTCAGTTCGAGAGACCCTCTGCCTTGGCAGACAACACGCCATTGACATGTCGGCATCGGTCGACAGCACAGGTCAGGCACGAAGCAACTCCGCTCCATGCATAAAGCCAGGTCGAGGGCACCAGCGCACCAGCAGGCAGCAGCGGAAGCAGAAGCACAAACAAAGCAGCAGCAGCGGCAGCAGCTGCTCGATCGTTTGGTGATGAGGAAGAACTGAGCCAGAGGTAGAAGCAGAGCGAGCAATGGCAGAAGAAGCAAGGAGCATAGGGTCTCTCCCGGTCCCTAATGTGCAGGCCCTCGCAGAAGCTTGCAACGGGCCTGACGGGCAGCAGGTACCCGAGAGGTACCTCCTCGACGACGCCGGCTCCGAGGCCGAGAAGGTCGTCACTGATAGCGCTTCGGCCATCCCGATCATCGATCTCCGCAGGTTGCTCGACCCGCTGTCGTCTCGATCCAGAGGAGTGTGCCAGGCTAGGATCTGCCTGCCACGACTGGGGTTTCTTCCAGGTTTCCGTGCATCCATCCGTTCGTTTGTCCATGTGTGCCTGCGTGCCCTCTGCATATATATAACTGAATGATCACCAATTTGTAGCTCACGAACCATGGACTACCAGACGAAGTGATAGGGAACCTGATGCGCGACGTGGCTGAGTTCCTGGAGCTGCCGCTGGAAGCCAAGAAGGAATGGTCGAAGCAACAGGACAGCGTCGAAGGTTACGGGCAGGCGTTCGTTGTCTCCGAGGATCAGAAGCTGGACTGGGCAGACATGCTGTACCTTGTGCTTCACCCGACCGAGAGTCCAGGGACCTGCGCTTCAGGCCGACCCTCCCGGCATCCTTCAAGCATTCTGTAGACGCTTTCTCCTCGGCGACCAGAGAGTTAGCGTACGTCTTGCTGGAGTTCATGGCCAAGGGCGTGGGCACCGACCCGGCGCTGCTGCGAGAAGTGTTCCAAGGGCAGCAGGCCCGGCAGGGCATGAGGGTGAACTACTACCCGCCGTCCAAGCAGGCTGACCGGGTGCTCGGGCTGTCGCTGCACTCCGACGCGTGTGGCCTCACGCTGCTGCTGCAGATGAACCACGACGTGCAGGGGCTGCAGGTCAAGAAGGACGACGGCCAGTGGTTCCCTGTGCACACTCTCCATGGCGCCTTCGTCGTCAACGTCGGCGACGTGCTTGAGGTTAATTGATTGATTCCTTAGTTGCAAGAGATCGTTAAGTTCTTATTGATGAAATGAAGCTAGCATAAATAATTAAAATGGAGAGGGGTGTGCTTCGCCTGCAGGTCCTGAGCAATGGGAAATTCAGAAGCGTTGAGCATAGGGCCGTGATGCACCCGACCAAAGAGCGGATTTCAGTGGCGCTGTTCCACTACCCTTGCCAGGATCTGAAGCTTGCTCCTCTGCCGGAGCTGGTGAGGAAATGCGAGAAAGTGCGGTATGGGTCCATGAGTTTCCGGGATTACTTGAAGCAAGTCTACGCTGCATTTGGAGGGACTGAAGTTGGACTAGCTAGTAGCTATAATATATATGGCTTACGAATAAATGTTGTCCATGACAATGACTATGATTAGTGGTACAAGAAAAAAAACAGTCCTGCCATTTTTTCTCCTTTTTCCGCTGAAAAGAAAATATGCGAGCGAAATATAACCCATGTGGCTAGGTTCTAAACTATATGGCCAAAAAAAAATTATGAGATTCCTATAAAAATCCTCTGTGAACCATTCACTCTGAAGAGTGAAGAGGTCTTATGAGTCAGGACATGTGTAATGTAAGGTGTTTATGAATAGATGCTTATATTGCTTAAAGAGGGAACAGTAAGCACCGATGCATATTTGCTATCTTTCAATACAAAATAGACATAGGAGTATTCAAACATGACCAATTAACCCGATAGTATTGGCTTAATTTTTTTTTATTTGAGGGTTATGTGGAACTCGCAAACTTTAAGCCTTATTGCAAGTTAATGGGACAAACACACTTATATTCCTACCTGTAGCCTATAACACTTGGATCTGGTGGCTTCATTACGTTTAAATACGGCGGTCGACCCTTATAGCACTTGGATCTGGTGGCTTCACACACGTTCAAGGATGAAGACGGTCGGCCATTGGCGACTGTACGGACCGTTAGGACGGCCACAAGGGGTGAATAAACCTAATTAAAATTTTCTTCAAAGTCGGAGAGACACAGCTAGAAATACTATTAGTAAAGAGAGTTGATCCCCAATATACCTATGCACCTAGCCTAGTGCAAACGAGAAAGCCTTTATTTGCCACCAATTCTAGTAGCAAAAGAGAAACTAGCAACAATATACAAGAAAATGAATAGATAAGAAACATAAGCAACTAAACAGGCACATGGAACAACAAGTAAATAGTACAAGAGTACGTAGCGAAGCAAACCAAAGAGGGGAAGAGATCGACATAGTGATTTACCTCGAGATTCAGTTGCTTGTAAGCAACCTACGTCCCTGTTGAGGCGAATTCTTGGATCACTGCTCCTTTGCAAGCCTAGCAAACCCTCAAGCTTGGTTTCGACACACCTATGAGCCGAACAATCAACGAGCAGTGGGCTTGTTTGTTGGTTGGTCCTTCTCCCCTTGGCCCGGCCTGTATGGTCCAATATTTGGATGTTCAGTTCACGTTCTTGGGCATTAGCCAGGATTCCGGGGGCCTTCATACATGCTCTAGACTAGCTCCTAGAAAATGGATTCGCAATCCATTTTTCTAGAGCCTAGCTTGGCCAGGCCCGTGGCCCGCTTCGCATCACCTCCGCCTCTTGTGCGGTGAGTCCCACCGTCTCCTCCTCAGTCGCACCCGCCGCTCCTCTCCTCGCTCAGCCAACCCCACCGCCATCTCAGTCGCCGTTCCTAGCTCTCACTGTGTTGCCAGCCGGTCCCACCATGCTCGTCTCCTGCATCCTGCTGCCGCTCCCAGCTCGTCCCACCGCGGCCACGTCTTGGTACGCCAATGGGACCGGACGCTTGACGTGGTGGTGGCCGCCATGTGCCAAGAAACGGGGAGCAGGATAAGATGCTTGACGTGGTGGTGGCCACTGGCGGAGCTAGGTGAGGGCCATAGTGGGCCATGGCCCCCCCTTGCCTCTGTATTTTTCTGAAGCCGGTCTCCTCTGCTAGATCATGACTCCGCATTTACGTGTGCGAGTTCCAGTCCTTTGACTCACACACCGGCCAGCGGCCAGGGACAGCCATGCCACACAGCGATGGTGTACCAGTGCTCCCACAGCTCAGCCGTTAGCTAGACTGCTTTCCTTGCTTTTGTTGCTCTATTTACGAAGTCTTGAGTATTGTTGATTCATCTATTTTTTTTTTCCTTCCTGATTTTGCAGTCTATAAAATCTACATAGTATGCGTATTTTTTTTGGGATAGGGGCATAGTATGCGTATTAGAAGTGGTTGTTTGAGTAATATTTTATTGTCAATCCAGATCCAGATTTTATGTTGCTTTTTATAGTTTTTTTTATACTCAGCTATTTTTATCAATTGTTTTTTATATGTACCGTGATTTAATTATAACTGTAGAGAGAATAGAATGGGAGCCAACAGGAACTTTCGTGTTGATATCGTGTTACATATAGAGTACAACTGGGGAGGTTGCGCATCGCCGCTCAGCTCAGGGCACGGCGTAAGCGTGGTGGAGCGCGGTGATCGCGCTCACTGCCGTTGGCAGTTAACATCATATGACAAAACTCTACACGCTATGCTATATCTCAACAATAACTACTAGGATTAATTTCTTCGTAAGTACACATGGATCAAATTGCCCCCCCCCCCCCCCCCCTATATTTTATTTTTGGCTCCGCCACTGGTGGTGGCCACCATGTGTCGTGCGAGGCACGACGACGTCGGGCTAGTGTTGTCATAGATCGGGTGGTCGATGGCGGGTGACCTGGACTGGTTCAGCGCTGACGCACGGCCATGTATAACTGGAACATGGCGCGGCATCTGGTCCATCATCGGCTGGTTGACTAGTTGTTGGCGAGGAGGGAAGACGACGTTACAGCGGAGGTGCTCCCTACATTCAGATGGCGGAGGTGATCATGACATGTTCGATGGAATGCCTGAATGAGGTAACCTTACCTGAATGGGAATGATCGAGGGACTGTATTCGAGCTATCCAGGTAACCAAACATGATCTAGGTAAGCCAGACTTAGGTAACACAAGTGAACCAAATAACAACTTTTGTATTGGGAGATCTAGGCTAAAGTTGCTCAGGCTTAGTTTTGTTAACAAGGCTTGGTAAGGAAGCAAACCAAAGAAACCCAATATCTAAGAATTTGATCGCCGGGGTCGGGCTAATTCCATACGAATAAGTATGGAGAAGCATGTGCCCATCACTCCAGGTCTTAAGTAATGGCATCGTCTAGTGGTTGCTCTTGCAACTCCAGGAGAGCACTGAGCCTCTCATGATGAATCGATGTTTGACATATCCATTCATTTGGTACAAAGTCACTTGTGACTATAGAGCATATGGATTATTTCTTTGGTAACTCTATAGTATATGGATTATTTCTTTGGTAACTCTATAAAACGTTATGATGGATATTTCAGCATCAAAATAATCTCAAATCAGAAAAGTTTGAACTATAAAGTTGTATATCTCATTGAAAACTGCAACTTTCATATAAAACTTGTCTTCATGAAATAGCATATAAGAAAGTTATATAATTTTCTATACAGTCTATCACTGGCATTCAAGCCAAAAACTGGTACCGATGACCCAAATATCACTGCTGCTGGTTGATGGTCCAACAACCACTATCACTTCCGGTTTGTAGTGATGGAGCAGAAGTAAAGATCAAATCTGTAGTAGTGGTCTATGGCGTGACTCGATGATAGTATATCATCACTACTGTTGGGTCATGGCTCAACCACACGTTTGTCGTATGCTCTCTTTGATGTGTCATTGTAATCAATTCGATCGGTTTCACCACGTAAAAGCAAAGTTGTCCACGTCTTTTTGGTTTGGCTGATCATATCCAACAATTTCCACAGTACATTTATACACCAGCGTCATCAGCTGCACGTCCTCAAAAGAAGCTGGGAAGAGGAGCGCAGGAGGCGCCCGTAGATAAGGAAGGAGCAAATTAAACCATATATGAATGGCGGATGCACCAGCAAGAGAGATCGGGTCTCTTCCGGTGGCTAACGTGCAGGCGCTTGCAGAGACTTGCAATAACGGCGGCGATGTCCAGGTGCCCGAGAGATACCTCACCAAGGATCCTAGTGCTGAGGAGGTCGTCGTCGCTGCGGACGATAGCTCTCTCGCAATTCCGGTCATCGATCTTCAGAAGTTGCTTGACCCGCGGTCATCGGAGGAGGAGTACGCGAAGCTGGGATCTGCCTGCCTCAACTGGGGCTTCTTCCAGGTATGTATGCATATACATAGTGCCATAGTGGGTCCATGTGCTCATCTTTTTTAGAATAATAAAGGAGAAGATCCTCTTCGATTCATCCTCTGGATAGAGTAATCAGACCATATATACCAGATACGGTAGGTTGTACTCAAGCAACCAAACAACAAGCTCTATAGTTTAGATAGTAATCCTTAAAACAAAAAGGCCATCCATGAGAGATTAAAAAGAAAAAGCAATTGCCGCTGACTCCAGGGAAGACGACGAACAATTTAGAGGCATCATTACTTTTTGACTTCTTCAAATGCGGAACCAATATGCATGTTTCTCTGGATAAGACGACCCAAATTGAATATGATGGTTATTGTGGAACATATGTTATTCGCGCAGCTCATCAACCATGGCGTTCCGGATGAGGTGATTGCAAATCTGATGGAGGACGTAGTCGGGTTCTTCAAGCAGCCGCTGGAAGCCAAGAAGGAATGCTCGCAGCATGCTGGCAGCCTTGAAGGCTACGGCCAGGCGTTCGTCGTCTCCGAGGATCAGAAGCTGGACTGGGCGGACATGCTCTACCTCTTTGTTCAGCCGAGGGAGTCCAGGGACATGCGCTTCTGGCCAACGCGCCCTGCATCCTTCAGGGATTCCGTGGACTCATATTCCCTGGAGGCAGCAAAGCTGGCGTATCGCTTGCTGGAGCTCATGGCCAAGGCCGTGGGCACCGACCCGGCGGTGCTGCGAGGCGTGTTCCAAGGGCAGCCGCTGGGCATGCGGGTGAACTACTACCCGCCGTGCCGGCAGGCAGCTGACCGGGTGCTGGGCCTGTCGCCGCACAGCGACGCGTCTGGCCTGACGCTGCTGCTGCAGATGAACAACGATGTGCAGGGCCTGCAGGTCAAGAAGGATGGCAAGTGGTTCTCCGTGAAGGTCGTCGACGGCGCCTTCGTCGTCAACGTCGGGGACCTTCTTGAGGTAACCATACTTTGTGGTGTCTCCTCATGTTGAAAACGCTTTCCTTTTCGGGGAGGTACCATCCATTAGTCTAGATACGTGCTGATGTATCTTTGTGTCCTTCGTTCTGCAGATCATGAGTAATGGAAAATTCACCAGTGTTGAGCATAGGGCCGTGATACACCCAACCAAGGAGCGAATTTCAGTGGCTCTGTTCTTCTACCCTTGTCCGAATATGATGGTTGGTCCTTTGCCAGAGTTCATGAAAGGCGATCAAGCGCGGTATAGATCGTCGGGTTATGAGGATTTCATGAAGCAATACTTTGCTACAAAGCTTGACGGAAGGAAGCACCTAGACAGATTGAAGTCGGAGTAGTACCCTATCTCTTATCTCTACAGTACCGATAGCTGGAGGGGCCATATATAATAATAACGACCACAAAATAATTCTGTCCCCAACCATATATCTCGATCCCAAGCTTTGTGTACTTGTGCATCCTGCAAAAAGTAAGCATGCCTATTCCATGAAACAAATATGCATGCTATTGTTGCTCAGGTCATTGTTTCATCAGTGCCCTAATAATGCTATATGCTTATAGAACATTTCCCGTCTGTTGTGATCGGAATATTCATATTCCGTTACAATTGAAAAGGTGCTAATCGGCGAGCTTCTCGGTAGGCTCTAGCTCTATCTCGTGTAGGTGTGTAGGCATAGTCTTCGCAAAAAAAAAAAAAAAAAAAAAAGGTGTGTAGGCATAGCTCTAACTGAGAGATAACCAAAGTCTAGCGACGCTTTGAGTGCAGACGAGGGTGCATGGTAAGCAGGCCTAGTAGTAGCGGAGCATGTAACGGTGTTAAATAAGCTCAGTAAGGACAAGTTTGACCATGTGAAATTGTTCCTACCTGTCACTGTACATTATGATTTTATCCCTATTTTTTTTAAAAAAAGAATCGGCAGCATCATTGCACAACTTGTTTCAGCCGTTGCACCGCACAATAAAAGAGAGGCCACGATAGAGCGGATTGGAGAATGTATGACTGGATAAGGGGTATTATTGTCCTTTGGTCTTACTGTGAAGAGATTTATTATGTTTTATTTTTGTTATTCTAGATATAACTAACAGAGTTAAAAAAATAAGGGTAAAATAAGCTTAGTAGTTACAAAGCAGGAGTAAAATTATAACAATGACAAAAAAAACAAGACTAAAGTTACAATTGGACATCGAAATAGGGGCACCCTAAAATAAATTAAATTTTCATGCCTACAAATTCTAGGTGTTGGGGAAAAGTATTTCTTGGCCCACAACAAAGGTGGCCCATAGACCTCGCCGCCCACATAACATAAGCATTGTAGCTTAACGGTGGGCGTGCTAATAGAAATGGAGCCTAGGCCTGCGAACGGACGGCCTAGGGAGGACGCGAGCCCCGCCCTACAGCTGAAGTGGGCAGGGCCTGACAAAGTCACCCGACGATGGTGTCCCTAGACAGCAAAAGAGCTCCAATTCGCCCGACCACCCCCCTCAGGGAAGATCGGGTGAATAAAGGGGCTTCTAGCTCCCTCATGCGGGGGAATCCGGACGATCCTCGGTACACATGCCAGGTACGACACCCGACCGCATAATAGTGGAGGACACCACATGAAACGCGTCTGTTGGCGAGTGCAAGGACCATTACTATGGACATAAGAGGTGAATAAACCTAACTTAAATTTTTCTTCAAAGACAGATATACAATTAGACATACTACTGTTAAGAAATTAGCTCATTGGCGATACACACGATGCACACATAATAGCACAATATAGACACACAGGAAGAACACAGATATAGGAGGTAACAGAAGCTCTTTATTATTTCACTTTTGAGTGACTGCTTGTATTACAAGAGGCAACTGCCTTTATTTATAGAGCCGGTCGGCAACAGCGTCATCATATTCTCCCGTTAAACACCTCCATGTAATTACGACATACGTGTAACACCCCGGTCTAGGGCTTAATAGGATTAATAGGATACTCATACCAATAAATTACAACTTTTTTTTCGGAAACCCATCTTCTAAAAACTCTAAAGTTAAGCGTGCTTGGCTTGGAGCGATGGGTGACCGATCGGGAAGTCCTTCCCGAGTGCGCATAAGTGAGGATAAAATGGGCAGAAAAGACTAGTGTTGGTCTGTGAGGTCAGTCTATATCCTAGAAAAGCGGCCGGATGTAAGTGGACCTGGCGTCGAGGAGGCGGGACGTTACAGATGGTATCAGAGCCGACCCTTATGGTTTCACGGGCGTATGTGTCAGATGCGCAGGCATGGTGTGCATGGCTGATGTGGATCTAGAGTGATCGCACAACATGACACATGCGCTAGCATAGGACACACAGACGTGGTCAAGAGGGGAGGTTCCTAGCCTGGGATTGAACGACGAGGACGTCGGTCTCCTAAGGGGGTGAGTATGTAACACCCCGGCCCAGGGCTTAATAGGATACTCATACCAATAAGTTACAACTTCTTTTTTAGAAGCCCATCTTCTAAAAACTTGAAAGTTAAGCGTGCCTGGCTTGGAGCGATAGGTGACCGACCGGGAAGTCCTTCCCGGGTGCGTACGAGTAAGGACAAAGTGCGCAGAATAAACTAGTGTTGGTCGTCTGTGAGGTCAGCCTATGTCCTAGAAAAACGACGAGACGTTACAATAGGCACGACTCCCGAGGTGTATAGTAACCGGGCATAGAAAACAAGGGCCCGGAAACCGAGGCGCACAGTAACGACATAGGAATCGAGATTCACTCACATTGATATAATCGTGTTTTACAGCAACTATTAGTAAAAGAGAGGTGATCCCTAATATTTTGGGTCTCTGCAAACAACCGTCTCAGAAATTGACGGCTGCATTTTCACCCATCTCCGATATCTAACAAAAAAAGACGCCGGCAAAAGACGGCTGCATTTTTCACACATCCCTGTTATTGGATTGTCGCTCCTTTGCAAGCCTAGCAAGCCCTCGAGCTTGGTCTCGACATGGGCGCTTGCCTCTGAGCCGAACAACAACGATGTCCTGCACGAGCCTCAACAAATCCCCGTATTTGATCGACGGGCTGGGCAACTTTGATATAAAATTCGCTTTCATTAGACATCACAGGAGAAAGTTATAAAATTCATGTAGTCTAGCTATCACTAACAGTTCAAGACAAAAAAAACCCAGCAATGATGACCCAAATATCACTACTAGCTAACCAGTACTGATGGTCCGGCAACCACTATCATTGTTGGTTTGTAAGAAACGACCAACAGTGAAGATCAGTTTTGTAGTTGTGGTTTATGGCACGACCCGATAATAATATATCACTGTTAGGTCATGGCTCAACTCGATAGCTAGTTCTGAGGGCTTGAGTACCTTATTTTTCATGCATATCCTTTGGTCAATCGCTATGGAAATTTCAGTGGACAAGGGAAAACAATGAACCCCTGTCTTTCAACTTTCTTCACGTTTGTCGTATGCTCTTTCTTCAATGTGTCACTATAATCAATTCGGTTTCACAACGTGAAGGCAAAGTGGACCACATCTTTTTGGCTGATCATGTCAACAGTTTGCTCAAAAGAAAGCTGCAGAAAGGAGGAGGAGCGCAGCCGCGCGCAGGTGCCTGTGGATAAGGAAAGAGCAAACCATATATGAATGGCGGATGCAGCAGCAAGAGAGATCGGGTCTCTTCCGGTGGCTAACGTGCAGGCGCTTGCAGAGACTTGCAATAACGGGGGTCATGTCCAGGTGCCCGAGAGATACCTCACCAAGGATCCTAGTGCTGTGGAGGTCGTCGCTGGGGACGATAGCGCTCTCGCAATTCCGGTCATCGATCTCTAGAAGTTGCTTGACCCGCAGTCATCGGAGGAGTGCGCCAAGCTAGGATCTGCCTGCCTCAACTGGGGCTTCTTCCAGGTAATTATATATGTATATATATATATATATATATATATATATATATATATATATATATATACATACAGAATTTTAGGGTGCAAGAAGGAGGATGCTCTGCTTCGGGTCGTTCCCCGCCGTGGCGGTATCGCCGACGGCGAACCCTAGGGCAACGCCGACACCAGACGTCGCTCCACCCCCTCCCTCGCCGGCTGCGATTCCGGCTGGTGCGGGTGACCGAGGGGATATCTCGAGCGCGCGTTACATCAATTCGTCATCCCCGGTGGAGGGATTCTCCATCTCCGAGGTGAGTCCGGCCAAAACCATCCACCCCTCCCCTGAGAATCTGGGTGGTGGGCGGGGAAATGGCGGGATTCGGGTGGAGAATGCGAGAAGCAACCATGGGTGGCTTTCGAATTTGGAGGCATTCCCAAAATTGGCAACAGAACCTCAGCGGCGGGAACAAGGATTTGTTGTTCCCATCGACGCGGGGTCGAAGAGAGTCAAATTTGCAATTGAGTGCGGCTAGCTGCCATTTGAGCAAGTTTCTGCAACCTCGGTAAAAATCAGGACCATTCCGATCGAATTTCTGTGGGATGGTTGGAACATCTCATCTCCGGCGAGGAAAAGCTCACAGGCGGGAAAATTTGCACCAAATTTGGGGCACCTGCAGGTGGAGCCATCTCGTCAGGAGCGGTGGTTCTAAGCACCGCCTAAGGTGCAGCCGGTACTTGGAATCCTTGGGCATATTCCTGGGAACGGGACACGCGGCGGCTGGCTGGATCAGGGTAGATGGGAGGTGAGTGGGAGTCTCGAATCGAGACACCATCCCATCCCTCCCTCACCCCGGGCGGCTGGATCGATCCGTAGCTCCCAATTTCCCAACCCATGAACCCTAGCAGGGACGGTGGGAAGAAAAATATCGCCAAACTACTCGGCCACCTTTGGAAAAAATCCAGTGAGAGATCTTACGCGGCTGTTGCTCGGATTGAGCTAGCACGTAAGGGAGCAATGGATCGAGGGGGCGGCTATCGCGGCTTCTGCCGCCAGGGATGGCTTCGGCGCCGCCAGGGGCAGTTTTGGAGCGGGGAGGCAAGGCCGGGGAGCCGGGCGCACTGGTGCCCGCAACCTGACCTGGGAGCGAGTCAGCAAAGAAGCTCAACCCAAGGAGGATACTGGAGAAAAGCAGGAGCAGAACTCCGATGAAAAGTGGGAAGGGACCAAGAAACAGGAGAACAAGGAAGCAGATCAATGGGGGAACAAGAAATGGGATCCAGCTGAAGCTTCACAAGGTAACAAAATTGCTACTGGTCCTGTTGCTCCTGAGAAAATGAAGTGTGATATCTGCGGTTACTACAACCATAACACCCAGGATTGCCGTAGACTGAACTATGAAATATGTGGTATTCAAGGACATATGGCCTATGATTGCACTCAGTGTATACCATGGAATATTGTTCCTGAATTATGGGCTTCACAGTTTGACGACCAGAGTTTTTTCTACATTGATGAGGATATTGATCCTAAAATGGCCAGGGAAAAGGAAAGCTCTGCTGTTATTTCCATTGTCTTAGGTCAAGCTACTGGAAAGGATGTGAAGAAGCAGTTTACAAACTTACATTGTGCAGAGAAATGGAGGTGGGTAGCAAAACCAGCTGGAGATAATAGATACATCATGAGGTTTCCAAATGTCCAGATGATCAAAGAATTTAGCTTCTTCCCAGCCATGCACATGAGATATGTGGATGCTCAAAAGAAGATTCAGCATTACAATTCTAGCTTTGATGCAAAAGGAGAATTGCAACAAGCTTGGTTCAGGATTTGGGGGATCCCATCTGACCGAAGGTCAATCAGGACATGTGCCAAGGTTGGTAATTTAGTGGGGATGACAATGGAGATTGATGAAAAAACAAGATTGAGAAATGACTTTGTCAGGGCTAAACTTGCTTGTATTGGTGTATCAAAAGTTCCAAGTACTGTTGTCTACTATTGGGTCTGATAAAGCATCAGTTCACTTATGAAAGGGAAGTGGAGGTTGAGCTCCCATCTAGAACTCTGCAGAGTGGTGTGAAAGTCATAAAACCTCCACCTCCTCCACCAAAAAGGTTTAAATCAGATGACAACTTCAAGCCTAATCAAGCAAAGCAAGATGCTCCATCAAGTGATCAGAACATAGCTAATATTCAAGGGAAATCTGCCAGTCTCAGTAAGGACCCTGTCTTCCATTCTGCTCCACCAAAGTCTGGTACTCACTCCAAATACATAGGGGAAGAAAGGGTGTCTCCAAAAGATCCAGACAATGATGGTGATGGCCTGGATAGAGTCTATATACCTGAAAAGATGGAGGATTCTAATTATGATAGTGATGTAGAGAAGAGACTGAGAAAGATTGATGGGTTTGGAGACTTGGGTCAGGGAACTTCTAAACAGAATGATGACATAGATACAAGACACATGTGGTTCATGGAAACCACCATGCCAAGCATTGGTCTTGTGAAGTCAGTCAACAAAAAGGATAAATGTGAGCTAAGGGCAGAGAACATGTGTCAAGAGATCAACAATACGACAGTGAAAGATTCTGTCACTGAAATGGATATGTCTGATGAACCAATAGTCAACACTCAAGGCAGTACTAAGGATGACTTGGAGCCGCAGGGGGATGAGCAGAAAACAGTGGAGAAATCTTGGGACAAGGAATCATTGGGGTTCAGCCTAAATGTTGATGAGGTTAATGATCCAAGAGCTAAGGAGAAGATTGACATGAAGAAGCAAGGTCCAAGAAGATGCCCAAGACTTCAGAAAGACATTATGCTCACCACCAAGGAGAAGAATGAGCAGATGGCAATGAAAAGAAACTTGGAAGGTAACTGTTGATGCAAAGTTCTATCTGCAAACACACCGGGCTAATACCCAAATTCAATATCCGAAGCGTGCCTGTCGATTTGACCTGTTAATCGACAAGGATGATAACTTGAATAGAAACCGAACGAGACGACAGCGATACACCCAGACGTCAAAGCTCAGAATATATTCGATAACTTTTGAACAGATCAGACGAGACAACAGCGATACGCCCGGAAATCAAAGCCTGAATCGTGCTCGGTATATGCGGAACCTGCAAGGTCACTGGAGATCAAGTTGATGCAGCCCGTCGAATCTTGAAAGAACTCGTTGAAAAAGAGAAAATATTTGACGAAGTCATCGAAAAGTAAAGTGCTGGTAAAAGTAAATTGCGATAAAAAGTAGATTTATTTATTGATGCTTGGATGCTCATTACAATGCCCTTCAGCACATATTTATATTCTACTTTTTGAAGAATCCTAACTGAATACGAAATGCTTAAATATAGAAAAATAAACTTACTCCTTATACGAACTCTATCTCTAAAGAAAAGACATAAAACTCGTATAGGAACTGGACTCAGACTATACTACGAAAATTATAAGCTCACATGATGCCGATCCTCTATCCGTTTCTGTCATGATGAAGTTATCTTCACATCGGCATACTCTCTGGTATCGGCAACAATCTTCTAATCTCCGGCCTGTCTCATCGGCAACAGCTCTTCAGCTTCATCGGCAGCAATCCTCTAGCTTTCCGCCAGTCTCATCGGTAACAGCTCTTCAGCCTTATCGGTAACAACTCAGACCAATCCACCCTTTATTGGCAACCATTCATCGGCAACATCAAAAGCAATGCCGAAGATAAAATAATAACTAATCCTTTGCCGATTAGCTCAGTTTTCGATTCTTACTGACACGTGCCGAAAAATGGTGTCAGCAGTAACTCCAAACCACCATCTATGTTTACTGATCTAGATGTGAATGATATTAGAAACATCTCCTGTGATATGGGAATTAATGTTGATCAAACTAGTTTTGAAACTTTTAATCTGATGAAAGATCTTGAGATTGCTAGGAAGAACCTGTACAATAAGCAACAGGAAATTGCAGTTCCTGTGATAGAGGATGTAGATATAGCTGATGATGATGTGAATGAAAGAATGATTGAATGGCTTAGAGATGACCTCTCTGAATCAGAGAGTGAAATTCTGGCTCAATCTAAGAAAAAAGGCAGACTTTTTAAAAGAAGAATCAAAATTGATTCTAGGGAAAAGGATGATAAAGGCCAAAAAATTCTTGGCCTAGGTAAAAAAAAAGGGAAAGGGAGGCAAATTAGTTCTCCAAACTCCCCAACAAAAAAAGAAAAAAAAACCTAAATGACATTAGAAGGCCTTATATGGAATTGTAGAGGCCTAAAAAAGAAGGGTTGCTCTACATTCTTAAAAAATCTTATCCTCCATATAAATTTGATTTTATTGGTCTACAAGAAAACATGGTAGAGGAATGTGATCTATCCATGCTAAGAAAATTTGACATACACCAGGCTTACCTTTGGGAATGGATTTCATCCAGAGGAAAGTCAGGTGGTATTTTGGTTGGTGCCAATTTGAACATATTTGATGTAGGGGCCCTAAACAAAGAGAAGTTCATGCTCCAATTGAATTTATGGGATAAAGAACTCAGGTTTAAATGGAACCTACTAGTGGTCTATGGGCCTGTACATGATGAAGACAAAATTGAATTCATGGCTGAATTGGCCTGATTCTATGATGCCAGCAATGAACCTTACCTAATTGGGGGGGACTTTAACATAATTAGATATGCAAATGAAAAAAGCAACAATAGGGGGATTCATAGACACTCCAGCATATTCAATTCTGTTATTCATTTTTTGAGTTAAGAGAACTCCTGATGACAGGGGGGATCTTTATCTTGAGCAATAATCAAGAACCCCAAACTCTAGAAAAGCTAGATAGAGTGCTAGTATCCAGATCTTGAGAGGATTTATTTCCCCAAGCTATAGTCAGGAAGCTGCCTAGAGAAGTGTATGACCACAATCCTTTGGTCATCTCATCGGATAGCCCTAAGCTGAAAACCTCAATCCAATTTAGATTTGAGGCACATTGGTTTAAAAATGAGGAATTCTTTCCTTTATTGGAAAAACTATGGAATAAACCTTGCAGGGCCAAATCAGCCTTGGACAGGATCCAACAGAAGTTAAAACTCTTTAAACAATACTTTAAAGGGTGGGGTCAAAATGAGCAGGGGGAGCTAAGGAAGCTTAAGAAAATTCTTACAGCTGAACTTAGCAAGCTAGAGGAGCTAGAGTAAAAGGAGATTCTATCTATTGAACAGATCAATAGGAAACAATAGATTATATGTGAAAACATGAGGATTCTGGAACAAGAAGAAACATATTGGTTCCAATGAAGCCATGAAACATGGCTTTTAAAAGGGGATAATAACACAGATTATTTTCATAAATGTGCTAATGGCCAAAAAAGAAAAAAATACTATCATCTCTCTAGATAATGAGGGGATATGTATGGAAGGAAATGAGAATCTTCTGAAAATGCTTCTGATTACTACTCTGAATTATTTGGGCCTGCCACATAGTATGATATACACCTGGATTCCTCAATGTGGTATCAGTATTATATGATATCTGAGGCTGACAATGCTTTACTTTGCTAGTCTTTCTCTGAAACAGAGATCATGAATGCCTTGTTCCAAATGGAAACTAATAAAGCCCTGGTCCAGACAAGATGCCTATTGAATTCTTCCAAAATTATTGGAACATTCTTAAAGGCGACATCATCCAGCTTTTTACTGATTTTCATAACAACAAGGTTGATATAAGTAGGCTTAATTATGGAATAATCACCCTGCTGCCCAAAATAAAGGAAGCAAGCAAGATTTAGCAATTCAGGCCCATTTGCCTTTTGAATTCCCTTTACAAACTAATTACCGAATTCCTTACTATTAGGGTTGAACCTTTTGCTAACAAATTGATCAACAAAGCACAAACTGCATTCTAGAAAGGAAGGAATATCCTGAATGGCATAATGTGTCTCCATGAAATTATTCATGAGACCAAAAGAAGAAAAGAGTGGAATAATTCTAAAGTTGGATTTTGAGAAGGCGTACGATAAGGTAAACTGGAATTTTCTATTTGAATATTTAAAAATGAGAGGTTTTGTGATCAGTGGATCAATTGGATCACTCAGGTGGTCACTGGAGGAACAGTAAGCATTAAAAGGAATGATGCTATTGGTCCATATATTAAGAGCTACAAAGGAGTGAGGCAGGGTGACCCATTATCACCCATTCTCTTTAACTTTGTAGCTGATTCTTTAACAAAAATGGTAGAAAATGCTCTACACAATGGTCTATTCGCTGCGCTAATTAGTCACATCATCCCAAATGGAGTAGCAATACTTCAATATGCTGATGACACGATCATCTTCCTGAAACATGATATTGAAGGGGGCTAGAAATATGAAAATGTTGCTATACATGTATGAAATGATGGCAGGTTTGAAAATTAACTTTGCTAAGAGTGAGATCATAACCATCAATGATGAGAACAACTTAAGCAACTTCTATGCAGAGATGTTTAATTGCCAGATTGGTAATTTTCCCATCAAATATCTGGGGGTACCAGTTAGCCCAAGCAGGCTGCACCTCCAGGATTGGTCTCCTACTGTTGACAAGTGTGATAAAAGGCTGGATGTGTAGAAGGGAGGCACTATGTCTATTGCAGGTAAATCGACCCTGATCTGCTCATGTTTGAACAATTCACCAATGTACCAAATGTCTGTGTATCTCTGCCCCAAAACCATAATTGAGAAAGTTGACAAAATCAGAAGAATTTTCTTCTGGCAAGGAGGAAAGACTAAAAAGAAATATCATTTGGTCAAATGGACCAAGATATGTAAAAGTAAAAAGCATGGGGGTCTGGGTATTAAAGACTTGAGAAAGATGAATACCTGTTTACTAGCTAAATGGTGGTGGAAGCTTGAAATT
Source organism: Bothriochloa decipiens (assembly GCA_023333625.1). NCBI lineage: Eukaryota > Viridiplantae > Streptophyta > Magnoliopsida > Poales > Poaceae > Bothriochloa > Bothriochloa decipiens. The sequence goes on along the minus strand of CM041629.1, from coordinate 20,361,148 downwards.
GAAGAGGGTCTTTGGCAAGATATTGTCAAATACAAGTATTTGAAAAACAAGACAATTTTCTCTGTGTCACATGAAGTTAATGACTCCTCAATTTGGTATGACCTTCTCAAAATTAGAGAAACATACATAACTAGGAGGGGTATCAAAGTAAATAATAGAAGCAAGACAAGGTTCTAGGAAGACTCTTGGCTATATGATAAGCCTATCATGCTAATCTCCCCAACTCTATTAACCTGTGTGATCAAAAAGAAGTATATGTTGCTGATGTAAAAGCTGAAAAAATATGCTTCACCTTTAGAAGATGGCTAACTGAGGAATTACAGATCACCTGGGATAAGATCATGAAAGACACCTCTGAATACCAGTTAAAAGATGCTGAGGACCAGGTGATCTGGAACCTAGGCAAGAACAAAAAATTTTCTGTTTGACTAGAAATGATGTGGGGCTGACCATAAAAAAATCTGGAAGGGCAAAGTACCTCCAAAGATCAAAGTCTTTATGTGGTTAGTAGCCAATGGAGCTATCCTAACCAGGGATAATATGATAAAAAGGAAGTAACAAGGTTCTGCTAAATGTCAATTTTGTTCTATAAATGAGAACATTGATCACTTGTTTTTCTCCTGCCATGTTGCAAAAGTTATTTGGGGAATTATTGCTACAATACTAGGAGCTGATAACATCCCCTCAAACTTAAACCAAGCCTGGAGATGGTGCAAGAAGTGGTTGGGGACTAACAGTGACTTGCATCTTTGGGAAATCTTAGCAATTTGTTGGGCAATCTGGAAGGCGCGAAACAAAGCCTGTTTTGAAAGAAAAATCATTAAGAATCCAATTGAGATCATATGCCACACTGAGGCTCTAATGAGATATTGGGCAGGTTTATATGATGAAGTCAAGAAGAACATGATGGTCAATGGAGTGGAGACAATGCTCAAGGTGGCAGCAGAGATTCTTCTTCCACCGCGTCAACCGGCTAATCAACACAAGCGACTGCGGCAGGACAGCTCAGGTGGTGCGGACCAAGAATGACCCCGACAAAAACTGATGCGATGGTGAAACTTTGGTTCTTCTGTCATCCATGATCTAGCCTCGAACTTCCATGCTCCCTTTTGGTTCTATGTTACTGTAATCTCTTGCACCGAGTGTTAGCGGCTTGGAGGAAGTTTGTGCTTGGTGTAATTTTGCTCAGGTGGCAGTAGTAGGGATTCTGATACAGAACTCCCCGTCTTACTGTGGTAGACTTTCCTTACCCGCCCCCCCCCCCCCCCCCCTCATTCCTCAGCTCTGCCTTAACTCTTGTTGGACGAACATTGTATTTCCGTTTGGTTAAATGGAAATGGGGCAATGCCTCTTATGGAAAAAATATACAGAATTTTAGGCTTGCAATTATCAAACACAACATTATTTTTTGATAGCCAAATAGACCAACAAAAAGTTATATCTCATGTTAAAGCATCTCTAAGATTTTGCTATTTTTAATTTGGCAAATTTCATGATTTTTCAACTCCCAAAAAAAATATGAGAAAGACAAAAGAACCTCTTGCTATTTTTACCTCGCCAAAATGAGACACAAGCTAATTTTTCTTCCGGGCACAACTATTCGCGTGAAGCCTTCCTCTCTTGCGCGTGAAAGACGCCGCCGCCGCGTCTTTACCTTCATTGTGCATGTTGCAGCCGCCGGCGTCTCCCCCCAGCCGGCCAAAGTGTTGGAGGATCTTTTTTCTTGTTTTGTCATTTATAGATGCCAAGTTAGATAACAAACATGCCAAGTTAGAGAGCAAACCGTTGGAGATGCTCTCAAATGTTTATTCCTTATACAGTGGTTTCTGTTTGTTTTGCATGATTTGAAATGTGCAAACATAATATATATTACCCAAATTAAATAGATGCTAATTATGGAATGTGTAATTCTAAAAAAATACAATTACGTGCAGCTTATCAACCATATGGAGTTCCGGATGAGGTGATTGCAAATCTGATGAATGACGTAGTCGGGTTCTTCAAGCAGCCGCTGGAAGCCAAGAAGGAATGCTCGCAGCAATCTGGCAGCCTTGAAGGCTATGGCCAGGCGTTCGTCGTCTCTGAGGATCAGAAGCTGGACTGGGCAGACATGCTCTACGTCATTGTTCAGCCCAGGGAGTCCAGGGACATGCGCTTCTGGCCAACACGCCGTGCATCCTTCAGGGATTCCGTTGACTCGTATTCCTCCGAAGCAGCAAAGCTAGCGTATCTTTTGCTGGAGTCCATGGCCAAGGGCGTCGGTGCCGACCCGGCCGTGCTGCGAGGCGTGTTCCGAGGGCAGCCGCAGAGCATGCGGGTGAACTACTACCCGCCGTGCCGGCAGACAGCTGACCGGGTGCTGGGCCTGTCGCCGCACACCGACGCGTCTGGCCTGACGCTGCTGCTGCAGATGAACAACGATGTGCAGGGCCTGCAGGTCAAGAAGGATGGCAAGTGGTTCTCCGTGAAGGTCGTCGACGGCGCCTTCGTCGTCAACGTCGGCGACGCCCTTGAGGTAGCCAGTACGATCGACGTGATGTCCCCGGCCGTCTAATCATGTTGAAAACTGCCTTTTCAAAATCATGTTGAAAACGTTTTCCTTATGGCCGGGGAGGAATTTTTGTGTGGACCATCCATCACGTGTCTCAGTGGCGCTCATTTTTTGTTTCTTGTATATAATATCCTTGGTTTTGCAGATCATGAGTAATGGGAAATTCAGAAGCGTTGAGCATAGGGCCGTGATACACCCAACCAAGGAGAGAATTTCAGTGGCGCTGTTCTTCACCCCTTCCCCGAATATGATGGTTGCTCCTTTGCCAGAGTTCACGAAAGGCAGTAAAGCGCGGTATAGATCGACGAGTCATGAGGATTTCATGAAGCAATATTTTGCAGCAAAGCTTGATGGAAGGAAGCACGTAGAGAGATTCAAGTTGGGGGAGTAGCTACCTCTACCGTGTACCCATCGCTGGAGAGGTAGGACCATGCTGCATAATAATGAAGAGGAGCACAACAAATAAAAATCTGTCTTCAACCTTGTAGCTCGATCTCAAGCTTTGTGTACTTGTGCATCCTGCAAAAAAATAAGCATGACTATTTTATGAAACAAATATGCATGCTATTTTGCTCAGGATCAGTCTTTCATCAGTGCCCTAATGCTATGCTCATAGAATGTTTCCGCCTATTGTGATCGGAATATTCATATTATTCCATTACAATTTAAAAGATGCTAATCGGTGAGCTTCCACTATGTGAAAAACTCACATTGGGAGCGCCCCCCTCCACTGTAGGGGCGGCTGGAATTTCTAGCCGCCCTTACAGTGGCTCGAGCGGGCCCTAACTTACCAGCTGTCCTTATAGTGGTCACTGTAACAGCGGTTGGTAAGCCCAGCCGCCCTTACAGTGGGGGGTCACTATAAGGGCGGCTGGATATCCAGTCGCCCTTACAGTGATCTATTGTAAGGGCGCCTGGATATCCAGCTGCCCTTACAGTGGTCTGTAGCTATAAGTGGCTGTCCTATCTTCTTCCTCCCCGAGCCACTCTCTTCCACTCGCAAAAAAAGGCTTGGGAGGCCTTGGGCACCTCCCTAAAATTTCTCTACTAAGGGGGGGAGGTTTTGATCTTAAATCCTTTGGTGGGGAGCTTGTTTAAGGTAAGGAAATGCTATTCTAACCCTTTAATCCAAGTTTTATTGGTTGGTTAGTGAGCAATTTAGAGTTTTATTTTCTATCTCTTCCATGGAGTTTGAGCTTTGTGTGGACCAAATTAGAGCTTAGCTTTGAAGCTATTAGTGTAGATTAGGTGGAGACATGAGCTTGCACCCTACATTAGTTGATCTAGCTTAATTTTAGTGGAGATTAATTAGAGTTTCATGTATGCAGAGAAAAGCTTGCTCTCTAGATCTAGGGTTTCCTTTTCTTTTTTATTTTGTAGTTTTTGTTTCATGAAATTGGAATGGGGTTGGCATGAAAAGTTGTTGGTAAACTAGTAATTGTTGCTATCAATTCTTGCTAATAATTGTTGCTGATAATTGTATTTAGAGTACATTTAGTGTAGATTGCACCCTAGTTATTTATATATGCGGCTAATTATAATTTTTTTATCATTATAATTATTCTCAAGTAATTACTTTATTTCTTTATTTTTTTTTAAGATGGAGGACAGGACTACTTGGATGTATGGTTTGTATAGGCGCTCGCAAGCCTATCGTGATGAAGTGGACAAATTTATTATAGTCGCAGTGAAGTATGCAAAGACGTTCCAGGTGCTAATGGTTCAGTTATTTGTCCCTTCAAAGATTGCAAGAGCCACATGGCATTTTATGATGAGGAGATCATCATATCACATCTGATTAGGCGAGGATTTGTTTCGGACTACACGGTATGGACTCATCATGGTGAATTAATGGATGTTGATGACAACGATGATTTTGAAGAAGATGATGCCGAAGCCGTACAATACATGTCCCAATGCTCAGCCGCGCTTGAAGCACAAATGCAACGACACGAGTCAGCCAATGAGCAAGCACATGGTGATGATGCCGGTGGTGTCGACAATAATGATGGTGATGTTGGTGGTGATGACAATAATGATGGTGGAGAAAACGCCATATGGAATGAAAAGGTTCCATGATTGGTACTTCTTGCATGTTAGCCGTACAAAGCTAGATTTGATACAAATAGTAGTACCTGAAGGCACATTTGGAAGCCCAAAGGGGATGATTGCCTTTAGCTCGATGACGTCCATGCATGCTTTCACCTCAAATCAATGGCAATGAATCTCATACACACGTGGTGCCTGTAAGTCCTTGCCCTTTGATATTATATGAATGTACTTAAGTTGGATTTTGCTGTAACTAACTCACGTCATGATTTGTAGAATGTAGAGACACCTTCTGAAACAAATGCCCAACACGAGAGTCGGGTATGTAGACCCTCAACCTATATCACAAATAAAATTTAATTACGCAAGTAAATGGAAACTTGACCACCCAAGGCAAGCTGCTGGAAAGACAGTTGAGGAGAAAGAGGCGATCCAGGCAAAGATAATAAGGGCCGAGTCCTATGGGGTTGCGGCTTACCTTGCCACATCTTTTAAGTATCTCCAACACAACGATAAGATATGGATACCATACCACTTTAAGTAAGTTTGACTCTATACTTAAACATTGTTCGGTATATCTTTGTTCGACGCAAAGCAACTTATCCGTTTATTCTATGATTAAATTGATGCAGCAACCACTGGATAGTCATAGTGCTCGAGGTCGGTAGGAACATGGCATGGGTCTGTGATTCTGCAAATTTTGACCCTCACACATATAAAGACTTCCTGTCGATTCTCTACACGTATGCATATCAATAATCCTCATTACCTTCTATTTTCACTTTAATGTTAACTTTTGCATACTAACAAGTTGCATTTGCTATAATGATCCGAACAGGGCATTCAAACACTATGTCCTAGAAAAAGGGGGAAGGCATGATCCAACAAAGGAGGAGAAGCACAAGTTGTGTATCAAAACTATGTGTTCGGTAAGTGCAACTTAGTTTGGCACTAAATTACATGGTTTTCACTCCTATTACTTAACATTTCCATATGCAAATTGAAACACACACAGTTCCCCAAGCAAAGGATCGGGAGTCTACATTGTGGATATTACGTATGTGCTTTCATGAGTAACACAGGTGCCTATCAGAGACACATAGATTTGGTAAGTTTGAATTTCTTAGGTCGTAGTATAAAAACATAGATTTGCAATCTCTTGCGTAAACTTATTATAAGAATATAGCTTTGCATTGTATAAACATAGTATAAAAACTTAGCTTTGCAATCTCTTGTATACACTAGACCTAAACTTAGCTTTTGTTTTGCAATACTAGACCTAAACTTGTTCTCTTGTAGTGGGAAGAAGAGCAACACATGACAAGGGATGTCTACAGGGATGATGAACTCATACGGCTCGTCGATGACCTATGCCGCTTCATAATGGACGAGATTGTGTCATGCAAAGGGACATACCATGACTTCAATTCTGACTTGCATAGGAACCCTATGCACCAAAACCTCCGTAAGCTTGACAAGCTGCTTCTAGGCCGTTGATTACAATTTGATGGAATTGCCGAACTTAACTTTTGAATGGATTTGTGGATGTAATGGACTTTGTGTATTTGATGGACTTGGAACTTTTGAATTTGATGTTTATGCTGTGATGTGATCAGATTTGATAATATATATGTTGTGCTGTGACTTTGATTATATATATGTATATATATGCTGTGATGTGGTCAGATTTGATTATTGCAATTTTTATTTCTTTTGCTGAAAATTCACTATAGGGGCGATTCAATATTCAACCACCCTTACAGTGCCTCCACTGTAAGAACGGCTAGATAACCAGACGCCCTTACAGTGGGTGCACTGTAAGGACGGTTGAATCTAAAACCGCCCTTACTATGAATTCCACTATAAGACCGCATTAAAAAGAACGTCTCGCCCAACCGTTCTTACAGTGCCAAACGAGCCGTCTTTACCGTACAACTTTGTAGCAGTGTTCCGGGTAGGTTTTAGCTCTATCTCGAGTGTAGGTGTAGGCATAGCTCTAACTGAGAGCTGACAACCAAAGTCTAGCGGCGCTTCGAGTGCAGGCGAGGGTGGTAAAGCAGGCCGGCCGGTGGTGATTACGTAGCGCGGGCGTGGTGATGACGTAGTTACGATGGTTGATGGGTAGGATTTGCTGTTGGATTTTAATTGGATTTTGACCTCATTTTATTCTATTAAAATAAAATTTCGAAGGTCAATTATAATCTCTCTTAAAAACATTTCTGCTCTCTCCATGGACTCATAATCCAAATCTAGTGTTGTCGTTACTTTCATGGAAGACCCTGATGACTTGTAGGGTGCGACGATGCTTGCAATTTGGTTGTTTTTTTAAGTAATATCGATTTAAGAAGCAGTTTACTAGGTAGGTCCGCTCGTTACTAGTTGACCACCTAGCGCACTATGCGCGCTGTTGTACTAAAAACTCTCTTCTTCTTAATAGCAATGATACATAAATCTTTTACGTATTCGAGAAAAAAAAGAATTGCACGTATAAATTATTATATGGCTTTCTATCTATTGTTATCCATATGAATGAACTGCCACTGCAAAGATTAATTTGCATTATTATATCAAATTTAACTTATGTAAATAATGTAAAAATCATGTCAAAGTGGGGCGAGGTGCTCCTCATGAAGAGGATGAGCATTGCACCGTCGGCAGCCCCGCCAAAGCGAGCATTTGACGGCTTATTCAAAGGGAACTTGACGTTGAGCGAAGTGGAGGCAATGGACGAGTTGTTCCTAGAGAGGCCTAGTAGAAGACTTCTTGATTGATGGGTAGGGTCGCACGGCCAGCAGCAGAGCCGTCTAGGTCTGTAGGTTACTGTACTGCTCTTAGTTTGGTTGTATTCTTTTGTATAATATCGAAGTTTGAACTGCTGCTAGGAAAGTCCAGTTATAACTGTAAGACCTCCTAGGGCGCTCATTAGAAGCATTTCATGTGTTTGGTTAAACTCTTCTTAATTACAATAATACGTAAATCTTTTGGCTATTTAAGAAAAAAAACGTCAAACAAAAAGCAATGAGTCATAAAAGATGTTTATTGCGGAAAGAGATATAGACACAATATCTCTTCAAGTCCACAAATACCATTTAAAGAATGGCGTAAATCAGATCTTAAAAGATCAGCTACTGGCCGGCTGCATCATTTTCATTTTTTTCCCTTCTGTGTTGCAGTAGAATCACTGTCCAATCCTAGGTGCCGTGCTGCACTGGTTTGTAGGCTTGTTGATCGTGGTGGAGATAGAGACTGGAGCGGTCAGGAGCTCCAGTGGTATAATGGTAATTCACTCGTCACCGCCAATCGGTGGACCGCTGGACGTCTCTAACTTGGAAGCCCATCACGCGGACGCAGCCCAATAGGCCCAAGAGCGGTACCCAATCGCACCGCCACGGCGCTCGCCTTCTCCGTCTGCTCGGTGCCGCCGGCGCCGGTCGCGGAGATGGAGGTGCAGGGTCCCAGTGCCAAGAGGATGAGATCGGAGGACGACCTCGCAGGCGGTGAGCCCCCGCCGTGGGCAACGGAAGCCACGGAGGCGGCCAACCTCGAACCTACAACACACAGCGAAGAACCGCCGCCGCCTGAAGCTGGCGGTGGTGGTGGCGGCGACGACGACGACGTCGACCGCATCAGCAGCCTCCCTGACGCCATCCTCGGTGAGATAGTTTCGCTTCTCTCCACCAAGGAAGCCGGCCGCACCCGAATCCTCTCCTCCCGGTGGCGCCACGTCTGGCTCGCCTCCCCTCTCGTGCTCGACGCAACGGACCTCTACACCAAGTCAATGTCATCCTCTCCGACCAAGGCCTCCAGAAGTTTGCAGCCGCCAACAAGGCCATCGCCAGCACGGTCTCCCTCATCCTCTCCGCCCACCGGGGCCCCGGCCGCCGCTTCTGCGTCCCGCCGCACTTCCTCCAGGACTTCCCCGCCACCGTGGACGCCTGGCTCGGCTCCCCGGCGCTTGCCAACCTCCAGGAGCTTGATTTCTGGGAACCGAAAAATATGAAATATTGGTATATACAATCGTCATCGTTAGCATCGCTACCTGCCTCTACTTTCCGGTTCTCGTCCACCCTCCGAGTTGCCACCTTGGGCAAATGCGAGCTCCTGGATAGCTCATTGGAAGGGATTCATTTTCCCTACCTCAAGCAGCTCGGCCTTGAAGATGTCAGCATCTCCGAGGGCTCACTGCATACCATCATTTCCAGCTGTCTTGTCCTCGAGTGCCTGCTGCTTAAAGGCAGCTTTGGGGTTGGCTGTCTCCGGATTAGTTCCAATAGCCTTACAAGCATAGGCGCGGGTGTTGGTCGTCGTAGGGGCTATCTCCAGTTATTACAGGAAGTCATAATTGTTGATGCCCCTTGTCTTGAAAGATTTCTCTATCTTGGCAAGCCAATGAATTTAACTGTAATCTCTGCACCTAAACTGGAGACCTTAGGCTGTCTTAAAGATGAAGGGTTTGATCGTCCCAGGCTCTCGTTATTGGCACCACTGCTATTCAGGTAGACATGATATTCATATTCTTTTTTTGTTCCCATGAATAGGCTGATATTTGTTTTCATATCATCTGCATTTGCACATGGCTTGATGTTCTGTTCCATGCTTGATTCAGGGATTAAACGTTGTAAGCTTGATAACAGCATTGAACAATGTCAAGATTCTAGCTGTCTCATCAGATCATATTAATATCGATACGGTCCTTGAGTTGATTAAATGCTTTCCATGTCTGGAGAAGTTGTACCTAAAGGTGATAGTCCTTCAGTTACAGTTTTTGGATCACAATGTTCATATATTCTTTTTATTGACTTGGTGTTAATCCTTGTACCCATGTGGCTTGAGTTTCCCATTTTGATCTGTTTTGTTCTTCAGTCTTGTATTTCAAGGAAAATGAATCGATGGCGTCACAAACACAGGGATTTCATTAAAAGCTTTGATATCCATCTCAAGACAATAGTGTTGGAGCAGTATCGAGGCATCAGATCACAAGTCAATTTTGTCTCATTCTTTCTACTGAATGCGACAATGAAGTTGCAAGCAGTGATTACAATGAGGCTTTTATTGCAGAACAACATGGGATGCTTCAGATGGAGAAAAGGGCCTCAAGAGGTGCACAGTTACATTTTACAAACAAAATATGTACCCAAGGTATACATGTTAATCACGTCCGTGATTTGTCTATACCAGACCCCTTCGAGTGTGCCAAAGGGTGCTTAGTCCAACTGGCTAAGTCACTCAAGCGGCACTCCACAGGTCCTGAGTTCGACTCCCCATGGGAGCGGATTTTCAGGCTATGGTTAAAAAAATCCCCTCGTCCGTCCCACGACCAAAGCACAGGTCTAAAGCCCGGCCCCGGTCGTGGTCGTCTCACATGGGCTACGGTGCCGCTGTGTATGGGTGGGGCAGGGGTTCGGGGATTTTCTTGACTTGCGTGAAAAGTCTTCTCTATCGCACAATGCCCGGGGACTGTCTTACCCCCCGCAGGTCAAGTTTTTTAGACCCCTTCGAGTGTAGATGATAGAATCGGTCTAGATCTTTTGCATTAGCTTGGTCTTGCCACTCTCATTTGGTATTTATTGGAACAACTATTTCACATGATTTTAGTGTTTTGAATATCTAATACCTGGAACATGGGATATCTACACAAAAGATGACCATTCTTAGTTTATGGTATATGTTTTATGGTATATGCAATAAACTGACTATAGTAGAAATAGTAAATATGAGAGGCATGTGCTATTGTGCAAGATTGCTGCAATAGTCATTTTTTATTTCGAATTATGAATATCAGCAACCTTTGTGGATTTATGAAATCTTCGTTTGATACTACATATTGGTCCTGTAACTTCCAATTCCAGGAAACAGTGCTGTACGTAGTTATCTCATGTTTCTGCCTACTACCCATTACATTCTACATTCACTTATATAACGCATTACTGTAATAGCTAGCTTGTAGGTTTTGAATCTAGTATTAGTTGCAAGTTCTTGTTTTTCAGTAGAGTAGTTAAAACGCTTAGAAAAGATTATGACACATTTATATAGAACGAACTTAGATAAAATTTTATATGCATATATAGGAAAGGTCGAATGGTTTCCACGCATGCTATCAATGATGTAGCATCAGCTGCCGTAAGAAATACCCAATTGAATTCTGAATGAACTGGCTTACAAAATCTTTAGACAACATTGTACTCTGTACTTTGGCTGAGAGTTGTAGCTTAATGAACAGAGGCGACTGATTTTAGAAGCCGTGTCATATGGTTGAGAAGTGGATGCATTGTATACAATTATTTTTTATACCACCCTACATTCCTCTTTGTCAGTGAATTTCAGTTTCCTCAATATATAGTTTCTGCTATGGCCAATATATGGTGCGTATGTATGGCGCTTGCAGTAGGACCACATACTAGGTGATTTGACATGGCAGAATTCAATTCTCTGAGCACTATGCTCCATTACAACAACAACAACATAGTCTTTTGTTCCAAACAAGTTGGGGTAGGCTAGAGATGAAACCCAAAAAAGATATGAAAACAAAAAACACATAAAAGGTATAAGAAAAAATATTACGATTGAGGCACGTTAATTGCTAGTCTCCAAGCGCTACTATCCATAGCTAAATTCTTAGGAATATTTTACTCCTTAAGGTCTCTCTTAACCGACTTGTTCCAAATCAGTTTAGGTCGACCTCTACCTCTCTTTACATTATCGACCCGCTTTAGAACCCCACTACGCACCGGTGCCTCAGGAGGCCTCCGTTGGACATGGCCAAACCATCTCAACCGGTGTTGAATCAATTTTTCCTCAATTGGTGCCACCCCAATCCTATCCCGAATATCGTCGTTCCGGACTCTATCCCTCCTTGTGTGTCCACAACACCATCGTAACATACGCATCTCTGCTATACTCAATTGCTGGATATGTCGTCTTTTTGTAGGCCAACATTCAGCACCGTATAACATTGCCGGACGAATCGCTATCCTATAAAACTTACCTTTTAACTTCTGAGGCACCCTTCTATCACAGAGGACGCCTGAAGCTTGACGTCATTTCAACTAACCGGCTGAAATTCTATGTCTAACATCTTCATCAATGTCGCCATCCTTTTGTAGCATCGATCCTAAATACCGAAAAGTATCCTTCTTAGCCACCACTTGCCCATCGAGGCTAACGTCTCCCTCCTCATTCCTAGTCGCGCTGAAATCGCACCTCATGTACTCGGTCTTGGTCCTACTAAGTCTAAACCCTTTCGACTCTAACGTGTGCCTCCATAGTTCTAACTTCCTATTAACCCCTGCCCTAGTCTCATCCACTAGCACCACATTATCAGCAAAGACTATACACCAAGGGATATCACCTTGTATGTCCCTTGTGACCTCATCCATCACCAAAGCAAATAAATAAGGGCTCAATGCTGACCCTTGATGTAG
>CM041629.1:20318840-20348727 GCA_023333625.1 Bothriochloa decipiens | reverse complement strand
GGGTCACACTTGTCACTCTTCTTAGGCGATGCTCGATAACCCTCTCCCAGAGCTTCATCGTATGTCTCATCAACTTAATCCCACGATAATTAGTACAACTTTGAACATCTCCCTTGTTCTTGAAGATCGGTACTAATATACTTCTCCTCCATTCTTCAGGCATCTTGTTTGACCGAAAAATGAGGTTAAAAGCTTAGTTAGCCATACTATCACTCTGGCACCTATGCATCTCCACACCTCAATGGGGATACCGTCAGGGCCCATCGCTTTACCTCAATTCATCCTCTTCAAAGCCTCCCCGATCTCTGCCTTCTGAAATCTCCTCACGAAACGTCTGTTGGTATCGTCAAATGAGTCATCCAACTCTAAGGTAGGACCCTCATTCTCCCCATTAAACAACTTGTCAAAGTACTCTCTCCACCTGTCCTTGATCTCCTCATCCCTCACCAAAAGTTGATCTGTCCCATCCTTGATGCATTTGATTTGGTTGATGTCCCTTGTCTTCCTCTCGCGGATTCTAGCCATCCTATAAATGTCCTTTTCCCCTTCCTTCATGCCTAGTCGCTGATAAAGGTCATCATACGCCTGACCTTTTGCTACACTCACCGCTCATTTTGCAGCCGTCTTCGCTATTTTATAGCCCTCAATGTTGGCTGCACTCTTGTCATGATGAAGGCGCTTGAACCACTCCTTCTTCTCTCTAATAGCCCTTTGCACCTCGTCATTCCACCACCAGGTGTCTTTCGCTTCCCGTTTGCCTCCCCTACTCACTCCAAACACATCCGAAGCCACCTTCTGAACACATGTTGCCATCTTTAGCCACATGTCATCTGCATCTTCTCCTTCTTTTCACGGCCCCTCATCTAGCATCCTCTCCTTAAATGTTTGTGCTGCTTCCCCCTTAAGCTTCCACCATTTTGTTCTCGCAATCTTGGCCCGATTGTCCCGGTGGACACGTACCCGAAAGCGAAAATCCGTCACCACAAGTTTGTGTTGAGGGACAACACACTCCCCAGGTAACACCTTACAATCTAAGCAAGCACGTCTATCCCCCCTCCTTACAAGGATAAAGTCGATCTGGCTCAGGTGTTGTCCGCTACGAAAGGTCACTAGATGGGATTCCCTCTTCTTACAGACGGTGTTCGCTATCAACAAATCGTAGGCCAACGCGAAGTTCAAAACATCCTCCCCCTCTTGATTTCTACTACCATACCCGAAACCCCCATGCACCCGTTTGAAACCTACATTAGTCGCACCCACATGGCCGTTGAGGTCTCCTCCTATGAAGAGTTCCTCGCTGATAGGCACAGTACTAACCATGCTATCGAGATCTTCCCAAAACTGCCTCTTGGTGCTCTCGCAAAGACCTACCTGTGGGGCATAGGCACTGATCATATTTAGAGCCAAATCTCCAACTATCAACCGGACTAGGATAATCCGGTCGCCTTGCCTCCACACCTCAACTACTCCATCCTTAAGGCTCCTATCGATCAAGATGCCTACACCATTCCTACCCGATGTTGTCCCCGTGTACCAAAGTTTGTAGCCAGTATCCTCCACCTCCTTCGCCTTCTGGCCCTTCCATTTAGTCTCCTGAACGCATAGAATATTTACACGCCTCCTAATTGCTGTATCGACTAGCTCTCTTAACTTACCCGTTAGGGACCCTACATTCCAGCTTCCTAGACGAATCCTAATTGGCTCGGCTAGCTTCCTTACCCTTCGCACCCGTCGAGGGAAGTGCGAAGACCCTTGCTCATTTTTCACTACACCCGGGCACAGATGTAGCGCGTCACAAAGGTTGCGACGACCCGACCCTTGCTCATTTATCATCGTACCCGGATCACGATACGACGCGCCACTAAGGGGATGATGACCCGGCCCTTGCCCATTTGACACTACACCCGGGTTCCGATGTAGCGCGTCGCTAAGAGGGTTACGCCCCAACGAATCTCTTGTGGGTTTCATATCTATAAAAGTGGCTGGTTTTAAAATGTTGGCTAGCCGAACCTAACACACCTTCCTCCTTTATTCGGGCTTGGGACCGGCTATGTTAAAACGACTCAAGAAAGCACTATGCTCCATTCAAAATTAGAAATAAAATGGAGTGGGGTACTTCAGAGACGGGATGTATGACATGCATGCATAATAATTGTATCTAGATGATTAACTGAGGGAAATTTAGAGAAGTCTGTAGCTGTCCCAGCCTTGTCATGACAAATTATAGACAGATGGGACGCAAGCATGTAAAATTGAAGGCACCTCCTGACTCCAGTAGCAATTACATGCACTGTGATGCTGTCATGGATCGGAGGTGGATAAGGGCAAGTTAACGGGATAGCTTCATACCTAGATCCGGCATTGGTGCTTTCTCTGATTTTGTGAAAGTGAAGTTAAGGGATCAATCTTTTTAGGGCGCTTGATGATCTACTGAATTACTCATAATATGATGGAATTGTGATTACAATCTCAGGTGCTGCTGTGTTATGTTGTTCTGCAAATATATTGATATATGGATGACAAACTGAGAAGCCTTACTTGTGCCTAGGGCATGGTCTGTAGGGAGTTTAGGCTACTCCTGTGAAACTAATTGGATTTTACTTTGCTGATTTACTATGAACAAATAGGTGGAATACTGATCTGCAACTTTCTATATTTATGTATAGCCTCTGGTCCTTAGATAAGAGACACAAGACAGTAATCTGTAGGTGTATACGGATGTAGACTGGATCAATCAAATTTTTTTATAAGCTGCTGCATATCTTATTTGTAATGCAACTACTCCTTTGGTCACTCAATTTCTACCAGCCATCTTATTTGTCCCGGTCTAGATCTTTTGCCTTAACTTGGTCTTGCCACTCTCATTTGGTATTTATGGGAACAACTATTTCACATGATTTTAGTGTTTTGAATGTCTACTACCAAGAACATAAGATATCTAAACAAAAGATGCTCATTCTTAGTTTAGGGTATATGCAATAAACTGACTATAGTAGAGAATAGTAAAGATGAGAGGCATGTGCTATTGTGCAAGATTGTTACATTAGACATTTTTTTATTTCGAATTATGAATATCAGCAACCTCAGTTTGCTGAGGTTTCATGGAGAACTCTCCACCAGAGAACTTTGATTTTTGGAGGTACTACTAGTTTCCAGATCATCTTCAATGAGTCATCGCCTGATCCATCGTTGCCCTAATTAGGGTCCGTTTGTTCCAGCTCCACCTCGCTCTGATTCTACTGATTATTCACTATTCTTCTCTCACTATTCATCACCTGATTCAACTGATTCATCTGATTCTGAAGCTGAAACAAACGCACCCTAGTCATAGCATACAGCTTGCGATAGGCTGATTTGACCGAGTAGTGACCATACTTTCCCGTGCCCACCAATCCTTTTCTTGGGGCCGAGTTGGAATTTTGAGGATGGCATTTGCATCAACTGGGAAAAAGATAGTACGATGAGCTCCACGTACGTTCCATGCCCCAGTTACAGTCCTGAGTTCAGAAAACATTGAAACCGCCTGACCCTGCCCAGGGAGAATCTGTCTAGCATGAAAATGTGATGGGATCCATCTAGCCAGATGTTAGTTGAGGCCCCATTCCCATTTCTTGTAATCAGTCCCCTTTGAAGAACTTTGCACGCCATGTATGACGGGCATGCTTTTGTCTATTACTAGTTCCCAAACAATCTCCACCATGGTAGTATCTACCCTTTAGGAGAAAACCGAGTTCCCCCACCAATAGTTTGCAATTGTTGATCCTATTTTTTGTGCACGTTGTTTTGATAGGAGAGAACGACTCATCGAGGAAGTAGACACCGCCTGAGCCACAGATTTGAGAAGTACTTGACGACCGCACAGCTTGCTTCCCTACCACTCCAAGTGCCGATTAAGTTTTTAGTTCCTGTAGCCATAAATCAAACGCTCCAGAGAATGAGTGCCCTATTGCAATTGGCAGTCCTTGGTATTTGTCAGAAGGTGCTTCCACGTCAACAATATGCACTTCATGCTTTACTGTTTGCTTCACTTGATCATCACAGCTTGGGCTGAAAAAAACTACTGACTTATCCCTGTTTATCAGCTACCTAGAACCACGACTATACGTGTCATAAATTGTATGTAGCCTAGCTGTCCCTCTATACAACGCTTCTGAAAAAATGATGCAGTCATCCGGTACGAGTCGGCTCCATGCCTCCATGGAAGCTAGCAGATCGAGGACCGATCCGCGCAGGTGTCCGGGCGCACGGCGCACCACCTACTTGTCCACGGTGGCGTCGAGGAGGAGCTGAAATCGCTGTTGCACAAGTGCACACTTCCACGAAGCTGGCTCGAAGAGAAAGCATCGGCTCACCTTGCACGCCCGGCGGTGCTGGTGGGCCAGCAGCAGCAGGACACGCGTCGTCCGTCTAGGCCGTGTCGCGTGCGGTGAGCGCCGCCGCACACAATTTTTCCCTCCCGTTGGGCGCGCCACTTTCTTTCGAAATCCCGCCCATCCCCAATATTCCTCCTCCTCTCCTCGGGAGTCGGGAGTCGGGAGCTCGGCTTTTATTTCCCCTCCCGCCCGCCACCCACCTACTACTCGCATTCTCCGCCGCGCTCGCCTTCCAAGACTCGAGATGACGCGCCGCCGCCGCCGCGGCGAGCCCCGGGGCAGGGTGCCCCGGGAGCTCCAGCACGCCTACGGCCCGTGCGCGCGCACCCTCGGCTACGCCGTCCTCTCGCTCCTCCCGCCGCCGCCGCCGGGCACGCCCTGCTCCGCCTGCCGCGGGCGCGGAGGCGCCGGCTGCCTCGCGTGCCGCCGCTGGGCGCACCTCCTCCGCGACGGGGACCCGGTCGCGTACCGCAACCTCGTCACGCGCGCCGTCTGCGCCCTCGCGCCGGCCGGGTCCGGGTCCGGGTCCGGGTCCACACCCCCGCCGCCGCGGTACACGCCGGGGAATGCCGGCCACTCGCAGGCCAAGGTTCCGTGCGACTGACTGCGCTTCCTCCGCGTCTCTCGTCTCTAATTTCTTGCATTTCTCGTGTTGTGCCTACCGTGCTAGATCTCGTTTGTTCTTGTTGCCTATTATTCTGCATTTGAGATTGCCGGTTGTCTGCCTGCATGTTGCTCGACGTTTAGCTCGTGCTGGAGATGGTCAAGTCGGTGATGGCGGTTGGGGCATGTACGACAAGTATGACAACGAACGTCCTCTCCAGCGGTTGCCGTGCGGTATTAATGGCTTCTAAATCCTACCGAACGACTCTCGCAGTTCTATTAATAAATATCTCTGTCCTACATTGCCTTCTCCTTATGTTTATCCATACACATACATCTGAGCAGCAATACTACATAACTTTTCCTTTTTTATTTTCCCTATGTACTAAAATAAGTATGAACCAGGCAACCAAACCTGTCTGCATTACCGAATATATGGCTGACTTCTTAAAAGGGTGCGCTACAGACAGCCTGTAAATCCTGACAAACCACTAAATGCTAACTTACTGTCTGTAGGCAGCTCAGTGTTGATAGATGAGAACAAGATTAAAGTTGGATACTTGGATACCAGAATTCTATTTAAGCTTATCCAAGCTGGTCGTGAATATTTGAAGGGCAAAATTTATGTTTCATTACATTTTTGTTCATCCCATGATGCATATGTCGAGAGACATTCTTCCATTGTCTAAAACAATGCTTCATTAGATTATTCAAGTGCACATTAGATAAACATAAATCAGTTATTTCTACTTCAGTTAACTGTTATCGCTTAACCTGACTCTTTGATATGTCTGTATTGCTACCTGTTGCTCCTTCTGTTTACTTAAAATCCTTATTTGTATCAGGGTGACCAAACCACGAGTGTTACTGAGCTTGTTTCTTCTTCATCTTGGGACATTCTCTTGCATAGGGTCAGTAACTCAGTATAGAGGATGTTTTTTTTTTATGATGAATGATGCCTGTGTTGCATTTTCTTGACATGAATTGCTGTTTTCAGATTGGGGATTTACTCATGTGCTATATTCTAAGGCATTCATCAATATTTCTGCCTGTTAAGAAGGACGGTTTTTTTCAAGTAACTGGCCTCCCACTCAATGTTGTCCTGCAAAAGGCTATGTTTGCGACCATGGCTAAAAATCAACGACCCCAATCCACAAAAGGAAAATACTCGGTAAGAAATTATGTTCAGCTGTTCTAGGGAGCCCATTCAATTTTTTGGTAACACCTCCAAAATAAATTAATGAATTTACGCCTCACCAGTGCTCTGACTTTGTTGTAGGAAATCCTATATTTCTCTTGTATAGTCCTTGGAATGTTATTGTTGTTTTAGCTGATTCCTTGCCTTTGTGACCTCAGTGCTATCTGTGCCATAACCCAGAGATATCTGGAGGCTGTCTCAACAATTCAAATGTTGCATTGTCTTCTCCAGACACCAGTACCTCCAAATCTGATAATCCAAAAAGCTCTGGAAGTTATGGTTCTGCAAAATTTACAGAACCCAATTGTTCAATTGAAGGATGCAATCACTCAGAACTTCCTTTGACCAATGTATCAATAAAGTGTTCCAGTTTAGATACTCAGAATCGTAGGAAAAGAAAAAGGCTGTACAGTTGGCAACGCCACAACAAACAGAAGCAGATTTGTTCTGAGGACAGGTTATCAACTGGGTGGAGTAAAATAAACACCATAGTAGATAATGATTCTTTAGCAACGAGCAGTGATGTGACTCATTCACATACTAAAGAGCCATATGGTGTATTGTCCAATGATTCACCAAGTTCTGTGTTTGATATTGATATTAGATCTTCCCAGTGTAACAGTACATCAAGAATTCAATCTACATTCCCACAAGTTGGACTTCCCAATTTCATGCATCTCAATGTCAGTAACTTCCCAATCTCTTTATGAATTATTATTTCATTCAATAATTAGATCACTGACTATTATTTGTACAACCTGGTTTGTTTATGTACAAATGGCTATGTTTTTAATTAGAAGTATTAGCTTGATGCATACTTGACTATCATGTGGGACTGAACAAGAGTATGCAAGAAACAGGCCCATGCCTTGTGACTAGCACGTTTAAACTGTGTCCCCAAAAACATATCTTGCTCGAGTAAGTTATTCATCCACAAATTGGGGAATACTTATGTTAATATTTCCTTTTTGGATGATTGGATCAGTTTATTTGTACCATTTACTCTAACCTGAGGATATGGCAACATATTCTAGGAAGCAGTACATATTTCATATTTGTTTCCTGGTTTTACTTCTACCTTTTACTTTAACTGAGGATATGGCATCATATTCTAGGGAGCACTACGTATTGGTTTCCTTTTTTTTCTGTAGCCACCTTCCTCAGCACATGGTGGTTGCTATGTTTTCTTAGAATCCGCAAATGAATAACTGTTAAAGTTTATACTGTTAGCTGTGTATGTATTGTATTTTCCCTCTACTTGGAGGGGTTTTATGTATATGTGTATACACCTGTACATCTAGCCCTTTGGTCCTTGTAATACAGTTTGGTTGACCACATTCTAGCACATGTTTTGGTTCTTTGGTCGGTAGCTTGCAGCGTACAAATCACCATTCAATCTTTTAGTGAATGTGTACAAATCTTCTGCAACTAATTCTTTTTTTGCATATATTGCTTGTCCATATCAGTTTTTTAAATATTGCATCTTTACTTTGAGTATTCTTGAAAATTAAGAGAACTGAGCAATTTAATGTCTTATTCTGATATCACATAACCAATTAATGTGTGTTATATCTTTGACTTACAGAATGGTCCCATCTGCTTCAATTGCTTAATGTTGAATTCTTCCAAATGTGTATCAGTAGACTTGCTTATATCAAGAAAAGCTACCTTCTACAGCAGAAAGACTTCCTATAACGTCTTCCATGGCAACCGTATCCTTTTCTACTTTATGCGAGGGCTTACACATGTTGTGTATGCTGATAGTATCTCTTTGCTGGTTATCATTTTGATAGTTTTAAAATGAAAAAAGGCCAAGTTACTCATACAAAACGGCTGGGATGTTGGAGCACGAGGCAACGAGAATCTGTGATATGGTTCGACTACTTTCTAGATTGCATATCAGCAGAAGTCTTCTAATTATCAAATTTTCTTGAATGCAAGCTTAATAACCAGAGCCCACATTTCTAGTTTGAGCAAGTGCAAAACACTCCTTGTCCCCCCTTCAATTGCTAGATAAACAAAACAGTATATGGATCGAAAAAAATAAAGTTGTAAGCACACAAACACTCTTGCTGCAAAATAAATTTGTTCAAGGGTAAAAAATACCTGGCTCATTTGCACATTAGTTGGAGCCTTGCAGATAGTATTAGTCTAGATAGGTTTTAGCAACACATAAGAGTTAAATACGAAGAGACATCAGTGATTCAATTTCAGGAAATAACGTGTTGTAACTTATAACAACTTGGGTAGAAATCTTAGGAAAACTCAAGAGCTAAGGCATCTGATCGCATCATAATGGCGAGAAGCTTCTGTCTTACATATGGCCCTGAATTCATAGCTAAAATCTAAACTAAAGTAGGCCTCCAGCGAAAGTGTACTCTTATGAGTTATGATAATGGAACATTTGTAGCATTGTGATATGGGTTAAAAAAAAGTATAGTTTTGTGATCATTTTGGTCTGGCAAGTGTAGTTTCCTTTGAATTTACTCAATCTTAAAGCTTGATGCAATGGTTGGACACCCAGTTCGGGTGCCAGCTGGCCAGGTAACCCTGAGTCTCGCAAAAAAACATTGGCTTTTCTGAGTAAATGCATTCAGAGTCCCTGTTTGGTTTGACCCTCCTAAACTTTAGTCACCTAAATTTAGGCTGTTTTAGTCATTTTCAGCCAAACACTATGACTAAATTAGACTAAGTGGCCTTTAGTCCTCTCTAGTCCCTTGGGGGTGATTAAAGGGGACTAAATTTTAGTCACGAAAAAGGCCAAATGTGGGCTTCTGGCATTTGGCACCTTTCTTTACACTTAGTGGCAATGCTCTGGGGACGGTTCTGCCAAGGATTGAGTTTTTTCTTAAAGCATGTAAAGGGTATATGAAGGATTGAGTTTTTTTTTTCTTAAAGCATGTAAAGGGTATATGAATTTTTTGTTTTTGTTTTTCCAGTACATGATTTTCTTCTGCCCAATGCTCTGATTCTTGCAAAGTAGATTTAGGATTTGTGCAATACCTCTAGGAGCATAGAAGCACTAATCGTGTTATTTGCTTCCACCAATTAACTTTATGGTAATTGCTGCTTTTATGATTTTCCATACAGTATTGTATGTTAGTTTTCCTTAATGCTGTTAGACATATTAAACAAAAGGAAAAGACCAGATGCATTACCTCTTATAATACATATATTTGGAATCAAGGGATGCTGCGCAAAATTATTATTGAAATATGGTTGCCATGTGTCTACTACAACCAGTTCTGATGGCTTGTAAGTCAAATATGTAACTAAGTATATTGTTAGTAAGGTTTATTAAGTGAAGAAGCTTTCTCAAATTCAACATAAACAAGCTTTAGACTAAACATGGATATTTTATCGTTAAGCAAAAATCCATTCAATGGAATATTTCCATGTGATTGGCAAAGGTGGGTCCACTGCGTAGGTCCATAATGGATTACACTCATCACCATATGCCGCTCTATGGGCATATAGTGTAGGTTGAGTACTGATCCAGATCATGAAAACAGATGATGGCTGCAGGGTAACGTTTGTTTCATCATTTTGCTTGCTCTAGTCTTTTTGCTACCAAAAGCAGATATTACTTAAAATATCCTTTTAAGGCAGTAAATTTTTTTGTTGGACCTTCAGATCCAAATGTACATATGTGTAATTACTGCCAGTTGATTAAAACATCACATTCTAGGTGTTGATACAACCTTTGGTGGAATGCATAGATCAATGGTTTTTTTCCACTTATGTTTTCAGCTTCAAGCCTTCAACCTTTTCTAATAAAGCATGTTCACATAGTACCTATTAGGGGGCTGCTTGGATGTTTTGCCCAACCTTGCCTAGCCTAGCTGGGTAAGATATTTGTTTGGCAGCACCTTAGAAGGTAGCTTTGCTGGGCTAGCACCTTAGAAGGTAGCTTTGCTTGTCAGAGCAAGAAATAGCATGCTGACACAGGCGAGCCAAATTGGCTCTCTGGCCTGGGCAAGGACAGCGCTAGAAATGATGAGAGAGTGGGTGCTTCTGACACTGAAAAGGTTCCGTGAGCTAACCAGCTACTTGCATCACTGCTAGTCGGACATGATAACTGCAATTCCATTATTTTATAGGATATGCACCTGGATGTCTTCATGGGTAGTAGTAGTACGTGTATCAAAAGAAAATATGTTTCCTGCTGCTCCTGCTCCTGCTCCTGTATAAGCTCTGAGCAAGCTTGTTTTCCGTGAAACAACCAAACAGCTTCACTCTTTGTTGCCTAACCTTTCCTATGTTAAGCTAGGTTAGCCTTGCTCAGCTAGCCATACTTGGCAAAAGAACCAAGCAGACCCTAGAACTCTAGAAGCTACTGCTGTTTACAGGCTAACATCCATGTTTACTCATCCTTCTCTCTCCCAATTAAGGATCATATGTTTACAGGCTACACATCCATGTTTTCTCAACACTCTCTAGTGTTTCTTCCTATTGGCTATTAATGTAAATTTCTAAGGTTTTTGTTGTCAGGTGCCTTTCGTTTCCTAAACTAATGAATAAACTCATCAGAAATTCTAAGCGCTGCCAGTATAAGAAACTACTTCAGAAGCATTGTCCTGACAATTCCAAGGTACATATGAACATATGTTGAACTGTTTTCAATTATGTAAGAAGCATTTGTTAGACAGCAGGTTGTGGCAGGCCCGTTGGCGGCATGTCCCAGCCTTACTTGGGCCCTGCACTCGCACATGATTAGGATAGATATCATTGAGATATTATAGGCAAGGATTACCGTTGATTGGTTCTGTTTCCATAAGCCAAATCCTAGGTCTTCCTTGCCTATATGGCTATATGTGTGTAATCATCACCCTCAATAATCAATCTAGGCAAAATATTCAGTGCAAACCACATCTTTGGTGCAATCCATGAAAATCCAATGAAAACCATACTTAGAGGTTTTCAAAAAAAAAATTGAAACTAAATACACCAATAGCGCATCCATAGATGTGCATTGTCATAAAATTTGAGATTCAAACATGTTCTGTAAAAATTCATATGAAAATAAAAAATTTCGTAGGAATTCTATATGATATTTTACCGAATGAGTTTTTACCAAATGATAATTTTTTTTTATTTTCATATGATATTTTACCAAATGAGTTTAAATCTCAAATTTTATGGTAATGCACATCTATAGATGCGATATTTGTGTGCATAGTTTCAAATATTTTGAAAACCCCTAAGTATGAATTTGTAAAGGGTTTTCACGCTTGCACCGATGATGTGGTTTGCACTGAATATTTTGCCATCAATCTACTACTCCCTGTGTGAATACTTGTTTAAAGCAACCAACAGAGAAGTCCACTGTTTATAATTTGTTTTCGTTGCAACACTTACCATCTTCTTGGCCTTATATAAAAAATCTGTTGTCATCTGAACTTTATATGAATTTACAGATTGTGAAAGATAGAATTTCAGACTAAATTGTAGGTTTTCTTAAATTTCTGACTCTTAGAAAAATCATGGCTATCCAATACAAATATGAAAGGGCATGTCGGTTCTTGTAGCATCGGATATTGCTTCTCAACTGTTGTGTTGCTTAAGAAACCAAAGCAAATTGTTCAACCTAGTGTGCAGTGTTCTGCCTTGAGTTGCTATTGTATTTGACATATGCATATATGTTGATAAAAAATGTTAATAAACATGTATAATAATAAACGAAATGATTGAAGTAATATTCTTAACAGCGTGCAGCTGATGTTGATCAATTGGAGGCTTACAATACACATCAACAAGTAGTTTCCTTCGTCTGGGCAGTGTTGACACGAATTATACCTGAACCGTTGCTAGGAAACTCTTGCAGCAAGAGATCTTTAAGGATAAACATTTGGAAGTTTATAAAGTTGCGCAGGCATGAAAAATTTTGCTTGAGCGATTGTATTGGTGAGCTGAAAGTATCACATTATTCTTGGATATCAAATATTGGATTATCTGATTGCTTTCGCTCTGCTATAATGGAGAAAGAAATCCGGTTATCAAATGGATCTGAAGAGAAACTTCAGAATCTTCTACATTGTTGGATTAGTTGGATGTTTTCTGATATTGTGATACCATTAGTCCAGGCATACTTTTATGTTACAGAAAGAGAATCAAGGCGATATGATGTTTTCTATTATCCAAAGACAGTTTGGAGAAACTTAACTAGTACTGCTATTGCTTCCCTAAACAGACACAACTTCAGGGTTTTGCGTGGTAAATCCAGGAAAACAGCAAGATGCTGTTCTTCAAGAGTGAGGTTTGTCCCAAAAGAAAATGGTATGAGACCATTAGTAAATCTCAGAGCTCAATCAAAAAATGCCTTCCTCAATAATTGTCACCTCATTATAAAAAAAGTAAGGGATGAGAATCCAAAAAAGTTTGGTTCTTCTGTTTTTGATTACAATAATGTGCATCAAAATCTCTGGCAGTTTATTTCTTCAGTAAGAAGTCACCTGAAGGAAAAATTCAAGATATATATTGTTGTAGCCGATGTATCAAAGGCATTCGATTGCTTATCTCATGATATGTTACTGAAAGTTGTGGATGATGCATTGAAATGTGATGAATATGTTCTGAGGAAATGCAAAAAAGTAGTTCGCAACAGTTCTAAGAATGCCCTCTACCGTTTTGATTCAAATGTTTCTATCAGCAAAGGTGATAATACATGTGATTTCTCGATTCAGTTATCATCAAGGGGTGGCATTATAGTTGACCAGGTACTATATCATAACACATTTCAAATTTCTGTGCATGGTTTGACTATGGAATATACTGTGCTAATATACCTATTAACAAATCTTTATGCAAACTTTTCATCGAAAACTACTGAAATGGAATTATAATATTCATGACCTTGCTGTTCCTGTTCATTCTTATCTGAGTAGAATTCCAGAAATATTGGAGGTCCTCATCACCCAAGAAGCACAAAGTATTAGAAATGAAGGGAAAACAGGATACTTTTGGGCCCCTAGTTTAGCGTTTAGTGATGATTGGCTGGTTGCAAACAAAGTACTGAAAATTCTGGAAGGAAGGCCTTAATGTTAAACATGATTGTTTGCATTAATTAATATGTTCCGGACATGATTGCACACATGCATACCCAACAATTTTTGCAAAAACATACACTTGTAATTAGATCAGATCCGAATACACATGCCCAGTTCAGATTACGGCTCGGTGCCCGGTTTCGAACAGCAGGAAGGAAGGGAGGGAGGAGGAGGGGCGCGCATACCTAGTAGGCGCTCTTCCGCCGGCGGCCGGCGAAGGGCCGATGAAGACCTGGCGAAGGAACCGACGAGGCTACTCCCGGGAACCTGGCGCAGGGAGGCGGCGGGGTGAACGGGAGAAGAAAAGGGCAGGGGCTAACTGCCATGCCGCACTGATCGATCGAGAGAAAAAGAGAAGAAATTACCTTTATCCACAGCGAAGCACGGCGGGACGTGCAATGAAAGGGGAGGGAAGGAAGCAGAATCCGCGGGTCGGCGTCGGGCTCGGAGGAGAATGGTGCATGCAGGGGTTTAAGGGGAGGGAGGAGTACTGGAGTGATTGATCGCTCTGACGGCGGTAGACGAAGCGAATCAAGGGATCATGAAACCGCCATTGATTCGCTCTGTGTGTTCCTCCGGATGAAGGAGGTTCGGCGGTGGTCCAAGTCAGATGGGGGGGGGGGGAAGACGGATGGGCAGCTAGTGCCGGATAAAGGTCTGCCGATTTATTTAAGCTGTGGTGATTTAGGTTTTGCAGTGGTGATGAGAGCCCTAAAACGTACTACGTATACAATATATGTAAAATTAAATGCTCTACACGTATTTAGCGTCCGTTTTGGTTTGCTGCTCATCGCTCGCGCCACACCTTTAGCATGCCTTTGATTCGACGCCTAACCTCACCGTGGGCGTCCCTATTTTTGTTGTGGCGTAATAGATGGTTCGGTAAGTAAACATGTGGCCTCACTGCCTCAGATGACATGGTTTGCAAACCAACATAGATTCTTAACTGGATAAGCCATGTCATGTAAACATGCAATCTATGTGCAAATTGATAGACTTTTTCTTTTATTTATAAAATGGCTTTAACATTGCTAGGCTTGAGCACACTAAGAACTATTGTGCAAATCAGGATTCTAGTAGGGTGCAGCAGCTATGGGAAAAAGACTGAAAAAGGATTTTACAGGCACAGCTTCACTTCATTTTCAACTGACCTCCAATAATCCTAATAAAACCACTAACAAAGTGCTAAGGAAATTTTTCCTACGGTTCTCGGTAAAAAGGTGCTATTCTACTTGTAAATTGACTAAACAGTGATCCTGTGGCACCGACGCACCGTTCATGCTATAGTTTTGTCTTTGCTTGGCAATTTGTTCACCAACTATAATTCGAGTTGTATAATCAATTGTCAATCAGCACAATATTAAATAACCTTTTCTCTATTGAAAATCAGGGAAAATTTTGCATGATACCGAAGAAAGAGATTCAGCCTTTCCTTTCCGAGCAAGTGGAGTGCAATGTTTTGAAGATTGGACAAAACTTATACTCACGACAAGTAGGCATCATTCAAGGAAACAAGTTATCTCCCAAACTTTGTTCCCTGTACTTTGGTCACCTTGAAAATTCTGTGCTATTGAATTCTCTTAATGATGTTAATGATAGCAAGATTGATTCAGAAAAGGACGTTTTTACTCCTAAAAGTTTATTAATGAGGTTCATTGATGATTTCATATTCATATCTTTCTCCAAGGAGCACGCTCTAAATTTTTTGAAGAGCATGAGAGGAGGGTTTGACAGCTACAACTGCTACATGAATGACAGCAAATATGGTTTCAACTTCGAGGTTGCAGATAGTGAGCATTTTTCTAATAGGATCTACAAGGCTGATGATGGATTCTCTTTCATACCATGGTGTGGTTTGCTTATAAATTGTGAAACTTTGGAAATTCAAGCTGATTATCCAAGGTATGCCTCTTAGTATCAGGTGTAGTTGGTGAATTAAATACATTAATAATGAGATATGGAAATGAGCTTTAATGGTCCATCTAGTTTGTGACTCACTGAGTAGCTGTGGACTACTGGCTGCTTCCTCTAAACATATCAACTTAAACAGTTTGGTTTTTGCCATATTTCTGTTGAAATCTTGGCATTCCTTGACTTGTGATTTTTTTAATAAAGTCTGATTTGCCTCCACGAATTAAAAAAAAAGACCCTTGAATTCAAATACCAACATAAGCCCCTTACTTTCGACACCGAACAGATTACCCTCCTAAATTTTTTATAGTCCTCTTAACTTTCAGTGACTAGCTCATGGTTAAAACAGATTTGACTCTTCCTTTATATCTTTGAACAGGACAGCATCAAACAAGTATCTTTTACAACTAAGTTTCAAAGATTGTGTTGGTTAAAAAAAAAAAGGTACAACAAAACTATTATATTAGTGAACTTGCATATTATTTTGGAACTTGCACACAAGAAAAAAAAATTCTTGAACACTATTTTAACATATTAGTCTATATAGCCGTCAATTTTCAGGAAATTTGGCTGCTGAAATCATTAAACATCAGCGTTAACAGAAGATCTAGGCAGTTCATATAATACAAACAGGTTCTGAGATGGCAAATGGGAATTCCCTGTCTGGTATTGCCTCCCTGTCCCCGTTCCCACTAGGCAAAAAATTCCCCGTCCCCATTCCCAAGGTGGACATTTTCTTACTAAATTTCATTCCTGGTCATTTCGTTCTCTTTGACAAAGTATCAGAACCTAATTTTGTCTACCAAACTGTGTTGAAGAAGTAATGGAGTGCATTTTAAAACAGGTATCTGGACATCCATATTTCCTCCACCATCACTGTGAAGATACATTCTTCAGCAAAGTACCTTGAGAGCAAGCTATGTCATTACATGCGTCCGAAGTGTCATCCTATTTTCTTTGATTCTACGATCAACTCACCAGGAACAGTAAGACTGAATATATATCAAGCTTTCCTCTTATGCGCAATGAAGTTTCATTGTTATTTCCGGAGCATGCCTGATGCCAGCATTAAGGGACTGGAGCTACTGCATATAATTAAGAGAACTTTCAGGTACCATATTATCTTCATTTTTATAGTAATGTATAAATGGTGCTAGATTTTATCATTTATTGACTGTATTAATTAATAAAGATTCAGTATCAAATGTATTGGAAGTTGCTACTGTCTTTCCTTGTGATTTCAATTTTTTGGTGAAGCAGGTATATGCACAGCCTCATCGTCAGGCGGTTCCACGACGTGCAGCTGCAATACAATGCGTGCCCAGTTCTGAAGCTTAGACGAAAAGAAACCATGTGGCTCGGCCTATCAGCATTCCTTCGAGTGCTTCAGAAAAAGCAATCACGTTACACGGATTTGTTGGTGTTGCTGAGAGACGAAATTCGGAGGTGTGGCCATCTGGAGCATCACAATGATGATTTGCGCTATGCTGTGGATGACTCTCACTCATCAGTGTTCTGGAAATTTAAGTTTTAGAAGGAAACTGGGGGCTAGAAGATTTGCTGAAACTACTGTTTTATGGTGGTGTCCAAGTCAGATGAGTTGCATCAAGCATGATTGGCTTTTGTTTGATACTCCCTCCATTTCGTAATATACATTCATGTTGCATCAAGCCTGAGTAGGTTAGCCTCTCTTGCAACCCATTGTTGACTGCATTCTGGAAGGTGGAGTTGACTCCATTTGTCTTTTTTTTTAAAAAAATTTTCAAGATTTCATTGCTACCAAATAGGTTACCCGAATTGAAGTTTTCTACCACGTTCTTGATGTTACATCTTGGAGAATGTGCAAGTGCCTGGCAAGAGAAGAGGCACCAATCCGAAATGCTTGAACATCTTGCCCTATTTTTGCTAAGGCATCAGCTATAATTTTTGTTTTGGTCTATCAATCATGACCACGGAGAAGCCTTTTGTTTGCTTGATATCCTGTATTTCAGCAATAATAGGGCAATAATAGGATGCAGTGACCCTTTCCTGGAGAGGGGCATTGTCTTGTAGCATTGGTAAATATTTGTCGGCCAAGTGAACCAGGAGGGCTAGGAATTTTAGGCTTAAAAACACTCGGTTGGGCATTCAAAATGAGATGGTTGTGGCTGCAGAAAACAGAGCCAAACCGTCCCTGGGCTCATCTCTCAATTCATGTCCCTGGTCAGGTGAAAGCCTTATTTGTGGTGGCTACTATCTCTGAAGTTGGTGAGACTACCCGCACTCGTGACCTTTAAATCTAATCTGTATACGTCTTAGTCATTAAAATTTTCTCTTCCAGACTTAATTTTTCCGCATTTATCTATACTCAATATCAACATGTATACAAGGTGGGACCTGTACCTCAGATTTTTTTTCTTTTTTTTTACCCCATCCCTCCTCACTCTCCCCATCCCTCTCCACTCTCTCTTCCCAGCGTCCTTCTCTTCCCCTTCCCTTTCTCCGCGGCGAGCAGCGGCACCAGCGAGGCGGCGAGCGGGCGGCGGGGGCGCGGGCGCGGGCTAGCGTGCCAGCGGCGGGTGCGTGGCGGCGGGCGCGCGGGCGAGCAGCCGCAGGCACGCGGGCGCTCGGCAGCGGTCGAGCGACGGCGGGCGAGCGGATCAGCGAAGGCGAGGGGAGCGGGCGCCCGGCAAGGCGACCCCGCGCGGCCTGGCAGCGGTCTACCAAGCTCCGTTCCGGAGTCGCGGCGGCGGCGGGCATGGCGGCCCCAAGCATGGTGGCCGGAGTCGCGGCGGGCATGGCGGGCATGGAGAGGAAGAACCCGGCGCCGTCCCTCTCTCTCTCTCTCTCCGTGCCGGGCCGACGAGGAGGACGAGCTCGCGGCGGCGGATCTTCTGCTCCGGCGGCCCTCTCCTCCCTCTCCGGCGCGCCCGTCCTCCCTTCCCTTCCCCTCTGTCGGACGTGCTCTCTCTCTCCTCTGCCGCATGCTTGGTGGACGACCGCTGCCGCGGCAAATATCGGGGACGGAGGGCCTTTACCGTTCGACTTACAGTTCCAGCTGCAGCACTTTTTTACGGTATATCGTGTTGCAGGTTGGGGATAGAGTACCCGCTGCGGGTAGCCTGAAAGCGAGCATACCCTTTTTTGAGCCCTGCTATTCCTGCATGTTTCCGACCTCCACGGAGGGAAATGGCAATTACAATGGCACCCGTCCCCAGGATGTTGCCACCAGAAACCGATATCCTCAAGGTATGAGTTCTTCCTTGCAGCAGGTCCCAAGGATGCACAGGTACGTGTACGTCGTCATTGATCAACCAGCGACATTGCCAGGATCAGGATGCTTCCATTGTTCATGACTATGTGTCTATGTCATTCACAACCAAGGCCGGCCAGTCTAAGGTGTCTTCATCCTCAATTTTCAGAATATATCAAAGCAAGATCGGCTAGGTGCCATTTTGTTCTTATGGCTGAAGTGGCAAGCCTAGCACTTGCTGCAAGGCTCATTCAGGTCTTGGAGATCTCCAACTGCCCCTTTTATTGGATTGTGAACAACTTGTTCACTGCCTTAATATGGCGAACTGTCCAAATCTACCAGACTAGCGAATCAAACCATAAACTCAGCTCTTCAAAAATATATCATCCTAAATGAATTCTCCAACCTACAAGATTAGCAGGAATCACAATACAACGGCTCATGTGCTAGCACGAAAAGCTTATAACAATCACATGGGTCAATTGTAGACAACCTGCTCAAATCGAGCTTGTACTCATCAATGTAATGTTCAACAATTTGTAGACTTGTCCGATGTAAACATTCTAACAGCAGTTTGCTGTTAATCAATATATCTACTATTATATTATTTCCACCTAGACTTAGTTATTACTTAAGAATTTATCATTTTATTATTGTGAAGAAATAACAAGATGAATTCCCCCTCCCTTTCCCTTTCTAGGTTAATTTCAACTAGTCCCTGCTCTTCCGGTGTCCAGGACCGGCATTTTTTGTACTGAAGCTTTCTAGGACAAGGCTTCAAAACAAAATAGAAGATATGCGTCTTTAAGAGATTGTTTGTATTAGTTCGTTCTAAATTGCAGTTTGTTTGATATTTTTTATCTTAAGTTTGACCACTCGTCTTATTCAAAAAATTATATTAAATATTATTTCTTTTGTTGTAGCTCGCTTTACTAATAAAAGATCTTTAAAAATGACTTAAATCTAATCATATTTGTACAAATTTTTTAAATAAGACGAGTGGTCAAAGTGAAGGGTTAAAAAAAGTAAAACAGACTATAATTTAAAATAGAGGAAGCAAGTCTATGTTGAGAAAGAACTCGTAGTACAAGTCACAGCGGATGCCATTACGGATGACGATTTATATGCTATGAAAAGGTGCAAAATGATCGAGGCTCAAATGAAACAAAAAAGTAAGTTCCTTTTATCCTCTTTTCTAAACGATCACTTTTATGTGAATATTCGTTTTGCTGGTAACGCAACGCCACTGGCTGCCTGGGTCGTGGAATCCAATCTGGGCCGCACATGGTACCTACCCTGCCCAGGCCAAGAATCGACGGTATCACGCAACGAAGACGTACGGCAAGCTGGACTAGTAATCCAATCCTTTTTTTTGGTGGCACCCGAAAGAGACAAAAAAAAAATGATACCAAAAGCAGGCGACGGATACGTCAGAGGCCTAGTTGCCGAGAATGCACGGGGAGCATCCGTCCATCTGTTGGGATGGCGAGACAGGACAGGGCAGGGAGAGGTAGGTGCCACGGGTGGTCCGCGTTCGTCCTCGTCGCTCCTGGCTTTTTCTTTGAATTGGCCGGACTATCATCAACGATAAAGACTTGAGATTAATAGGATGTTACCATCAACGCAATCAAAGCCTTTAACTCAATCGCCAGGATGTTCCGCTTATGATTTTCACGAATGATTTTGACGGTTTCAATAGTGTTCTCTGAAATAAAACAAGTCACAGCTAATAAACCGGTTGAAACGAGCAGTAGAACAGGCTCGAAATAGCTTGCTTCACCATTCATAACGGTTTCCAATATTTGTTTTCCCACACCATAGAAAGTGTCTGATTTTGCTTGGACGTTTAATTTCGTGTCCCACATCTAATGCCACGCCGGATTATCAGGACCCCACTGCTCCCTCCATGTTTAGCTCCATGTACTCTATTTATTACGAAGAAAATCATGAGTCCCGACACCCTGCGGGAACGGGATCCTCTGACAAACTTGGCACTATGTTTGAGGGACATAGAACGCTCGTGCACCGTCCATGGCTCATCCGACGGCTCTACAGACTGACAAAAGCCCAGTCCAGTCTGTAGCCCGATGAAAGATGCGATGGGGACGAAAACGACGACCATGGCCGCCGAGTGCTCACTGCCACTCGTCGCCTTTCCGGCGCAGGTGGAGCAGGTCCTGTGGAAGTCCTCTCCGCCGCTGCACTTCTCTTCCTGGTTCTCGACCGCATCCTACCCGCGTAGCAGGAGGTCCGCTGCCCAGCGCGGGGTTTGATATGTCTTACCACCATGCTTCACCATGCCATGGACGACACCACTGCGCACTGTCCGGATGGCGGCGAGAGGCGTGCAGGCGCCGCGGGAGCCGGTGACGCTGCGGGACTTCCTGGAGTTCGGCTGCGACCCCAGAAGCGACGGCTTCCGCTCCTACTCGCACCGCCCGCCCCTCGTTCCCGACACCACCGACGCCGTGCTGCCGCACCTGCAGCAGCAGCAGGCGCCCCCGGCCTCGCGGGCCGAGGCCGCGGCGGCTCAGCAGCTCCTCCGGCGATGAGGAGGCGGCCTACTTCGACGACCGCGACTCGTGCGGCTTCCCCTCGCCGCTCGTCAGCAGCTGCTCCACGTCTGTTGGCCTGCCGCCTGCATCCGGGTGGTTCTCCGCTCTGTTGGATGGAAAAGCATGCCTGCAGCCCATCAGATGGACCATCAACGGTGCACAGGCGTTCTATGTCCCTCAAACATAGTTCCAAGTATGTTAGGGGATCTCGTTCCCACACTGCGACCACCGAAGCAATACCGCTTATCGTAGTTTCTTAATAAATTTCGTTGCTCGTACGGATACATCATAACCGTCATATCTCTCAGCCATGTTTTAGAACCTAGGGTATAGATGGTAGGTCTAGCTTACGTACTAAGGTGTGTGTGAGTTGGATGCGTGTGTATGGTGTGAGTTAGTGCGTGAGTTCAGATCTTAAAAGGTTAAGACAATAAAAAAAAAACAAGACCATCCTGTTGTGATCGCCTTCCAGGACCAGCAGAGCAAGGACAATGCGAGTGTCATCTTCCCCAGAAAGGTCCTCGACTAGTTCTTCGTCCCACGAGCCCATGATCGTATTAATTAGTTCATGTACTTGGGTGATTATTAGGATGGTACCTCTAGGGCTAACTGGCCTCCAATTTAAATGTAGGTACGGTCCTGACGACACCACAGACAAAATACGATATCCTGGGAAGTGGCACCATCAGAGGCTACGTGGACCATGAAAGGCATAAGATTTACCATGCATTGCAATTAAATAAAATGATACATGACCCACATGTTATGTTACGTAGTGAAATAGTCCGCACCACATCTTGATATTTTTTTAGATTTTGTTGGCAGGCGACCATGTACTTGCTGGCTTGCTGCCGGTACCCTCCAAGCTTTTGGTTTGAGTGCCACGGGTTACCCGCGTCGTTCATCGTCGGCCCTCCTACCCTTCTGAGAGGCTGTACGTGTGGCTTGCGTTCCTCCTCGTCACCTCTTGTAATTACTATATAAATAAATAATATTATACTACTTATTATACCTAGTAAGTATTCTAGTATCTAGTTTCTAGTATAGTATTTAGATATTTGCTATATATCTGTGGTCCAAAGCTCCAAGCACACCTAGAGCTATAGAAGCACAGCGTAACTGAACTAACCAGCCACACCCAGACGTACGACACGAGTGCAATGCAGAGCACAGAGCAGATAATGGAAGCAGCTGCTGCTGCTGCCGCCGGCGGCGGCGGCGGCGGCGGCGGCGTCCTGGCCCTGCTGCCCGGCGTCCTCCTCCTCCTGGCGCTCTCCACCCTCGTCATCTCCAGATGGAGCAACCGCAGCAGCAGCAGCAGCAGGCTGCCCCCGAGCCCGATGGCGCTCCCACTCATCGGCCACCTGCACCTCATCCGCCCGCCGCCGCACAGGGCCTTCGACCGCATCCTGGCGCGCTACGGGCCCCTCGTCTACCTCCGCCTGGGGCCCTCCACTCACTGCGTCGTCGCGGGCACCGCCGACGCCGCCCGGGACCTCCTCAAGCACGAGGCCAGCATCCCGGAGCGGCCGCTCACGGCCGTCACGCGCCACCTCGCCTACGACGACGCCGGCTTCGCGTTCGCGCCCTACGGTCCGCACTGGCGCTTCATGAAGCGCCTCTGCATGTCGGAGCTGCTGGGCCCGCGCACCGTCGACCAGCTCCGCCCCGTGCGGGAGGCCGAGCTGGACGCCGTGCTGGCGGCGGCGCGCGGCGCGGCGGAGAAGGGGGAGGCCATCGACGTCAGCCGCCACCTCATCAGCATGTCCAACAACGCCATCATGCGCATGGTGGCCAGCGCGCTGCCGGGCCACATGACGGAGGCCGCCAGGGACTGCGCCAAGCACGTCGCCGAGCTCGTCGGCGCCTTCAACGTCGAGGACTACGTCGGGCTCTGCCGCGGCTGGGACCTGCAGGGGCTCACGCGGATGACCCGCGAGGTGCGCGACAAGTTCGACGCGCTGATGGAGATCATGATCACCGGCAAGGAGAAGAAACGAAGGCGGCAGCGGCAGGGCCAGACCACCACCACCACCACCAAGGACCTGCTGGACATCCTGATGGACGCGGCGGAGGACGTGAACGCGGAGGTGAAGCTGACGAGGGAGAACATCAAGGCGTTCGTGCTGGACATCTTCACGGCGGGCTCCGACACGACGGCGACCAGCGTGGAGTGGGCGCTGGCGCTGCTCATCAACCACCCGGACTGCATGGCGAAGCTGCGCGCGGAGCTGGACGCCGCGGTGGGGACCTCGCGGCTGGTCGGGGAGCAGGACGTGGCGCGCCTGCCCTACCTGCAGGCCGTCTTCAAGGAGACGCTGCGGCTGCAGCCGCCCGCGGTGTTCGCGCAGCGGGAGACCATCGAGCCCGTGCACGTCCGGGGCTACGTCATCCCGCCCAAGACCTCGGTTTTCTTCAACATCTTCTCCATCGGCCGCGACCCCGGGTGGTGGGAGGAACCCCTCCAGTTCCGGCCCGAGCGCTTCATGCCGGGGGGCGCCGGCGACGGCGTCGAGCCCAAGGGGCAGCACATGCAGCTCATGCCGTTCGGGAGCGGCCGCCGCGCCTGCCCCGGCATGGGCCTGGCCATGCAGGCCGTGCCGGCGTTCCTCGCCGCGCTCGTGCAGTTCTTCGAGTGGACGGTGCCCGTCCCGCCGGGCCACACCAAGGCGCCGCCCTTGGACATGGAGGAGGAAGCGGCGCTCGTCACCTCCCGGAAGAACCACCTCGTCCTCATCCCCACGCCGCGCTTCAATCCGCTGCCGGAAAGAGCCACCTAGCTAGCTAGTACAGTAGCTCCGTACGTCGCCGACACCGGCGGATCCATGCAATTCCGCCAGAGCTGTCCCTTTCTCCACGGGGACAAAGACTCTTTTCGATCGCCATTACCACTCTCTCTGTGTTACTCCTCCGCCTACCTCTGGTTTATAAAAGATAAAAGAACGTGTTTAATTTTCTCTCAACGCTAGTGTTACTATATCGTAGGTGTGTCTAGAGGTAACACGTCTTTATATTAATTATGGAATATGAATAAAAAGTGGTTACGTCTTATATACTTCTACTTGTGTATGTTTCTCTGTCGTCGCACATATATGCAGTACGTTTGCAATCACCTTCGAGGAAAGTTACCTTTGTGTGCCTGGGGCTGGGGGGTTGTTGACACTTCCAGATTTGTGCTTAGGAAGTGCTAGTACTAGGTACATTACTATACTGGAAAAAAGACACAAATTCATATATACTAATAATTCCTACAATGCAAGCACCACTAGGATCGGATCACCCATGGAACCAAACACAAACGTTGCATCTCTACTTTTGTTGATGCACGGGTGAACATACTCGATCATCGTTTTTATTTTTTTGTTGAAACAATTATATTTCCAGCAACAACAGATTTTGGGTGTTCAGGCAGAAGACAACGAGACACTGTACTGTATGACTCTGTGTAATTCGGGGGGAAAAAGGGACACTGGAGTTGTTTGCCGTAGCTTAATTAGCATGTAAGCATAAGCATTAATTACTGAAAACAAACTTTTACACATATAGCTGCTGTAAATCTATACATTTTCATGTGTTTTAGAGCTTCATTCATACTCCTGATTTATTAGGGGACGTTGTTGGATCTGAGCACCGGTCCGGCTGGGACGACGTTTGATGTGAGCAGGCGACGCTGAACGGTTGAGCGGCTCGATCGATCACCCTCCTGCTGAAGTGCTGAGCATGGGCGTGGGCACGAGGCCTCTCCGGGCTACTTTGTGCAAGACGTACGTGTCACCGTCACGTACGCGTCCACATCAAGTAGGCCCTTTCATGCATCTATATATGCGTGTGTGTGGATTCATGACTTCAGTAGCAGCAGATTAATTACATCTCACTACGCCATACTTTACCATTTTTGTTTTGGTGTAAATTCTGTGTTAACCAGAACTGGGCGGTCGGTCATGATTACTTGAACAATTATCTTTTTTTTTTATTTTTGAATTTTGGTATGTTGTATTTGGTTCCCTTTTTTAAATCTTCGAATCCACCTTCTCCATAGAGATGATCTTATTATTTTTCTGCGTATTTTATTTGTTCTTCATATGTTCTATTTAATTTTCTTGGAATTTCTTCCAATTTTCACCTCATAGTAATTATCTGCTTTTATTTTTTTTTCATTTGTTTGATGTATTTTATTCACATCGATCGTTAGATTTTGATGGAGCGGTTATAGAGATCGATTGTTGGCTGGATTGTGTATGTTTGTTGCACTCCAGTGTTTCTTGGGCAAAGTGTCACCTTTTTTCCTCTTGGTAGTTACTCTTGTGTATATATTTATTTAATTTAAAACTGCCACGTCATAAATTTTCATCGAAGATCCCTCCTTAGCACGTACGTCGCTTGAAGCAGCCTGTGGGCGCACATGCGTCCAGGAAGCTTCTGCGATTTATTTGCATAGCAGCAGCCGGCCGATGGTGATCAGCTGTTCCCATGGCCCATGGACGTTCGAGACCTCCTCCGATTACGAATACGGGGACCTCCCACAGTCCCACCGGACGGGCCAGGCCCGTCGACGGAGCCAGCGCCTACCTACGGCTACGGGGACCTCCGGCGACGGCAGGCCCGCCGCCCGCGGACGGGGACAGGTCGACAGGCGGAGCCAGCGCCTACCTACGGGGCTCCGACGACGCGGGATGCCCGCGGACGGACGGGTACAGGACTCCATGGAGAGGGAGGTGCTGGGGACCGGGCGGAGGAAGGTTAAGGTTCCATCACGATCGGGGCCGCTCGATCGGTCGGGCAATAAACTCGGCGGATCTCGACACGCGGAAAAGAATGTGCATCTGCGCAGAAAGGTTCTTTGTTTTTTTTTTTCCGAAAGTTTCCAAAATTTGGCTTGGACATACAAATGGTTTATCTCTCGGAGTTGCTCCTATGAGTGGATATATATATATATTTATCGACTCTAGTGCAAGATAAATGTGTGAAAAATAATCGTCACGGTGCACGGCCCGCTGCAGTTGGTTCCAAATGGCACACGGACAACGGGACAAGCAATAATGTTCCATGGATCATGGAGCGTACAGTGCGTACGTACGGCGCGGCTTGGCAGAGCCGCACGTACAGGTGTGCTGCAGCAGTAATAATCAGGACGCCATGGGACGATTCATTTGACTCTTCAGCAACACTGTCATAGCTAAAAGGAGTGCATACATTGGGATGATCAGGGCAGCAGCCTTGGCAAAAAGAAGACGCCTCTTCTCTTGCAAGTCCATCTATATATTTCAACAAATTTAATAGGCTATAGTTACTACCATGATAGGAAAACCATCCAACATTCGGTACAATGAAAGCAAAATAACATCAATGTAATGGACATATGCTTAAGATCTGGACAAAAACATCATGGACATGGACAATTGCTCAGATTTAATTAACGGTGGTCATTATCGACTAGGACATATGCTAAGAGAAAATTTACAATCATCATAGACTATGACAACAGCTCAGGATTAAATTTGCCATCATCACACAAAGAATAACAATCATCATCACAGAGCACAGGAATAGAGGGATGGGACGAGGAGAGGATGATAAGTATCTTATACCGATCGAGAACTTGCAGGACCCAAAGCAAAATCACAGGGAGAGACGAGGGAAAGCAGATCTGCACGCCTGCTGTAACACCTCTGGTGTTATATTAACTAAAGCATGCCATGTCATCATATGCACTGCAAAGCATTCATGTTTAAGTCAACCTTAATGTGCATTAACTAAAACAAGTTTACATTTCATAGGTTGATTGTGTTTCTGGAATGTTTTGTCACATGAAATAATAAAACTCTACTTTTGAATGTCATGGCAAATACTTGGGTTATATTCTATGTACTTGAGGTGTAAACCGTGTTTACACTAGTGTTAAGCATAGTGTATAAACCTAAGTTCAACCCTTAAAAATTTGTTTCCATATTTGAAGTTGAATTTGGGTTTCAAAGCTTATTCCTAAGCCTTGCAATTCAAATTTAAATTCAAATTGGAAAGCTATAAAGTGTTTTTCAAAAGTCAATTTGGTCAACCAAGGGTGTCATTGGGTCAATGACCTAAAAATGTCCTTGGATAATGTTTGTGATTACTAATGACTAACCAATTAAGTTAGAAACCAAATCGAGTTTGAATTCAATTTCAAAAACCCTTTATTCTAAAACTTAGTTTTACCCCCTTTTCTGTGATTTAAAATCTATAAAGAATTTAGAGATACTCTAAAAATATAGTTTGTAG
The DNA here is from genome assembly GCA_023333625.1 of Bothriochloa decipiens. Lineage (NCBI taxonomy): Eukaryota > Viridiplantae > Streptophyta > Magnoliopsida > Poales > Poaceae > Bothriochloa > Bothriochloa decipiens. The sequence continues at coordinate 20,321,551 of CM041629.1, read as the reverse complement.
ATCTTCACAAGAGCTACAAAGTTGGTATATAAAGTTTTTTAAGTTTCCAAAAGAAATTTCAAATGAATTTGAAAATATAGTTTTCCACCATTTGTCCCCTTTTTATTTTAAAACCATAATTCAAAAATTATGAATAATTTTGGAAAACTTTGTATGTAAAAAAGGTTTGGTTTGAAAAGTAGTTTTGAAGATTTTCAAGTTTTAGTAAAAAATCAAAAGTAATTTTAAATGTTTGTTTCTAGGGTTTTATCCTCTTTTTGAATTTGAATTCAAATTTCAAAATCCAGACAGAATTTGAGGATGCCAGTTAAAGGAAAAGTGTAGCCCTTGAAAAGTTATACAAATGATATTTTGGAGATTTTCAAGTTCTTATATAAATTTTAGAGTAATTTATATTTTTAAACGAATGGCATTTCTGTAATTTTCTTGAACAGTACCGAAACCTATCGTCGGCCGCCATCGCCGGCTTCTCAACCCGCGCCGCCGTCCACCGCCGCACATGCTCGGCCACCAGCGCGCTCCTGAACACCCAAAACTTCTCCGTCGTCGTGTCGCCCGTACATGCATAGTCTTTGGCCTATAAATACCGGTCGCCCGCCGCCGTTTCTCCTTCTTCTTCTTCCTGCCGCCATCGCCGACGACCTCGCTCCGCCGCTTGAATTTGCCGCCGTCGATTCACCACTGCCCGATTGCTCTTGCCAATAGCTCCGCCACATCCTTACGGTCAGTTTGAGCTAGCTCGTGCTTGCTCTCCTCGCCCGAGCTGCCCAAGCGCCGTCATCTTCTTCGCGGCCGGTCGCCGAGCCGTCGCGAGCTCTTTCGCCGTCGACCGCCGCACAGGGTGAAAACATATGTCCATTAACCCTCCTGTCGTGTTCTCCATGCTATCCTTCCCCTCATGCGCTTCTTGGCTGGCTTGATGGTCCACAGGAACTCCGGTGACGCCGTTCTTGCCGTCGGAGCGCCGCCGCCGCCATCAGCGCCGCCGACCGCAGCTCGATTCAGCCACTCCGAGCCTTCATCAACGTGCGCATCAGCACCGTGGTGAGCTCCTACAGCTGTCTGCGCTATCAATTTCATCATTTTCGTGTCGTAGCCGTCGGTCACCGTAGCTCGCCGCCGGCATGGCCATGCCGCTCCGCCGCGAGCGTTGCCACTTTGGCTAGGGACACGGGACGGTGTCATCTTGTTGCCAAATGGGTTCGCCTGAGTGCCTTGCATACGCTCGAGTGCTCACCGTTGCCGGAAATCACTCCGGTGGGCATCACCGCCACGCTCGAGCTCCGCCGCGCCGCCATGGCCGCCGGCGTGGGTGCCACCGCCGCTCCGTCGCGCCGTTAGCTACCCTGATCGACTCCCCGTGCCAAGCTGAGCCCAATGGTTCAAGTCCGGTCGCCGGAGACCTCGCCGACGGCGAGTAATCGCCTGTCAACCGCCGGCGGACCGTCGGTCAGCGCGGGAGTACTATGCCGATTTTTCTTTTTCTATTTTCAGAAAATGATTTAAATGCTATTTTCTTTGAAAAATCATAGTAATTCATATATAGTTCCAAAAATTCTAAAAATTTTTGTGTGTGTTCTTTATGATGTCATCTACCTAGGAAAAATATGAAATGCCAAATTTGAGTACTTTTTTCATATGTTAAAATTAGCCCTTTTAATTGAAAAATGGACCTTTAATGATTATTAATAAATAAAATAATTGGCTTTTAATTTTGAATTTTGTTTTGCCATCTAATTAGGCTAAGAGCTTTCCAAATAAAATTTTGGGCTTAATTTGATAACTTTAATTTTTATGCCTTTATTTAATGCCTTTAAATAATTAACTAATCTCTTTATTTGGGTTTAATCATTATAGGATTTGTTTGACTTTGGGATTGATTGATGACCTTGGGTCATTAACCCTAATGACCTTTGGCACTTTAATTAATTGTTTGCGCTTATCTTAATCATGTCATTAGGGCTTAATCAACGTTATTTCATGTGTTTAATTAATTTCTTAAATGGCGTAGTTAACCCTAATGAGCTTAATACACGAAGTTTTGTTGGCTTGAAACTTTATCGTGAAGAAAAGTTGTACTCAAGTCCTTAATCTGATCATGCATCCATCAAGCATCATGTTTACTATTCCATCATGTTAAAGCATATCCAATTATCGAATAGATTCCATTAACAGAGAGTTAACGTTGTCGCACCAGATCCCAAGGACGAACAGATTCAAAAATCGGGAGTTGATCCAGAGTTCGAGACCGTCTACCCCGAATACCAAGGCAAGCCCGGATGCATTCAAACCCTATTCTATTTATAAAAGTTTTATCGCTTCAGCTATGATATGTTGCATTAAGTAATAGGAGTTGAGTGAAAACCCACCAATTGCATTACCTGTCTTAATCCCTTATTCCTTGTTACCTGCTTTGGATGATAAATAGTAACACTTAGCCCTGCTTAATTAGTTAAGTGTTCAAAAGTAAAAGAATAAAAAAGATGAGATTGGTTTTACTTGTTGGAATCTTGATGATAGTTAATAAATCGAGTCCGGACGGCTAACTTGCACTGGGAATGGAGTCCCTCTGTAGTGTTTTCGTCTGTTGATGCCCTAGGTCCCGTCCGTTGGTGAACTGGTGATATCGAGAATTTAGAAATCCACATGCATGAAGTGATATACGGATGGTTGGAGCCGTGTATATCATGGAGTGACCTATAGTGGGGCCA
>CM041629.1:20025536-20318440 GCA_023333625.1 Bothriochloa decipiens | reverse complement strand
ATTGCATTACCTGTCTTAATCCCTTATTCCTTGTTACCTGCTTTGGATGATAAATAGTAACACTTAGCCCTGCTTAATTAGTTAAGTGTTCAAAAGTAAAAGAATAAAAAAGATGAGATTGGTTTTACTTGTTGGAATCTTGATGATAGTTAATAAATCGAGTCCGGACGGCTAACTTGCATTGGGAATGGAGTTCCTCTGTAGTGTTTTCGTCTGTTGATGCCCTAGGTCCCGTCCGTTGGTGAACTGGTGATATCGAGAAATTAGAAATCCACATGCATGAAGTGGTATTCAGTGGGCCAGAGTCCCCACGCATATCATTGAGTGACATATAGTGGGCCAGAGTCCCCACATATGTCATAGTGTGTTATACTGTGGGTTTAAGTTCCCATGTATTTCGGTACACGGGGCCGAGAGCTCAGGTGTATCATGTGGTGATATATGGCTGCCGTTGTTATCCCGGTATATCGGTTCATCTGGGGTGCATCGGAGTTAAAGTCTCCGGTATCCCAGTGACCTAGGTCCTAGCTGGGTATGAAAATGGATTCGAATCGCCGTTGCTTCTCGGAGAAGAAGACTCGATCGGTGTTCATCATCGTAGTAACAACTTGAACAAGGATTAAGGTTTAATAATGAAGTTGGTTGGTAATTAGAGCTAGATCCAAGCAAACTTTACTTTCTGTTAAGCTTTTCTGTAAAATTTCTTATCTCTTACAAGCCTTACCTTGTCCGTCTAGCCTGCATATCCTGAATCTTCACCCCTCTTTTTCGTCGGGTCAGTCTTGTTGAGTACTTTTGTACTCAGGGTTTGTTGAACCCTTGTTGCAGGTGAGCCTCATGGGCAGGAGTGCTTTGCGTCCTGTTGCATAACAGTCGTCGAGGAAAGCGACGATGAGTAAGATGTTTAGCTCTTGGGCAGAGCTTATCGTTCGGTATTGTAATAAAGCTATCTACTACTGCTCCACTACCATTATGGTTTATACAATTTAAACTTATGGTTGTAAATATTTGAAATGCAAAGTTTTGTAAACTTATGTTGTTATAAGTCTTCCGCTATTTTACTCTGATGTATATTATTTATATCAAACTGTTGTAATACTGCAATGCCTCTTTATAACGATTGATCCTGCTCGGAGAATCGTGGATGATTCGAGATTTATCCGATAGACTTTTTAAGTCGTATGGAACACAGTTATGGTTATTTGGAGTCTGTTTAGACAATAATCATGCGTGTGGGCCATATGATTTAGGAGGTTCTGCCACAGCTGGTATCGGAGCCGGATTGTTATTAAAAAGAGTTGTTGTAGTATTCTTTTGTGAAAACTTTAAAAGTTTTGAGTCAAACAATTTTAACTTGATTATTTTGGGTCCAAATTGCTTATTCCTTATCTATGATTATTTCTATCGACCCTTATTCTGATTTTACAAAGTGTGATGGTGGAATAGCATATTATATTGCCCTATGTTATAAAAGTTATTTATATGTAAGGTTGCTTTACAACTCTTTTACGTTTAGATCATAAATTCGTTCATGCATCATGTTTAATTAATTTGTTTAATTACCTTCCCCTTTAAGGTGGTTTGGGTTAAGTAGTATCAATCCTTTTGATGCTAACCTTTAGATTTCTCCCTATCTATCCTTATCCTTTATGACCTATCTTGCTTCAGGATGGCCCTTACCAAGCAAACTCCTCGTAAGAGCACTGCACCAAAAGGGGTACCTCGACATCAGCTAGCCCCCAGATACGAGATTGGCGAAAGCAGTAGCAATCCGCATCCGGATCCCCAAGCTGAGATAGCAAGACTTAGAGCTGAGTTGGAGAGGGCTGAAGCCGACAGGATTGAAGAGGCCACCGAAATTACTCAGTTGAGGCGATCTCGGAAGTATATGAAGCACCAAAGAAATGATTCTTGGGCACGAGAAGATGCAGCAAATAATCACATCCAAGAACTTGAGGATTATGTGGAAGATTTAGAAGAGTATGCAGAGGAAGCTGATGATGAGTGTGTGAGGTTGAATAATTTATTGGATCCTGAATATCAAAGACAGGTAGTCCAAGATGATCTTGGTCTTGTAATGGGTCAGGATGAAGAAGAGGAAGACCCTGAAGAAATAGAGTCTGTCGATGATGATGTCATCGATGAAGAAGAAGAAAACTAAATGAATATAGAGAATGAAAATGAAGAAGATGCTATGGAAGAAGAAGATCCAGAGATAGTAGAGAAAGAGCCTGAAGAGGCAGAAGATCCTGAAGAGGAAGAGGATCCTGAGGAGGATGAATAAGGAGATTGGAAAGTAAGATGTGTAATATATCTTTTTCTGCTTTCTAAAGCCTAGTAGGTGTGGGAAGTCTTGCCGGAGTGCAGACTGTTGTAACAAAAATAATGTATCATAAGTGCGTTGCACCCTTGTAATATCTCGTTATGAAATCCAATAAGGTCTTGTGAATAAAGTATAGTTTGTTTATCAACAGATGCCTGCTCACACCCGTTCTCGTGATGCTGCTGGCCCATCTCATGATGGAGGTGATATCCCAAATCCTTCACCGGTTTCACCCACTCTAGCTGATGCAGTTGCAACATTAGTCAATGCAACGACAATGATGGCTCAAAATCAGAATCAGAATACAAGGCAGGGAAATCATGGTCGGAACAATAGAAATGAAACCACATATGTGGATTTCATAGACACCCATCCTCCCGTTTTCACTAGAGTAGATGAACCAATGGAGGCTGATGATTGGCTCCGCACTATGGAGCAGAAGTTTAGGCTGATTGAGTGCACAGAGTATCAGAAGCCCATGTTTGCAGCCTAGCAGTTGAGAGGTACTGCAGGGGCCTGGTGGGTAAATTTTGTCGCTGCTCAACCTGAAGGTCATTGTATTACTTGGGCTGAGTTTCATGAAGCATTTCGAGCACATTTTATTCCTAAGGGAATCATGACCATAAAGCTTGAAAAGTTTCTTTCTCTGAGGCAAGGTGATATGTCGGTGATGCAATATTTTGGCAAATTCAATCACTTGTCTCAATATGCGTCAGACTATGTTAGTACTGACCATAAAAAGAAAGAGTGTTTCCTCAGAGGTCTGAATAGTAAAATTCAGAGAATGATGACTGGGAATCCAAATGCCACTTTTCATGAGGCGATGAATGTTGCTATATCTTATGAAGATAAGAATCGTCAGCATCTGGAAACTAAGAAGAAGAAAAGTGTACCTTCTGGATTTTCTGGTGGCAACCCAAAACGCCAGAAACTAATCTATCATCCCCAGAATCATTTTCATCCGCCTTATCGTCCACCACAATACCAAGCCCAGCAACAAACATTCGTTCGTCCTGCTGCTAATCCTTTATATCCACGATAGCCGAATGCCCCTGGTATTCATAACCCCAATTTCCAGCCACCAATCTTCCCATGTTACAACTGTGGTAAGCCTGGTCATTATTCAAGGAACTGTCCGCATTCGAGGCAGTATAACTCTTATGTCCCCAGGAATTTTGCACCACAACAACAACCACAGAATTAGCAGAAGGTAGAAAATCAGAAGGTGCCAAATAGTAAGAATGAGAAGAACTCTGGTAGAGTGTTCTACACTCAAATTGGGGAAATTCTAGAAGGAGAGCCTATCATGATGGGTATGTTTCCTGTTGCTGATCATCCTGCAATTCTGCTTTTCGATTCTGGTGCATCTCATACATTCATTAATGGTACATTTGTTAAGACACATGAAATTCCAATAATGGGGACAAAAGAACAGTTCTTTATACAATCACCTGGGGGGGCGTATGTGTACTAAAGAAATGGTACGTGATGTGCCACTAAGTTTGGGTGGGTATATTTTTCCCACTGATATGATAATATTAAAGGATCAAGATATAGATGTGATCCTAGGTATGAATTGGATGAAATGGCATGGCGCTGTGATAGACATCCTGAATAGAACTATGAGAGTGAACATACCCAATTACAAATCCTCACTTCTTATCCAACTTCTGACACTTAAGAAGACTGTTAAAAAGGTATGTGCAACTTCTGTAAAAGAGATTGAGGATATACCAGTGGTTTCTGAGTTTCCTGATGTATTTTTTGATGAGTTACCGGGTTTACCTCCTGATAGAAAGGTGGAGTTTAGAATTGATTTGAAACCTGGTACTGCTCCAATATCCAGAAGAGCTTATCGAATGGCACCACCTGAGTTAGCAGAGCTCAAAACTCAATTACAAGAGTTACGGGATAAAGGTTTTATTCAACCTAGCTCGTCACCTTGGGGATGCCCTGCTCTCTTTGTGAAAAAGAAAGATCAAAGTTTGAGGTTATGTGTGGATTATCGTCCCTTGAATGAGGTAACAATCAAGAATAAGTATCCTCTACCCCGCATTGATCTGCTTTTTGATTAATTGACGGAAGCAAAGGTGTTCTCTAAGATTGATCTTCGATCTGGATATCATCAAATCAAGATGCACCCGGAAGATATTCCAAAGACTACCTTTACTACTCGGTATGGTCTATATGAATATTTGGTTATATCTTTTGGACTTACCAATGCACCGGCCTATTTCATGTATTTGATGAACTCAGTGTTCATGCCAAAACTTGATAAGTTTATGGTTGTCTTTATTGATGACATATTGATATATTCCAAAAATAAAGAAGAACATGCTGAACACCTTAGAATTGTTTTGCAGCGTCTGAGAGAACATCAATTATATGCTAAGTTTAGTAAGTGTGAGTTTTGGCTGAAAGAAGTGTAGTTTCTTAGACATGTTTTATCAGACAAGGGTGTGGCTGTTGATTCTAGTAAAGTAAAAGATATACTTGATTGGGAACCACCAAAGACTATGCATCAAGTTCGAAGTTTTCTGGGAATGGCGGGTTATTACCGTCGTTTCATACCTGATTTCTCAAAAATATCAAAGCCCATAACTGAGTTGTTGAAAAATGATGTTAAGTTTGTTTGGTCACCCGCCTATGAAGAGGCATTTCAGAAATTAAAGAAATTGATGACTACTGCCCCTATCCTAGCATAGCCAAACATTGAGAAGTCGTTTGATGTTTATTGTGATGCTTCTGGTATAGGTATTGGATGTGTGTTGATGCAAGAGGGGAGAGTTATTGCTTATGCTTCTCGACAGCTGAAGAAACATGAGGAGCAGTATCCCACACATGATTTGGAGTTAGCAGCTGTTGTCCATGTATTAAAAATATGGCGACATTATCTGTGGGGTAATAAATGTAATATCTATAGTGACCACAAGAGTTTGAAATACATATTTACTCAAGATGAGTTTAATATGAGGCAAAGAAGGTGGTTAGAATTAATCAATGATTATGGCTTAGAAATATATTACCATCCTGGTAAAGCAAATGTAGTTGCAGATGCACTTAGTCGAAAAAGTCATTGTCATTGTTTAACAGTGAAGCCCTTGGATATCTCTATATGTCATGACATAGAAAAGTTGGGTATAGAGATGGTGCAACAAGGCAGTTTGTCTAACATTGCTATTGAGACAACCCTCAGAGATCAAATTATTGCTGCACAGAGAAGTAATAAAGACATTAAACATATTAAAAAGAAAGTTAGAAGAGAAAAGGTTTCTTGTTTCACAATTGATGAAGCAGATGTCTTATGGTATAAGAATCGTCTGGTCATACCAAAAGCTCCTAAGTTGTTACAAAAGATCCTTAATGAAGAACATCTTTCAAAGTTTTCTATTCATCCAGGAAGTAATAAGATGTATCATGATTTAAAACAAAAATTTTGGTGGACCAAGATGAAGATAGAAATTGCTAAGTATGTGGCTCAGTCTGATACTTGTCAGAAAGTCAAAGCTGTACATTTAAAGTCAGCAGGAGAACTTCAACCATTATCCATTCCAGCTTGGAAATGGGAAGATATCAGTATGGATTTTATAGTAGGTCTACCCAGGACAACAAGAGGTTTTGATTCAATTTGGGTTATAGTGGATCGACTCACAAAAACGGCACATTTTCTTCCAGTTCAAAGTATAAATTCAGCATTGCAATATGCCAGATTGTATTTTGAGCGCATCATAAGTCTTCATGGGGTGCCAAAGACCATTGTTTCTGATAGAGGCACGCAATTTGTCTCCCAATTTTGGAAACATTTACACAATTCTTTAGGTACTAACCTTTTGCACAGTACAACCTACCATCCACAAACAGGAGGTCAGACTGAAAGAGTAAATCAAATACTTGAAGATATGTTGAGGGCATGTGTTCTTAATTTTTCAGAAAAATGGGATGAGTGTTTGCCTTTAGCAGAGTTCTCTTACAACAATAGTTATCAAGAAAGCATAAAAATGGCACCATTTGAAGCATTATATGGTCGCAGATGTAGAACTCCGTTAAGTTGGTCCGAACCTGGAGAAAGAAGGTTCTTCAGAGTTGATCTTGTAAGAGAAACTGAAGCCAAAGTTAAGCAGATACAATAAAATATAAAGGTGGAACAATCTCGTCAGAAAAGTTATGCGAACCAAAGGCGTCAACCATTGTGGTTCAATAATGGAGATTACGTGTATCTAAAGGTGTCACCCATGAAAGGAGTTACTCGATTTGGAGTCAAGGGTAAATTAGCACCTTGATATATTGGACCATTTCAAATTATAGAAAGATGTGGACAATCAGTATATCGTCTGCAATTACCTAAACAATTATCGGCTATACACAATGTGTTCCATGTGTCCCAACTCAAGAAGTGTCTCCGTGTGCCAGATAAAGTTGTTGATATTAAAGGTATTGAACTTGAACCTGACTTGACTTACTCCGAGTATCTAATTCAAGTTTTGGATCGGAAAGACCGTGTTACTCGAAGTAGGACAATCAGGTGGTACAAGATACAGTGGGATCAACATTCAGAAAAAGCTACTTGGAATCAGAGGATTACCTGTTGGAGAATTTTCCGGAATTTTATGCTTCTATCTAAGTGATAGTTCCTTTTACGAGTTGTAACTCCTCTAGTGTGAGTGGTATAATTCCTTTCCCTTATAAATTTAGTTGAAGTGTGTTTTCCTGACACATTTCCTTGTCTATTATTTCACTCAAGGCTTTAAATCTCGGGATGAGATTTCTTTAAGGGGGAAGGGCTGTAACACCTCTGATGCTATATTAACTAAAATATGCCATGTCATCATATGCACTGCAAAGCATTCATGTTTAAGTCAACCTTAATGTGCATTAACTAAAACAAGTTTACATTTCATAGGTTGATTGTGTTTCTGGAATATTTTGTCACATGAAATAATAAAACTCTACTTTTGAATGTCATCGCAAATACTTAGGTTATATTCTATGTACTTGAGGTGTAAACCGTGTTTACACTAGTATCAAGCATAGTGTATAAACCTAAATTCAACCCTTAAAAATTTGTTTCCATATTTGAAGTTGAATTTGGGTTTCAAAGCTTATTCCTAAGCCTTGCAATTCAAATTTAAATTCAAATTGGAAAGCTATAAAGTGTTTTTCAAAAGTCAATTTGGTCAACCAAGGGTGTCATTGGGTCAATGACCTAAAAATGTCCTTAGATGATGTTTGTGATCACTAATGACCAACCAATTAAGTTAGAAACCAAATCGAGTTTGAATTCAATTTCAAAAACCCTTTATTCTAAAACTTAGTTTTACCCCCTTTTCTGTGATTTAAAATCTATAAAGAATTTGGAGATACTCTAAAAAGATAGTTTGTAGATCTTGACAAGAGCTACAAAGTTGGTATATAAAGTTTTTCAAGTTTCCAAAAGAAATAATGAATTTGAAAATATAGTTTTCAACATTTGTCCCCTTTTATTTTAAAACCATAATTCAAAAATTATGCATAATTTTGGAAAACTTTGTATGTGAAAAAGGTTTGGTTTGGAAAGTTAAACATTTCATAGTTTTAAAGATTTTCAAGTTTTAGTGACAAATCAAAAGTAATTTTAAATGTTTGTTTCTAGGGTTTTATCCCCTTTTTGAATTTGAATTCAAATTTCAAAATCAAGACAGAATTTGAGGATGCCAGTTAAAGGAAAAGTGTAGCTCTTAAAAAGTTATACAAATAATATTTTGGAGATTTTCATGTTCTTATATAAATTTTGGAGTAATTTGTATTTTTAAACGAATGGCATTTCTGTAATTTTCTCAAACAGTATCGAAACCTATCGTCGGCTGCCATCGCCGGCTTCTCAACCCACGTCGCCGTCCACCGTCGCACATGCTCGGCTGGCAGGCGCTCCTGAACACCCAAAACTTCTCCGTCGTCGTGTCGCCCGTACATGCGTAGTCTTTGGCCTATAAATACCGGTCACCCGCCGCCGTTTCTCCTTCTTCTTCCTGCCGCCATCGCCGACGACCTCGCTCCGCCGCTTGAATTCACCGCCGTCGATTCACCACTACCCAATTGCTCTTGCCAATAGCTCCGCCACATCCTTATAGTCAGTTTGAGCTAGCTCGTGCTTGCTCTCCTCGCCCGAGCTGCCCAAGCGCCGTCATCTTCTTCGCGACCGGCCGTCGAGCCGCCGCGAGCTCTTTCGCCGTCGACCGCCGCACAGGGTGAAAACATATGTCCATTAACCCTCCTGTTGTGTTCTCCATGCTATCCTGCCCCTCATGCGCTTCTTGGCCGGCTTGATGGTTGTGGCAGAACCTCCTAAATCATATGGCCCACACGCATGATTATTGTCTAAACAGACTCCAAATAACCATGACTGTGTTCCATACGACTTAAAAAGTCTGTCGGGTAAATCCCGAATCATCCACGATTCTCCGAGCAGGATCAATCGTTTTAGAGAGACATTGCAGTATTACAACAGTTTGATATAAATAATATACCACGGAGTAAAACAGCGGAAGACTTACATCAACAAAAATTTACAAACCTTTGAGTTTCAAATATTTACAACCATAAGTTTAGATTGTACAAACTATAATAGTAGTGGAGTAGCAGTAGATAACTTTATTACAATACCAAACAAAAAGCTCTGCCCACGAGCTAAACATTTTATTCGTCGTCGCTTTCCTCGACGACTGTCATGCAGCAGGATGCGAAGCATTCCTGCCCATGATGCCCACCTGCAACAAGGGTTCAACAAACCCTGAGTACAAAAGTACTCAACAAGACTGACCCGATGAAAAAGAGGGGTGGAGACTCAAGAAATGCAGGCTAGAGGGACAAGGTAAGGCTTGTAAGAGAAAAGAAATTTTGCGGAAAGGCTTAACAGAAAGAAAAGTTTGCTTGGACTAGCTCCAATTATCAACCAACTTCATTATTAACCTTAATCTTTGTTCAAGTTGTTACTACGATGATGAACACCGATTGAGTCTTCTTCTCCGAGAAGCAATGGCGATTCGAATCTATTTTCATACCTAGTTGGGACCTAGGTCACTGGAATACCGGAGACTTTAACTCCGATGCACCCTAGATGAACCGATATACCGGGATAACAACCGCAGCCATATATCACCACATGATACACATGAGCTCTGCGGCCCAGCGTACCGAGATACGTGGGAACTTAAACCCCACAGTAAAACAAACTATGACACATATGGGATCTCTGGCCCCACGATAGGTCACTCCATGATATACACGGCTCTAACCATTCGTATATCACTTCATGCATGTGGATTTCTAAATTCTCGATATCACCTGTTCACCAACGGACAGGACCTAGGGCATCAACAGACGAAAACACTACAGAAGGACTCCATTCCCAGTGCAAGTTAGCCGTCCGGACTCGATTTATTACTATCATCAAGATTCCAACAACAAAACCAATCTCATCTTTTTCATTCTCTTGCCTTTGAACAATTAATTAAATAAGCAGGGCTAAGCATTACTACTTATCTTCCCAAGCAGGTAACAAGGAATAAGGAAATAAGACAGGTAATGCAATTGGGTGGGTTTTCACTCAACTCCTATTACCTAATGCAACATATCATAGCTGAAGCGATAAAACTTTTATAAATAAAATAGGGTTGAATGCATCCGGGGCTTGCCTTGATGTTCGGGGTAGACGGTCTCAAACTCTAGTTCAACTCCCAATTCCTAAATCTGCTCTTCCTTCGGATCTGGGCGACAACGTTAACTCTCCGTTAACGGAAGCTATTCGATAATTAATATGCTTTAACATGATGGAATAGTAAACATGATGCTCGATGGATGCATGATTAGATTAAGGGACCGAATATAAATTTTCTTCACGATAAAGTTGCAAGCTAACAAAACTTCGCTTATAAAACTCATTAGGGTTAACTACGCCATTTAAGAAATTAATTAAACACATAAAATAACGTTAATTAAGCCCTAATGACATGATTAAGATAAGCGCAAATAATTAATTAAAGTGCCAAAGGTCATTAGGATTAATGACCCAAGGTCATCAATCAATCCCAAAGTCAAACAATTCCTATTATGATTAAACTTAACTAAAGGGATTAATTAATTATTTAAAAGCATTAAACAAAGGCATAAAAATTAAAGTTATCAAATTAAGCCCAAAATTTTATTTTAGAAAGCTCTTAGCCTAATTAGATGGCAAAACAAATTTTAGAATTAAAAGCCAATTATTTTATTTATTAAAAATCATTGAAGGTCTATTTTTTAATTAAAAGGGCTAATTTTAACATATACAAAAGTTACTCCATTTTGGCATTTAATATTTTTTCTAGGTAGATGACATCATAAAGAATATTCACAAAAATTTTTAGAATTTTTGGAGCTATATATGAATTACTACGATTTTTCAAAGAAAATAGCATTTAAATCATTTTCTGAAAATAGAAAAAGAAAATCGGCATAGTACTCCCGCGCTGACCGACGGTCCGCCGGAGGTTGACCGGCGATTACTCACCGACGGCGAGGTCTCCGGCGACCGGACTTGGACCACTGGGCCCAGCTCGACACGGCGAGTCGATCAAGGTAGCTAACGGCGCGGCGGCGCGGCGGCGGCACCCACGCCGACGGTCATGGCGGCGCGGCGGAGCTAGGGCGCAGCGGCGGAGCTCACCGGAGCGGTTTTCGGCGACGGCGAGCATCCAGGCGTACGCAGGGCACTCAGGCGAACTTATTTGACAAATAAATGACATCGCTTCCTGGTCCCTAGCCAAAGCGGCAACGCGCGCGGCGGAGCGGCATGGCCGTGCCGGCGGCGAGCCACGGTGACCGGCGGCTACGACATGGCAAAGACGAAATTGATGGCACAGACAGATGCAGGAGCTCACCACGGTGCTGGTGCGCACGTTAATGGAGGCTCGGAGCGCTGGAATCGAGTTGCGGTCGGCGGCGGTGACGGCGGCGGCGGCGCTCTGATGGCAAGGTCGGCGTCACCGGCGTTCCTGTGGAGCATCAAGAAGGCCAAGGTGCGCATAAGATGCAAGATAGCATGGAGAGCATGGTAGAGAGGTTAAAGGTAATATATATTCACCCTGTGCGGCGGTCGGCGGTGAAAATGCTCGCGGCGGCTCGGCGACCGGCCGTGGAGAAGACAACGGCGCACGGGCAGCTCGGGCGAGGAGAGCGAGCATGAACTGGCTCAAAATGACCGTGAGGATGTGGCGAAGCTATTGGCAAGAGCAATCGGGCAATGGTGAAGCGTCGGCGGCGAATTTGAGTGGCGGAGCGAGGTCGTCGGCGACGGCGGCGGGGAGAAGAAAGAGGAGAAAGAGCGGCGGCCAACCGGTGTTTATAGAGCGGAGACGTTGTATGAGCGGGCGACACGACGATGATGAACCTTCACGCGTCCAGGAGTGCGCTGGCAGTTGAGCAGGTGCGGCGGTGGACGGCGGCGTGCGTTGAGAAGCCGGCGATGGCGGCCGACGAAAGGTTTCGGTACTGTTCGCAGAAATTACAGAAATGCCATTGGTTTAAAAATATAAATTACTCCAAAATTTATATAAGAACATGAAAATATCCAAAAATATCATTTGCATAACATTTCAAGAGCTACACTTTTCCTTTAACTGGCATCCTCAAATTCTATCTGGATTTTGAAATTTGAATTCAAATTCAAAAAGGGGATAAAACCCTAGAAACAACCATTTGAAATTACTTTTGATTTTTCAATAAAACTTGAAAATCTTCAAAACTATGAAATGTTTAAATTTTCAAACCAAACCTTTTTCATATACAAAGTTTTCCAAAATTTTGCATAATTTTTGAATTATGGTTTAAAAATCAAAAGGGGTCAAATGCTGGAAAACTGTATTTTCAAATTCATTTGAAATTTCTTTTGGAAACTTAAAAAACTTTATATACGAAATTTGTATCTCTTGTGAAGATCTACAAACTATATTTTTAGAGTATCTCCAAATTCTTTATAAATTTTGAATTAGAGAAAAGGGGGTAAAACTAGGTTTTGAAATAAAGGGTTTTTGAAATACAACTCAAAGTTGATTTGGTTTCTAACTTAATTGGTTGGTCATTAGTGATCACAAACATCATCCAAGGATATTTTTAGGTCATTGACCCAATGACACCCTTGGTTGACCAAGTTGACTTTTGAAAAGCCTTTTATAGCATTTCCAATTTGAATTTAGATTTGAATTGTCAAACTTAGAAGTAAATTTTGGAATCCAAATTTAACTTCAAATATGGAAATCAATTTTTAGGGTTGGACTTAGACTTATACACTATGCTTGACACTAGTGTAAACACAGTTTACACCTCAAGTACATAGAGTATAAACTAAGCATTTGCGATGATATTCAAAAGTAGGGTTTTATTATTTCATGTGATAAAACATTGCAGAAACACAATCAATCTATGAAATATAAACTTGTTTTAATTAATGCACATTAAGATTGACTTAAACATGAATGCTTTGCAGTGCATATGATGACATGGCATGTTTTAGTTAATATAACACCAGAGGTGTTACAATGGTCCACAGGAACTCCGGTGACGCCGTCCTTGCCGTCGGAGCGCCGCCGCCGCCATCAGCGCCGCCGATCACAGCTCGATTCAGCCACTCTGAGCCTTCATCAATGTGCGCATCAGCACCGTGGTAAGCTCCTGCAGCTGTCTACGCTATCAATTTCATCATTCCCGTGTTGTAGCCGCCGGTCATCGTAGCTCGTCGCCGGCATGGCCATGCCGCTCCGCCACGAGCGTTGCCACATTGGCTAGGGACAGGGGACGGTGTCATCTTGTTGCCAAACGGGTTCGCCTGAGTGCCTTGCATACGCTCGAGTGCTCACCGTCGCCGGAAATCACTCCGGTGGGCGTCGCCGCCGCGCCCGAGCTCCGCCGCGCCGCCATGGCCGCCGGCGTGGGTGCCGCCGCCGCTCCGCCGCGCTGTTAGCTACCCTGTTCGACCTCCCGTGCCAAGCTGGGCCCAGTGGTTCAAGTCCGATAGCCGGAGACCTCGCCGACGGCGAGTAACCGCCGGTCAACCGCCGGCGGACCGTCGGTCAGCGCGGGAGTACTGTGCCGATTTTTCTTTTTCTATTTTCAAAAAATGATTTAAATGCTATTTTCTTTGAAAAATCATAGTAATTCATATATAGTTCCAAAAATTCTAAAAATTTTTGTGTGTGTTCTTTATGATGTCCTCTACCTAGGAAAAATATGAAATGCCAAATTTGAGTACTTTTTGCATATGTTAAAATTAGCCCTTTTAATTGAAAAATAGACCTTCAATGATTATTAATAAATAAAATAATTGGCTTTTAATTCTGAAATTTGTTTTGCCATCTAATTAGTCTAAGAGCTTTCTAAAATAAAATTTTGGGCTTAATTTGATAACTTTAATTTTTATGCCTTTATTTAATGCCTTTAAATAATTAACTAATCTCTTTATTTGGGTTTAATCATTATAGGATTTGTTTGACTTTGGGATTGATTGATGACCTTGGGTCATTAACCCTAATGACCTTTGGCACTTTAATTAATTGTTTGCGCTTATCTTAATCATGTCATTAGGGCTTAATCAATGTTATTTCATGTGTTTAATTAATTTTTTAAATGGCGTAGTTAACCCTAATGAGCTTAATACGCGAAGTTTTGTTGGCTTGCAACTTTATCGTGAAGAAAAGTTATACTCAAGTCCTTAATCTGATCATGCATCCATCAAGCATCATGTTTACTATTCCATCATGTTAAAGCATATCCAATTATTGAATAGTTTCCGTTAACGGAGAGTTAACGTTGTCGCACCAGATCCCAAGGACGAACAGATTGAGGAGTCGGAAGTTGATCCAGAGTTCGAGACCGTCTACCCCGAATACCAAGGCAAGCCCCGGATGCATTCAAACCCTATTCTATTTATAAAAGTTTTATCACTTCAGCTATGATATGTTGCATTAAGTAATAGGAGTTGAGTGAAAACCCACCAATTGCATTACCTGTCTTAATCCCTTATTCCTTGTTACCTGCTTTGGAAGATAAATAGTAATGCTTAGCCCTGCTTAATTAGTTAAGTGTTCAAAAGTAAAAGAATGAAAAAGATGAGATTGGTTTTACTTATTGCAATCTTGATGATAGTTAATAAATCGAGTCCGGACGGCTAACTTGCACTGGGAATGGAGTCCCTCTGTAGTGTTTTCGTCTGTTGATGCCCTAGGTCCCATCCGTTGGTGAACTGGTGATATCGAGAAATTAGAAATCCACATGCATGAAGTGGTATTCAGTGGGCCAGAGTCCCCACGCATATCATGGAGTGACATATAGTGGGCCAGAGTCCCCACATATGTCATAGTGTGCTATACTGTGGGTTTAAGTTCCCATGTATTTTGGTACACGGGGCCGAAGAGCTCAGGTGTATCATGTGGTGATATATGGCTGTGGTTGTTATCCCGGTATATCGGTTCATCTGGGGTGCATCGGAGTTAAAGTCTCCGGTATCCCAGTGACCTAGGTCCCAGCTGGGTATGAAAATGGATTCGAATCGCCGTTGCTTCTCGGAGAAGAAGACTCGATCAGTGTTCATCATCGTAGTAACAACTTGAACAAGGATTAAGGTTTAATAATGAAGTTGGTTGATAATTGGAGCTAGATCCAAGCAAACTTTACTTTCTGTTAAGATTTTTCGCAAAATTTCTTATCTCTTACAAGCCTTACCTTGTCCGTCTAGCCTGCATATCCTGAGTCTTCACCTCTCTTTTTCGTCGGGTCAGTCTTGTTGAGTACTTTTGTACTCAGGGTTTGTTGAACCCTTGTTGCAGGTGAGCCTCATGGACAGGAGTGCTTTGCGTCCTGTTGCATGACAGTCATCGAGGAAAGCGACGACGAGTAAGATGTTTAGCTCTTGGGCAGAGCTTATCGTTCGGTATTGTAATAAAGCTATCTACTACTGCTCCACTACCATTATGGTTTATACAATTTAAACTTATGGTTGTAAATATTTGAAATGCAAAGGTTTGTAAACTTATGTTGTTATAAGTCTTCCGCTATTTTACTCCGATGTATATTATTTATATCAAACTGTTGTAATACTGCAATGCCTCTTTATAACGATTGATCCTGCTCGGAGGATCGTGGATGATTCGGGATTTATCCGACAGACTTTTTAAGTCGTATGGAGCACAGTCATGGTTATTTGGAGTCTGTTTAGACAATAATCATGCGTGTGGGCCATATGATTTAGGAGGTTCTGCCACACCTGCACACAAAACAAACACAGTTTGCATAAGGATTTCATGATTGTTGCATGAATATATCAAAAAAAAGCAAGAACTTCGGTGCATACCTCAAGAACAGCCAAGAACACAGATCTGGTGTGCCTGCATCAAGAACGGTCAAGAACACATGAGCTAGGGTTTCGAAATCAGGAAGAACAGGGGAAAATAGAAGGGAAAAACCACTTGCCTTGCATACTCAAATCCACAGCACCTGCAAAACAATAAGATCAAGGAAGATTGGATGAGAGAGTTGCAGATCGATAAAAACAACTACAGAAAAGAGGGAAAGGAGGTGGAGAACCTACCGGCGGCGGCGGAGGAGAGCGACAAGTGAAGAATCGAGGAGGAGGTGCCGAGGGAGGGGTTATATAGCGCGGTGAATGGCGGAAAAGGGAAGGTAACCCTAACGAGTTCGCGCCATCTCTCCGCGGCCGAAATCCGAGCTCACGCGCTGCTGCATCGCAGGAGCCTGGCTCCGGAGGAACACCGAATCGAGCGTTTCTTGAGAGCCTGGCTGAGGGGAAGGGAGTGCACGCGGAGGGCCAGATTGAGTCGGGCAAACGCAAACCAAACACGCGTTGCCTGTATCCCGAGAGCCTAGTTCCCTTATATACGGAGAACCAAACACGTCCTCTATATATATATATATACATATAAAAGACGGGGCGCTCGCAGGCTCATATATATATATATATATATATATATAACACATGGGTGCATTCTCTGTATGAAATGCACGCAGGCCACTGCATGCGCACCTGGTCCAACCCAACCAGACCAGCCGAACCGATCCGACTCAACCAACCAGACCGACTGCACCAACCGCCCACCTCCTCCCTCCACCCGACCGCGATGAGCCTGCGAGCGCCCCGTCTCTCCGGGGCTCGCCGGATGTCACTGGCCGTCAAACTCCTCGCCCTCACCCACCAACACCTCGCCGCGGCACCCTCCCCATCGCCCCCAAGCCTGCACCCCACCCACATGCCGGCCGGCGACCCTTCCGCGTGCGGCGGCGCGGGAGACGTACGGCGACGCTCCAGCGCGCGGCATCACGGGCGACGGACGGCGACGTTCCAGCGCGCGGCGGCGCGGGCAACGTACGGCGACCCTCCAGCGGCGGCCGCGTGCGCCTCCACCCACCTGCGAAGGCGCCGCCTCCCCTTCTCCGACCCGTGGCCGCGCTGCGCCGCCCCTTCCCCTCGATCCACGGCGGCGCGGGGCGCTCCTCCTCGACCGGCGACCGCGCGTCCTCGATCCGTGGCGGCGCGGGCCTCGGCCCTCCCCGGCCGCCGATGGCGCGACCCCGACCGTCCAGCAGCGGCGCGGCGTAGCCCCCACCCGCAGCGCCCTTCCTCCAGCGGCCTCGACGACGGCTGTCCCACGGCGGCAAGATGCTCCCTCTCCACCGCGCGAAGCACCCTTCCTCACACCTTCCTCCACCGGCGGCGCCTCCCACCCCCGGCTTCCTCCACCCCGCCTCCGCCCCCAATCTCTCCGACCTTGACGGCAGCCGCGGCCGCGCGCACAGCAAGGCCGGGGGACCGGCGCTCGCGAGCAGCCGCGCCTGACCACATCGGCGATGCCCTCCGTCCCCTCCTGCTCGAGGCCGATTTGGGCGCGGCGCCACCCAGCTCGGCACCACGGTGCCCTGGCGGCCAACCACCCTGCACGCACGTCTGGCTGTTCGGCAAGCTGTTCTTCAGATTGTCATACTGAAATACTGAAGGCTGATCTTCAGATCAGGTTGTTCGTCAGCAGGTTGCTGGCACTGCGTGAGCACGTGGAGGCAGCAGCATAGCGCAACGAGCAAAATGTGTCGTTGTTGGGGTGCCGCGCTGATCTTGAAGGAGTGTGGTAGTCGTAGGCAGTGATTTCTGATTCTAGTAGTGGCTGTGGTGCTTAGAGTTCATCGTCTCTGCCTTTGACTTTGGTTCATGGATCACAGCCATGGATCACGGCCATGGAGTTCACTGTCTGTGCCCCAGGTTCGAACACAACCAGTAGCTCCCCTGTATGCACTTTTAGTGGTTCGAGGTTTGAGTGTTTATGCATCTTCTTGGCAGTGGCAGTGGCAATGGGCCTTCTCTGCAGATTCGGAGTCACCGGCAGTGAAGATCTCAACGAGTGGTGGATATCCCGATCTCCATTCAGGCATGGTCATGGCTGAAGCTCCATTCGTAAATGGATTTCCTATTCCAGTTCAGTAAATTTTTTGTGCATGAGTTTCCATTCTATTTATGCTCTTCCAGGTTCTATGCACAACTAACTAATTTTATTTGGTGATCCAAAATGCAGGTGTGACAATCCCAAAGACAGCAGTGTCGCCCACCTACAGCTGACTAGAGGCGAGGAGGATCCTACACCTGCAGCAGGCAGGCGGATGTGATTGTTTGTATCCAATTTTTATATGATTCCTTAGCACTTGTTATGCCTATCAAACATAGTTTCCATCTCTGAGCTGCTGAGATGCAACAAGGTTTATGTGCAATTCAATTTTTAGTTTTATACTCCATGACAGAGGACTAGGTGGATTTTGATGCATGTGAATTGTGCTTTTTTTTCTACATGAAAATGTTTTTATAATAGGAGGATTTGGTACTACTGAACAATGTACTGAATGATATTGGATGGTACTGCATTATACCAGGTGATACTGGATGGAATAATTTGGATGACAATCACCATAGTGAATAACACTGAAAAATGTATGGTTACCGAAAGATACTGAAACACACTGAAGAAAATACTGATGATTATTGAATGGTACTTAAAGATACTAGACTGATAAAAGATACTTAAAAAATTAAAAATACTGACATCTACAATGCTTTTTTTTTTGCATATGTTGTACATAATCGTTATGTTTCTTCTTATTTTATTTAAGTTATACTCTATCAATTAACTACAAAACTTAGTGGAGGTTGGAATTGGTTGAATTAACGATGTTGCAATTCCTCAGCACTCGTGTTGTGATCGGTTTTAAGATATTGTTGCAAATTGCATCTCCTCCCTGATGACATCTAAATGATGCAACAAATTTGTTATTAACAACAAGGGTGCTTCTGTGTCGTGACTTTACAATTTTTTTTGTGCATATATGTTGTACATATTCGTTATGTTTCTTCTTATTTTCTTTAGTCCGTGCTCCATCAATTAACTAGAAAACTTAGTGGAGGTTGGAATTGGTCTTCATGTTAATGATAATTAACCATGTTACAATCTGTATTTAACCATGTTTGCAATTGTGTCACATATGATGTTGCAAACGGTGTACAATAGGGGTGCAGTTTTGTAATAAGCTGACTTCATTTGACTTTGATTAGCAATTATTCATTAAACAGGAAGCAATTGCTTTACATTTGGTGTTGCAAATGGTGTATAATAGGTTTCCAATTTTGTATTAACCTGAGATTAGGGTTCGTTACATCGACAGAGATTAGAGTTGATAGCGTGGACAGAGATTAGGGTTAATAGCGTCGACTGTGATTAGGGTTCAGGGCGTCACCAAACTGTTAGTAGATCTAAGTAATTCCTAGTATAGTTCACTTTCGTTTCATCTTACCGTTGACTGAGATTAGGGTTCATTACGTCTACAGAGATTAAAGGCTTCGACAGATATTAGGGTTTAGGGCGTCGACAGAGATTAGGGTTAATAGCGTCGTTTGAGATTAGATTTCAAATGTTGCAATTATTCATTTAACAAGTAGCAATTGGCTCACTTTTGGTGTTGCAATTGGTGTACAATAGGTTTGCAATTTTGTATTAACCTGAGATTAGGGTTTGTTATGTCGACTGAGATTAGGGTTCGTTACATCGACAAAGACTGAGGGCTTCGACTGAGATTAGGGTAGATAGCATCGATAGAGATTAGGGTTGACAGCGTCGACAGATATTAGGGTTGATAGCGTTGACAGAGATTAGGGTTCAGGGCGTCTCTTATGTGTCAGTAGATCTGAGTAATTCCTAGTATAGTTTACTTTTTTTATTCTTAGCGCTGACAGAGATTAGGGTTCATATGTTGCAATTATTAATTGTACAGGTAGTAATTGGTTCACTTTGGGCTTTGCAAATGTTGTATTTGTGTAGTTTTGTAAGGGTGTGAACATTTTATCCTTGTGCCGTTCTAGGTAGAATATTTTGTTCATTGTCTTTTTATAGAAAATAATTGTTCATTATATTTGTCCTTGTGTCGTTTTAGGTAGAACGTTTTGTCTATTGTCTTTTCATATAAAATAATTGTCCATTGTATTTGTCCTTGTGCCGTTCAGTGTAAACGTTTTATCTATTGTCCTTCCATAGAAAAGAATTGTCCTTTGTATTTGTCTTTGTGTCATTGTACAGAGAAAGTTTTGCCTATTGTCCTTCTATAGAAAAGAATTATTCTTTGTATTTGTCATTGTCCCATTTTAGGTAGAACGTTTTGTCTATTGTCCTTCTATAGAAAAAGAACGTGTTGCAACCGAAGAATAACCAAGTTTGTAAACATAAAAGACCACGAGTTGCAATTGGTGCGTGCACACTGTTGACGGCTAGCTATTGAATAACATGCAGAGAATACACATTTGGTATATAAAATGCATGTTGTTCACTAGCTAGGCTTACAACCCTATTATAACTAGTTGCATATAGTAGAAAATTGGGTGAAAACTACGTTCTAAGTGGTTGCAACAAGCGCTAACTACGTTACAACCAAGTTGCAATTGTGTTGTAACCATGATGGCAACTCATAGTACACTGGACTTGCAATTACGTACTTTAAAAAAAGTTCATCAAATATAGTCTTTGTTGGATCTCGTTTTGTTAAGCATATTTTTTACAACAACCTGGTGCAAATAGATCTGATACAGGGGTTACGGTTTAGGAGATATCGTATTTTTTTCAATCCGAAATAAAAAAAAGATTCTCTGCATGCATGTGGGACAGATGAATGAGTGACAGGTTGATGCGTACGTGCATCCGTGTTGCAACTGAACACAATAATGTGTTGCAGCCACGACACACAATGTTGCAATTGGTGCGCGGTGGGTGGGTGAGTGACGCGTACAGGTGGGTGAGTGACGCGTACAGACGCGGATCTGCTGGACTGGGTAGGGTCTGTGCATTTGCTATAGCAAATGCATCTTATTGCATTTTAGCCTCTATATATATATAGTTATGATATATATTTAGTTATGATATATATTACCCTGGGACTGATTAATAATCAGTCATCGAGCCCAAATCACCCAGCCCGACACGACCCATTGGCGTCCCGCGCCGGTCGTCCCCCACACCCCACCCCAGGTCCGCCGACCGCAGGTGTTTCCCGCTGCGGTTCCCGAGCCACGAGCGCTCGCTGGTCTCTCTCCCTCCAACCCCGACGGTTCCCACGAGGTCGAGCTTCTATGCCGCTCTGAAGCTCCCCCACCCACCCACGATTGCTTTGTGGTTTCTATTTCCTCACCCCGTCCGCTCTGTCTCCTCTCCTCTCTCTCCGCCGACACCGTCCGGCCCGCACCGGCGCGGCGTTCTCGCTGTGGTTCCCTAGCGGGACGCACCGCCGCGGCGTCGTGTGCTGTGCGGGTTTTCTCGGCGGGCTTCCCCAGCTATCTTGCCAGCAGATCCCGCGGATCCATCGAGCGGCAGTGCCTCCTCTTCATCCGGCGACGACGCCCTCCCCTTCATCCCGGTGGCCAGCCTCCCACCCAATGACGACGGCGCGGCCCCCCTCCATCATTGATGTCGCACGGTAGATGGACACGGGTCCACGGCGTGAGGTGGCAGGAGAAGTCGGCCCGGCCCGCAGCAGGTCCACGGCGCGTCGCGGCGTCACCCGCATCCGAGAAACCTGGCCACCACAGTGCCGGCGGTGCGGCTCTGCTGCTGGGCCGCGCGGGGGGTCTAGGCCGGTCGCGGCTGCGGATCCGCGAGCACCAAGGGTTCGGTGGGGGCGGACTCATCGGCCGGCTTAAACTTTGTTCTAATAGTTTCACCAATTCAAATGGCAAATTGTGTCAACCAAAAGGAAAGTCTGTTTTCATTAGGATGGATCAGTTGTTGATCATAGGGAAATTATATATATAGTTTCACTAATCCTTGCCAAAAGAAGACAAAATGTAATCTTAGTCGCAAACAAGAAGACTTGAAAAAATGTTAAAAACATTAGGCAAATAGGATGGTCAATCTTGTCTTTTACTCCGTATCATTTGCTTATCCTGTTCGTGTGTACAAACAAGAAAAAGGTGAACACCTTTGCGTAAAAAAAAAAACAAAAACTGCGATGGTGTGAAGAAAAATGGAAAGAAACAAAAACAGTGACGGTGTGAAGAAAAATGGCAAGAAAAAAAAAACCAGGTGCGGTACAGTTGTAAAACTTGCTGCCCAGAAAAAAAAAACCAGGTACAATACTTGCTCACGTGAAAAGAAGGATAAGAAAGCTTCCAAAACTTGCTTCCGTGAAAAATAAAACAAATATGACAGTTGTACGGACTGAAATAGGTGGTGACGTACAGTGGGGCGAGCGGGGTCATGTAGGCTCGCGTGGAAAAGAAACCGGAGGTGGGCTGCGGGAGCGCTGGCGCGTAGCGTCCGTGGGAAGGGGTCGGGTACTGAATAATAATCAGTCCCAGGGACTATTTAGTGCATATGATGATACTATACATTACCTGTAGCAAATAAAGGCACGTAGTAGGACTAGAGAAGCAGCCGATCAAGCTACCAATTTCCATTCCAAGAGATGGGGAGAGCAGCGGGCCGGGGAGCACCTATAGTCCTAGTCCTCCATGCATGAGTTCATAGACCATGGCGCGCGGACAAGTGAGGCACGCAAGACGACGCAAGCAAGCGTCAGCCAGTAGCACATTATTTGGCTCTTCTCGATGAAACGAGAATCCCTTAACTTCTCGATTGTTGTCACACACACAGAAAAAAAAAAAACCCCTTCTCGATCGATGGCTTCGTCTCCATCAGTTCGATCTCGTTCTCAGCGTATAGTAGTGGCCTCATATATCTCCATTAGCTCTTCTCCGTTCTCCCTCCTACAGGCACGTACGTGTGCCAAGGTAGAACACTATTTTCCCTTCCTGCAAGCATGTTACTGTATTATGTACTGGAACGGCGACGGCCGCAGGACCCGTACGTACACGTGTCTTGAAAGGCGATGAATCTTCGCTGGCCATGCAATGAAATAATTCCAGCAAGCGCTGTCTGTTTAGTTTTCGCGAATTTTAAAAAAAAAAATATCACCTCGTGTCATCTTAGCGTACTGTAGCATTTTGTTTGTATTTGATAAAAATTATTTAAATTTTAAGTAACTAGACTCAAAATATTTGTTTCGTAAAGTACAACAAAACCATGCAATTAGTTTTTAATTTTATCTATATTTAGTACTCTATGCATGTGTCAGTATTTTGATGTGACGGATGATAGAAATTCTATATAGTAAATTTTGGGATGATTTCTAGTACAACTTTTAGCATTTGTGCCGTGCATTATTAATTTCGTTTGTTTACGCACAGTGGAGCCTGGAGCGCGGTCAGGATCCACACGTCAAGGCCCAGTTACATGTTAGAATTCGAATTTATGTACTTTTATTTGTAATTGGCAAATATTATTAATCATGGACTATCTAGATTTAAAAGATTCATCTCATGATTTAGAATTAAACTATGTAATTAGTTATTTTTTACCTATATTTACTGCTTTATGCATGTATTCCTAGATTAATGTGACAAAGAGAGAGTGAAAAAAAATTAAAACTTTGAGTGTAATTAAACAAGGCCAAACTCAAATAACCCAAGATATACCACATAATGTCGCATGAGTACTACATGAATAATCAACCATACATACATATCAGAACATCCTATTTTGACAAGAAAGATAAATGAGAGTGAATAAAAAAATGAAAAATATAGATAAAATAAATAAAATAACAGATTGCATGGAAAAACAAAAGGAAATAAAAGAAAGACAACAAAACTAAAGGGAAGAACAAAGCCCATAGGAAATGAAAAATAAGACATAATTATTTATAAGCACAAAAAGAAGAAACGCAATATGAAAAGATAAGAAAACAGAACAAAAGAGGTGGAGGAATAGACACATGACAAATATGCAGAGTAGTTACTGAGCCACGTAAAAGTAGTAGGGCTCAACATGAAAACAGAAAGAAGAAATGCTCGGCGTGCTACTCTCATCTGAGAACTGATTAGATGGAAAGATAAATGTAGAAGAAATACAAAAAATATATAAAATATTTGTATAGTTAAGTGTTAACCAAAATCAAATGTTTTTGTATATGATGTAACCACACAAGTGTAGAATATAGAACATAAATGTACACATTATTATTTCTATGGTTAAGAAATACCAAATATTTTGATATGCAACGTAACACATACAATGCAGAAGAAAAATATTGAAAAATAGAAGCAAGAAGGAAAAAAGGAAAATAAAAAAGAATATAGGAATTTGATACAACATTGTACTACTACTATGCGATATATAATATAAGAAAAAATAAAAAAATTGGAAAGCTTAAAAAGAAAAAAGAAATAAGGATAAGCAAAAACGGGAAAAAACAAAGGAAAACGCAAATGCCTCAGCCCCGTTTGAGGTACCATGGAATTTTGCGTTGTCTGTTCTTTGCCTGCACGCCGGTCCATAGCGGTGATGGGCCATATACGTAGAAAAATCAGCATGCATACGTGGCTCGTAACCATATACTTCCTCCGTTTTAAATTGACTGTGTCATTGGTGTATGTGTCACAAATTTGACTTAATTTTTAAAAAATACGTGTAACATTTATATCACCAAATAAATTTATTAAAAAACTAGATTTAAAGATCTTTCTAAAAAATACGTGTAACATTTATGTATTATAAATATTAATATTTATTAATATAAAATTATCGGTAGTTTTTTCAAAAACGTAAGCGACAGATATTTTGAAACAGAGGGTACAGTATTTGCCCTCTCCCCTCCGCAAACCCCTCTCTTCCTCCGCCGGCCTGCTCCTGCGATCTGTGCGGCACACAGATCTGAGGCTCGCTTAATCGGGCTGCGGCATCCGTCGATATGGCGCTCGTGAGTTCCTTCTCCTTTCATAGTTGCATCATATACCCGACTGTATTGAGCTTTGTGCGATGCTGCTGTCTAGGTAGTGGTAGCTAACTTGGTTCCATTCCATAGTCATGGAATATCAGTATTGAATTGTACATCTGGAAAAACGACGAACTTTATGCTTGCTTTGTTTGCTAAATGAATGTCCAATAATCTGATGAGTGAATACCATTTTGACAGCCAAAGACACTAACGAACAAGTTCACATCAATTGTCTGAATCATGTAAGCTCATGAAACGACATCAACAGGCACTTCTGTCCTAGTAAGCAGCAGCGGCAGAGGGTGAACTAAAATGTAGGGGGTGCAAGTCGTGCAGATTTGATGTGACACAGCTCCATACAGCTATCACATGTTTTTTTTTTTACAGATGTACTGATCCAAGCCTTGCCATTTAATCCAGAACACTGGATGGAGGAAGTAGTCATTACTTAAGCCGGACAAGCTAAGCTGTTCAAGCTATTCTAGATAGATTATCATTTTGTTTCTTATATATGTCTAAAAATATCAGTGACTAGCTACTGTAAGAAGAAAGAAGATGCAAACTCTGATTAGAAGCTTTGTGGTTTCACTTGCTGTACGGTGCACTACTACAAGCTTATGGTTGATTTTAAAGAATCTTTGCTTGAGGTGCATTGCCACAATGGCTAAGATCAGTGGCGGAGCCAGCTTTTCCATACGACTAGGGCCTCTTTGATTGCTGAGCACGCAGTGGACCAGGGGTGGAATAGGCTTGCAATATCCTTGACCTCTTCATTGTGTGGAGATCCTATAAATCTAATATGTTCCAATGATCCAATCAATAAATTGAAGTATTGAAATTGAAAATGAAGTAAGGGGATAGGAACTAACCAAAGTCAGTAGGCTGGCCGGCCGGTGCTGAAAGTTAGGGACTTGCCGACGTGGGGCCGCCCAACGTCAGGATTGGTGGCGGGGCTAGCCGGCGCTGGAGGTTGGGGCACTCGATGGCAGGACTGTAGGAGGCCGGAGGCACTGTATGCCTAAGATGTATCACAACCATAACATTATTAAATACTTAAGGTCATCTTTTGTCAAACATCGTGATTTCCCTAAGAATAAGATAAGAATGTGCAGTAGGTATTACTTCAATCGACACACAAACACACGAGATTCATCCCAACGGTTGGAAGGCAGGGGAGGCAAAGGTAGGCAGAGGAGAGAGGAGACGAAGAAGACTGGGCTTCCTACTTTCAGAGCAACGTGAATAGGAGGCGTGCCACGCGACACGTAAGCAGAGGGTGGCGCAGCAAGCGAGAGTGAGCGTTGCAACTTGTTCGTTTAAACTTATCAGTTCTCTCTTATAATAAAATAACATCACCCAACTGATAAGTGCATAAATCATCAGCCGAACAACCTAGAAGGCTCAAGAATGCTAGCTAGCCTGTGCTTCAACTGTCCGATTAAGATCCATCGTGGCATCGTCCAATAAATTTTCATTGACGTGGCCCAATAGACGGACCGAACTTGGACCTGATTTTGTCTTATCAAGATAGAGATTAGATTAGATATCTCCGTTTTATAATATCTCAACATCCAGGAATGGACACACAAACCAAGGCATAGATAAAATTACAAAAATGCCCTTATAAAAGATGAGCAGTCAGGACGGCGACGAAGCCTGCTCGCAGAAAACACAAAAACTACTATCCAGATAGAGAGGGATACGGCTGGCGTACATTTTTCATTTTTTCTAATGAGAAAATGTTCTGTAGCTAGTGGAACATGTGGTCCGGAAGCCATGGAATGACTGTTAGGCCTAGTTTAGATTGTGGAAAAAAATAAACCCGATGAATAGTATTATTTTCGTCTTATTTGATAAATATTGTCCGATCGTGAACCAACTAGGTTCAAAAGATTCATCTCGTGATTTTGAACTAAACTGTGTAATTAGTTATTTTTTTACCTATATTTAATGCTCTATGCAAACAGCTAAATATTAATGTGATGAAGAGAAAGTAAAAAAATTGTAACTTTTGGATGAATCTAAACATGGCCTTACCTATTTTTTTTATCACCTCTTCCGCACTCTAAGATTTAAGGCTACACTGCTCTGCCACGATCAGGCCCACGTGAACCCAATATTTTGAGAAAAATTTTGAATTGCAAACGTAAACTTAAACTAAGACGAAAGGGAGTACTAGGCCTTGTTTAGATTATTAAATTTTTTCATTCTCTCTCCATCACATTAATTTTTAAACTTATATATGAAACATTAAATATAGGTAAAAAAACTAACTATACAGTTTAGTTTGAAATCACAAGATGAATTTTTTAAACTTAATTAATCTATAATTAAACAATATTTATTAAATAAGACAAAAGAGTTACTATTCATCAGTTTAAAATTTTTTTTAATCTAAACAAGGCCTGGTATAAAATATATCCGAGGGAGCAGCTTAAAAGAGCTCAACGGACAGCCGAGAGCATCGGCCAACTGTGCGGCGGCACCCAAAAAAAAACGGTGTGCGCTGGCAGATCGGCAGTGCACCGCGGAGGCTGCGAAAGAAACCACCACAACGCGGCGCAGCCGGCAGACCCCCGCGTACACCATGGTCTGGCCTACCCTTATCCGGCGACGTTACTCACGATGCGATGCGAGGCCGGACATGGGGACAGCTGGGTATTTAAACCCTGACGCCACCGTGTGCTGCTTTCATCAAGGAGTGAGTACAGTGATCAATCGTCTCTACCTCATCCACCTGACGAATCTTGATTCTTGAGGTGAGCCTGCCGCTGCCTTAGTCTCTCCTTCTCTCCCTCTTCCCTTTCGGATGATGTTGCTGTGCTTTGGACCTCCTCCCTTATTCGCTGCTTCTTGCTCCTCCTGCAGCTGTAAGTCTGTAACCATAGATCTGTGTTTTTGTTTGCTTGGGGTTTAGGGGAGGTGGGGGTGGATTCAGATTTAGTTCCCTGCCCATGATTTCTTCTCTCATTAAGCACGTGCTCAGTTCTTTTATTGGGCATCAATGGAGTAACCACACCATTGCTCCTCTGGACAATTGAAAATGTTTGTTCCGTTCCCTTCATAGTCAGAGTGCAATACAAGCGCGGAAAGAGTATCTCTGAAATAAATAGCAGCTGTGAGTTTTAGGACAATTCTTCTATTTATTGTATGCTACCGAACAGGCTTGGAGCTGTTTTCCAGATCTGCGAATTTGGTCGTTTTGGCCTACTATGCACCGCTGTTTTCCTTCCACTAATCCACTGCCTTGGGACTCCCAAGAAATTTAGCTGATGGCCCAGAATTTCAACAAGACACCACATATTTTGTCTTTGAAGATTTGTTGATATATGTCCATTGGTATACTGAGAAGAAACTAATCAAAGTCCTGTTTTGTTATGCTCCAGGTTGATTTGGTGTCATCTCTTTTAGCTGCAACTGCAGCAGGCTGTGATCATGGCATCGCTGAGTGCCGACGTTTTCTATGACATACTCAAGCGCCTTGATGCTGCAGCTCTGGCAAGAGCAGGCTGTGCCTGCGCTGATTTTCGTGCCATATCAAATGAAGAGGATCTGTGGGAAAATGCTTGCACATCTCTGTGGCCATCAACGAGACAAGATGATGTTAGGAGCTTAATTGTTTCTGTTGGTGGATTCAGGAAGTTCTATGCAGATTGTTTCACCCTTATATTGAACAAGGATGTCGCTGTGGTTCAGACTAATGAAACTAATTTCTTGGCTGAAGAATGGGCCGAGTCTGACTACTACTACTATGATGACATGGATGAGCTTGAAAATTCATTGCCTTCAGACTTTGTATCTCTGATTGATGTATGGTACAAAGATCGTGCACTCTACTCAAAGGTCATATGGGGAATTCCCAACTCTGACAGTGCCAATGGATGGTTCTATAACTACCCGTTCCGGGTAGATTTGTTTCAACACTCAGCTGAAAACAATGAGAACAATAATGGAGAAGTATTCCTATCCACCATCAATGACTTACCATCAGTGGCCTCGATGGAGCAAGAAAGGAAAGACGGGAAGCTATGGAGGGAACTGAATGATGGCATAAAGTTGAGCTGGATCGTTGTCAACCAAAAGATGAAGCGGGCAGTGAACCTGACGAGTTGGCACCCGTTGGGTGGGCAGAGGCACTAGCCAACTGATACTGATTTCGTTCGACGGTTTGGGTCTGTCCTTCCGGCAAAGGAGGTCCTGCCCTGCCAGGTAGCAGAATGCATTCTGTTGATGAAATTCCATGTGACAAGCATGGGCAGCGAGGAGGCTGGGGAACCTTCAACACTTGCGTTGACGGAATTGAGTATGCAGATCGAAGACATGGGCGGTGTTCATCTCATTGGGCGCTGCAGCCTCCTCCTTCTCAAGGAGGCGCTGAGCTGCCACCGGAGCAGGAACTATGATGAGGTGCTGGAGTCTTGCAATTTGTATCTGAAGGCACAGAGCGAGCTGAAAGAAGAGAAGATACGCAGTGAGTGCCGGTTCGACACATTCTGTATTTTCAGTGGCATTACAATATTTGCTGCTATCTGCACCATGTGCTATAGAAAGTTTTGAAAGTTTTGACTTTCTAGATAAGGCTAGCTGGGGATTTAATAAATGTTGTAGTGATCCACTGATGCACATGCTTGAGAGCTTGTAAACACATCCTACTTAATATTGCTGGTTATTAGTTCTAGATATTTCATTTCATGGGGAAAATAACCTAATGTCCTCATATATGAAAGTAGAAAATAACAAAAGAAAAATATGCTAGCAAAATTCAGATATTTCTACTAGTAGAGAGTGTACTCGCAATTGACACAGAACCAGTAGAGAGTGTACTCGCAATTGATACAGAACCTACAATAGATCATAGTAACTGTAGCTCATCAAATTATAAGACGTTTTGGCTTTTTTAGATTTATGGTTTTTGCTATCTACTTAAATATACATTATATCTTATATCTAGATGTATAGTAAAAGCAATGTATCTAGAAAAGTATCTAAGAAAAGCCAAAATGTCTTATAATTTGGAACGGAGGGAGTACTTGATAATCCATACCACCAAGATGACTAGGGTGTCAAAGCCCTAGCGACCCAACTGACCTGACTTGTCGACCATCTTCCTACTTGATAATCCTATCATATGGTCCCATGAGCACTGCTGCACTGCTCAGCGGTAAACCGGTAAAGATGATTAAACCGGTAGAACACCGACAGAACAATAGAAGCTTAAGTCTTATAAAAAAAATATGTTCAATACACCTTGGTGCCAATGCATCATTACTTACAAAAATCTCACTAGTAATGCCATCTGCACCAATTTGATATTTAATAAAATAAAAAAGGAAACATGAGATGTCAACACCATCCAGAACGACCTCAGAATAATGGAGAAGGGGCTAGGGAATAATATGGCCCATGGACCTATATAATGTGCCCAGACCATGTGCAGATAAAGAGTAGCCTATGCAACTCACGGATAAAGCTGCTGGCGATCATCATCAGTGGAACGAACATGATGAGAATGCTGGACAGCGTGGACTCTCCTGTGGAGAGAGGGAAAAATGGAATGCGTGACTCTGGAACGGAAGAGGGCTTTATTCATAGCCAGTCGTGTTTCAGAAAAGATCGGCTTTCTTTTTCTGCAACTCTTGCTTCCACCTTGGCTGCTCGTAGAATTCCTCTTTAGTCATACCAAATACGGTCTCGAATTCATTGTCCACCAAATATGTCTGCAGAAGCAAAATGAACTTAGCCTTTGGACTCCATAAACATGAGGTGCAGTAACTGTAGAAGAGGCTGCCATCAGTTGTGATAGATATTCCAATGAGAAACGAAAACGATTAAAAAAACTGTCATCGACTTAGTTGCATTTGTAATAAACCCAGCTCAATCATAGTACTTCAATTAGAGAAATGATTGCTATTCCTGCTTGTGTTGCAAATATCTGCTGGTTGTGGCACTAGGCCTACAAATTACTAAGAGTATCATTATCTTTTTGATGAAGAAAGGAGCATCATTATCTTGGTGAGCATTGTTAAATCATAAATATGTATGAAACTGAAAGCATAGAAGGATTCATTTTCTGGAGTTCTAAAAGATGGATTTGGCTGTGATTCTGATCACATCTCGACCATTTCATTTGTTCTCCTTTTCTATGTCAGTTTGTTTATTCTCCAAATAACCTTTTACAGTTTACACCTCATGTTCTTCATGACTAACAGTAATTGCAGGAAAACGCCTACAATGGACTGGTATTTTCTGAATTGGAAGTCTGTGATATTAGTAACCAGAAGTTACCTCCGAAATAGGACCTTGAAGCAAAGTTATAATAAATTTCCAAAACTTAGCTATTTACTCTTTATGGTGAATAAGCTTGCCTACAAATGTTTACAAGCAAAACAGTTCTATCTAGCATGTCTTATGGGGAAAGGAAAATCAATCCAGTAAATAGAAATTTTCATGTAAATGCTAAGCGCCTGAGCCTTAGTTCAGTCAGGCGAACTTAGGTCCCTATTTTCTTCCTAATATATATAAATCCAAGAGTCCTAATTTTTTCTAGATTTAAATAAAATGCACACAGAGTTTCATAGTTACGACAAACATTCAGCCCTTTCAAGGAAATGATGTAATAGAAGAGGGAGAACTTTTTTCAAGGATGCAGTGGGAATCACAAACCTCTCTGCGCTTGTAGTCTATCCCACTAACAGGGTCAGTGGACTTTGATATCAAGCGTTCATAGCTGAAGGTTGTCTGGCCTCCATTTTCATTAGCAGTTTGTTCCTGTGTGACATCAGGCTCTGTTCGGACATCTTCATGTCCTGTTTCTAACTGATGAGGAGAAGCAGGAGCTAATTCAGTCTTCTCAGCATCTGCATCAAGTGAAGGTATCATCAACCTTTGCCATCAAGCTAAGGGGTAAAAACTTAACCACAGAATTCTCCTGGGTTCATCTACTTTTTTTCAGTTACTAAGGGAATCCTATTCATTACTGATAAGTAAAATTCAAGTAAACACACTTAGCTAACTTAAACACATCCCGGATCCATTTTAAACTTTAAACACATCCCGGATCCATTTTACTCTTCTAGAACAAAACTAAATGAACACGATTTGACTACTTCTACAAAAACAAAGTGATGCAACATGCCGGTGCTAAAAATATCCAATGTTATTTACCAGAATTACTACCATCACAGGAACAATATCAGTGGGAGCTTGAGACATGCTTCTAGTTTTGTTGTCTTCCTAAAGAAAAGGTGAAACTTCGAATCAAATTTAGGCTGGCAAGTCTAACCTGCTGTTGGGGACGACCTACCGTGGCGGGGGCTGTGAGATCCCTCTGCAGTCAAAACATTGGACAGTGCTGCAACAGCAGCGGCTCTTTGAGACCCTTGGCCGGAATGAGATTGTGTGCTGCTGGGTTTTGACGATGTATTAAGGGAAGAGGACAAGGCAGCCATTGCTGAAGCACGTTGGGTATGCTCGCTGTCACCTGATGAGCTTGTGGGCCTCTCATCTGACTGAAAACCCATGGGATTTGGTGGTTAGCAGACAAGAAAAATTGGCAAGGAAATTGTTGTTATTATTTTTTTTTGAAATGGAGGGAAGGAAATTATTAGCAGTACATGTTTTCCTTGCGACGATGGATTCAACGCAGATGAAAGAGCTGCCAAGGCTGATGCCCTTTGAGTTGGCCCACCATCACCTGATGAGCCCTTATTTCCACCCTGGAATCAGTTAAAAAGGCATGAAGCAGGAAAATTAACATGTGTCACTTTTTGTGAATTGAATAGCAAAAGTGAACTTACCTCTGAACGCATTCCAAAAAGAACTGAGAGTTTCTTCTCAAAAGAGTTTCCATGAATCTGTTTCAGGAATGACACGTATCAGCTTAACCGCAAGCAAAGAAAAAAGGTATGCCCAAATAGTAGAATATTGGACAAAAGTCCATCAAGTGAAAAAAGGTAAACCTTCATGATATCAGCTATCCCATACAAATAGATAAGTTAGAACAAAAGGCTGAACTCGTGAAATACAGAAGTAAAATATCTAAGAGCTTACCACGGATCGTGTGTTATCCCAGGAGAAGTATGTCCTGAAGAAGCAAGGCTCATTCCCTTCATTGACTTTATAGAGAGGCACATCAGGAGAAACACCTTCAAAGGCCACTGCATGTTGTACGTATTTCTGGGAGGGAAGCAATGGTTGCTAGGAGTTGGACGATAGTGATCCAACCAAAAACAGAAAGGTTAACACTTAACACTTGGTACCTACCTGGCCAATCTCAAATGCTTTCTGTTTTTCTTTTGCCTCCACACACTGACCCATCCAAACAAAAACCTCACCGTGTGTATCAAGTATCATCGTGTCTTCAGTCAACAAATCATCTTGTGAAAAATTGAAAACTTCAGTAACCTGCATACAAGTGAGCCTTGAGATTTTTTTTTTTAAAAAAAAAAAAACAGGATTGTTGAAATTTGGATCAAATCAATACAGAAACAAACCTCCAGCTTTCCTGATAAATGGTGACAATGTTATCGCGATTGAAGCCAAAAAATGAAAATAAAACATTAGTGTCACTATAAAGCATAAAAAAATAGAATGTGGTAATATTGAGAAACACTGTGAATAGAAGGTTTGACTGCTACTAACCATTCCTAAGAGAGAAGGTATACAAATGAGGCTCTCTAACAACAGCATCAGGGGCCGCATTTTTACTTGTGTAACTCTGCTTTCCACCAATAGAAGACCAGAAAATAGAGCTCTCAGTGCCCTCCTTGCAATGTTTGACAGCAACACCGGTCTGCAGGATTTTGGGGTACATATAATTTAAGTGAGTAATAGTGGTCACGATAAGAATTGTCAATCACTTCCAATTTTATCAGAATCAACTGCTGCCAAGGGAGGAGGATTCAGCAACCAGCATAGTTCTATGTAACCTCGTTGGATCATTAATTTTTTTTTGAAAATTATTAATTTTTATTTAGGGAAAAATCACCTCGTTGGGACCTTAAATTAGACAGCAGTCAGAAAACACCAAGAAGGCCCAATCAAATCCTTGCCGGCCCGCGCGGATGTGTCATGTGTCATCAGAGAGAATAATAACGGCCCGCACTTATAACTTTCCTAATTCCTCCTATTCCCCTCTCCGCCTCCTTCCCCTCTCCGCCCATCGCCTGATCCCCGAGCTGCCGCCGGCCGGTGACCATCCAAGAATCCCAAGAGCCCACATCCGCCATGGCCATGGCACCGGAGCCCCTCTTCTTCACTCCGCCGCCCGCGCCGCGGCACCTCGCCGAGCTCCGCATCGACCCCGCGCACTACGCTGTCGCCTTCTCCGCGCCCTGCGCCGCCGACGCGGGGCGCAAGCGCCGCTGCCTCCTCCCGGCCTCCTCCGTGCGCAAGAGGATGCTTCTCGAGCTGCCCCCCTTCGACCCCGCGCCGAACACGCCGACGCCTCCGCCCACGGCCACCAGGCCGCGCGCCGCGGAGTTCTCGTTCGAGCCGGGGCTCCGCCCGCGCCACCCGACCTCCGCGGGAAACATGTTCGCGTTCGCCGAGAACGCGAAGGGGACACCAGGAGGATCCTCGCCAGCAGCGCGGGGAACATGTTCGCGTTCTTGGCTGCGCCGGAACGGCCCAACACGCCCACGGGTCCCACCCCCAGGGGCGGCTTCGTGTTCGCGGCTTCGCCGGAGGGGCCGCTGACGCCCACCTCCAGGGGCTCCAACACCAGCGGCCTCACGTTCTTGGCTTCGCCAAAGCAGCCGTTGACGCCCACGGGCTCCACCGCCAGCGGCTGCGAGGCGTCCTTGATGCCCACCGGCAGCGGCGCGGCCGCGTCCTGACACAATTCCGATGAGGAAGACGAAGAGGACACGAACACGAGTGGACGCAATGAAATTTTGGTGCTGTAATGCAACAGCGTTTTCTGGTGTCTCTCTATTCATTATAAAGAAAGTACATGCAGTCATACATGGTTATAATCAATTGAGACAATCACGGCATGCCCGCGATCGGTCGTTGCCATCCCAACGTCCACGAAGATGCTGCCTGCCATGCCTGGAAACTAATTAGTCTAAGCTTCCTTCTATAGTTAGCGGGTGCTCAGGGATTATTCTAACAATCTCCTCCTAAGCCCTTGAGCAACTACTCTAATCTCTTCATGCCGATCCCATCACGGAGCTCTTGGAACCGACTCCGACCAAGCGCCTTCGTAAGGATGTCGCCCAGCTGGAACTCAGTGCCGACGAACTCAACGTCGATCAGCTTCTCTTCGCAGCACTCCCGGATGAAGTGGAACTTGATGTCTATGTGCTTGCTCCGGTCGTGGTGCACGGGATTCTTCATTAAGGCGATGGCAGACTTGTTGTCCACCTTAAGCTTTGGTGCAAGGACTGCACCTCCGACGAGCTCAGCCAGGAGCCTTGCCAGCCAGACCGCCTCGCATGCGGCTGCTGCAGCCGCGATGTACTCCGCTTCGCATGATGACAGAGCCACCACCCTTTGTTTTGCCGACTGCCATGCAATCGGTCCACCAGCCAGGAAGAAGATCAGCCCGCTGGTGCTCTTCCGGTCGTTCACGTCGCCAGCCAGGTCGCTATCCGAGTACCCGAGCAACTTGGGAACGCCGGCGTTCTTGCCACCTGGGTGGTAGTGCAGCCCCCACTGCTGCGTTCCAGCCACGTACCGAAGAACACGCTTCACCGCAGTGAAGTGCTCTTGGCGTGGCGCCTCCATGAAGCGACTGAGGTAGCCAACAGAGTACGCCAGGTCTGGCCTGGAGTTACACAGATACCTGAGGCTGCCGATGACGCTGCGGTGCTCCGTCGCGTTGACACTCGGCGTGGTTCCCTCCTTGAGCAGCTTTAGTTTGGGCTCCATGGGTGTGGCACTGGCGTTGCAGCCAGTCATGCCGGCCTTCTCAAGGATCTTGACGGCGTACGCAGTCTGCCGGAGTGTGATGCCGGCAGCTCCTTGTGACACTTCGAGGCCGAGGTAGTAGGAGAGCAGTCCAAGGTCGCTCATGCGGAAGGTGTTCATCATCTGCGCCTTGAACTTGTTCACAGCTCCCGCATCGCCTCCGGTGATGATCAAGTCGTCAACGTAGACGCCCACGATCAGACGCCCTGTGCCACCGCCACGGATATACATACCGTGCTCGTCGACGCAGCGCTTGAAGCCGAGGCCGAGCAGGGAAGCGTCGAGCTTCTGGTTCCAGGCCCGTGGAGCTTGCCGGAGCCCGTACAGAGCCTTGCGGAGACGAAGCACCTTGTGTTTGTTCTTGCTGTCGACGAAGCCGGGAGGTTGCTGCACGTATACCTCCTCCTGGAGCTCGCCATTCAGGAACGCCGATTTGACGTCCATGTGGTGGACGCCCCAGCCGAAGTGGGCAGCAATAGCGAGGAGCAGCCGGACTGACTCCAGCCGAGCGACGGGAGCGAACACCTCTTCAAAGTCGATGCCGGGGCGCTGCACGTACCCCTTGGCTACGAGACGCGCCTTGTACTTGACGATGGCGCCGTTCTCGTCACGCTTCACTTTGTACACCCATTTCAGGCCGATGGCGTGCTGGTCCCGGGGAAGATCGGCCAGGGACCATGTGTTGTTGTCGCGGATGGACTTGAGCTCCTCCTCCATCGCCGCGTTCCAGTTGGGATCGCCATCGGCGTCCTTGAACGTCTTGGGCTCCTCGACGCTGAGCTTATGCAGCTCAGCCTCCTCGACGTCGCGGTGAGCACGCCCAGGCACGGTGTTGGTGCCCAGAACGTTTTGGAGCATCCTGTACCGGTGCTCCAGCTCCTCGTCGTCGTCTGCGTCGAGGTTCGGGTCGTCGATGAGTGGCGTCGCGAATTCCACCGGTGAGGACCCCCCTCGAACAGGTGACCCTCGAGCAGATGAGGCCTCTCGAGCAGGTGAGGCCCCCCCTCGAGCAGACGTGGGCGATGTCGAGCTCGAGGCTTTCGATGTCGAGGGTGCTGGCGCCTGGCGAGCAGAGCCTCGAACAGAGCCTCGAGCCGGTGAGGCCCCTCGAGCAAGTGAGCCTCGAGCAGGTGAGGCTCGAGCCGAGCCTCGAGTAGGCGAGCCTCGAGAGCCTCGAGCGGAACCTCGAGCAGGTGAGTCCCCTCGAGCAGAGCCCCGAGTAGAGCCTCGAGCAGGTGAGGCCCCCCCTCGAGCAGACACGGGCGACGTTGTGTCCGAGGCGTCCGATGAAGAACCAGGCACGGCCGATGTCGAGGGTGCTTGTGCCTGGCGACGCAGCTCATACTCCTCCTCGATGATGAAGGGCACCGAACTGTCACTCGCCGCGGCGCTCCCCCAGTCCCAGTGCGCGTTTTCGTCAAACACGACGTCGCGCGCGACCCGGACACGCTCCGTGGCGGGGTCATAGAAGCGGTACGCTTTCGCTCCATCTTCGTAGCCGATGAAGACTACCTTCTGGCCGCGATCCTCCAGCTTGCTTGGGTGCGGTCGAAGACGCTTGATGTAGGCGACACACCCAAACACCCTGAGGAAATGCACGGGTGGCTTCTTCCCGTACCAGGCCTGGTACGGTGTCTGGCCGTCGAGGGCGGCCGTTGGCGACCGGTTGAGGAGGTACACTGCTGTGTGCACCACCTCTCCCCAGAAGAAGCCTGGCATGCTCCGCGCGCGAAGGATGCTCCGCGCCGTGTTCACGACCATCTGGTTCCTCCTCTCCACGACGCCATTCTGTTGCGGAGTGTGCGGCGCGGAGTGTTGTCGAAGGATTCCCTCGCTGGCGCAGTACTCGCCGAACTGCACCGAGGTGAATTCGCCTCCGTTGTCGGTGCGGAGGACCTTGAGCTTCTTGCCGGTTTCGCGTTCCACCTTTGCCTGGAACGTCATGATGGCCGCCGGTGCATCTGCCTTGGTACGCAACAGAGTGAGCCACATGTACCTGCTCATGTCATCGACCAACAACAAGAAGTAGGCGTTCCCGGCCGGCGTGGACGGAGTGATCGGCCCGCAGAGATCTCCGTGGACCAGCTCGAGCTGCTCCTTCGACCGGAACTTGGCAGCCTGCGGGAATGGAGTTCGCTTCTGCTTCGCGAGCACACAGTCCTCGCAAACTTGTTCGACGTGGTCGATGTCTGGCAGGCCCTTTACCATCTCACCACGGTTCAGCTTCCGCAGCGACTTGAAGTTTAGGTGTCCGAACCTCTCATGCCACTTCCAGGCGACATCGTCGACGCGCGCGGTGAGACACACCGGAGCGGCGATGGTCATTTCGAGGTAGTAGAGACGGCTTGGGGATCGGTGAACCTTGGCGAGCAGGAGTCGTTGCAGATCGAAGATGCGGAGAATGCCTTCCTCGATGGCGACCTTGTACCCGTTCTCGTCCATCTGGCCGAGGCTCACAATGTTGGTGGTGAGCCGCGGGATGAAGTAGACTCCGTCGAGCCGGCGGTGTTCGCCGGATCTGAGGGCGAAGAGGACGGTGCCCTTCCCCTCGATGTTGACCACCGACCCGTCGCCGAACTTGACGGTGCCGGTCACGCTGCTGTCGAGCTCGGAGAAGACACGACGCGAACCCGTCATGTGGTTCGTCGCACCGGTGTCGAGGACCCATCGGCAGGGCCCCTCTGCCTCCTTCTCCTCCTCTCTGAGGTGGAGCAAGACCTTTGGCTCGTCGAGTTGGACGCGCTGCAGCGGGTCGACGGTGCGCGGCGACGGCGGCAGCGAGGAGCCTCGAGCAGAGCCTCGAGCAGGTGAGGCCTCTCGAGCAGACCCTCGAGCAAGTGAGCCTCGAGCAGGTGAGGCCCCCCTTCGAGCAGGTGAACCTCGAGTAGGCGAGGCTAGAGCCGAGCCTCGAGCAGGTGAGCCTCGAGCAGGCGAGTGGGGAACGGATGCGCGTGACGCGGTTACCTCAGACTCGACGGAGATGTACATGAGGGCTCGATCCTCTTCCTCCTCGACCTGGGCCACATAGGCCGTGGCCTTCTTCTTCTTGCCACGGCAGTCTCTGGCCCAATGGCCTTTCTTCCCGCAGTTGTTGCAGAGGGTTCCGGGCGGAGGCTTGCCACCGCCAGCGATCCCGGCGCCGGCGTTCTGGCCGTCCTGGCCGTTTCGCGCCGTGGAACCTGCACCGCCACGAACGCGTCTGCGCCCTTGGCGCTTCCCGCGACCGCTGGAGCTGCCGCTGCCACCGGAGCTCTCCTGCTCGCGGCGGGCCTTACGACGTGCCTCCCACTCGTCTTCGCAGAGCAGGAGCCGCCCCATTCCGTCCGTGATTTCCTTAGGCTTGCTGCGCTCCTCGAAGACGCGCAGCCTCCCGACGACCTCCTCGATCGAGACTGTGTCCAACTCGAGGAACATCTCGAGGGACACTGCAGCCTGGGAGAGACGATCCGGAACGACCTGCAACAATTTCTTGACTACCTCGGCGTCCGTGATCTTGTCACCGAGCATCCGGAGGTTTGTGGCGAGCGTCGTGATGCGCGTGCCGAACTCGGTGACGCTCTCGCCTTCCTTGAAGGAGAGGTTCCCGAATTCCCGACGAAGCTGCTGCGCGCTGGCGTCGCGAGAGCGTGCGTCCCCGATGCGCAACGCCTTGACCGCATCCCAAGCCTGCTTGACAGTCGGCTTTCGTCCGAGGGTGGTCCACATCTCGGAGGGAACCGAGCGCAATAGCCCGGCCATTGCCTGGCGATCGGCGTGGTACTCGTCGTCGTCGGGATCTTCGTCGATGCCGATGTCGACGGCGTCCCAGACGCGGAGCGTCTGGAAGTTCACTTCCATCACCAGCGCCCACTCTGGATAATTCGTCCGTGTGAGCATCGGCCACGCGACGTTCGCAGACGAACGCTCGATGACGCGCTCCACGATCCGTGAGCCGGAGCGGTGACGCAAGTGGCGACCCGTCGAGCGTCCACGACGACGCGGCGGCTACCGCGACGGCTTGATCTTTTCCTCGTTGCCGGAGCCATTGGAAGGAGACCGCGAGGCCATGGCGACGACGGCAACCTAGCTCCGATGCCAATTGACACAATTCCGATGAGGAAGACGAAGAGGACACGAACACGAGTGGACGCAATGAAATTTTGGTGCTGTAATGCGACAGCGTTTTCTGGTGTCTCTCTATTCATTATAAAGAAAGTACATGCAGTCATACATGGTTACAATCAATTGAGACAATCACGGCATGCCCGCGATCGGTCGTTGCCATCCCAACGTCCACGGAGATGCTGCCTGTCATGCCTGGAAACTAATTAGTCTAAGCTTCCTTCTATAGTTAGCGGGTGCTCAGGGATTATTCTAACACGTCCCTCCGCTCCGCCAAGACGGCGCGCACGGGCGCCACTGGAAGCGCCGGGTTCGAATTCTTCGCTTCGTCAGGGCCGGCGTGCGCGAAGCTAGGCTCTTCATCTTCCGCGGCGGCCAAGGAGACGACGCTCCCCCCGGTGGGCCTCGGGACGCCGTCGTTCGTCTTCTCGGCGTCGCGGTCGAAGCGGCCGCGGCCCAACCTCCACATCCAGACGACCCCTCGACGCATGAGTCCGCGACACTGGGAGGAAGATACGCCGCCGCAGCAGCAGCTCACCCCGTCGCCGCAGAAGCTCGCCAAGACGAACTCCACCGTCAACCCCGAGGCCTCCCGCTCGTCTATCATGTCGGACCCGTGCTGTGCGTTCTTCGCATCGCCGGGGAAGGCGGCCAAGCAGGTACGCCGTGCTTGCACTTCTTGATTTCTCTTCTTGCTGCCGTTGCTTTCTTAAGCACAAAAAATGCATTGATTTGATCGCCGCAGGAAGCCAAGAAAGCCTCCAGCGAGGCATCCCGCTCGCCAGCCGGGTCACGCTGCACGTCGCCAGAGGCGAGGACTTCCTCGCCAGAAAAGCCGAGAAAGCCGGTATAGCCTTCCTTACTGTGTGTGTGGCGATTCCGTCATTTTGCTTGCATTGTTTGGATTCAAGGATACAACATAATTTGGATGCTTTACTTGTGCAACTATTTCTTCACACTTAAAATGACAATTTCCTGCTTTCTCATTAGTTGAGTGGATAGATGCTCTGTGATGCTGATCTGCTTTGTGTGAATTCAGTGCTAATAATCATGTGCCAAATTATCTGAAGCTTATGGTCTCCTTTATGTGAATCCAGTGCTAATAATACTGTGCCAATTTATCTTAGCTTGTGGTCTCCTTTATTTGAATTCAGTGCTAATAATCCTGTGCCAAATTATCTGAAGCATATGATCTTCTTTACGTGAATTCAGTGCTAATAATCCTGTGCTAAATTATCTTAAGCTTATGGTCTCGTTTATTATGTGAATTCTGTGCTATAGTCCTGTGCCAAATTATCTGAAGCATATGGTCTCCTTTATTATGTGAATTCAGTGCTAATAAATAGTCATACGCCAAATATCTTCCATGAAATTCCAATGTCACGATTCTTTAAACGAATTTCCGAATTAAAATCTTCTGCATGTGCCGTGAATTGAATGGGTTGCTTAGCTTCTTTGGACTGCATGCATTTTGGTATTCTGTCAGCACTTGCTTAATGAAACCTGGTTCTGTACAGGAGCAAGAGCTGGAAGTGTCCAGCGCGGTCTGCTCTGGCGCAGAGCTGGTGCTGCGCGTGACATGCAAGTGCGGCGTCCACAAGGAGTTTAGCTTCGACCACCGTGTCTGATCAACTAGCTCCTGTACATCCTCATCGTCGGTTTTCGGGTTTTGCCTTGCAATTCAACGGAGTCTTAGGACAAGGTTAACTGAACTGAATTTTGAACCATACGGGCTCATGTAGAAACGAGTTTAAGCCTTGAAGAGTCATATCCAATCCAGTCTCTAACTGACCGAAATCTAATTCTATCTCTAATTGATTCAATCCCTCTACCTAATACTGACGCCCCATAACAAGGTTACCATGC
Source organism: Bothriochloa decipiens (assembly GCA_023333625.1). NCBI lineage: Eukaryota > Viridiplantae > Streptophyta > Magnoliopsida > Poales > Poaceae > Bothriochloa > Bothriochloa decipiens. The sequence continues at coordinate 20,276,865 of CM041629.1, read as the reverse complement.
ATGAAAAGGAAATATCAAAATTGGTTTCATTGTTCCATACCTTCAGAAATTCAGCAACTTTAGCAGCCCACTGTTGTTGTTCAAAAGAACTTGAATTTCCGTTCCATAAAAACATCGAGTTTTTAGTTTGCAAAACAAAACAATCTGTGGAACTCAAGGATGTTGGGACCTAGAAAGTCAAATAACAATTAGTTCAAATGAGCAAAAGATTTGACTCTATTAAGTTAATCACAGTGCAGTTTTTATTAGATATACAAACAAGGATAAATCCTTTTTTTTCATGCATATACTCTTTAATTAAGTCTGCTGGCCAAGAAAAACATTGTGGATGCTGGTATGCAGGCCATATTGAGAACATAGCGATTACATCCAGCATTAGTTCCATACTTCATTTCCCATAGCGTAGATTTTGAGCAAACTGATAGGTGCACAAGACTTGATATGCTATAAGAGCAAAGTTCTTGGATGCTGGTATGCATAATGAGAACATAGCGATTCCATCCAGCATTAGTTCCATACTTCATTTCCCATAGCGTAGATTTTTAGCAAACTGATAGATGCACAAGACTTGATATGCTATAAGAGCAAAGTTCTTGAGCTCAAGATTTAGGAAAATCAATGCTAACCTAGAAAATTACTATCGCACATTTTTAATATACACCACAGGTGTAATCAGGCTGGGTGTAATGGATGATAGGCATGATGGTTATTTATGTGATGGGTCATAGGCATTTTTAATAAGCATTATTGCCTACTTTTTCTCATTAACTTAAACTGTTCAGGATGCTTATGTAGAACAGGTAGAGGTGAGAAATACCGCATCAACTTGAAGTGTTTTGTTGTTATGAATTGCCGTTCCAGAAATTCGAATGAGAGCGACGCCATCAGCACAATATGTTTCATCTTTCAGACCCTTCTCTTCTACAAATTTCTTATAACCAGAGCTAGTACCGCCCTGCATGATTTGACAAATAAGTTCTGACAATTTCTGGAGTAATGTTACAAAACATTTTCATTTCTATAGAATGCTCCAATATGAGCACTCATTTAACACTAACACTATACATGACAAAATCACAGTGAGCATCATACCTTAAGAATAACCATGGGTTGGAAAAGAGCAACAAATTGCGGTGGTTCTTTTCCTTGATAAATACGACCCTACAATAACACAAATAAGATATGAAACTCATGCAGAGAAAATATTTTATGCATAATAAAATTTTCTAAATGTGAATACAGTACCAGGACAGGTCTTCCTTTCAAAGAATTCCAAGTTGTATTAGCTATTTGAAAAGCCGCCTCTTGATCTTCCTACGTTAAATAAACAAAGAGTAACTTCATAAATATCACAGCACAATTGCATGGGCACTGGGTCCACCATGAACCATTGTATATGCTAAGTACATCAAGGCTCATATATTAATTATAGGACACACGAATGTGTGATGCGAGAAGAATTCATGACAAACAGTTTTACAAAAAGGATTAATAAGAAGGTTTCAATTGGCAATGTGACTAGGACAAGCAAAATAATAAAAATACATTCCAATAATGGGGGTTTACGGAAGATGACAATTACCTGTACACTATTTTTCCCAATCCAATAAGTCAGATAGAACTCTTCTTTCTTGTCAGCAGAATGGTAAGTGTAGAGAACAACATAACAGTCTCCGCTGTAGAATTTTCCAAGTTCTTCCTTTGGAAGAGCAGTCTTCACACTGCCATTAATACACCAAACCTGAAATATGCACAGCTTGCTTGTGGTTTCATTTCTACATTGCATTCACTATTGTACTTGGTAGGAAAATGTGACTAAGTTCAGCAAAACCTCAAGCTTTCCACCACCATCTAGGAAAGGAGGAACTTCATCATTTACTGGCGTACTAGTTTTTGTGATTCCTTTTACATCGACACCTTTCTGCTTCAACATTGCTGATAAAACATAGATGTTAACAATGAATGACAAAAGATCAACTGTTTAAATACCAATAAATAAATAAATAAATACATAAATAAATAAGTATTGTACCTTTAACATTCCCTCTGCCTTCCTCTGTGCTGGCACTCCCTGCCGTGCTACTTACTGGCCATGACTCAAATTTAGACTTGAATGTATGATTCTCATAACCTTGAATCACTTGAGTTATTCTTGTTGTCTTTGGTCTATTTTCTTTAACAATGAATTTCTACAGGAGGTAAATTTTAGATAGGATATTTTGAACAAAGGCAACAAAACGATAAAGTTGGGCTGTAGTTTTACCTCAACTGCCGCACTGGCAGCTTTCCTCTCCTCTACCTGTGTTACCCGACCAACCCACACAAATAGCTCAGCCCCACAGTCAAGTAAAAAGCATTTGGTGTTCTCCAGAATTGATTTTGTAAGAGCAGTGTCTAACTTCAGTTGACCGTTAGTGATACTGCAACCATAACAATTAACATGTACAATAAAACTACCTGATTATTAAAAATGAAGAAGAACAGCTGAAGAATAGTGAGGTGAACATATATTGCACACATACACAGGCCAGTCACACCTGAAGATAAAGTAATAGGCTTTGTGAACCAAGCAGAGTCTTGAAGTATGCTGCGCAACGGTAAAGTTCTACGACCTATAAGCACTAGGATACCAACTAACTAATATGTACTGAATTGCCAAAAAGTTGTATTCAGGAAAGGAACTTCTGTAGAAGTGAGCTGTGAATTCAGCAGAACATATTGCCGAAAAAGATGTGTTTATCAGAAAGTTGCAAGTGGTGACTGTCACCCATGCATAACTTCTTTTTTTTTAAAAAAAAAGAAGAGTATAAGAGTGTGAATGCTAGAATGGGTATGGTGAGCCAACACAAAAACCAGGCCACACATAGGGATTAAGATCAAATATAATTAACTGTACACTCATAAAAAGTAGATACCTGAAAAGCTTTGGTGCTGTAATTTCAAGAACAACATCATCATCACTTATTGTTTTTTTCCCTATTGGCGCAAAACCTCCAAAAAGGACCCAGAATTCTCCTGAATCTGATTCTGCTTGCAATTTCCCATCATCTATTATTAAGGCAAAAAAAGGTATAAGTATGTGTGAACTTACTGGCGTTTTACATGTATGAAATGAAACTTGTATCATTCTCATCTCACCAACAATTGCAACAGCACACACTCCATCATGGTATTTCTCCTTTAAATGTTGGATCAGTTCCAACGCCTTGGCTCTTTCTTGAATGTTGGAGTTTGCACCATTGAATTGGTATATTTTATTTTCAGTGTCCAAGATAAAGACATCATCATGGTTCAACGATGAACGAGCAAAGGGAACCTGAGTAAAGAAGTTATCATCAGGATTGGCTTAAACAGTTGATGAAACATATAGGAAGGAATGAAGCAAGGAGAGGTGGAACACCAATGCAGCACCTCTTTAACTCTGATAGCTCTCTTCCCCTTGCAAATATACAGCCGTACTTCAAACTTGTCCACCTCTGGCTTTTTAAACCCAGAAGCAAAACCACCCTCCATGGGTATGATGCAGGGCTTAAAATACGAAAGGAATTTATCAGACTCGTAGCACTGTGGTTCCCTGTGCTGTACCGCTTTACCCCCAAGCATGCTGTCAAGTTCAACGGTCTTGATCGCGGCAGTTCCAGCTTCATCCTGCATAGCAGCAACAGCAGGGATTTCGAGAAGTGGGGCATATGAAATGTCATTTGCAGCATAGAGAAATCTGAAGTGGTGGTGATACAGAAAATCTGCTACCTGACTAGAATCTTTCCCGATCCAGAAATGGATGTCAAACAGATAAGCACCTCCTTTGCAGGTCGTCTACAAGAAAGGGACAGATATGCATTAATAAAAAAATACAATTTGTGTGGAGAAATAGAAATATGCCTCTAGAAATGGAAATGTTAAAAGCAATAACCTGCAGAACTATATATGAATCTCCACAGTAGAACTTGCCATAATTTTCTTTTGGCAAAGCAACCGGCTTGAAATCCTCGATCCTCCATATTTCTGTTCCTCTGTGTTTTAAGTTAAGGGGCACACACATATATATATATACCCAACATAAAGAGAACGATGAGAGAAGCCTTGCGTAGAATGGGAAAAAAACACAGCTAATAAGGATACGGTTTGTGGCCAGCTCCTTGAAATGCAGGTTCAAGCACCACTTTTGCAGTCGACATCGCGCGCACAGAACGTTGCTTGGACACTACAGAGCGAGAGGCTCCGCCCACCACCCGACAACAACAGTGAATCCAACACTAGAAACTCATGTGCTGCACAAGAGCCCACGCAGAAGAAAATTTAAATCATCGTCAGGAACAAAAGAAACCAAAGCTTTCTGATCGCAGTCGCAAAATCACGCGTCCACGCGCCAAGCAAGGGAAGATCAATCCAACCCGCGGGCTGGTGAGATCGTCTGTCCTACAAACTAATTAATTAACCGCGCGCGCGATCTGAACAAGCAAGAGGGAGGGAACTGAAAAGGAAATGCAGAACCGTGGGGATCGTATCAGGAGGCCGCCGTCGATGGAGCGGTACCTGCAGCTAGATGATCCGTAACGCCGATCGATCGCCGATGGATGGATGGAAGCCTCGAGCCAGCCAGAGAGGGGAAGGTGCCTGGCGACGGGAAGGAGGTAGCTAGCTAGGGACGAGGACGACGTAGGAATGGAACGGATTGGATGGATGGATGGATGGATGGGGGTGGAGGTCGTCACTAGGCGACGCCGCGGCTTTTGCGGGTTGCCTGGTTTTAGAATGCCCCCCTATTTATACGGCCGCGCGGGCGCGGGCGCGGCGATCTGCCGCTACTATACTTGCCTTCCACTCGCGCGGCAGCGACGGGCGACGGATGGTAGTACGAGAGGGGCGATCGAATGGCATCGAAATGGATTTATTATGGAGTGGGGGACGAACGTGGCTACCAGCCTACCATGCGAGCTACGCCGGTGACTACACGGACCATGGACCTATGCCGGCCGGCCGGCCGGGGCAGCACTAGTGGCATTGCTAGCTCGGCCAGAGAGGTACGGCCGCCGCCGGCGGTGACTGACAAGATTCTTGTAGGAGATCATGAGATGAGAGCTAGGTAGGCCGGCCATCAGGGTCCAGTGGTCCGCCGCATGATCGATGCGGCCGATAATTGCCAGCTTTCGGTCGAGATGCATGGCAAGCTGCAGTGATCATTTCATCAACAATAGTGACAAGGTACGGGTTCACGCACGGGCGAGGCGCCACCTGATGCTTCCCCGCCACTGTGTCCATCCGACTAGGCTGAACATGGGCTGTCCTACTACCCGTCTGGCCAGGCCCAATCAGTGCACCAGGGACGGAGAGGCTTTGCATTCTGGAGGGATGCACTGACGCCAACATTGCTGAGTTGGTGGCGTACCGCTAGGGCTTGATTTTAGTGCAGAGCATCCATGGAAAAGGCTTTGGAACACACATGACCCTATCATTCAGGAGATAAGAGCACCAAGGATGATGCACAAGAGTGGAGCACCAAGGATAATGCACGAGAGTGGAGTTCGTCCGTAAAGGAAGAAGCTCCAATTTTAATGCTCGTTGTTTAATTAGGAGCTATGTTATTTTTTTTTTGTTTTGGTAGGAAGATATGTTTGGTTTGTTTTTGTCTCCTGTGTACTTCTTATACTGATATATAATGGAAGCAACTCTTTTGTTCTTAGAAAAAGCCAGTGTCTTATTTCTTTGAATTTACCAGCCTTCCTTATAATGGAAGCAACTCTTTTGTTCTTAGAAAAAGCCCCTCGCGGCTCTCCTGCGGGGTTTAGCTGTTCTTGAGTTTCGGCCATGTTTTGTTGTGGTTGGTGGGGTGGCCCTTTGTTTTTCTTGTTGTCTTGTGTCATTGTTTGTGTGTTGCGACCACTGTCTCCGTGGTTACGTTGTGTTGTACTCGCCGGTCTCGGCCTCTTCTTCTTAATACAAAAGACACGTGAAGTCGTGTTTGAAAAAAAAATCAGCCTTCCTTATCAGCTATGATGTAGTATTTTTTTTCTTGTAACAAAATAGCACAGCTGACTTATCAATCACAGAAACCATGGCCGAAGATCCTGCCCCTGGCCTGGGGCTGACCCGGGAACGAAAGAATATTAGACGCACACACGTTCATGGTTTTCTTAAACAAAAAAACAAATTACATAGGCCTTCGATCGAGACACCGGTCTAGATAGGTATAGGTAGTATATATAAGTAATAAGATTAATCAAGTTATCTTATGTGTTTTCTTATTCATGAAAACGCCAAAAATAATAACTTTCACATAATGTCTTAGTTGGATGTAGAGATTCACACTATCCACGTAATGTAGGGGTAGATTAAAGTGAAACTTAAACTAAATTTTAGCCCAATCCATGTAGATTGACGTGAATCCGGTAACATACAAACATGATCTAAATTAGTGAGTAACTATGTTGAGTTATATGGAGTCAAAAACAAGTAAGCCGATGAACATAGTGACTTAGATGGGTCCTCTCGAAGATGGGTGGGTGGTGGAGTAGGGGTGCAAGAGACCACTCGTAGGGTAGGGCCAACCCAACAGATGAGTGGCATCGCAACGCTCACCCAGACCAAAGGCGTGACAACTTCAGAAAGTAGGCCCTGACCGTCTAGTGGACAAGAGCAGACGAGCACAAGAGGCGTTAGGGCGGTGACACCTAGGGCCTGAAGGGAATGGGCAACCGGTGGTCTCAAGTGTGGGGAAGGAGCAAGAGGGAGGCTTAAGAGGGGCTAGAGGAGGAGGGGATCCGATAAGGTGGTATAGATATTTTTTCCTAAATTAAATTAAGACTTAATAAGCACTTGAGTTACGTAACAGGTCTGGGTTCGACTCCCTATGAGAGCAAATTTAATCAAGTCAACATTAAAAATAAAAAAATAGGCTAAAGTTTCCCTCGTTGAGACTTTGGTAAAAAAAATTAGGACTTATAAAGAAAAATAGAGCATCTGCAAAAGTTTCTAAAATAATCTTCTAATCCATGAGTTTTGGTAAGACTAAAGAACACATATCTAACTCCTAACCCTACCCTTCAATATTTTGGTACTTAAAAAATTGACCACATGGGTAATTTAGAAATATTTCGGGATCCATGACATATCTTTTTTTTTTTTTGAGAAACATCCCTGACATATCTAATGCAGAGAGGTAGCACGATCGTTTCAGCATTTCCGACTCATCGTTTTTTTTTAAAGAAAAAAGAACATCCGACTCATAAAAACACTTCGAAGTTCGAAACAGACTGACAAAATTTCAAAATCGGCTGTTAACTCCTTGCCCGGCCTCATCCAAATGGAGAAGAAGGTTTAAGTCCTGATGATCCCCCGATAATGACATCAATTGGCGTTCGGCAGGCGGTCCAAATCGCCGCCGCTCCGCTCCATCATCCACGCCCACGCGCGAATTATCTATCCGATTCCGATTAATCAATCTCCGTGCCGCCATCGTCACGTCACGGATTCCTTCTTCCTCCTTCCTTTCCTGCTCCGCGGTCAGCAGCTGCAGCTGCAGACTGAGTGATCGGCTACTTCTACGCGCGCCGCGAGCATCACCGAGCAAGTTGCAAGCCGGAGTGGGCTGAGCGCGGTCCCTCCAACACGGGCCAGAATTCCGCCATGACGAGGCCCTCGCCGCCGGGGCGCCTCCCGCTGTTCCCCTTCCTCCTGCTGCTGCTCACGGTCCTCTCGCCGCCTCGAGCGGTAGCCGCGGCGGCGGGCGGCCCCGGCCCGTCCGCGTGGGTGGCGCTCCGCGGGGCGGCGGGCAGCCGGAAGGCGTCCCCGGCGGAGCAGGAAGCGGCGGCCGCGGGGCTGCTCCGCCGGCTGCTCCCTTCCCACGCGGGCAGCTTCAGCTTCCGGATCGACTCCAAGGTTAGTGTTGCCACTACCAACCTGGTTGCTCCCCTGCTTATTTTGGAGCAGCATTGATTGACTTGACTGACTTACCTATGTGTGTGCCGGCTTCGCTTGCTGTGCTCGCTCCAGGGCGCCGTCTGCGGTCAATCGAGCTGCTTCAGGATAAGCAACGTCGTTGACCAATCGGGCAAAGGTGGAGCGGAGATTCTGTATGTTCCTCTTTTTCCTCTTTTTCCCTCGTATATACTTGCCATGATGCCGTGAACTTTGGCCGCGCGTAGTCTTGAAATGATCCATCTGAGGGCTGAGGCTGTGCTTTGTCGCTTGCTTTACTGCACCACTGTATGGTGCATTGCGTTGATGAGGTTTTGATTTGCGTTCCTGTTCTAGATTTTGCTCTCGTATGATCGTCCTCATTAAGTTGGCGCATTATAGTTTACTTAAAGTTCAAAACATAGTCCTGCGCTTGGGGTTCCTTAATTGAGCATTGATAATAATTCATCAGATGCAAGAGCTGCCAAAATTGTCCATTTGTTATGGTTCCATCGTGAAGGTGAATGAAACCACCTCTTCATGTTTATTATGCTATACAGGATCCAGGGAACCACAGGTGTTGAGCTTGCATCTGGCCTACATTGGTACTTGAAATACTGGTGTGGCGCACATATCTCCTGGGACAAGACTGGGGGTGCCCAGCTGGCATCGATTCCTTCTCCTGGATCTCTGCCACGGGTGCAGGGCAAGGGAGTCAAGATTGAGCGTCCTGTTCCATGGAGCTACTATCAGAATGTCGTCACTTCTAGCTGTGAGTCCTTTCTTGCCTTAAACATTTGCTTTCATAATCTTTGTTTGATTCCAAATTTATTCATTTCTTGATTTCTTCAGCGATAACCTCCTTGTCCCTCGTAATAGTCAGTACTTTACTTTCTAGGTGTCTGCCAGATATAAGGGCATGGTGTCTTGGAAATATGATTCTTGCCATATTTTCTATTGATGCAGTACCAAACTACTAGTACTTCTATTGCAAATGAAGAACTAATGTTTCAGCATTTGTTCTCCTACATCCTAATCGTACAGATTTCATTGTGTGACTTTTGTCTCTGTTGACCGGCCCCTTCCATACTTCTAACATTTGTCCAACTGGATTTATTTATAACTTCCAATTTCGAAAGAAATGACTCTGAAGCTTCCCACTGTTTAAGTGGATTCCAACTTTTTTTTTTCTCTGATGACAAAATTCATGTAGCGTTCTATAGACACCTATGTTTGGTGGGACTGGAAAAGATGGGAGAAAGAAATTGACTGGATGGCACTTCAAGGAATTAACTTGCCTCTAGCATTTACTGGACAGGAATCTATCTGGCAGAAGGTTTTTAAGGTAGTGTGACAGACACATCTACAACTCTGAAATGTTCTATCAAAGTTGCACCTTATATTCTAAAACATATCTCGATTATTTTTTACAGTTAATTATTGCATTTTATTTCAGAGCTTTAATGTTACCGACAAAGATTTAGATGATTTTTTTGGTGGACCAGCTTTCCTGGCTTGGGCTAGAATGGGGAACTTGCATGGGTAAGTAAACAGTTCTCCTGTGTGTTTGGAAAAAAACTATAAAATAGACGAGGGTACATTCTATGATATAGGTTTTTCTTCATTAGTTCACATAGCATGATTAATTACCTTATACTTAAAAAAATGGAGACCATATTCTTGTTTAAAAGTGTCGAAGATGTATCTTTAGGAGGCATTCACTGTTTGGGATTTTGGTTCAATGGACTCTGCATTTTGCTCCATTGAATACAAATTATTAAAAGATTCTCTTCCTGCTTGTTTCTCTCTGCATATCATTTTATCCCATTTATGTGACCAAAGATTCATTCTAACTTAATTATAGCATTGACCAAAACATTGCAGTCGTTCTATACTTAACTTGTTAACTTTGTGTGATATTAAGAATTTTTGGACATGATCATTTGTATATTAAGACGTAAAAACTAACGAATTTATAATTCTTCAATTTCTTTAGATGGGGTGGACCACTGTCACAAAACTGGTTGGATCAACAATTGGCATTGCAGAAGAAAATACTATCCCGGATGATTGAGCTTGGGATGATCCCTGGTACGTTTTTTTTTTCTTGTCCAAAATTATTATTCTTCAACCTTTAACATATGTCATTACATTTATACCTCCTTTCCATCCTTTTTTAGCAATTTGTTTTTCATATGAAGTCAAAAGATCAATGGACTTCTTTACTAGCAATATTTTATTACTACAGTGGGTTAAATACTGTTTCAAGTATACTAATGATGCACTCTACTCTACAGTTCTTCCATCGTTCTCAGGAAATGTTCCGGCTGTTTTCGCAAAATTATTTCCATCAGCTAACATTACCCGGCTTGGTGATTGGTAATATACTTTCTTATATCATTTGTATCAATATCTTCTGAAAATTTGTGCTAGCTTAGGCTGTAGTTATGGTGACCAACTCCAAACTTTGGTGATCGTATTCATAATGCCTCTTGAAAAGTAACTACCATGAAGTCCTAGGACTGTAGGACATAGAAGAGTGTAGTGGACAAGAAGGTTTCAGACTCACTCTTCTTAACATGTAATAGTTACAAGCATTTTATAGTTAGTGGGTTGACATTATATAGGGCTACTGGCACGGTTGCCAGCCAACAACTTACTCGTAAGGGGCAATATATGCATACATGACCTGATAGCTTTACGTGATATGTTTCCGTATCCTCATTTTTCAAGGAAAAAAGTGCAGCTATGTCTCAATTTCTTTGCACCAGACTGTAGAAGTCGTAAAGCAAAATTTGCTACAGGACATGTAAACTGATGTCGAGCTGCCTGCGGACACAAAAATGTGCTACATGCTGGCAGTCACTCTGTGTTTTTTTTTTTGACACAAATGGCAGTCACTCTGTTGATGTGAGAATTTGCTAGAAGACAACGTCTCCATTAAAATAATCATTTCCAACCCTAGAGGACATGGCGTCTTCCAGCAAATTATCACATTGCCAGAGTGACTGACAGCATTTATCACTTTTTTATATGTCTGCAGGCAGGATGTCAGTTTATGTGTCCTGTAGAAAATTTTGCCAAGTCTTAAACATATCAAGTCTGTGTACTGCCAGTGCTTATGTGCCTGATTTCAACATGAAAGTATCAGTTGATTAGCATTTCATGTTTTCAGTTATAAAAGTTCTTACTGAAAGTATCTTATGTTGTTTTGATTTTCTACATGATATTTTCTACTTCAGGAATACAGTTAATGCTAATCCTAAGTGGTGCTGCACTTATCTTCTTGATCCTTCTGATTCATTGTTTATAGATGTGGGGCAGGCTTTTATCAAGCAACAGATAAAAGGTATATACCAGCCATTTTTTGTGCAAGATATGATCATAGGAAACTTGAATTTGTTCTGAAGTTTCTGGTTCAAATAAATCAATTAAGAATGCACTTTTGATATAAGGTTTCACATTCTCAGTTTTGAACTTTTCTGGATGTTTGCAGAGTACGGTGATGTAACCAACATCTATAACTGGTAAGGCCTACTAATCTGCTTCTTTGAAATGTTGCCTCAATGCATTATGTGATTGCTCGGTGTATCTTTTGCATGTTGGGTCACAAAGCTTGGCTGTCATATGCTTAGCGGGAATGGTCTATCTTTCCTTGTCAGTTGTGGAGATGATCCGTTGATTATGAACAAAGAATATGTTCAAGAATATTTTGACTCTTGGTTGCTGGAAACTTTAAGAGCAGTTCGACATTATAAGATATTACATACCAGTTTAGTTTTGTAGAAAGGGATACACCTTAAATGTTCTTTGGCCCGAACAAGAAGGAGAGTTGTGTATCATTATATTAAGAAGAAAAAACCAGGTAGAAAAAATCTTTACAAAACAAATACACTAACACCTTAATACTCACAGATACACCTTAAATTTTTAAATTTTTTGATGGGAAAATCTCAACAATCCACCTGAAGGGTTGTTCCTAAGTTGTAAACAATGAAGCAATGCTTTAGCTTTGGAAGACATCTCAGGAGAATGTCCACTATAATTTGATGGGTCCAGATATTCTGTGTCTTTTCGCTCGAGTCATAACAAACTGTAGATGAAATGAATGCTTTGATGAACAAGTTAACAATATAGGGACACGATGATATATGAAAATAGAAACTGATACAGAGACATCCACTTAGTATCCATATTAGAAACGAATATGAATACATGTATCCATATTATACTTTTTAACAGACAAACAGACACGGATTCAGATAACTCAGGTTTTCAAACATCCATATCCACCCCCTACTGATTAGGATGATTGATGTCGAGTCATTATAGGCAAGGATCACAATTGATTGGCTCTATTTCTATAAGCCATACGCCCATACCCTTGGTCATCTGTTGGCCCACTACCTCCCTGGTCCCTGCACAGGTGAGTGATTAGCTCACCGGCACACCCACACACTCACACTTGGCTTGAGGTAGAAGAAGAGGTGAGAGCAGAGCACTGCGCTACAGCACACGCCTGAAAGTGCAGCAATTGAGCTGCTTTTCTTCCATTGCCTTTACCTAGTATATGTACAAGATTAGTTCAAAAAAGTTACAATAGTACACCTACTGAAATACATGGCTGAGATCAGCCCCAACAACTACCATGGCTGATGTATGCCAACTACTAACTAGTGTACAACTAGTACTAGAGGTGATGGCCTATTGCCATACCTGAGTCAGCAGAGCTGAGTGCCAACCAGTTCTGCAGCGAAATCAAAGAAAGGGGGAGCAGCAGATTATCTCACATCATCCTTGTGTATACATGTAACCTTTCACCCTCAATAATCAATCTATCAATTCCGTGCCATATTCTTCCTTAGAGATACATATCGTCCTGTTTAAGGTATTGATAGTGGATAGTTCAAAATTCTTTTTTTTTTAGGATAAGTTCAAAATTCTTGATTTATTGGTCATGCATTATGTCCTTGGCTAGTGGCTTAGCATCTTTTGTGCATCCTGTGTATGTTCTTGTGCTCACTTGCTGTTTCTGCTTTCTACATCATGTAAACATTGCACATTTTACAGTTATGGTTGTTACTTTCAGTGACACATTCAATGAGAATACCCCACCAACAGATGAACCAGCATATATTTCATCACTTGGTTCTGCTATCTATGAAGCAATGTCCCAACGTAACAAGAATGCAGTGTGGTTAATGCAGGTATGCTCACTCTTCTTTTACCTCTGAAATGTAAAAACATTCTGCATTTTACCATTTTCTGTTGTGATAGCAATCATATATCCTCTAGACAGTAGTAACTTGTCCAGTTAACAAGATGGAGCGCAGAGTATAATATACATAAATACACCATACTATCAAACATAGTCCATAGGTAGTACAGTATGTGAGCTACTATTATTAAGTCTTACACGCTGTCTTTGAATAGAGAAAAATCTTGCATTTTCTTTATCAGACATCATTATATGAACACATAATTGGAAATCTTTAACTTAACTTTGTGCTTATCAATGCAGGGTTGGTTATTCTACTCAGATTCTGCATTCTGGAAGGAGCCACAAATGAAAGTAAGCTCAAGTCTTGTCTTCATTGAGTTTCAGTTTGAACAGTCAAATAAATGGCTTGTCTTCATTGAGTTTCAGTTTGAACAGTCAAATAAATGTGATAACTCATAGAATGAAGGTCATTGCATATGTTCTTTGTCCTTTTAACACCTATTTACAAATAGGTTAACCTGCCCCTTTTAACTTTCAGGCACTACTTCACTCTGTTCCAATTGGTAAGATGATAGTTCTCGATTTATTTGCTGATGTCAAGCCCATTTGGAAAATGTCCTCTCAGTTCTACGGCGTACCATACATCTGGTATGTCATCTTTTAACAACCCCTCCTTCCCATCCTGTAATTCCAGACCATTATTTTTGTATTCCCCAGACCCCGCAGTGCGGGAGCCTACGGCACTGGGTACGTCCATTGTCAATTTAAGATATGAATATAATTCCTGATTTTCAACCATATTTACTGATTGGTTTGTGCAATCTAGGTGCATGTTACACAACTTTGGTGGGAACATTGAAATGTATGGCATACTTGATTCAATTTCATCTGGCCCCATTGATGCTCGTACAAGTTACAATTCAACAATGGTAAGTGCAAATTTTGTCCTATGGAGCAAACATTTCATTTTCATGTGTGATGAAAATCTTTATCATCTGTTGTTAAAATGTTGAAGTGAATCAATCCCTCCCTCCCTCCCTCCCTCCTCTCTCTCTCTCTCTCTCTCTCTCTCTCTCTCTCTCTCTTGCTGGAGTTCTGTGCTCCAGTGGCGGAGCTAAAGCCAGGCCAAAGGGGGGGCATTCCTCTTCATTCTTTAAACTTTTTAAGTGGAATCACCTCATCCTAGGTAACAACAGAGCATGATTTACATAGCTTGGCCTCCTGTACATCTACCATCATGCTCCACTGCTGTTGTGCTTCTTGTTCTTCTTGATTGATTGTTCATCTTTCACGATGTTTCAGAACTGATGTAATTTCTGTGCTGTATTTGATCCAACTACTTATGCAGTGTTTGACTCCTGCTCTTCTCTAGATTGGCGTTGGCATGTGCATGGAGGGAATAGAGCACAATCCAGTTGTTTATGAACTTATGTCTGAAATGGCATTTCATAATAAGAAGGTTGAGGTTGAGGTAAATAGTGCAATTGTAAACTTAGCCTTTACGAATTAAGATTTACTGCTATTCTTATCTCTTTGTTTTGGAACTATTACAGCTGTATAGACTCTATAGAATATGAGGTGTCACTGTATACATATTTTGCACTTTATATATACATTATTAAAGGGTACATTCTATTTATGCACCATTACATAAATTTTAAATATTTATGATAACCAATCTTGTCAATAGATAACTACTACTGCTTAAAGTTCTTTCCCTTCATGTGATTACAGTGAGATCAGGATTAATGAAAGTTTTCTGTCTTGAGTTAAATGTTGACCTGTGCATCAAAGAAGGATTGCCAAAAAATACCAAACTTTGTAATTTTTTGTAGTTTCTTGGTAGATATGCTTTGTGCGACTTGTTTACATGAGGGGAATGACGTACAAACTGTGCTACAGATAGTATTTGTGTCTTTCCTTCTGCAGAAGACTTGCTATGGCTATTGTTTTATAATCGTCTAACATCTTAACCACAGGTTTTTCTTTGATAGGTTGATTACCATCTAACATTTGTCCATAACCTTCCAGGATTGGTTAAAAACATACTCCTATAGGAGATATGGTCAAGCAAATGCTGAAATAGAGAAAGCTTGGAGATATTTGTATCATACAATATACAATTGCACTGATGGAATTGCGGTGTGATTTCGAACGAGCTCCTCTGTTGCAACTATCCAGAGCCTGTCCCTAGAATAATATATCCTTTCATATTTTGGTTGCAGGATCATAATAAAGACTATATAGTTGAATTTCCAGACATAAGTCCCAGCTCAGTTAGTTTTAGTTCTCAGCTTCATAAACGAAGGGGTATGTCAATTATGAGAAACCATAGGAGGTTTTTCTTAAGTGAGGTGTCTGGAAGCCTACCACATCCGCATATATGGTATTCTACGAAGGAGGCCATCAAAGCCCTTGAATTATTTCTTGATGCAGGAAGTGTGTTTTCAAAAAGTCTCACGTATAGGTACATATGCTTCTTTTAAGTCTTGAGATTAGTCTGTTCTTATTTTCTGCTATTGCCAACTCTACAGTTGTCGATTAGTTTAAGTGCCAAATCAGGGTACCAAATGAACACTATTTTTTTTTTCTTTTTTTCCTGGTTTAATGAGTAAAACTAATTATGCTGCTTAGGCATGTTATTGCTTTAACTGATTATTAGTGTTGGGTTATTAACTTTTACCTCAGGTATGACCTTGTCGACCTAACTAGGCAGTGCCTATCCAAACTAGCGAATGAAGTGTACCTTGACGCGATGAGTTCGTATCAAAAGAAAGATTCAAATGGCCTGAATTCTCACGCGCGGAAATTTCTTGAGATCATCGTGGATATTGATACACTACTAGCTGCTGATGATAACTTTCTGCTGGGCCCCTGGTTGGAAAGTGCAAAAAGCCTTGCTATAACTGAAAAGGAATGCCAGCAGGTATGTTACACATGCATTCTTCACCTGACATCTGGATCCTAGATCAATCCCCCTTTTTGTTATCGAGGACTGAATTAAACTTTTTACCAGTACGAGTGGAACGCCAGAACACAGGTGACGATGTGGTATGACACCACAGAGACTGAGCAGAGTAAATTACATGACTACGGTAATGCCTAGTACAATGGAGTAGTTTGTTGTTAGTTGATAGCAGCTACTAGCTGTATGTATGGTTCAGCTTTGAGTTACTAATGTTCTTCTTAAAACCAAATCACCAGCCAATAAGTTTTGGAGCGGGCTGTTGAAGAACTATTATTTTCTACGGGCGTCAAAATACTTCACCTACTTAACAAGGAGCCTGCAAGAGAACCAGAGCTTCGAGCTAGAGGAGTGGAGGAAGGATTGGATCTCATATTCCAACAAGTGGCAGTCCGGCAAGGAGGTGTACGCCGTGAAGGCGACGGGGGATGCTTTGGTGATTGCCAGGTCACTGTACAGAAAATACTTGAGGTCTTGAGCTAGTCGTCGCTGCCAGAGCCTTGGAATAATTGTTGCCGGGGGTAATAATGCACGGATGTGACAAATGGACATGAATTGATTGTTTGTGTTCTTCTGCAAGTTGCCTGTTAAAACACAGTAGATGCACGTTCGCGCAGACGGATTATTGGTGAAGTGCGGTGCGACCACTAGCTACAAATGCAAATTGGAGAAGTTATAAGGCTTTTAGTTTTTTTTTACCCAATTTGTCCTAATTTGTACTCCATAACATCAAGCAGGATAAAACGAGTAACAACATTTTTAGCATCACATCTGTCCAGGTCTCACACCATATAATGAGGTTCTGTAATGGTAAACGCAAACACCAGATAAAGGTCGGTACACTCAGTTGCCAACATGACCAAGATCGTAGCTTAGCAAAAGACATCACCAATGGCATATTTTCATCACGCACCTTTCTACTCATGCATTCTTCAGTACCTTCAAGAGCTTGGCTGCAGTAGTAGTAAATAATCTCCTGGATTGAAGATTGCTTGCTAGTTGTGGAGCTCTTCCCAACAATGACTTTTTATGATTTGGAACTGAAGTCGAGCTTGAAGAGATGCTTGGAGAGATATTAAGTTGTTCCATTATATCAGGAAAAGACCCAGCATCTGTCGCTGCATACGGTGTCGGTGCATACGGCGGATATACCTTCACAGGACACTGGGATCGTAACACTGATCTCCAATACGGGAAGAAACTTCTCTTCATGTATGTGGGATCCCATCCTTTTGATAGCTTCTTTCTCTGAGTCTTCTTTCCCATTGCATCATGCAGGTTAGCTCTTTCTGTAACTGCCTTGGTCGTATCTACAAGCCCTGTAGTACGACGTAACTCGTTGCCAATAGATTTTTGGCAGTCATAGGGGTGGAGGTTGTAAGCATCAATACTCCCTCCGATTGTGTGAAACCCAAATTCCTCAAGGATAGACGAAACACGATCCAGAACATCCGCATGTGCCTGGTAAATTATATCAATCAGCATCCCTGTACAATCCAGTAGTGCTCTCTTTTCCTCCAGCTGTTTCCGTGAATTTCTTCCATTTTGACACTTCCCCCATCTAAGGGCAACAGAGCTTCTCACTATACGATGCATCAGAACACTAAACCCATCCTGCTTCTTCTCATTGCCATTTATTTGGATGAACATCTTCTCTCACGGATCTGTTCTTGAGCTGCCAGTAACAAAACTGCGGACTGTATAATCTTGCCATCCTCCATGTACTTCCGAAGCTCATCAACTAGATTATCCGTCTTCGCTGCAAGCAGTCTAGTTGTATCCAAGAAGACCTTCATCTCAGGCAGACACAGAAGATGGACAAGCTTGTAGACATAATTCTGATGGTTCTGAACAGGATACAGATTGTCCTCTAGATACTTATGCAGGCAAGTATTATGAACTGCAACATGAAGTGGGAGCAGGCCCCCAATCATGTTAGCACCACCGACGGTGCGTACATTGGCAGACGCGCCATGGCGGAAGAGTAACTTGACCATGTCAACATTGAACCTATCAGCAGCTTCATGGAGGGGGAAGTATCCATATGGGCTGACGCAGTTGGGATTGGCATGCTGCCCATTGAGCTCAGGTGCCTTGCCCTCCAACGCAACCTTCGCACATCGCAGGGAATTGTAGCTGACCATGTAGGTGAATGTCTATGCAGTGATGGCAAAATCCCATGACATTCCTGGCTTGGTGACGTACAAGCGGAGGAAGCGCCGGACGCTGTCCTTTGCTAGTATTGGACCCAGCTGGGAAGATAGATCGTAGAAGGAATCACACACCCAACGGGGAGTAGGGTCTAACAGCCCAGACCCGGCCCCACGGCGCTGGCCCGTTCTACTGAGGAGTGGGCCTCATCCGCGTAAAAACTTGCTTGAACTTTCGTCCTCGCTTTATTCAAAATGGTTAACCGAAGGTTATTACGCGTCCCTGGCCTGGCTATTTAAGTTGGTTCACATTTTCTTCAACTCTTGATACGGTACTAAACTCGTGGATGAACAGTACCCACCGAGCTACAGTAACATGTATCTGGCCTGGCCCATCATCGTGGCCCATTAAGGGGGTCTCACATCCACCCACCCTTAAGGACTCGACGTCTCGTCGAGGATCGAACCAACCTACCCATACGGGAGAAACGTTCAAGATCGACTCTCTTGGCCACGTCCGCATTACCAGCTCCTCGGCCCAAGTTGTCATGCTCTCTCATCTGGAGCCATACACAACCTGTCCGAGCTCCCGATCCATACGTCCGTGAAACCACGAGAGTTAGCTCTGATACCATTTCTAACAGCCCAGACCCGGCCCCACGGCGCTGGCCCGCTCTACGGAGGAGTGGGCCCCACCCGCGTAAAAACCCGCTTGAACTTTCATCCTCGCTTCGTTCAAAACGGTTAACCGAAGGTTATTACACGTCCTTGGTCTGGCTATTTAAGTTGGTTCGCACTTTCCTCAACTCTCGGTACGGTACTAAACTTGCGGATGAACAGTATCCGTCGAGCTACAGTAACCCGCATCTGCCCTGGCCCATCATCTTGGCCCATTAGGGGGGTCTCACATAGGGTCTCGGATGGTTATGTCGTTTTGTCTGGACTTGGCAATCAAAGAAGGACGAAAAACCTGAACCTTGCGAAGATCCACATTTCCAGGAACTTTAACAGAAGGGCAACGATAATGCTCAGAAAAAGTCGTAAGTTTCGATTCCACTGTTCTTTTGTCGGCTCTTTCTCCCTTGTTACACGGGGTGGACGCCGCTGCCCCTGGATCCACGCGCTGCGGCTCCTCCTCCATCCTTAAGCCTGGAACGACGGACGGAGGGAGGCGGGGCGGCGATGAGAGGCGGGGCGGCGAGGGAGGCGGGAGAGGCGGATGTGCGCCGTCGCTCGGCGGCGCGACACGGGAGGTGTGGTGTGGGGCGGCGGTGGTGTAGTCGGCCGAGCAAATTTATAAGCAAATCTGGTGGTCATCATTGTATAGTACTTGTATATAGGAATTTAAATACATGAATTGTTATTTACATTTAATAATTTGTAAAAGGTTTCATTGCCGCCGGAATCATTCCTGGCATCAATTTGCCCTATAACCAAACAAGCCCTCAGTTTAGTATAAGAAAACCGCTCGGCACGCTGCTCGGGTCCGAGCACCAAGATTGGCGGGAGTTCATCATCGTCCAGTGGCAGCTGTCCTAGTCAGTTGTTGTTGCTGCCTCAGAGCTGAAAGCCAAGTACTGTAAATAGAGTGCCTTCTGCATTGCAGTCGGCAAATTTTGAGACTTGCACTGCAGACTGCACGCACACTCTGCAGAGAGATGCAGAATCCGGCTGTAGCACACAAGGTTCAGGCGGGATTAGGATTTACTTTTTTCTTTCTTTCTAAAAACGTGTAGTTTTTTTGGATTTACTTTTTTCTTTCTTTCTAAAAACGTGTAGTTTTTTTCTTTTAATGTAACTCATTTTCTTGGAACAAAAAAAAAGATCAAAACAAATGCTGCCTCTTTGAAATTGGGGACATTGCTGAGGAAAATAACAGCTATCAACATAATATTTTGCAGGAATTTTTTTAAAATTTAATCTTTTTTATTTAATATTTTAAAAATAATCTTGTTTTAAACTTATTTTCACCTTGCACCCTTTTTGTCGCGCCAAATCATTTGGCGCGACCACCCTCCACCGTGGCTCGGCTGTTGACCTGAGGCTGGCGTGTAAAGTGGTGGGGCCCACACCGTCGCGCCAAATGATTTGGCGTGACCGAGCGATATAAATGCTGGCGTCAGTCCCACTCTCTCCCTCTCCTTCCTCTCCAGGCAGTCACTTTCCCACACTCGAGAAAGGAGCTGTATGAGCTTCTTCTCTATTCCTTTTGTCCCCATTCTTCTCTTCTTTGGATCAAGGATTTTGTGTGTGCTTTTTGGTGCAAATCATCAAGAGTTTGAGATATGCATCCCCGATCCTCAACATCGTTCGTTCGGCGTCATTCAACTCCAATCTCAGTGAGCCGTCAACTGGGATTCGTAAGGACTCCTGAAACCCACCCCCACGGCTATCGATTCCTTCATCAATACTAGGGTCCCACCATTTCTCCGCACCCAACAGCAAATCATCCGACAAATCGTCCGACGAATCATCGGAGCCATCGTCGTTTGACGTGACATCACCTTCCACCTCTTCTCCAGCATCAAAACCGCCATCCTCCGATCCTTCCGATATACTATCACACATGCCATCCTCATCATAATAACCTTCTTCATCGAAATCATCACCAATGGCACCGAGGTCATCAACTATATCTACTTCTCTAGCTCGAGTTCCTTGCAACTTTTGTTCTTGGGTTAGGTTCTCAACGGCCTCCACATCAACACTATCATCCATAGGCACATCAGAAACACTACATCCCTTCTCCACCACAACTTTCAAGCATCTAACGTTGCTACTCTTCACGACATCTATATAGTCCTTCCAATCTTTCTCACAAGAGAGTGGCATCATGACATAATATGATCGTTCCTTCCTACAATCAAATCTTGCTCTAACACTTAGTGGCCACCCAAACTTCTCACCACACTTGGTAAGCAAATCATCAAATGTAGGAGGTCCACTGAAGAACTCTACTTGTTTTTTCATGCATTCAAACTGACCATCATCTTTCACTATGCCACCATGGTAGAAAAAACTAACCGTTCCATCTACAAAATATGAACACAAACATGAACTCCTCAACTACCATACTTGCATTACATATAAAACCATAGCAAAATAGATGAAGAAATTCTACCACTAAAAGTCATACTTGCATTAACAACCTAACCTAACAAATATGAAAATCTAATATACTATGCCACAAGACCAAAATCCACAAGACCAAACTCATTCTCATCTATTAACCATATCTAAAAATCATACTATACCATAGCACACTATGTACATCCACCAAACCAACACAACTAAATCCTCCATGTGTGAAGTAAATACGTACATGCAACACGTAGTTTATCGCATATCTAATGGAAAACTTAAACATCAATCGACTGTACGCATCAAATTGCAGCAACATACGATTCAACAACTCACAAAATCAAAATTTCTAACCCTAGATATAGTATATCCAATAAATCGAACGGGGAGAAGAGTGAAGAACACCTTGCTGCTCCCTCCTAGTCGAAGATGGAGGAGGGGGATGACCTGGATAGCTTGGGGGCGCTAGCGCCGCCCGCAGCCGAGCGGCGGAGGGCCCCCGCGGCCGCCCTTCCTCCCAATCGATTGGGCGCCCCCGCGGCCGGAGTACGGGGCGAGGAGGAGGTGGGGGGCGGGTCGGGGCGTGCGGCTACCCCAGGCTGTGGAGATGGGGGCAGCCGGGCCTCCGGCGCCGCGCGGAAATGGCGGCGACGGCGGGGAGCGGCCGGCCTAGCTCCCGGCCGAAATGGCCTCCATCTTGGCTGAAGAAGGGGGCAGGAGGAGGTTCGGGACAGGGAGGGGCGTGCGGCCCCACAGGCGGAGGAGATGGGGACCGGTGGGCCTCCGACGGCGATGAAAATGGCGGGCGGCGGCGGCAGGGTGAGTGGGAGGAGGAGAAAGTGATAGAATAATTTGGGCTGGGCCGGCGGCTGGCACGACAGTGTGGGCCCCGCCACTTTACACGCTAGCCTCAGATCAACGGCCGAGACACGGTGGACAGGTGGTCGCGCCGCGACCAAAAAGGATTAATTTTAAAAAAATTCCACAAATTTCTTTAAATACAGCACAGCAATAAGAGAGAAAAAAGCCAAACTTGGTTGCTCTCCCATTAATTAATTAATGCTAGAAACGAGCAACAAAAACGGTGTGAGCCCTACCACTTTACACGCTAGCCTCAGGTCACGGCCGAGCCACAGTGGGCAGGTGGTCACGCCGCGACCAAAAAAGATTAATTTAAAAAAAGGTACACAAATTTCTTTAAATACAGCACAACAAGAGAGAGAGCCAAACTTGGTTGCTCTCCTATTAATTAATTAATGCTAGAAAAGAGCAACAAAAAAGGAACCTGTCAGACAGGCCCATGGGCCACCCCAAGCCAGGCAAGTTGACCAAGAACGATCCTCTACAGTACCAGACAGCATTAAGTCAAGGAGTAAGGTTGTGCCACCAGGGTCGCGAGCTGAGCTTTTAACCTGGCTTCTTCTCTTCCGAGCAAGCGAGTTGGTGCTAACCGGTAGGACGGACTGGCCAGCATTCCCAGCATATTGGAATTTTTTTATTTTTAATTTTTTTAAAAAAATTTATAATTTTAATTTTTTGTTTCGAAATATGACAGAACTAGTCGTCTACAGTGGGCGTTAAAAAACGCCCACTGTGTAGGCGTTATATGTGACGTGGCAAGGGCCGGCCGCCGCCGATGCCGGCTTTTGCGGACGGTTCCCTGGCGCCCAAAAAACGCCCACTGCAAAAGTGCGCGCTGTTTTTTGGGACGAGGGGACCGCCTGCAAAAGTGTGTGGCCGGCCTCGTCTGTTTTACAGGCGGCCCCCTGGCGCGCAAAAAACGCTCACACAGTGGGCGTTTTTTTGCTGCTCCGAGGCCCGCCCGTAAAACAGCGCGCACTTTTGCAGGCGGCCTCCTCGCCACCAAAACCGGCGACGGCGCTAGGGGACCGTCCGTAAAAGCCGGCACCGGCGACGGCCGGCCCTTGCCACGTCACATATAACGCCCACACAGTGGGCGTTTTTTAAAAAACGCCTACTGTAGATGACTAGTTCTGTCATATTTCGAAACAAAAAATTAAAATTGTAAATTTTTTTAAAAAAAATTAAAAATAAAAAAAATTCCAGCATATTGCGTACCGGTACTGGGCCGCTCCATTTCCTTCTGGTATATGCTCTCTCTCCTATATGTGGACTTCAGGTCCAGCCCATCGAGGCTGCATTAGCGTAGCCCACAGAGCTGAATCATTCATTTTCCCAAAGTGCCATTCTTTAGGCCTAACAAGCAAAAATGTCCTCTAAAAAAAAGCAAAAAAGTTACTGCTAACTCCCGGTGACAACAGATCGGATACGGACGGATATCACTGATACCATATTTGTTTTCATATTTTTGTTCGGATTCGGATTCGAATACGGATAGTGTCAGCCATGCCGGATAAGATACAGTTGGATATCGACATCATAAATATACGATTTCAATATTCGGATACGGATACGGTATCGGATGTTTAATATCTGGACTCTGATACGGACGAATTAAAACCCTTCTAAACGGATTCGGTATCAAATACGGTCGAAAAATATCCGTACCGTTTTCATCTATGCTGTTAACCATCGTATCAGTGAAACAACAGTATGAACTATGAAGTACAAACAACAGTCATAATGAGCTAAGCATCAATGGGCGATGTGTGTGCCCAAGGCTCCATTTCTGACGACCATCGGCACCATGGGCACGACACGACAATTAAGCTCCGTGCAGGAGCTGCCTACTACCGTTACATGCAATCTTGTACTAGTATAATACTGTAACAGCTTTTAGGTTTGCATGTTTGACATGGGGAGGGGAAGGTCGGTGCATGTTACCGGTACCGGTAGTAGCTACTGCCGGCAAACGCGAAGAACTGAAGCATGCCACGCCTGACCGACCCCCCCGTCCTCGCCTAATCTACCCACCCAGCCAGCGGCCACCCGTCTCGCCCTCCCATAAATTCCGTGCCCACCGATCAATCACTGCGCCTCCCCACGACCGCGTCTCCTCCTTCGGCCCCGCCTGCGTCTCGCTCGGCGCCCCCTCCTCATCCGCGGCCTGCCTCTGCTCGGCGCCGTCCCGACTGCGGGGAGAGCGGAGCGAGCGCCCCGTCGCCGATCTGACCGGGAACCCGCAGCAGGCCAAGCGGCGAGGCGAGCCCGTCACGAAGCGCCATGGCAGCAGCAGCAGCGGCCGCCGCCGACTCCGATCCCGCCGCGGCTGTGGCCGCCATGTCCACCTGCGCCCACTGGTCCGTTCTTCCCTTGCCGCCGTATTCCTTTTTTCCCCCTTCTCCCCCTGTCCCTCGCGCTTCCCGGTTCCTTGGTGCACGTGCGTCGCCGCGTCGGTGATGCGCGCGCTTGATCTCGTAGGCTTGGATCTGAGCTGGGGAGAACCCCGATTCGGCCGATGACGAAGAGGATTTCTATGGTGACGAGGGGCGCTGTTTGTTGGGTTCTGATCCGCCGCCGTACCGCGTGATCAGTATGTCGATGACGTTATTGGCGTAGCACCGTGTTTGGAGTTAGAACATAGAAGGGATATGCGACGTCCTACCTACCCGTTTTGGTGTGTTTGGTTTGAGGAATGGAGTGGTCCAACCATTTTTCTCACTCCAGAATGATCCCTCAAGCTAATAATTAGTAGTCAGTACAAGCATGAGAAATGGGGTGGTTCCACCAGATTCGTGGAATGAACTCATGGTGCACCACATCATCTTGCCAAACATCTCCTTAGTGACTATGCCTGATCTGCCACAGTTTTCCATTTCAAGCTAGCGAAACAAATTAAAAATCAGAATGAATGATGAATGATGACTTGTGTGATGGTAGGTATACGTATTTCTGCACATATTGTTGAAATAACCTTAGATGGACTAATCAACTGTTGGTTGAAGGGGCAAAAAAACACGGGAGATATGTTTCCTAATCATTGGTACCAAGGCACTGTTATTCGCTTTTTATCCAATGTAAGGACAATGTACATTCACATGTTTATCCTTTTTGGGCTCATTTGTTGATTGCTTATACAAATGAAGAACAAACTGCAACTCTGTAAGAAGAGTAGGTGGGTTGCAAAATGCTTGACTTGTATTCGACACAGTGTGCAGTACATTTACAACATAGAAGGCAGGATCAAGACCTGGTATTCTGTCGTACAGTTAACCGGTGGATTTGGTAGCGAACTAGCTAACGGCCATCCAATTATGGGATCCTATACCTGGTCGCCTACAACGACATGGTTTGTTCTTCATAGCATTAGTTATTAGAAATTACTCCCTCTGGTACTGTTTGTTAGGCGCAGAGGCTCTAATTGCAGATACCAATGAAACACCCGGAGACTGAGGAGGGCTATTAAGCGCAGGATTTTGGAGCTCAATACTTGCCACATGGCAGCCCTGTATTGGATTCCCTTTCTGTACAGTCACTCCTTGCATGCATGAGCACAGCGCCAAGAAAATTCTAGCAGCCAGTTGCAGCCAGCCATTCGATTTCTGTGTGAGAGTTAAATGCCTGCCTTGGTTTCTAGGAGGCGCCTAATAAGAGGGACACTTCTGGAACTGCATGAGCGCCTAATAAACAGTACCAGAGGGAATGAATCTGTCATGGGGGAGAGGGTATCGATATCTAAGCACACTTAAATCCCTTTATATTCCCATTCTTTCTAGAATAGGAATTTCCTCTGAATCAGCTATTTTTTTTCATTCTACGTGTGCCCAACTACTAGCCATACTTTATTTGCCAGATCAGATGTTAGTTATCGCTTAATTTGCTTTATCTTTTATGTTCAGTAAGCGAGAGATCCCATCTTTGAACATGGACTTGCATTCTGTACATTGCGCCCGTAACCTCCAAAAGTGCCAGCACTGTGGCGAAATGATTCCTAGGAAACTTATGGATGAACACTATGATGAAAACCATGCCCCGGTATGTTTGCAATTGTTTCAAGTGTGATTTCTTATGACATCCATGACATACTTAATCTTCCTCTCTTTGCATGATTGGCAAAACTTGTTTTAATAATGTTGTAAATTTGTAGCTCTTATAGACATAGTAAATGGGAGCATATGTATGATTGCACCATGCTTATCTTTTTAGCTAATTGCACTAATGCAGAATTTACAGAGTTAGAATCAATGTTACAGTCAATTTATGGCGCTGGTCCTAATGTGGTAGCTCGTAGCTGCTTCATATACTTGTTACATTGAGTAATTGAACTATGAGCTAGCGAAATATGTCGATATATCAGACCAAGAGGAGTAAACTACATTTTAAGCCCAGGATGTTAGAACATCTGGTTTAGGTAATTATATTTTAGTACATTAAATATATTTCCTTCTCGCATACAGATCAATTGCTCCCTTTGCAAAGAAACAATAGAACGTGAGAGTTGGGATCTTCATAAAGGTGAAAAGTGCCCACAAAGAATGGTCTCTTGTGAATATTGTGAGTTTGAGTTGCCTGCAGTTGATCTCCATGAACATCAGGTATAATATGTTACTTCCTGTGAAATATGTATACTTTGAAAAATTATTATACATGATCTGATCACACTATTTTGCCATAAAGGATGTCTGTGGAAACCGAACAGAACTTTGCCAAACATGCAGGAAGTATATCAGATTGTGTGAATGGATAGGGCACGAAATACAGTGCCATACAAACTCAAATGGTTCTGCAGACACATCCAGGTATAAACAGATATCCTTTTCCATGAACAGAGAATTTTTTATCATTCATAATTATAACTTTGATAATCCAACGTATAAACATGGATCAAATCCATGGACCTAGATATTTCTGTACCAAACCAAATCCATGGAACTCATCATGCTTCAAATTCATTACACCAATCAAATATCCAGGTCTTCCTGCTTCAAAGTTCATTTTTTTCTCATCAAGATGGTAATGTTACTTAAAATTGTTTAGTATGGTCTCATATTTGGGATTTTTAAGGAAGTTAGATGCCAAATCTTGTACAAGTTCAGTGCTAACCGGTTCAATGTTTTTTAAGTGCCAGAGCAATTCCAGAGAGAGAACTACGACCGCAGCCACCAGCGCGACCGGCACGACCAGCACGTCCTGCTCATGCTTCACCACACAAGCGGCTCCTTGTCACAATTGCTGTCACTGGAATAGCAGTTATGATTGGCTCCATACTGTTCCAAACGGACGAAAGTTTCTAGCTCCAGTAGCCATGGATGGCTCCATACTCTGTCAAGTTTTTTCTTGACCGGGAGAGTCATGCCATAGGAGGTGTATTAATGTATAATAATAAACCCCCTCGAATCAGTGCATAAGTCGAGTCTGTTTGAGAGTATAGCACCTGTCATGGGTTTGTTGAAAAGCAAAGTAGCCGTGGATAAATATGTTCGCCCTTGGCAGTTCTGAAACTTCTGTTTGTTTTGACTCTCTACTAAAATTTGTTCATCTGTAAGTCGAGACGAGTTATACAATCGGTGTACAATATCTTGAATTGCAACACGGGTGCGGCCGTTGTTAATACTTTTGTTCATGCCTGTAGTGACGTGCAGGTTGGAAAGCAATGATACTTTGCTATGGTAAACTGTTTGGTATTCTAGTATATCATTTTGTGGGGAACTGGATTGTCTTCAACGCTGTCTCTATGTTGTCAGCTGAGTACATCATGTAGGTTGGAGCGTTAGGTTTGGTTTGACTGCTTGAACTGCATGGATGTTGTGAGACACTCATCGAATCAATCCTCTTATGTCATACATCTGGATCAAGTTTGCTTCAAAGTGGCAGTAGACTTTGGTTTGGATTTACATTGACAGCCATTATACTCCTACTTGCGAGTCACAGCTCATGTGCTCAATCTTCATCTCGTAAAGTTACTGTAAGTTACGGTTTCCATGTGATGAGATGGGAACTTAAAATGCACCAACATGCTGTATCTTGCAGTCGTACATGTGCACTGCTCGGCCGTTGGCCCCAAGCTACAAACAGGTCCAAACCCCAAAGGCAGATGGGCCAGAGACAGGGGAACATCTTCAGGCAGCGTCAGCTGCTCATTCACCACAAAATGTACCTCTGTCTGTTGTAGTTCAACAGGTTGCTAACTTACTGTGTCAGCCTTGATGAGAATGGTTAAATCTACTGCTGTGATCTCCTCTGCAGAAGCTGGTGTGGGGCTGTTATTTCCTCAAACAGGCCAAGATTGGCTGCGACGATGAGCCCATGGCAAATTGGCAATGGCATGACGGCTTCAGCATGTGATGCCTACTTTAGTGTTATATGACTCTCTAGGATTGCAGCATGTGATTGCGACGGTTACTGCTACGGACAAAAAAAAAACTACCTGCATGGTACTGGTATGCATTAGTAAAAAAATTTAGATCACTTGTTTAATAACAAGAAAGGTGAAAAAAGAAAAGTCAGATCCAGTCTGGGACTGGATGGAACATTGTTATTTCTCCATCATGATCTACTCGTATGCAGTGATGGAGTGGAGTCGTCATAATTGAAAGCTAAAGTGCTAAACCCGTCTTCCCTCTTTTATACCAAGTTCATAAAGCAGCCTCGCTCTCACATGGCAACAATGGCATCTGGCTTTTCCATTCCCTTTGTTGATTTCCCTTGATAAGGTGTGCTTTTTAAAAATATTTTTTTAAAAGAAACAAGGAGTACTTTTTTGTTTTGTTGCTGTTGCTTCGGTCTCATAAAACCGCTTCCAAAACAATATCAGGCAGATAAAATCCAAAAAAATAAAAAAAAGATAGAAAAGGTTGGCATTGGCAACTAATGTCATCCGACCACTCCATGCCCTTTTCTGAATTCCCTTTTTTTTAAAAAAATAAAGCAATAATGTGTAGCTTTTCTTTGTTTTGTTTTGTTGTTGATTTGATCTCATAAATAAAAGGCTTCCAAAACAACAATAGGCAATTAAAATCCGAAAAATATGAACCCTGAATAGAGAAAAGGTGGGTAACTGCCATAGCATTGAAGTTAAAAAGATCAAACTTAATAGGAATTAGGTGGTTTTTTATTAATCATTATGAAGAGAAAATAGCCATTCAAATTTAAGCCTAAAAAGGAGTTCAATCCAGATGGTTGGGCCCATGAGGACATCATGCCTTTTGAAGGGAGGGGGAGAGGGGTGTAATGTGATATCCAACTCATTTTGAATTTGGCCCAAGTGGATTGTATGTGCATATTCATGTGATGTGGTTTTTAATCCTACCTTGGTTGTTGATGGTGAGTTAAACTGGTAACATATAAGACTTTTAGAGTTCACAGTAGTCCTATTTTATCCTTTTATGTGAAGTGAGGACTGAGGATCAAAGCGTAAATGGGTTGGTGATAGTATGCAATCCACTCAACATGTAGAGTGGATCATCTAAACCACTGGCAAGAAATAACGATTGCAAAAATTCCTTCCTTTTTTCTTCCATTTAAAATGTGCATAAAAATTATATTGTCAATTCTATTTTAATTATATTCCTTTCTCCTTAATGTTAATAAAAAGGAAGAAAATTCTAGTTTATTTTTTTTCCAAAATTCGATATATGCCAAGAGACAACCAGATCTATTTTCTCTTCAGCGAGAAGTTTTATATGATTGTGACCGTAGGACACTACAGCTTGCCATGCATGAAATGTCTCTATTGTAGAGAGTATTATTGACACTTCACGGATGCCTTGAGTTCTATCAGCAATTTGATAGTCAATGGGACAGGTGTATTCAATGTGCTGAGTGTATCTGAGTCGTGTGAACTCTAAGATGTTACAACTTACAACCCATGCTTGGGATCAAAAGATATTGCTCTCTTATAAAGAGTATTATCGACACATTACATGTGCATTTAGGGTGTGTTTGTGGAGGTGGCCCGACGGTCCAACTGCGCTGTCGGGCTGCAACTCCTCATGTTTGCCACACTGGCCCAACCTCAGAGCCTGGCACGCACGGAATCTAAAGCACTCAAAATCGAACCCCCAAGAAACGCAAATTTCCTCCATTTCTTTTCAACTCGGCCGGCTGCGGCGCTCGTGCGCTCGCGTAGGCGCGATGAAGTCACTTCCTCCTCCTCGTCTCTCACCCATTGTCGCTCCTCCTTCCTCTCGGTGAGATCTCGCCTCTCCTTCTTCCTCTCGCGTGGCAGTAGCAGGCGGTTGGATCTCATCCCACGCCACCATGGCCGGGGGCTGGAGCTCTCCTTCGCCGCTCCGCTCCTTCCCTCTCCGACCCTGGTTTCGCCGTTGCCGCTACTATAACCGCAACTCCGCCATGGCAGGAGCTCTCCCTACGCCGCCATGGCCGGAGTTCCTAGCTCGCCCTCCGATGTGGGCTAGGCGAGGGGAGATCCGACGTCCTTTGTTGTTGGCCCAGCTGTTGTTCCCTTGTTCCCCGCTTGTGGTTGCTGTTACTGCTGTTCGGTGGCGTCGGAGGCGGCACGCGCCAAGGAGACAAGGGCGGCGGCTGTCGCAGTCGTCGCAGGCCACCGCGCACGCCAGTTGGCCGACCACCGCGAGCAGCTGCAGCCTGACCGTCGTGGATGACGACGTCGACCACCACCACCTAGGCGCCATGGTCTGGGCGCCGTCGCCGCCGCTACCGCCGATGGGCAAGGCCACCTGGTGCTTTGAGTCCCTGGAGATGGTCGGACCTCTCCTCCACCGAAGATGGCAAGAGCTCGCCATCCGATGCGGAGGAGAGGCCACCGCCGCTGCCTACGGACGTCTATATCTGTGAGCTGCTCGATGAAATGCTAGTGAAGTGTTCTCTGGTGGTAAGGCTACCCACATTGTTATGAAAGATAGCCACACTTCTTCTGTATAGTCACGCAAACACAATCTGAGTTCGCTCTGGTTCATTTGGTACATGGAGACAAACATTATGAGTAGCCTGGGCCTCACGGGCGGACCGAGCCGACCGCGACCACCCTTGCAAACGCAGTTCTACTGGCAATCTGATGAGCTAGAGGCTATTAATGGCAACATAGGTTACAACAAGATGGTGTGACAAGGTTCTATCCTAACACAAGATACATATTTGCAATCGTTCATTAAAATAGTATGTTTCTGGCCGTTTGGGTAGTTCCGCTATGAGAGCTTTTTATCCGTGTGCCATTATGAAAGTTGAGTTCAACCTCCACGCCACTAAAAAGTTCGAGCGTACCTGTAAGGACAAGTTGAACTTCGTTTTTCCCCACACGTCATTCCGTCCACTTTTGTTTTTGACGGTGTCAAATTGTCAGAGAAAAAGTCCAAAATACCCTCTCATCTCAACACAATGCCATAAGGGGGCCCACGGTCATCCCTTCTCTCTCGTATCCATGAACAGGTGGTGTGGTGTGTGCGGTTCATGATGGATCTTGTCCACAATGGTGTATTTGAAGGTGTATTATAGGATTTATTTTTCTATGGGAAAACTTCCATAAATCACAAGGTGATGTCATCAAGCTAAATGTGACGTCATCAAGCTAGCATGCATTAGAAGGAAACAGAGAGCACGCACGGCGGGGCTGCTTGCTCCATGTCATCGCCGGTCATGGCGCGCTGTGCTTGTGCCGTTCGTGCGCGATGGGAGGAGCGCAGGGGATAGAGTGGAATCGAGTCTATAGGTGGCCTGTGGAGGATCGAGGCGGCGGCCGAGCTTACGGCAATGGCGAATTGGCGATGGCAGCAGCTACTGGTGGTCTGTGGCCTGTGGATGGCCTTGCCTGCAGGCGGAATCGACGAAGATGGTGGCCTCCATCGAGTTCGCACAGGCGCCGTGCTCCAGCTCCGCCCCGACGCGGCTACCGGCGCCGTGCCCTGCTCGGCATCGCCACAGCCGCCGACGCCGCGTGCTGCTGCTGCACGCGGGCGTGTGCGTGACAGGGGCGGATCCAGAGATGAGTCTAAGGGGGGCTATCATGCATATGCACGCTAAAAATAGTATAATACAAGCATTTTATGCTAATTTCTAAGGAGCTGCTCCTTGCATTTTTTACCGCTGCTCCGGGCTGCAGCCCCCCTAGCCCGGGGCGTGAACCCGCCCCTGTGTGCGTCCACGAGTCCGCGCTCGCTGCCCGACCAGCACGTGATGCAGAGCTCCGGCTCACGCCCTCCGCGGCGCACGTGCGAGGCAGAGCGGCTACTCGCCACGGCGGCGTGCCCGCGAGGCGGAGCGGCACCTCGGCCGCGGCGGCGTGCGCGTGAGGTGGAGCGGCAGCTCGGCCACGCCCTGTGCCCGCGTCCCGGCTGCACAGCCCCTCCCTGCGTGGTGGTCCAGAGTCCAGACGTCCCGGTCAGAGTGGAGCGCGGCGCCCGCGCGGCCGGCGGCGGGGACGTCCAGCACGGGGCGGAGCGCAGCACACGACGGCGGGGATGGCCCGGGCGACGCCAAGCGCGGCGCAGGACGGCCTGCTCCGTCCTTGAGGTCCGTGACGAGCAGGCCAGGGCGGGCGCCGCTGCCGGGGCCGTGGGCCCTGTGCGGCCTGGCTGATGGGGGAGCGGCGGCTCCCCTCCCTGCTCTTCTTGAGGAGGAAGACACTGACAACATGGCCCCACCTGTCATAGAGCGAAAGAAATAGTGAACATGTTACGAGAGAGGGGTATTTTAGACGTTTTGTCTATTCGGGCCCACGTGTCAGGGCTTGCAAATGGCAAGAAGCAGATGGATGGTGGACGGAATGGCTTGTGGGAAAACAAAGTTTGACTTACCCTTACAGGTACGCTCGAATTTTTTAATGACGTGGAGGTTGAACCAACTTTCGTAATGGATTTTTTAGTGGCGTGGAGGTTGAACCAACTTTCGTAATGGCGTACGGGTAAAAGGCTCCCGCTATAGCGCGATCCGGTACAAATACAGCACGGTTTTGTGTGTACTGACACTACACTTAAGCGTATACACGCGGCAGGGACGTACGGTACAGGACAAAAGTACGTTCAACCTGTCTACCACTCGACCTGCGACAGCTCGGCGGCTCGTGGTGGACGCGGCCGGGCGCGGAGCCAGGGACTCCAGTGGCCAACGCCGGCGGCGTCGGCGGCGTGAGGCAAGACGTGCTCGCCCACTGCACGCTGCTCAGCGGTTGTGGTCCGGCCTCCGGCCTCCGGCGCGGCGCGCCCGTGCTTGGACAAGGACCACGAGACGACGATCCATCGTCCACCGGCTACTGTAGCAGGTGAGGAACCAAACAAAGCGAAAGGCGATGCAGGGGCCACACTTCTCAACAGCACAGCCAGCCAGCCAGCCAGGCGCGGGCAGCCCACCACCACCCCCACTAACACACTAGCTAATTAGCTAATACGCCCTTGGCTGTTTAAGTAATGGTGGTGAGGCACTGACACAGGTAAAAAAAGCATCAGACGGCTCGAATTTTCTGCCTATATATGTTATATCGTTCCCTACTTGACACGGCATATAATGACGCCCACTTGTTACTGCCAAAGACTAACTCACGGTTACGTCGTCGCTACAAAAGGAGAGATACAACTGGCATAATAAGAAATAGACTATTTCAAGGTCTTGATTGATAGTTTAGGATTTTATTTTAGACACGTGAATTCCAATATAAGATCCAAATCACCGTATTTGTAGAGATCAACTCGTCACGATAAAACTAGCTATATGAGCTTTAACGAGCATAGTGCATCAGCCCATACACCAAAAATATGTTAAAACACGGAAATTCCTTTCTATCTCCGTTATATCCTATCAACCATGAATGGAATTATGAAAAATGACTTTCTTTGAACTCGTTTTGGATGACCAAGACAAATGTTGTGTTAAGGGTCTGCTTGTCTTAGCTTTAGAGTTCTGGGAGTTATATTGGACTATGGATTATAAACTGAACTAAAGTAATTTATAGGTATTTTTGTTTAATCTAAACTATGAAGGTAATGAGTTATGTAAATGCACTTGATATAACTGCAACTCTAGATAGGATCTCCAAGAGCTACAGACACCCGGCAAAAAAATCAACATATTCGCTAGAGCGAGTCAGTTAAACAGGGCACAAGTTTATGTCTTCTCTTCCCATTTTCTCTTTTTTATTTACCTATATTCATTTTTATTTACTAAATAAATTCATTGGAGAAAATACACATAGTTGCTAAGGCAACATTGCTCTCTTTAATTTACAAAATCTAAGCACAAAATACTGCATCTATGAAAGAGGAATGTGATCCTTGTTTTAAACTAAGTCAATTTGTATAAAAATATTACTACATTAGTATATTCAAATATGTTTATTATAATATTATATTTTAAGATTAATTTAATGATGTTTATTACATGCTATGAATATGGATATTTTTATATATTTAGTTAAATTATTTAATATTCATTCATTTATTGAAAAATGAAAGGAATATATATTTTTAGATTTAGACATAATAGATAGTTAAGATTAGTTAGGACTTATAGGACCCACAAACCCAACCATGGGTTCAGTTAAAAAAAAAAAAAACCCCAACCAAGGGCCAGGGGCTTAACCGAAGAAGATTAACACAAATCACCTACTACCCGAACACTGGCGCTTTAGCTTAGCGGAGAGAGAGCGTAGAGAGCAAGGCCAAGCCAACCCCACTCCCCCACCGCCCCGAGAGGCTCCAAAGCGGCCAGCCCGTGCAGCAGCTGGACCTGGACGAGCAAGAGGGGGGAAAGACGGACAACGCCGTTGCTGCCATCGCATTCACAGCGCGACCGCCTGCGTCGCTTTCCTTCTCCTCCCATTCCCCTCGCCGTACCATACCACCACCCCTTCCTCCCCTCTCCGCCTCTGCCTCCTCCTCCTGCAGAAGCCGCCGCACAAAACCCAAACCCTAACGCCCGGCCGCCCCTCCGAGGCGCGCCAGATCGGCGGCGGCGGCGGCCGCTGCCCACTGCGGGTGCTCCGGATCCAATGCAGCGGCTACCGTAGCGCGGGGGCGGCCGATCTGAGGTACCGGCGGCGGCGCAAGCGCAGGCGCTGGCGCTGGCGCAGGTGGGACAGGGATGTCGTCTGCGCCGGTGGCCGGGGCGGCGTTCGAGCGGTACCACCAGCAGCGCGGCGCCGGCGCCGGCGCCGCGGCGGCCAACGGCAACACGGTGCGTGCGTTCGCGCGGTTCCTTGCGTGTGTAACGGGGGTTGCGGGGGGTGGGTTTGGTGCGGTTTTCGTATCCGGTGCTGATGGGCAATCTCCTTCCCCCCATTTCGCGTATAGCTGGGTGCCTGGTGCCTTGCTTGCTTGTTGAGTTCGCATGGCTTGAGCTGCAAGGAAAGGATGCGCTTCTCCACAGTGGTGTTGGCCTGCACAAGTCACTGCTTCTGTTACTATTAATAGGGCGGATTGGACCTTGGTTCGATTGTGGTGCTGAGGTGACGGCCTGTAGAGTTTCCGACCGGCTGGGCCCTCAGTAGCTACACTTGAACGGATTGATGATGACACTGGTGGATTGCTGGCAGTGTAGTTCAGATTTGGTCTGGGTGTAGGTGAAATTTGCCATCAGCGTGCCACGGAGATACAATTTAGAAGTGCATTTGTAGAGGCTGTTGTGTTGGTTGCACAATGGTGGAAGAGCATTGTGGGTGTGATCTGCCCTGAAAACTTAGGGGTTTTGGCAGTCTGCTGAGATAAGTGATATTGTTTTTTCCGCAAGAGAAAGTGATATTAACATGGGACAGGCTGAAAAAGGAAGATCAGGCTAGGGTATTTGTGGTATGCAACATGGGGTGGAAACAGTAAAAATATGCTAGAGTATGTGGGAAACCAAGCAGCGAGTGATATTGTGGTTTTGAGAAGCAACAATACAATGAGGGAGAAGAATCTACGAGGCTGATTTGGAAATACACTTACTGTAGCACAACCTACCATCAACCATCCAAAATGTGTACACTCTTCAATTCTTTATGGATCAGTGAGCTTATAGCCACAAAACATGCTGGCTTCATGGAAATTTTAAAAAGACGTTTGTCGTTAATGGACCAGCCCAAATACTTATATGATAACATCTTTTTATTTATTTTGGAAAAAAACACAGATGCATTGACCAATCCATGCAAACTACCTCGTTTACTCCTAGTACCTATTCATGCTTGCAGCATTTAGTATACAGCTG
The DNA here is from genome assembly GCA_023333625.1 of Bothriochloa decipiens. Lineage (NCBI taxonomy): Eukaryota > Viridiplantae > Streptophyta > Magnoliopsida > Poales > Poaceae > Bothriochloa > Bothriochloa decipiens. Next base: position 20,240,537 of record CM041629.1, on the reverse strand, counting down.
GACATTTCCCAATCAAAATTACTTAACTGAGCAGGACATTTTTTTATTTGCCATACTACTTATACTTAATCAGCCTTTGTTGGTACATGATTGAAACTAGGGTTTTGGGGGTGGGCTAGTTGACTAGTTCAGTATTTAACTCTTCCATTATTTGCTTTCTGTATTGCAAATCTGATGCCATAACTGTTCTAACCAGGTTTTCAAGAGTGGGCCTCTTTTCATATCATCCAAAGGTAATCTTTTTCAACATAGTGTTTCCCAAATGGTGCTCATGTCATGTTAGTTTGATGGTGAACACTTAAATATATGTTCACTATGAACTTGGAGAAAATTCTAGAACTGTATGTAAAAACTGAAAAGATTGTTTCTTAAAGATGGCCCTGAAGGAGCTGCTTTATGCATGAAAAAAAAACATCATTGTGTGTATCGACCTTTTCCCTCAGTTCTCCTGAGTTAATTGTGTAAGAAAAGTAACCGCTATTATATACAGTCATGTATTAGACACTAGTTTTTCAAATTCTTTTTTTTGCTCAATAGCAAATCAGCCAACTAAATAACCTCTCAATCCATTTTCTCTAACAATTTGAATTATTGGAATTATTATTTAATATAATAAATCAAGTGATCAAATGATCTTTTTGCTATATAAATTTGTTTGATGCGACATTGATCTCATTAGTTCAGTTCAACATGGTTAATTGTACACTTTTGAGTTCTGTTCTTTTAGTACCTCGTATTGTTTATCGAGAAAGAGAACTCATGCAAAACTTGCTTTTTCAGGGATTGGATGGAAATCATGGAAGAAACGTTGGTTCATCCTCACACGAACATCATTGGTTTTCTTCAAGAGTGATCCTGTTAGTACCTCTTTACCTGAACTCTCTGTGTTTTCAGAATTCTATGCTTAGCTAGATCTGTAACATCTGATGGTTGATTTACTTCTTGTGGTTGTACAACGTAGATTTCCTTAACTGATGCATCTCCCTCCAAACAGAATTGATAAGGCTCTAAGGGGTTGGAAATCCCTCTCCGTCTTGCATACTTGCATTTGAATTAATCGTCATTGTATCGGAGCCACTTGCAGCCAATCACGCTTGTGTGATCCACGTGACAATGCCGATGCAATTAGTGCAGCTTGTGTTAGCCCATCACACATACAACGGCAAAAAGCAAGAGCTAGCCAGATTTCCCAGCAGCGTGGTCGCTGTGAAGCGACACTAATGTCTGACTCGGCCCCCATGCGTTATGTGCTCATCATTCTTGGACTGAGGGAGTACTACTTAAGGACCTTGTAACTTAGAATTTGGATACCTCTCTCCAAATTGCCCCTGGAAATTCAGTTTTTGTCTGCATTCATACAGAAACAAACAACATGAATGAGTATTTACTGGTTTACTTCTTCAATAGGAGACTGCTGGTTGATCTCATTGTTGAAGTGTTGATATGTTTATAAGCCAAATCTCTTCTCTGCTATATGTCTTACATGCAGCAGTAATGTTATAAGCCATTTTCTTTTTTTTTCCTCTTGTTATTTTACCCATCCAATTTATATCTCATGTAAGCACACATTTTCTCACTAGACTAATAACCTTTTGTTGGAGTTTCAGAGTACCTTGCCCCAGAGAGGTGGTGAAGTGAATGTTACTCTAGGAGGGATTGATTTGAACAATTCTGGAAGGTATTTATCTCAGTCTTGTAATTCCCTTTTCAGTCCTTTTTGTTGTGTTTGTTGTGCATCAGTAACACTGTATTATGAGCATTTCTCTCTTGCAGTGTGGTAGTCAGAGAAGACAAGAAGTTGTTGACTGTCCTTTTCCCAGATGGCCGTGATGGTCGTGCATTCACTCTTAAGGTATTTGGCATTTCTTTTTAACTGAATAATTAGGTCCCTCTGATAAAAGTTCTTTTTTTTTTGTGTTCTGGATATCTCTTCAAAAATTCACCTCTGTAAATCGTAATACAGGCAGAAACTTCTGAAGATTTGTTTGAGTGGAAAACAGCATTGGAAGAAGCTCTTGCACAAGCTCCAAATGCAGCTCTTGTGATGGGACATAATGGGATATTTCGTAATGAAACAGCTGACACATATGAAGGAGCTATTCCAAATTGTTAGCCTGCTGCACTGTTTCTTTTCATTCTTCTCATCTTCAGAACTTTATTAATTATGCCTTCCCCATTTTCCACAGGGAGAGAGAAGAGACCGATTAAGTCATTGGTGACAGGCAGGCCAATTCTGCTTGCACTTGAGGATATTGATGGCAGCCCTTCTTTTTTAGAAAAAGCCCTGCGCTTTCTTGAGAAACATGGTGGGGGCAAAACCTATCTTGAACCTGGAGTTTTTACATATTGCTAAGTTAATATCCTTGGCATGAGTTTTTATTGTTCTGCAAATCTTCTCTTGCAGGAATAAAAGTGGAAGGAATTTTGAGGCAGGCTGCAGATGTGGAAGAAGTTGACAGGAGGTTGCAAGAATATGAACAAGGTTGGCACCATTTCTTTTGAATAGTATTATTAAACATTGTTCGCCTACTAGGTGACAAGGCACGAAATTCAGTGGGAGGGAGGGAGGGAGAAGATAGGAACGGAACTCGCCAACAAGGCCAATAAGAAACTCTCCCTGCTGGCTCTGGCTGTTGGACCAGGGAAGCACCATCTCCAGTCAGTTGGCAGTTGATTTAGAGGGGAGTAGCGGCTGAAGTCGACTTGGAAGGGTGATGCGTCGGTATTCCATCTGAGGGTGCAGGCAGTGAGGGGGCATGGAGAGTGACAAGGAGTGGCAGCGCTACATGACGGAGGGATACTGGGATCTAGTATTTGCCGCTGCTTTGAAAGGGAATGCAGAAACATAGGTGGAGGTACAGGGAGGCATCGAGTGAAGTATTACTATGGTCTTGTGGGAGTGGATGGGCTGGGTCAGTATAGCCCCCTTCTGCTTTCTTTCCTCCTTTATGTTCACATCACCTCGCCTGCCACTGCTATGATTAAGAGAGGAGAGAGAGGGAGGGAGGGACATTATTATCAGGTCCTTGGTTTTGGTAGCTTCTTGTGTTGGTATGACAACATTTTGTTGATTAGCCTACATATCATTTCAATTGCATACCAGGAAGGACCGAGTTTTCAGCAGATGAGGATGCTCACATTGTCGGTGACTGTGTAAAGGTACCCATGCAATTGCTGTTTCATATTTTTTTTTTTGATGCTCCACAGATCATGAATAATTGATAAGTGCTTCTCACTAACTCCATTGTTTGGATGCTTCTTCAGCATGTTCTCCGAGAGCTACCATCATCTCCCGTGCCTGCTTCTTGCTGCACAGCTTTATTGGAAGCATTTCGTAAGTATTATATTTAGTTTAAGCCAGTTATGCTTGACTATTTGTGTATTCTGTGATGTGATGTAAATATTATATGCCTTGAATCTCTTTATGGATGGTGGGGTGGGGTTGATGATTGCCTAGGAATTATCTTGTTTAGTACTGTAAACAGGTAAACAGTCATACAAGTGATGGTTTGGTTGTTTGCAGTCAGCCTATGAAAACTTTGATAATCAATTACTTTGTGCTTGTTGAGGTTGAACATTTGGTAGCGTGCATGTAGTTTTGTGTTAAAAAAAATCTTAATATATATTTTTCTGTGGTTTGTAAACATAGTATAGTAGAAGTAAACAGTCAAAGTCCATGCCCAAAATGTTGCTTTTGTGACTGTAGGGATTAGTTCATACAAAATAGTTAAATACCACACCTGTACCCATAAAAATTAATGGGAAAGGGAGCCCTCTATGTTTTTTTGGGTATTAACACAAGGCAGCTCTCTTCAGAAGTTCAGAGTCCAACTTGGGTGTGGCTGATGGGAGCTTCAAATTTGTTTGCTACATGCCAGATACCATTTGGAATCCAACACAATTGTGGGTGTCCAACTTCACACTATGTAGGATTCAGGTATCCAAGTAACACTGGTTACTTTGGTCACTGGCCAAATATAACTAGCGGAACTTGCACCTATGGATTTATCTTTGTTGGTGGATCATGTTGGGTTCATCTGAAGCTTACGAAGTTACAAAACTTGTTTTAGACTACAACTTTAGTAGCGATATTGCATCTTAATAACTTGTTTTAGATTATTATGGATGTATACAAGAGCCCAGGACTATTCATGCATTCTTTTTCTTTTTATGTTTACTATGTGGCTTACTGTTCCTACACTGTTTCACTTGCTTAGGCCTGGAAACTAAGGATGCTAGGATAAATGCTATGCGTTCAGCTATATCTGAGACATTTCCTGAGCCCAATCGGAGGTTGCTGCAGAGGTTAGTTTTTCATTTTTTTTATTTATCATAGCAATATCGTTATGCACCGGATAACGTCTAGTTTCTTTTTATTTTTCTTGGTAAATTCTCCTATCATTAGACTTTCTTCTTGGTCAGACAGGTTAATAGCTTATGCTAAATGCACTGCAGTATAATTTGTGTGTGATAAAGCATGTCATTATTGTCTTGCTGATGCTACTTGCACTTAAAATAATCACTAATACTCCTTGACTTCAAAAATATTTGTCTACTTTATTCAAAATTACAATTTTCACAACATTAAGTGATGTGAAGCATATTGGAACATTTGTTATTACAAAAAATCGTTCCTGAAATTGTTTTAATGTTTTTTCTTTTTTTGTAGAATTTTAAAAATGATGCACACCGTTGCATCTCACACTTCTGAAAATCGAATGACTGCGTCGGCAGTTGCTGCCTGTATGGCACCTCTTCTGTTGCGTCCACTTCTGGCTGGTGAATGTGAGATGGATGAGGTATTTGATATGGATGGTGACGATTCTGCTCAGCTTCTTGCTGCAGCAAACGCTGCAAACAGTGCTCAAGGAATTGTCGCAACTCTCTTGGAGGAATATGATGGCATTTTTCATGTAAGATTCTTTCAGCCTTGGATTTAACGTTTGCAGTATCCGCATTGAATTTGGCTCTAGAAAAATGTATTTAAGCATATATCATGTTACGGTGCTTAAAAATTTGCACACGAGAGATAGAAAGAAAGTGATGGATAGGTCTGTGTGTGTGGGCTGCAGTACGCAGCACATGGTCCTTGTGTCCTTTGTAAAAGCATCCTCGACTGCTTTTAGACAGCAGTTAGTATCTTAGGACAAGCATCTTAGGAGCATTCAAGACAACATCTTGACTAGCATCTAGGACAGCATCTAGGATAACATCTTAGACTAGCATCTTAGCATATGCTTGGCTGGTTAGCAGCCTATAAATTTGTATCCCCAACCCCTCAGGTTGGCATAGCATTGTGTGAGAAATAAACCCAGAAAATTGCCTCAACTCTGAGTTCTCTGTGTGCTATCCTCTCGATGAGAGTAAGGATCCTGCTCACACCTAGAGCAAGGATCCAGAGACTGACAAGTGGTATCAGAGCTGTACTGTCCTGTAGCCTGAGCATCTCTTGCTCAATTCCCCAAAGCTCTCAGCCAGCAGCCCCTGTCCAACCCCTTTCCCTTGCGGAGACGAGCAGCAGCAGTTCATCGGAGGCCCTCTCCTTCCCACGCAGCAGCCCGGAGATTCCTCATGTCCGCAGGTGCGTCTCAGCACTCGCTCGGCTTGAGCACGGGGCGCCGGCAGCATGCCGAGCTCGCTGCGGCAGAGGAGTGCGAGCGAGCAGCAGCAGAGCTCGCTGCGGCAGTGGCCCGGAGGGCAAGGCTAGCGACGGCGGAGCTGGCAGCAGCAAGGGCGGAGGAGGCAGCGGCAGCGGCAAACGCTGCAGCTGCGGCCGCAGCGGAGCTCAAGTCCTTGCGCGCCGATAGCTCCAGTGGCGCTGCCTCCGACGCAGGCATCGTTGACGTGGAGGCTGACGCAGCCAGGATGGCGGCGGATGAGCGGGGGCGGCGCGGTGGGCAGCCGCACAGCGCCGTGGGCGCAGCGGCAGCCCCGCCGGGAGGTGGTGTGACGGCGACGATCCGGAGGAGCACAGGCGCTGCGGCGGCAGCCCAAACGGGCGTGGCTACGCTGGCGACGCTCCCGGTGGACGTGCGCGTGAAGGCCGCGCTCCGGGCGGACGCGGCAACCGCAATCCGCGTGGCGAGGACCTCGCACTAGAGGCCTGGCTGCTGCGAGAGCGGGCTGCCCAGCTTGAGGCGGAGGTGGAGTACGAGCACCGGCGCGGCGGACGGGCCGAGGAGGAGCACGGCCGTCACAGGCAGCGTGGCTCTCTCTCCCCGGACCGGTACCGTGGTCACCACGGGTACCAAGCTGTTGCCAGGGACGTTGCCCCTGGTGGTGGGTGGCCTACCCTCACCAAGACCAACTATGTTGAGTGGGCTGCGGTGATGAAGGTGAGACTTCAGGTGCTGCACATGTGGGAGGCGGTCCGGTACGGCGACGTCGACTACGACAAGGATCGACGGGCACTGAATGCCCTCATCGCTGCAGTCCCGTCCGAGATGCAGTTCTCGCTTACCAGCAAGCGGACTGCCAAGGAGGCTTGGGACGCCATTGCTGCAGCACGCATCGGCAGTGACCGCGCCCGCAAGTCCACATTGCAGGCACTTCGCAAGGAGTGGGAGAACGTGGCCTTCAAGCCAGGTGAGGACGTCGATGATTTTGCTCTCCGTCTCAACACTCTGTTGCAGAAGTTGGTGTAGTTTGGCGACGACACCTACAGTGAGGAGAGAGATGTTGAGAAGCTCTTCCGCTGCATCCCCGAGAAGTACAGGCAGATGGCTCGCTCAATCGAGTCCTTGCTGGACCTCTCCACGATGTCGATCGAAGAGGCGATAGGTCGCCTCAAGGTCGTCGACGGTGATGAGCCACAACCCTTCTCGGGGCCTGCCACCGTTTGTGGGAGCTCCTTCTCACCCGGAGCAGTGGGCTGCCGGCCAAGGTGACAAGAAGAAGGCCCTTCTTCCGCAACAGCCGGCCGCAAGCGTGGCAAGCGCGGCAAGCCACGCAAAGGTGCCCAGGCCGGGGCGCAAGGGCGTGCCGAGGGCGGCGCCCGCGGAGGTGCCTAGGGCGGCGCCGCCGAGAAGCCCAAGCCGGCACAAGATGACGCCTACCACAACTGTGGCCGTGCTGGCCATTGGGCCAGGGACTGCAGACAGCCATGACGCGCCCAGGCCCACGTCGCGTAGGCAGAGGAGGAGCAACAAGCTCTGTTCATGGCACATGCGAGCACCGAGCTACCTCCAGCAGCACCGGCTACAATGGCTCTTCTCCACCTCGACGAGCCCAAGGCACATGCCCTCCTCAGCAGCTGGTCCGGCAGCGGCAGCAAGATCGATGGGTGGTGCCTCAACACCGGCGCCACCCACCACATGACAGGCCGGCGGGAGTTCTTCTCCGAGCTCGACTCCGACGTTCGAGGCTCTATCAAGTTCGGGGACGCCTCCGCCGTGGATATCAAGGGCGCCGGCTCCGTCATCTTCGTCGCCAAGAACGGCGAGCACCGGCTGCTCACCGGCGTCTACTACATCCCCGCGCTGAGGAACTCCATCATCAGCTTGGGACAGCTGGATGAGAACGGCTCGCGCGTGGAGATCCAGGACGGCGTGCTTCGCATTTGGGATCCCCGTCACCGACTTCTCGCCAAGGTGAACAGGGGGAGCAACCGCCTCTTATGTTCTTCACGTACAGGTGGCGCAACTCTTTTATCTTGCAGCTCGGCGGGACGATGAGGCCTGGCGGTGGCACGAGCGCTTTGGGCACCTCAATTTCGAGGCCCTGAAGCAGCTCGGCAACATGGAGATGGTGCTGGGCATGCCGTGTGTCGACCACGTGGAGCAGTTCTGCGACACCTGCGTCCTCACCAAGCAGCTACGGCTGTCCTTTCCCCGCCAAGCAAGCTTCCGCGCCAAGGAGAAGCTGGAGCTCGTGCACGGCGACCTTTGTGGCCCCGTGACACCGGCTACACCTGGAGGACGACGCTACTTCCTCCTCGTCGACGACGTGTCCCGCTACATGTGGGCTGTCCTCCTCGACACCAAGGGGGCAACCGCGGACGCCATCAAGCACCACCAAGCTGTTACGGAGGAGTGCGGCTGCAAGCTTCGGTTGCTGCGCACGGATAACGGCGGCGAGTTCACGGCGGCTGAGTTCACGACGTACTGCGCCGATGAGGGGATCAAGCGCCACTTCACCGCGCCATACACCCCGCAGCAGAACGGCGTCGTCGAACGTCGCAACCAGACGGTAGTCGCCACCGCCCGCGCCCTCCTCAAGCAGAGAGGGATGCCGGCGATCTACTGGGGGGAGGCGGTGATGACTGCCGTCCATCTCCTCAACCGCTCGCCCACCAAGGCGCTTGACGGCAAGACGCCGTACGAGGCCTGGCACGGGCGCAAGCCGGTGGTGAGCCACCTCCGCGTCTTCGGCTGTCTGGCGTTCGCCAAGGAGCTCACTCACGTCGGGAAGCTCGACGACCGGTGCACTCCAGGAGTGTTCATCGGCTACGCGGAAGGCGCCAAGGCCTACCGCATCCTCGACTCTGCGACACAGCGCGTCCGCATCTCCTGGGACATCGTGTTCGACGAAGGGCGAGGCTGGACCTGGGACAAGGCGGTGGATGACGGCTCGGTTTCGACCCTCAGGGACTTCGTCGTCGACTACTTCCACCTAGAGGGAGCCGGGGACCGAGCTCGTCCTCCTCGGCAACCGGCTCGCCATCAGCTTCGACGAGCCCTCCACCGCCTCCGCCACCAGCGAGTCCACCACCGCCGGCTACGCCACGCACTCCTGCACCGGCTCCCCACTCTCCTGCACCGGCGCCGGCATCTCCAAGATCGGCACCAGCAGCTTTGGCCCGTCAGCGTTCGGTGGAGTTCGCCACTTCGCTGTCCGACGATGAGGACCGCGTCGACGCCTACCACGACGTCGAGCCTCTACGCTACCGCACCATGGACAACATCCTCGGCAACCAGCCTGTCCCTGGGTTGGCGGTACACGACTTCGAGGCGGAGCTGCACCTGGCACATGAGGACGGTGAGCCTCGCTCCTTCGCTGAGGCGGAGGGAGACGCGGCATGGCGCGCCGTGATGCAGTAGGAGATGGACGCGGTCGAGCAGAACCGCACTTGGGAGCTCGCTGACCTCCCTCGTGGTCACCGCGCGATCACCTTTAAGTGGGTGTTCAAGCTGAAGAGGGATGAAGCCGGTGCCATCGTCAAGCACAAGGCTCGCTTGGTGGCACGAGGCTTCATGCAGCAGGAGGGGGTCGATTTCGATGACGCCTTCGCCCCCGTGGCACGGATGGAGTCCGTGCGACTCCTTGCGCTAGCTGCCCAGGAGGGCTGGCGTGTCCATCACACGGATGTCAAGTCGGCGTTCCTTAACGGCGACTTGAAGGAGGAGGTCTACGTACATCAGCCGCCGGGATTCGCAATTCCTGGCAAGGAGGGCAAGGTGCTTCGCCTGCGCAAGGCCCTCTACGGCTTGCGGCAGGCACCGAGGGCGTGGAATGCCAAGCTGGATTCCACGCTGAAGGGAATGGGCTTCGAGCAAAGCCCGCACGAGGCGGCCATCTAACGGCGGGCCAGTGGAGGAAAGGCCCTGCTGGTAGGTGTCTACGTCGACGATCTTGTGATCACCGGTACCAAGGAGGTGGAGATCGAGGCGTTCAAGGAGAAGATGAGGGCGACTTTCCAGATGAGCGACTTGGGCCCTCTCTCCTTCTACCTGGGGATCGAGGTCCACCAGGACAGCTCCGGCACCTCTCTTCGCCAGACTGCCTACGCCAAGCGCATTGTGGAGCTTGGCAGTCTCACCGGCTGCAACCCAGCCCACACTCCTATGGAGGAGAGGCTGAGGCTGAGCCGGGAGAGTACGGAGGAGGTGGACGCGACGCAGTACCGGCGCATTGTGGGCAGCCTTCGCTACCTTGTCCACACGCGACCGGACTTGGCGTTCGCCGTCGGCTACGTCAGCCGGTTCATGCAGCGACCGACGACGGAGCACCAGCAGGCCGTGAAGAGGATCCTCCGCTACATCGCGGGCACCTCCGACTACGGCTTGCACTACCCGAGGTGCCCCGGCGCGGCACATTTCATCGGGTACAGCGACAGCGACCACGCCGGCGACATCGACACGAGCAAGAGCACCAGCGGGACGCTGTTCTTCCTCGGCAAGTGTCCGATCAGCTGGCAGTCAGCCAAGCAACAGGTGGTGGCTCTGTCCAGCTGTGAGGCAGAGTACATCGCAGCCACTACCGCTGCTACTCAGGCTATGTGGCTGGCTCGGCTGCTTGGTGATCTCCTTGGCAGAGACGCAGAGGCAGTGGAGCTCAGGGTGGACAGCAAGTCCGCCTTGGCCTTGGCAAAGAATCCAGTTTTCCATGAGCGCAGCAAGCACATCCGGGTGAGGTACCACTTCATCAGGAGCTGCCTGGAGGAAGGGAGTGTCCGGGCCAACTATATCAACACCCAAGACCAGCTCGCCGATTTCCTGACCAAGTCCCTTGGGCGAGTCAAGTTCCAGGAACTTCGCGCCAGGATCGGGAGATACCTCACAAGGAGTCACACAAGACTTAGGGGGAGACTGATGGATAAGTCTCTGTGTGTGTGGGCTGCAGTACGCAGCACATGGTCCTTGTGTCCTTTGTAAAAGCATCCTCGACTGCTATTAGGACAGCATCTTGACTAGCATCTAGGACAACATCTTAGACTAGCATCTTAGCATATGCTTGGCTGGTTAGCAGCCTATAAATTTGTATTCCCAACCCCTCAGGTTGGCATAGCATTGTGTGAGAAATAAACCTAGAAAATTACCTCAACTCTGAGTTTTCTGTGTGCTATCCTCTCGATGAGAGTAAGGATCCTGCTCACACCTAGAGCAAGGATCCAGAGACTGACAGAAATTTCCACTCCCTATTGATCATCTATGATTACCATTTTTACAGGATGAACACCTCAGATGTTCCTTGTCACCTGAATCTCAAATTGAAGATAGTGGTACTGAAGCATCAACTGATGATGGGAATTTGGATGCCAAGGGCAATGGATTCCATGATGCAGAAAATGATGCAGATCAAGAAATGGATGATGACAATGGCGTGGAGCGTATACTTAGTGGAAAATTGAGTGAGAGCAGTGGATATGCTGGCAGCGACCTCTATGACTACAAGGTTTGGCTTTGTGTGTTTCATTCTTTTGATTTTTCTGATAATTGGTGTTTGGTGGTTTTACTATTACTATTGTGAGTCTTTAATATGAGTTTGGTACTGCTGTGCAAGAGATGATATGAAATGGTGGCTTACGAAGCATGAAGTGTCTGATTTTCTGTTAAAGTATATGAAGTCCACATGTGCCTGCAACATATGGGCTTGATATACTTAACATTGTCATTGATCAATACAAATATGAATGGCTTGAGTGGAAATGTTGCTAATTTTCATTATTACCTAGCCACATCTAGTGTGTATGCAATTAAATGATAGTGCAGGCCAGAAGCCCTATTTTGTCTGTTAAATTTTGGATATGCATCTAAGGAAGAACTATGTTTAAGGTTTGTTGGTGGGTTTCCAAATTTTACGTTACATCTTTCTGGCGCCAACATTCTTGTGTTGACTGTTTCCTAGGTTTTGTTATAGCAAGCTCTAATATTTAATGCTGTATTTGTTGATGACCTATTTTCCATGCTGTACTTTGTCTGTTGCTTACTACCCTTTTCCTGATTGAACAGGCAGTCAATGTTGAGGAGTCAGACGCTGAACGCCCTGTGGAGGTGTTGGAAGGAAATTTGGATTTGAGCAAAGTACAAAATAGCCGTTCAACTGAAAATGGTTCAGCAAAGGTGGACACATTACTAAGTGAAAACAATCCTTCTAATGTAACAGTTGGTCAAGAGACTTTGTCTATGGGGGAGATCCTTTCTTCTTTTGATCCTGGAATTTCTGTACCGAGCCAAGGTTCTGAATATTCTGTAGAGAGACCGTCAAACAAAATTAATGGATCTCACCCACATGTGAAGCGGAGTAACTTTTGGGGGAGGAATAATGTAAGCAAGAAAACTAGTTTATATTTTTTTTGTTTTCCTTTGATTGCACTTTAATTGAATTCCATTTTGCACTTTTTTTTTGTTAAGTATAGGCTTAGCCTCGTTCAAATCCTGATTCATATGCATGGTTCATGCAGGCAAGGAAGAGCCAAAACTCAGAATCAGTCGATTCATCTGGAGAAGAAGAGTAAGCTCTTTGCCAATAAAGCATTAACCATATCTTGCTGGAAATTGTGATTGGATTCCTTGGGCTAACCCTAGAAGGGTAGCTATAGAGCCTGTTATACATGGGCCTCATGGGCCTAATACACACATACTCCAACACCCTCCGCAGTCTGAACTACGGCGCAGCGGAGTTACAGACTGGACACGAAAAGAAGCACACACACGAGCCCCCCACAGACGCAACTAGCCACCGGTGATGTTGAGGCTGGAGCGAAACTCGGTGAAGGTCGAGGACGGGAGGCCCTTGGTGAAGATGTCGGCAAACTGGGAGGTGGTCGGGACGTGGAGGACCCGAACATCGCCGATGGCGACTCGATCACGGACAAAGTGTAGATCGATCTCCACATGCTTGGTCCGCTGGTGCTGAACAGGGTTGGTGGAGAGGTACACCGCACTGACGTTGTCGCAGTAGACCAGCGTGCTCCGGGAGAGGGCTGTGGAGCTCGGCAAGGAGCTGTCGGAGCCAGGAGGCCTCAGCCACGCCGTTAGCGATAGCGCGGTACTCCGCCTCGGCACTGGAGCGGGAGACCACCGGCTGGCGCTTCAACGACCAGGACACCAGGTTTCCTGCCCAGAAAGACAGCGTAGCCGGAGGTGGAGCGCCGAGTGTCCGGACACCCGGCCCAGTCGGCGTCAGTGTAGACGACGAGCTCGGTGGAGGAAGACCGGTGGAGGAGCAGGCCGTAGTCGACAGTGCTGCGGAGGTAGCGTAGGAGGCGCTTGAGAGCAGTGAGGTGGGGCTCTCGGGGATCATGCATGTGGAGACATATCTGCTGGACGGCATAGGTGATGTCCGGCCTGGTGAAGGTGAGGTACTGAAGTGCACCGGCAAGACTCCGGTATGCAGTGAGGTCTGTCACTGGGGTGCCCTCGGCCTCTGACAGCTTGCCCTGTGTGTCAACCGGAGTGGAGCAGGGCTTGCAATTAGTCATCCCAGCTCGCTCCAGGATATCAAGAGTGTACTGCCGCTGGTGAAGAAGTAGCCCGGTGGGATGAGGCTCAACAGGGACCCCGAGGAAGTGGTGGAGCACACCAAGATCCTTCATAGCAAACTCCTGCTGAAGATAGGTGATGATGCGGCGGAGTAGTGACTGACTAGAGGCTGTGAGGACTATATCATCAACATAGAGCAGCAGGTAGGCAGTCTCAGCTCCGTGGTGATAGATAAACAGGGACGTATCTGACTTGGCCTCCACAAATCCCAGTGTCAACAGGAAAGCAGCAAACCGAGAGTACCACGCCCGAGGGGCCTGCTTGAGGCCGTAGAGAGACTTGTTGAGCCGGCAGACCATGTCGGGACGAGTCAACAAACCCCGCCGGCTGGCTGCAGTAGACTGTCTCAGTGAGAGTGCAGAAAAGCATTCTTGACGTCCAGCTGATACACGGGCCAGGAGCGAGTGAGAGCCAGTGAGAGCACTGTGCGGACGGTGGCCGGCTTCACCACTGGGCTGAATGTCTCATCATAATCGACTCCAGGGCGCTGAGTGAAACCTCGGAGAACCCAGCGAGCCTTGTACCTATCAAGGGTACCATCAGCCCGCCGCTTGTGTGTCCAGATCCACTTGCCGGTGACGACGTTGGAGCCGGGCGGACGGGGCACTAGATGCCATGTCTGGTTGGCGAGGAGCGCCGCGTACTCCTCTTCCATCGCGCGGCGCCAGTGAGGGTCCGACAAGGCGTCGCGAACGGAAGAGGGTACAGGAGTGACCTGCGGGTCGCCGGGCATCGCCGCGAGAGCCTGGGACCGCAGGGTACCAGCCGCGTGTTGCGTCACCATAGGGTGAACATGACGCGGGTGTCGGTGAAGGAGCGGTGGGTGGTACACCGGCGGCACGACATGGGCAGCTGGGGGCCACGACGGTGGTGTAGGCGTCGCCGGCGAAGAAAAGGCCACCGGTGGCTGAGGCAGCGGAGCCGGCCGCGCACGGCGCTGGTAGACGTGCACCGGCTGGGCGAAACACGCAGGAGGTGCGGAAGCCGACGTCCCCGGACCCGCGTCGGGCGTAGGGGCAGGGACAGCACCGGAGGGCGATGCCTCCGGACCCGTGAAGGGCGCAGGGCCAGGGGCGTCACTGGCGGGTGGCGAGCTGGGGCACGGGCCTGGCGAATGGCACGGTGTAGCACTACTTGCAGGATACAACGGCAAAGGTGGCTGGACCACCGTGTCAGTGGGAAACAGAGAGAAGAGGTCAAGGTCAGGGGTGGAAGTGGGTGTGGTGGTGGTGGAGAAGGGGAAGATGGACTCATCAAACACCACATGGCGAGAGATGAGGACCCGACGAGAGGTGAGGTCAAAGCAACGGTAACCCTTGTGATCCGGGGAATACCCGAGGAAGACACACAGAGTCGAACCGGGAGCCAGCTTGTGGGGAGCGGTGGCAGTGGTGTTAGGGTAACACGCACACCCGAAGACACGAAGGTGCTCATACCGAGGGGTACCGAAGAGAGCGTGGTGTGGCGTAGGAGCTGGCAGGCAGCGGAAGGAAGGCGGTTAAGGAGATAGGTGGAGGTGTGCAGACTCTCAACCCAGAAGCGAGCAGGAAGCGACGCCTGGAGCAGAAGGGTGCGCATGGTGTCGTTCGTGGTGTGAATCATGCGCTCAGCCTTGCCGTTCTGGGATGAGGTATACGGGCAAGACATGCGCAACTGGACACCGTGAGAGAGGAAGAAGGCACGAGAGGTGGTGTTATCGAACTCACGGCCATTGTCACACTGGACGGCCTTGATGGTGAGGTCGAACTGAGTAGACATCCAGGCGAAAAAGTGGAGAAGTGCGGGGAATGCATCAGACTTCGCACGCAAGGGAAATGTCCACTAATTATGAGAGAAATCATCAACCACCACAAGATAGTATTTATAGCCAGAAATGCTGATGACAGGAGATCTCCATAGATCGCAGTGTACAAGATCAAAAACATGGGTAGCATGTGAAGAAGGATGAAAAGGAAGACGAACATGACGGCCCAGCTGGCACGCATGACACAAGTGCTCATCGTGAGCCCGAGTACAACGAATGTCGAAACTACGACTAAGCTGCATCAGAGCATCACGTCCAGGATGGCCGAGGCGACGGTGCCAAGTGGTGGAGGAAGTAGTGGCGGCGAAAGCAGCTGACAAAGTGGACGACGAAGAAAGCGAAGTAGATGCTGGAAACCGAAGGGTGTAAAGGGGCCCCGTGCTGTCACATCGGAGAAGAGGACGCCGGGAAGCCAAATCCTTCACAGTAAGACCAGAAGAGTCAAATTCAACAGAATAGGAATTGTCAGCTGTAAATCGACGAATAGAAAGAAGGTTGTGAACCATAGAAGGTGCAACAAGAACATCAGGAAGACGAAAGGAGCCATGAGCGCCGGCGGCACCCACGGACGTGACAGGAAGATACGAACCTTTTGCGACCATGATGGACGAAGGGTGAGAAGGAGGGTGAACGGAGGAGAGTATACCAAGGTCGGGAGTAGTGTGGTAAGTGGCACCCGAGTCGGCGATCCAGGCTGGACCGACAGGCGGTGTCAGGGCCATGGTGCTAAAGGAGGAGGCCAAGGCCGCCGGGTCCCAACTGACAGGCCTGGGCGAGGCGCTGGGAGGTGTAGCCCACGGAGACGCGGAGTGAAACCCTGGAGGAGCACCAGCGAGGATGGCCGCCGGCAGGCGAGGCAGCCTGGAAGGGCCACATAGAGATGCGCCCCGACCATGGGTTGTGGAAAGAGGGGCAGGGTGCACCTCGTGGAGGCGCCAGCGCTTGGTTGCTCACACGGCCAGGACCCGCACGACGTCCCCCTACGCGGCGACGGCGGCCGCCACGGCCCCCCCTCCTACCCCCGCTCGGACCAGGGGGAGGAGGACCAAGAAGAGACGACGGCTGCGGAGCGGACGGACGCGGCGGAGTAGCGGCAAGGGTAGTCGAGGAAGACGAGGACCCCGACGCGGAGAGACCCTGGCGCGGAGGTGGACCCTGGCTGGATGCCCTGCAGGAAGGTCGTCACGGACCTGCAGGAAGGTGGGGAAGGGCTGCTGCCGGGTGATCCACGTCCGGAGGTGGGCGTAGCGGTCACTGAGCCTGCGGAGGACGTTGAGGACCAGGATACGGGCCAGCCAAGGTCGCCGAGGGAGTCCGCCATGCCCTTCATTCGGCGGCAGAACTCGCCAACGGAGAGGTCACCCTGGACGAAGGTACAGAAGCTCGCATCGAGACGCAGAGCCCGGGCTTCGACATCGCCCAGAAACTGGCCCTTGAGCGCAAGCCAGACCCGGCGAGCGTCAACAGAGTTACGGACGAGGTCGTGGAAGTCGAGGGAGATCGTCCCGAGGATCCAGGAGAGCACGATGCTGTCGAGGTGCAGCCACGAGGGGGTCTGGACCGCGACCGAGGCGTTGACGAGGATGTGGTCGTCGAGGGCGTAGCGGCGGAGGGTGAGGAGGACCAGGTCCCGCCAACGGGCGTAGGAGGGAGACTCAGGCTCGAGGACGACCGGGACGAGGAGCCGGAGGTTCTGGACACCCCCGGCCTGGTAGTGGAGCTGCGCCACGAGTGGATCGGCCGGATCGTGCCAGATGACCGCGGTGTATGACACGCGGTGACCCGTCGAGCCGGAGGAGGTGGCCCCGACGTCGTGTGAGGCAGGGAGGACGAGGAGCTGCTCCGCCTCGGCGATCTGGCGGGCCAGTGCATCGGCCGCATCGCGTTCGCGCTTCCAAGCGAGGGCAACCGCACGCACACGGGCCTGGCCTTCCGCGGCAGCAGCCGGGGCAGCGACGAGGGCGGCGGTGAGGGCAGAGTCGGGACCCGCTGCGTGGAGGTGGGAAGTGGGCGGCACAGGAGGCGGGGCGGGGAAGAGAGAGGCACCCGCGCCTGCGCCAGGCACGCGCGGCATGGCCGCGTCGGCTAGCGGCATGCCCAGCCAAGCAGCCACGGCGTCCGCATCCCCGGCGCTCGCTCCCACGCCTTGGCCGCCAGCGGCCGCGTCACCCGCGCCCGCCGCCAGGAGGAGAGCAGCGGCGGCGGCGCTGGGAGCGCTCGGGGCGGCTTCGGGAGGATGGGCAACCTGCGCCCACGTGTAGTTGGGGAGAGGGGGGAAGCAGTGGAAGTCGGTGGGAGAGGGAGGAGGGGGAGGAGCGCCAGCCATGGCTGCAGCGGTGGCGGCGGGCCGGCTGGCGGCGGCTGGCGGCTGGGGAGGAGGGGAGGGAGAAAAAGGAGAAACCCTAGCTTGATACCATGCTCGAAATTATGATTGGATTCCTTGGGCTAACCCTAGAAAGGTAGCAATAGAGCCTGTCATACATGGGCCTCATGGGCCTAATACACACATACTCCAACATATCTGAATAATTTTTCATGGAGTGGAATTTGTTAATTGTTGTAATTATGAGAAGTAATTTGCATCGAGGGGATTTAATACCACCCTTTGTGACAGTAGTCTTGTAGCATAATTTTTGTCCATTCTTACTACCTCCGTTCCAAATTGTAAGCTGGTTTGACTTTTTTGGTGCAAAGAATTTGCTATGTATCTAGACATACATTATATCTAGAGTCTAGACGCATAGCAAAATAAGTGTAACAAAAAAGTCAAAACGAGTTAGAATTTGGAATGGATGGAGTACTTGTAATTGAAGCTCACTATTTAACAGTGTTATGTTGCCACATCTGCTTCTGCGTTTTACAAAACAAAGCACACTTTTCTTTTGGTACCTTGTAACCAGAGTTCAATTTATTTACTTTTATTACACAAATAAACATTTCAGGCTTGCTATTCAAAGGCTCGAGATTGCGAAGAATGATCTGCAAAACAGAATTGCCAAAGAGGTAGGGGAAGAATGCACGCATGTGCTCATTAACCTTGATCTAGTGGTTTCCTGTAGTCTAATAGTGCAAGTACCTCTCAGGCTAGAGGGAATGCAATTCTACAGGCGAGTTTGGAAAGAAGAAAACAAGCGCTACATGAACGCAGATTGGCTTTGGAACAGGATGTATGCTCCATTTCCTAGTCTTGTCAGTTTGCTTATCCATGGTTTGATTTTTTAGAAACTTTTAAGAAGGAAAGTACTCCCTAAATTCCAAATTGTAAGTGGTTCTAGCTTTTCTAGATACATACTAGCTTTTACTATGTATCTAGACATCATGTATATCTAGTTGCATAGCAAAGACTATGTATCTAGAGCCATAATGACTTATAGTTTGGAATAGAGGGAGTATAACTTTGGTACCTAAGCCCCCTAGGATGTCCTGTTTACCTTGGATTTCTAGGTATAGTTCCCCATCTCTGGAGCATGTTATTCAACCGCCAAGAGCTTTTACTATGAACTTGCTACTGGTTTGCTCAGAGATGTGATGATTGATGTCATTATATTATCCTGCTGGCTTGAGTTTGCTTTTTTAAATAGTTTTGTATCACCCTATACCTATGGTATAATTAGTGTCTGTGATATCAAGGTTGAAAGAGTTGAAAAGGAATTTACATCCACTAATGAAGGATTCCTTGAAAAGTTAAGGATTAAAGTTCAAATTTTGTTTTGAAAAGAATGGATTGGGCCTTGTATGCATGCGAGAAAAGGTAATAAAAAAAGGAGATGCGTCTTTCCTTTTCACTTAGGTGCTGTGCGAGATGAAACTCTCGTGCACACAGTTCTACATGAGAAAAGGAGCGAGGAAACTGGCAACTCTCCCTCTGGTGAACTTTTTTTTTCTGTTAAAGAAGAAAAATGGTATGAATTCTGCCTCGTTGTTTAGGTCCAAAAAGAAATTTAAGTTACATGGCCTATTTCCAGGCCTGAAAGATCCCGCGAGGAGGTTACAACATAAAGAGAGGGGGTTGGGGGGAGGGGGGTTGGGGGGTCTGGGGTTGGTGGGGGGAGGACAAAGTCTGAGGAAGTATAGGCTTGAAATCTGTGTCCCTTCTAGGCTGGGGTGGTCCTTCCATGGACAGTCCTTTATCTGTCAGTAACTTGTAACCTATAAGCTAGAATTATTGAATCGCGCAGAACTCTATAATCAAGGAGACAAAAAATATTGCCCATGCTACATTCAAGGCTTAAACTGAACATAATCCAAAAGTTGGGGGTGTCAAATGTGTACTTTAACCTTTATTTTTCTGCTGATATTATCAGATGTGTAATGGTTGTATAACTTCTTTTAATAGTACTTTCTGCAACTGTTATAATTGTAGGTCTCCAGGTTGCAAGAACAGCTACAGGCTGAGAGGGATCTGCGAGCTGCATTGGAGGTTGGCTTAAGCATGTCTTCTGGACAGTTTTCAAGTGCTCGTTCGATGGACGTGAAGGTATCTTACTACCTTCAACCATACCTGCACTTACTGGCTTTGTTTTATTGAGTCTCATTTTCTTCCCTGTGTACTTTAGACAAGGGCAGAGCTTGAGGAGATTGCTCTCGCTGAAGCTGATGTTGCAAGGTTAAAACAAAAAGTTGCAGAGCTTCACCTCCAACTCAATCAACACCGTCAACACGAGTATGGATCTGTAGTGAATGCAAACGATCGTCATTACCGCCTTCCTGGTCACTTCTCACAGCAGTAAGATACAAATTCCTTCTTCTTTTGGGGTGTTTCTAGATCACTGCTGATGTTGGAATTTGGTTTCTTGCAACTGTCTGAATCCAAGGGGATGTCTGTAGTTTTAAGCCATTCAAGTGAATTCATTTCTTAAATATCAGAGAATCATGCTAAACTGTGTTGTAAGCTGTACTATAGATTCTATTGTGTGCGCTATGTCATCGGATTAGACTACTCTTGCATTCGTAATTACCAGGTCAATGCTTCTATACATGTTGTATGTCCCATGTTCCCCAGATTTTGACATAATACTTTTGATCTTGCAGAAACTTTGTTCAACAAGGATTTGATATGAACCTTGCTTTCTGCAATCAAGAGAAGCAGAGAAATGAGGTATGCTACGAAATTCTTTTTTACACAATATTCATATTTAGTGCTGAAACCTGTTGAAATTTCAATTCCTAGAACTTGACTTCTTAGCTTGCATGATTCAGTTCTCTGTTGAAATGCTATGTTGATTACAAACTTTCAGTTTTTGAATATAATGGTACTCTTATTGTTCATGTCTGGTATAATTAGAAAAAAAAAAATAAAACTTGTCCAGTTGGTAAGCAAAAATTAAGTGATAGAAAATGAATACCTGAGTATCATGCCTTGATTACTGATTAAAGCTGTTAGTGACCAAATTACGCAGAAGCAGCTGCTGGAGTTTCATGCTTATAATTTCAAAATTAACTTCCGCAGGTCTGCAGTGTTTTGGTAAAATGAACTGACCTTTAGTCAGGAGGTTTAATATTTACCGCAAATTTCCATGTGCTAAAGTTGAGTTTGTCCTAGTAAAAAATGGGAGAAAATTTTTGGAGCTTTATCTCGGTGTTCAACATGTTGGTCTGCATGTCCATCCATTATCAACTACTGCATTGGAAATTTTATATGCTAAAATCACTGGTTATGTGTGGCATCTTTCCCATTTAAATCTGATGAAAAGTAGGTGGATGATACTGCATCAGGCAATACTTACATTGAATCGTATCTGCAGGAGAGTTCGGTGGAGTCATCACAATGGAGAAACATCAAGCAGCATGTGCTACCTTATGGTTCTTCGAGGCCACTCACACGAAAACTTTCATTTGATGCCTCAAATGAATCAAGAGGCACAGAAGCCTCAACAAGAATGTCAACAGAGAACACCTCTGTGTCCATCAATGTCCCAAAGTTGGCAGAGGTAAGCAAGACTTGAAGTGCTTTGTTGTTCAATATGCTGCTATAGCTTCTAAGATGATTTATATTTTTGCATGTTAGGGCATTGAATTTGGGAGGCAACCAATGGTCACATCCTCCACTTTGGTAGAACTAACAACTAGACTAGATTTCTTCAAGGAGCGAAGGTCGCAACTGATGGAACAACTTCATAGTCTTGATTTAGGACGTGGATCTGCTCCTCAGGGTTTTCCATACAAGCCACCCTCTCCTTGGAACCACCCAAGGTAGGATGACCATTCAATTTCATGATTGTAAATTCTTCAGTAGGGTCCTGGTTCTTTCTCCCCGCCTGGCAATTGTAGAAAACTGCATATGCGAGTGTCAATGTATTTTGTTCTTCAATATGGTTTTGCTTTTGTGTTGCGCGAGAATAGATCCTTAAGTGGGATGTGTTGTAGTCTTCTGTATGTAATGTTGTCACGGAGGTGCCTTTTAGACAAGCTTTTCCGGTGTTGTAGCGGTGTATATGTATTTCTGTGTTTTATCATAGAAATTGGATAGGTTGACTACTTGTATGGCCTTTTGATTCATGCCTAGTACAAAGGATGAGGAAAACTGGGGTCAAATGAGAACCCAGCATGAGTTTATAAATAATTTGGGGTAGGCTTGAGGCTGTGTTTTATCCTTGCAGTTAGTGCCCATCGCTGGTGGCTTGGTTCTGTTCGGTGTCGCTTGTCTGGCAGTGCCAGGCTTCCAGCCAATTTCTATGCATTTCATATTCTTCTGAATAGGAAAAGAAGGTATGGGTGCTCACCAGGTACCTGGTGAATGTGTCCGGTTATTAATAGAAATTTTAGAACAAGACTGTCCGAAATGTTCGTTTCAATCTCACACTGCCCTCTCGGCCTCTCCGCCTGGGTAATCACTCACTGCAGCTCGAGACACTGAACGTATGACTCACGCACTGTAGTGTAGTTGAAGCTGGTAGTTGAAAACAGGAAACTTTTGACTTGGGAGCTAATCTGGATAGACTTACAATTGAACTGCTCTGAGAAGGTAGCCGAAACAATGCATGTTGTGGGTTGAAATCATCCAACCCAAACAATTCCGTCAGAGAATATATTCAATGCACACTACTAGCACTACCAGGTAATATGAACTGTGACCTGTTGCCTTGTAAAAATGATTTACATCCCTGAACTGCCATTACAAATTTCTCTGTAGGTTGTCAGCTTCTACACTAATATCAGCGATTTCTATATGCATGTATGTATACTTTTTTCTTAGGCATAGCTTGCCATCGCCGCGCTATGCTGTGACATAGCAGCTGTAGAAATGCAGCTGTGCGAGAGCAGTTTGCCAAACGACTATTTTATGGAAAATACTGTGTAACCTGCTTATTGAAATGCACCGACATCTTCGAACTGGAGCCTTGTTTCTCTACATGAGTGTGCCAGCTGAATCCCTCATCAGAGTCCGCAAGCAGGGGCTTCATAAAATCTGACGACGACGACTTCTGAAGCTTCTGTCGTGCGCTGCGTGCAATGCAACGCGATGCGAGCAGTGCCATGGATGTCTCTACATTTCAACACTGGTTATCTGTGTCAGCCGCAACGGTACCTCCGACTCCAAACCTTCCATGTGTCCTTCACAAATCGAACTTGTCTTCTTGGAACGCTTTGAACACGAAATCTCTGAAGCGTCTCGAGTACTGCTTCGGATCGACTGCCGAAATGGACGTTGGGTCATATTGGAAAGACTTGTACGCATGCTCGAGCTTTTTACTGATATCGTAATCTTGAAGTATGTCTATGATCCCAAAATATAGCACGACGTCGTAGAACTCCCCAATAGGCTCTCCCATGATCTGCACTTCACATTCACCCTTTCTTATTGTCCGTTCAGCTCTTGTCGGCATGTTTGATCCAAGTTTTATCTTGGCTAACCTGTTCAAAAAAAGGGTCTCTGTTATTTATTACATTATTAATAACATTAGAAAGCATTAATTCTTCCAAAATTTGCAACTAGAGCCAACTCAACCAGCACAGATGAAGGGAATGACAAAAAAAAAAAAAAATGTTGTATTCCATGTTTTGACATTAGCGTGGGATCTGCCAGGGCATATCAGACAGATCTACTTGTGAAATATATAGGTTAAGGCGTGAAGTATATTGAGTCTCATTTTACCTGTTTGGATCTGTATCCCCTCTAGACAAGTGAGGTGACGATCCTCTGCTGCTGTCACTATCAAATGAACCTTCAAATAATAATGCGGTAATGCACTTCGTGAGGTACATGATAATAACCGTGTAAAAAGTTATTAAAATAGTTTTCATTTCAACTAACCTCCGGTCAATAGCCTATCCCTAGTATCCCTAAAATGTACACCAACCAGAAGACTATAATCCATGATATTTTCCTGCTCCAGAAACTCGCAGTCCCTGTCGACTTGTCTGCTTCAACAGATTTAACCCTTTACATTAATATGTACAAAATTTTAACTGTTTCTTATCAGCTCTAGCATCACTCACCTTTGGAACTCTTGGTACCAATGTTTTTGCAATCGAAATATAAAGTTGAGATCAAGATCCTTCAGAGTGGTGTACTCATCAATCTCTGTCTGTGGCTTACCAGTTGTACGTCCAAGGGATGAACCTTTCAGGTCAAATCGCCTATGAATAGAGTAATCACAGAATAGATTTCCCATTATGACAAAACGAACCTGGTTGATAGTACAGCCAGAAAAGAGATAATCAGGATTCGGCCATGGTATGTAAACTAGAAACTAGTTTCTACTAAATCATCACAGTAACTGGTTATTATACCATGAGAAATAGATAAATACTCATTTCTGACCTTCTTTTGGTTAGCTCCAGCTAATTTGACACAGTGAAGACCAAAAAACTTCGTGACGAGAGTGTTCTCAAATGATCTGACATGACTATAATAAGCTCGAAGCATCTTCAGAAATATCTATGATATTATGATATCAAATGTTCAGTTGATTAACAACAAAGCCGCTGATGACCTATATATGGAGTCAAGGAAGTACTTTGGCAAGAAAACACACAAACCTTCACTTCAGATTTCTTCATCGTCTTTATCATGTACTGGTCATTGCTCGTGAGATAAAAGAAGCTTCCACTCTTACCAGGAGATGAGAGCTCCCGGAGAGCCTGGTCTCCACAAAGAGAGAGCATATAGTCTGCGGCATCAACCTTGAACAACTTGCGCAATGTCCTAAGATTCAGTTCGGAACAAAGTAAAGTTAAGCTGCCAATGAGCATGCATGAAACCATAGTCAAAGTGTAACGTATATATTATGGATGGGAGTGATGACCTACCGGAATACTTGCGGGCAGTAATCCTTCCATTTGAAATCACATGAACTGTGTGGAGGGGTGTATTTTGAGCCTTCCGGAGGGAACCTTGTCCATACTTTCTCCTTCGGGTCAAAAGCTGATGACTTAAGATCAAGCGTAATTGGACCTTGCTTTCCTACTGCATGCCTGTTATGCAGACAAGATGCCTGTCATGCTTTTGCTACACGGTAGCTATATATTTCTTATTATGCTATTGTACTTCATGCCAAAAGAGTTTGAAATGCTGATCGAATACTATGCAGCGAAAATTATGCTGTTGAAAACAAGAAAGCAGAAAAGCCGATCCTGTGTAAATCTGTTAATCCTGTGTAAATCTCTATTAAAGTCTTTAGGTTCCCATACAATTAAAGTCTTTAGGTTCCCATACAATCTGTTAAACTCTTATGTCCCTGGACTTTCTCCATACAATCTGCAAAGCTCTTATGTCTCCTTATCTGTGGACATTCCCCCTGTGCAATCTTTTAAACTCTTATGCTTTCAACTTTATATGACAGAAAAATGAGGGGTGCCTCGCATTGTAAAAGTGATTTGCCAAGCTTGGGCGTGCAACCAAAGATCATGTGCCAAGCGTAGAAACACTTGTCTGCATTCATTTGTGCCGATCAATTTCAGTCCAAAGGCACACGGTGTCACATAATACCATCCATGCCCTTTGAATGCAATAGCAGGGAAAGACCTTTCTATGTCATCACTTCCAGGACATTAGCCACCATTATTATAGAGCTCAATCGTAGAAAAACAAGTTCGTTAAAAAACATTGCAAAACACCGTCTTGAAATCTCATAGCATGGCTGGAGGTGAGAAAACAAACCATTCATCAATCATCGCTTGGCAATTGGCATTGTTCAAGAACAGCTCCTGCTGGCTTCAGCAACCAAGGTTGTTCTCATTAAAAAGGAGAAAATCTTGCAGCTTTTACATATAGGACCACGATGATCTAATCTCCAATTATGATAAGAACGAATCCCCAACCAAATTCTTCGTCAACAATTTATGACAGTGTCATAACATGAGAGAATAAATGCCCAATGATTTAGCACGCATTGCATCAACAGAGGTCATCAATTATATACCGGATAAATAAATTTGGTGAACGAAACATTTTTGCTTTGGAAAGGATCAAGGATCATCAGCCAGAGCCACAACCACAAGCATTTGAGATGAAGAAATGAGACACGGGCGCCGGGTAAGGTGGGCGCCTACGTACCTGATGCCGAGCTGCAGGTTGAGCATGAGCTCGTAGTTCTTGTGGCCCTTGGCTATGGTTTCGCCCTGCCGCCGCGGGCCGCGCGACCTGCCGGCGTAGGGCCCCGTCGCCGGCGACGGCGGCGGCAGCCCCCTCCCATCGCCGGCGTCCTCCACCCTCACCGTCGCGGCGCGCCCCCTCGTCGTCGTCTTGGTCCTCCAAGGGCGTCGCTCTCGCGCGCACCTCCTCTCGTCGGCAATGCCGCACGTGTTGTCCCCATCCAGAGACCCGCGGCCCCCGCAAAACCGGATCCTTTCATGGTTTCTCTCTCCTCCCCACGGCCCCCGGAAGTTTTGCTCCGCCACGACGCCGAGCTCGCGCGCCCGCTCGCTGCCCGCCCCGCCCAGCTGTGTGCTGTGCTCTCCAGGGTTCGTCCCCCCCACCACGTGCCGCGCCTACAGCCACGCACGTCACACTTCTTGACAAGCTTTTTACTAGAGAAGAAGCCTTGACTTGGATTTTGCATGATTCTACCAGAATTGAACATATGCAAAAGATGACATTGTACAGATTAGCAAAATGGTATAACCATACACTATTGTTTATTTATGTCATGGTCTTAATCAAATTTGAGTACATATTTTATAGTTAAGTTTGGGGATTTATTGGGCACCTCTTTTATTAATTGAATTTAAGTGGAGAAAGAGAGCAACTGAAATTGTTTCTCCAAACAAACACTTACAAACTATAGCACATGGCCTATTTTGAAATTAACATTTCGAAACCTATGAAACTATAAGTCCCTACAATGGTTTATCTACAGATTCTACACAATGTAGTACGTATTGAGTTTTACGAGATCAAATTCGTCTTGATAATTATTCGTTATGATGGATAGAAAAAGTCATCGTGCAATGAGTTTTGGCTAGCTTGGCACCCCTTCTGCCGCACCAATCGCTATAGGACGGCGGCAGCATTGTTGTTTCTTGATGTTTGCTACTATTTCATAGTTTCATCGAGGACGACAGCGTTACTGTTTTGTCCCTCCTGAATACAATATAGTGGGAAGCCATTCAGCTGTTCAGTACGAAAATGTTCAGATATGCCTTATTGGCATAGATGTACAAATCCAATTGTTTTAATACGTACTGCACAGCCTTGTTTTTTTAGATGAGACTAATAATCTCTTGGCCCTCTGTCTATATATGTTTTTTTTTTCATGCAAGCGTGCATGTTCAATCTTCATCAATCACTCAGGACTCTTGAGCGAGATTGAGCATATTGTTGGCATATAAATGTTGGGTCCACAATAATCCGTTGCTTTGAATATTTATGGGGCAGGTTCTATATGAAGATTGACCCTGATAGTTTCAATCTTCATCAATCACTCAGGACCCTGGCAGTTTCATTATTATGTATGACAATTCTAGAAATATAAAGATATAGAAGTAATTGCTCAAATATGTAAAATGTTGAAAGTAAAGAGAGGAACAAGAACGTGGCGATGTTTTGTCGAGGTATAGAAGAGTCGCCACTCTCCACCAGTCCTCGTTGGAGCACCCGCGCAAGGGTGTAGCTCCCTCTCAATCAGCGCGAGAATTGAGTGCTCTCTACAGGCTAATTGTTCTTTGACAGTCCATCTCGGTGAATGGCCGACAACCACTCAAAATATGAGTTGGGTCATCCACAAGCTGATGACCATCAAGCTCCCAATCACCACCGAGCCGTTTAGATGATGGCGATTACCAAAGTAACAAGCACAAACTCGCTTTCACTTGACCATGACAAGCCTAAAGGAGTGTTGATGCACACTCATTACACTCCCTATGCACAAATGAGGTCCTTAATCTTGGATTATCAAATCTCAATCTCCCACGGGCTCTTTGCTCTTCCTTGCACACCAATATGTTTCTTCAGCTAAACAAAGGGCCAAGAAAGCTGAACTGGACGAGTAGGAGATGTATTTATATACCCCACTTCTAAACATGCCTGTGAGGTCCAACTCAGCATTGTAGTGTTGATCGGATGCGCGTTTGTCAGGGTGACCGAATGCATCCGATCCCCCTCCAATGGCTACATGACGCCAGCGAGACAAAGAAGGGCATCACTGTGACCAGACGCTCAGTTGTGTCTAGTCCACCATGACTGGACGTGTCCGGTCAATAAAAGTAGTCTACTCGACCGAATGTTGGCTCACCAGAGTTCGGTCACTACCAGCCAGCTTCGGCCCACCTGTTCACCGAAACCCTGAAGTGTTTTTGACATAGTCGCATCCAGTCATCAACATGTGCCAGTGTTCGGTCACATGAAACCCTAGCTGCGCACCTAATAATGCTAACCGGACTCTCAACCATTGCGTCCAGTCCAAGCGTGTTCAGCGTTCGGTCAACTATTTCAGACTCCAATCAACTCCAAATCGAAAGCCTTTGATAATGAAGTTGACTCCAATAGATCTTTAGGTTATCTCTGAGCTATCTAGTGCTAATTTTGACAAGTGTGCACCACACCTAAACACCTAGACTCACCTAGGTCAAGCTACTAGCTAGTTCGTACCCCCGTTAATAGCCAAAGAATAACAAAGTCTTAAACTACTCTAAGTGTCTCTTAATGCCAAACGACATAGAACTCGTCCATCCTTTGAAAACCCAAACAATTTCCATCGATAGGGTAATGAAAACCAATGATTGCCCAAGCAATCACCATTACCGTGAACTATAACTTTAATTGTCTCTGCAAAACACACATTAGTCATAATAATTTTACATTATCATTGATCATCAAAGTCCACTAGGGTCCTAGATGCTTTCAAGTAGATTTTTGTTACTTTAGTTTTATTTACTCGTTTTCTTCTAACCACGCTGGTTTAGCTTGTGGACTAGTTCTCAACAATCACAATTTCACAAGACATACATTGCGGTGGTGGTGGTTCTCTCTATCCTTTATTATTATTATTTTTTGATGAAACCACGAGGTTCTGTCTTGGAGTATCTTCAACGATCTCTTCGAATCGAGATTGAGAATATTTTCTGCAGACAAAAGATAGGGACAGGAATCAACCATGTGTGAAGATTGAGGTGGTGGCTGAATCCATTTCAACACGACGACACCTAGCATCCCCTGGCACTGGAAGTTCATTATTGTTCAAGGGTAGGTAGCCACTACTAACAGTGAGCGAGCCGGCCGCGCGCTAACAGAGGCACAGAGCAGACTGCGCCATGGCTGGATCCAAGGTGAGCGTTCACGTGCTCCTGGTATCGTACCCGGCCCAAGGCCACATCAACCCGCTGTTCCAGTTCGGCGAGCGGCTCGCCAGCCACGACGGCGTCCGGTGCACCCTAGCGGTGGCCCGGTCCGCCCTTGGTTCCAGCGTGCCGCCTGCAGCGCAGGTCGCCGTCGTCGCCATCTCCGACGGCTGCGACCTCGGCGGCTACGACGAGGTCGGCGACGTGCATGAGTACCTGGTACGGCTCGAGTCCGCCGGGTCGCGCACGCTGGACGAGCTCCTGTGCTCCGAGTCGTCCCGTGGCCGGCCCGTGCGCGCAGGGGCGAAGCCAAAGCTCGGAGGATCCGAGTGCACACTTAACACTTCAGTATATACCAAGTCGAAGAAAAAACTTATCAAAATGAAGAGTGCAGTATTTTTGATAATTAATATTAATAAATACCAACAAACTATTATGCAGTCCGAATACAATTGGCAATATACACCATTAAATTGACTCTTGATAAGTTAATGACCTAAAAAAAGGTCAATTAGATGATCCAAAATTATATGAAAAAAATTTAATTCACTAATTGAAAAAATGGTAAGAAATCAATTGATTACCTCTTAGTATTTCCACTTTCCAATTTTCTCGAAGCGAGCCACTACAGCTTCATTTGTAACTTTTAACATTTTTTCTTTCTCCACATAGCAAATGAGACTATTATTCAAGTACTCATCACACATACGATTGCGCAATTCTGTTTTCACAATTTTCATGGCTGAAAATATCCTCTCAACCGTAGCTGTGGTGACAGGCAATACAAGTACTAGCTTCAAGAGCCGATAAACCAAATGATAGGTAAGATGTATCCTTGTCTGTCCCATCGTTTGGGAAAGCTCAATAATTATATGTATATTGGCAAATCTATCATCTTAACGCACATCATCAGTATAAAGGAAAAGCTCTTCAATAAGATCCCTCAACTCCACATGATCAAAATCAGCAGGATATAATTTAGCTAGGCTTATCAAACTGTCCACGTTAAAATCATGAAATGAATCTCTTGGGTTGAATGCAGCTGAACATACAAGCAATTGAGAGGTAGTCTCATTGAAACGGTATTGGATTAACATTAACATTGTCATTTTGCTGATAAGAATCACTAGGATTGTTAGCATCATCTGGTGCTTTCTTTTTTAACCATCTACTTATAAAAGCGCCTGCAACATAATTTTTTAAAAATGTCAGTTACATCAATGCTTCTCATGTTCAAGATTAATTGACCAAACACAAATAACTTACTTGACATGATCTTATATTCCGTCAGCCGTCGTAATCAGGTAAAACTTCAATTGCAAAATGCCAAAACCTAACCCAGTAACCCTACAGTTCAATTGAATAAAGGAGGATCGATAATAATGGAGATAAGAGAGAAGGACGATGGTGCAAGGCTAATAACAAATACCGCAGATCAATCCGTGCGTCGTCGATGGCGAGCTATGAGAGCCGGCGATTACGCGTGCGGCGTGCCGCAAGCGCCCGGCCCCGGCGTCGCCTCAGCCTGAACGAGGTTGGGAACAGACGGGCGGGCGGGCGGACTGCAGTCACTCCTAGTCTATGCGCATGCCGTATGCGGCAGGCCGGCAACTGCTCGTCTGCTCGAGAGACTCCTGTCGTGGGCCGGCCGTTCGTACTGGGCTGTCGTGGTTTGCTGCCTGCTGGGCTTTAGTTTGCCTTGCGTACAGATTACAGACCAGACGGTGGTGCACCTAATAAAATCTAGGGAGTGCACAAGTGCCAAAGTTAAACCTCTAATCACGTGATTTTTTTTTCCTACCGTGGTGCACGTGCATACGGCAACATATATGTGGCTCCGCCCCTGCGTGCGCGTGGTGGTGTACGACGCGTTCCTGCTGTGGGCGCCCCGCGTGGCGCGGCGGCACGGCGCGTCGTGCGCGGCCTTCTTCACGCAGGCCTGCTCGGTGAACGTGGTCTACGACCACGCGTGGAGAGGCGAGGTGACGCTGCCGGTGGACAAGGTCCTGGCGGAGCTGCCCGGCCTGCCCAAGTGACTGCAGCTGGAACCGGCCGACTGCTCCTCGTTCCTGACGGCGAAGCAGGACAGCTCCTCCACCTATCTTGACCTCCTGTTGCAGCAGTGCCAGAGGCTAGAGGTTGCAGATCATGTCCTCATCAACTCCTTCTACGAACTGCAGACTGAGGTTCGTATATATATGATGATGATCCAAGTAGTACTAGTTTTTTTTTGAGAGTTTATTTACATATATACATATATATATGGGGTCTCTAGTTATATGTTGATACTGAAATTTGACAGGAAGCGGAGTACATGGCTGTAAGGTGGGGTGCCAGGACGGTTGGTCCAACCTTGCCGTCAGCCTACCTTGACAACCGCGTGCCGGACGATTCATCCTATAGTTTCAGCCTGCACGCTCCGATGACGACGGAGTGCAAGGCCTGGCTCGGCAACAGGTCAGCGCGCTCCGTCGTCTACGTCTCCTTCGGCAGCATCGCCGCGCCGGGTCCAGACCAGCTGGCCGAGATGGCTCAAGGCCTGTACAACAGTGGCAAGCCCTTTCTGTGGGTCGTCAGGGGCCCCGAGAGTTCCAAGCTTCCCCAAAGTTTCGTCAGCAAGGTGAAGGAGGATGAGAGGGTCCTCGTCGTGGCATGGAGCCCACAGCTGGAGGTGCTAGCGCACCCCGCGGTTGGCTGCTTCGTGACGCACTGCGGCTGGAATTCGACGATGGAAGGGCTAGGCATTGGAGTGCCGA
Source organism: Bothriochloa decipiens (assembly GCA_023333625.1). Taxonomy (NCBI): domain Eukaryota; kingdom Viridiplantae; phylum Streptophyta; class Magnoliopsida; order Poales; family Poaceae; genus Bothriochloa; species Bothriochloa decipiens. Next base: position 20,209,056 of record CM041629.1, on the reverse strand, counting down.
TGGTGGCCATGCCACAGTGGTCCGACCAGCCGATGAATGCCAAGTACATTGAGAACGTATGGAGGGTTGGCGTTAGGGCACGGCCCGATGTGGGGGGTGTTGTCAGGAAGGATAAGGTGGAGAGGTGTGTGAGACAAGTGATGGATGGGGAGAAGACCAAGGAATACGTGGAAAATGCAATCAGCTGGAGGGAAAAAACTAAAAGGGCCATGAGTGAAGGTGGCAGTTCGGACAGGAACATCGTAGAGTTCCTCAGCAATTTTGGGGTTAAAATTGAATGATATGATGGCGATGGCGGTCTGCATATAAACTATCATCCCGAGGACACATTGGATGTGTGTTTATATCTGTCATGATTAAGACGTTGATCCATTCCCTTGTTATTGGAATTGGTATTTCCTGTCCATGCAGGTCATCAGTACTTGGTAGTACGTGTAATAATACCTTAATAAAGATAGTGCATAATTTGAAATGAAGGATCCTTGATTGTATATTATGTTTTCTTTCAAGATTATGGAACGATTGATATGTACCGTCCAGCTCTTTGATTTTGTTGCATCTTATTCGATTTTCTTTTGCATCCATGTTTCCTTCTCTCTTACTATCTCGTTTTTGTACAAAATCGGTGAAGGATCTCTGGCAATGTACAAACCAATTGATCCAATTAGACCACACAATCTCATAAAACACACATTGTTTGTGTGTTCATATATATCTACGATGCGGGAGATCGATCAAGCCATCTCTAACAATAGTTTTTTTTAGCTCTAAAAATAGCTATAACACATTAAAAATTTGGATGTTGAAAATGAGGTTGGAGAAACGACATAAAACAAAGTTGTAGATTTTGAAAAGTTATATAATTTTGTAACTGACAATTTTTATAATTATCAAGAAAAAATTATGTTTGATTTTGTTATTTGTAAAATTTTAAAAATTTAAACGACCTCGATGGAGAAATGACCAGAACCAAAGTTCTAGTACTCAAGTAACTCAATGATATCTACAACTTTTGCAGTTGAAAACTTTTCTATTTGAATTTATTAATTGTCTCAAAATACTTATTTCAAAATCTAGAAAAGCAAATACGAGGAGAATGCACGCGAAATTATCATCTTATTACCATATAACTAGTGGACATGTCCGTGGGGCCACACAAGTGTGATCGATATATGGCCTTGTATTATTATAGAAAAGATAATCCTGAGATTGTAGGTTATAACAAGTCCACAACAGGGGGGCACGTGGCAGCCCTGGGCATGACCTGTGGAGGGCGGCGTGCGGCGGCGGCGCGGCGGCGGCGCGGTGGGTTGGGGGCGGCGGTGTGGTGAGGAGAGGGAGAGAGAGGTAATATAGGGATGAACCCTTTTCTTTATTAAGATTCAACGGTTACAGGACCCCTTGTATTTATTGTCCCGGGAGATTTAACCGCTAAGCAAACTCTAGCTTATCCTCTAAGCAATCAAGAGATCCTGCAGATCCTCAATTTCTATTTTATTTAATCTTTATTTCCTAAATCATCTCGGTGACGTGGCGGTCTTGCAGACGTGATGAAAGTCCCTAGTTTGGTTTTGAATAATTGATGAAACCTAAGGACTAACCTTGTTTCTAAGTGAATGATTTAGAGAAAGGTAGTCCATGCCAAGTGGAGCTCAGTGATGAGGCATGACATGAAGTTATGTAACCTAAGCATGGTGAAGATCAAGATGGGCTTGGCTCGATGGACCGGTTGGAAGTGTGAAGGGCAAGTTGAAGCTTGAAAGCGAAGGACCGTGCGACGGTGAAGCTTGGGTAAGACTTGGCGCCAATGGACCGACCAACGGTGAAGAGCAAGTAATATCGAGATCGATGGACCAAGACGGTTGTATGATGATGTGGAATGTCACATGTCATGTAAAGGCTTGGCAGTTGGAGGATCAACAAAATGAGCTCAAGGCAATGGTATAACCTATAGGGCCATTTTGTTTTGCACTCAAGACACCATAAAGGGTGTGAATGGTTTAGGATCGATAGCCAAACTATGAAGAGGGGAGATCTTCGGTATTTTGGTTCATGAGTGCCACTAGGTCTATTATTTCATGTTGATGCATTAAGATCTAGTGTGCTATTTGAAAACCCTTGAAAATGATTGTGAAAATTCTAACACAAAAGAACATGTAGGTGTACACTTGGTGGTGTTGGCACATTTGCAAGGGAGGCAATGTTGAAGTTGATTGTGATCAACTTGGAGAAGAGAGATGATAGTTCTTGGGTTGGAAAACTACTTTGATCTATTATGAATTGGATCATGTGGCTATGTGGGTTGTGTAGCCCTCTAAATAAGCTTTCCATAGAGTTCAAGATCATCGAAAATGGAGTTCGTAGCTAAGAGATATGCTCGTTTTAGTGCGGGGTGATGCTGGACCAGCGAAAGTTCCGGTGTGCCTTGATCGGAAGTTCCGGTCAGCCCAGCCCGAGCAATCGCGCGCCCCGATTCACTTCCGGTTCATGACTAGAAGTTCCGATGTAGTTCTGGTGGATGACCAGAAGTTCCGGTCAGGTGACCGGAAGTTTCGGTAGGCCAGATCTGGGTTGACTTCACGGACTGACTCGCGCACAACGGCTAGATCTGACACATACAACGGATAGATCTGGACTGACCGGAAGTTCTGGTGGGGCTTTACCAGAAGTTCTGGTAGTCCAATTCGGGGTGACTATATATTTGTTTTGGTCGGCTGTTGGGAGGTACCCTTCACCATTTTAACACTCTTGAGCATCTTTTGAGCTGAAATCCTCCCTCCCACTCATTCTCTCTTGCTTGATTGCGAATCTTGACTGAGATTGAGTGATTCGAAGTGCATTGCATGAGGTGATTCATCTAGTGGCACTTACGAGTCATTTGGCCGGTGGATTTCTTGTTACTCTTGGAGAATACTGCTCCTAGCCGGCTTGGAGGATTGTTGGAGGCGTTGGAAAGAGTTGATGATTGTTCTTGCCCACCTCCGGTGATTGATTTGTAAGAGGTTCTTGAGCTTTCCTCGGCGGAGTGCCAAAAGCTACTCTGGTGGAATGCGCGTGTCATTGAGTTACTACGCTTGAGAATGATATCTTGTGGTTCCCTTGTGAGGGATTTCCTTGCGAGGCAAGTGGCTTGCGAGCACACCGAAGAACCATCTAGGTGTTGATCGACACAACCGGTGACGTAGCTTGTCGGTGCACAAGTGAACACCGGGTGAACAAAAATAATTGTGTCATCCATTTGTCTCCTGGTGATTGGTTCTTCATTGATATATATATTGTTGTCATTGTGATTGATTGAATATCATCTTGGTGATTGGCAACATCTTCAGTTCACCGTCTGTATTGAAATTGCCATCCTACCTCTTGTATTTACTTTCTTATTTATATATGTATTGTGTAGCTTGTGTAGAATTGGTTATCTTGATAGCTCAATAGATTAGAAAGTAGTGACATAGTCTTTGTGTGACATAGAGATCATAATATATATTAGAATTGTCATTAGGAGGCTTGCTCTCAATCTAGGCTAGGCAAAACCACGTTTATGCCATTTGTTATACTAATCAAGTTTTGTCTAGTGGTTTATAGAATTTTTAATAGGCTATTCACCCTCCATCTAGCCATCTAGGACCTTACATGTGGCACGACGGGCCCGGGACGGCAGTGGCGGTGTTGGGCGCACCCTGTTCCTCTCCCCCCTAGGGTTTTGCATGGGCTCCTTCCTAGTCAACTGGATCATCCTCCTTTTGGGCCTCAGTTAGACCGTTTATTCTGCTTTGAGGGTAGGCCGGAGTTATACTTGTTACAAGGGTGCATGACAATATTTATAACCCAGATTTATAAAGCAAATGTGATGGAAAATCAAGTATGATAGCACATATCACAAATTAATATTTTATACCCCTTAGTGCTCTCCCTAAAGAATGAAATGTTTTGTTGTCCTAGATTCGATGAGTGAGTTTCTTCCACCATGAGGAACTAATGTAGCCCCCGCTGAACCACAGCCGAATATGTGCTGATCTTCATAATCCTATATATATTAGAATAAAAATAAAGGGAACATTAGAGATAAACGAACCTACAACCAACAAAAGGAGGTGGGTCGATGACAATGATGCACTCAAGAGTCTGACTTATCAGCTGATGGAAAGGTTTCAAATTGATAACGAAATGTCAGCATGTGTAAGGATCTTTTCTACCTTATGTAGTAGTGTTGGCGTAATGCATAGCCCTAGTGAACTAACCAAACTCTACCCAACTATATTGTAAATGAAATAACTCATCCAGATGAAATGGAGATAGAGGTGTTGTCTAAGCGCTCAGGCTATTGTCTAGTGATGCTAGTCATAATCCTTGCGGCATCATACACCACACATTCATTCTCCTCCCAAAAAGGGAATATCTATGAAAATGAGATGCCAGGCTTTCTTTGCCTTCAAGGTTTCAGGAAGCTATGTGTATATGGCATCATTTGGTCACGCGGGCTCGTACGACCAGGTTAGATCAAAAAATAGTTTTTGAGTAAATTAAAATTTAATTAAAAATAAATTAAAAACAAGCTTATTGTAGTGACGCCAGTGCTCAAATTAAAGGCGCCAACGTACGGGTTATCAGCTAGAAAGTTGATCGTCAGACGAAAAATTTTAGGATAGCTATCCTGCTCACAAATCACATTTAGCCCACGGGTTAATCGCTTATCAGCTAGAATAGTTAATGAAAGATGGTAGGTTATCAGCCCATTTGGTCATGCTCACAAATCGCAATGTAGGACTCTTAACCTTGGCGAAAGATGGTAGAATAGATATCCTGTTCACAAATCACATTTAGATTAGGTATATAAGTCTCAAATTAGAAAGTAGATTTATTTATTAACTTGATAATATCTTCCATGTAAAGTTTTGCTGATTTGTATAGTCTATTTGTAAGATTGAATATCAAGTCTTGTGGTGGTCATATGTGTTTTTTTTTTTCTCGAATATGTAAGAGAGATGTGTATCATTGTATTTAAGAGAGGAAAAAAGGTCTCGTACAATTATACCCCTACTCCGGATCGAGCAGTAGGAGAGTCTGAAACAAGGGTTTTCTCTTCAATAAAAACACACACTGGTGAGACATGACCAACACTCTAACTGCCTACTACCCTGTCGCTAGAGCTGGACCTAAGGCATAAAGCTTCCGTGCACCCGCAAGAGAGGACCTGTAGGCTGTAGCCTAGTGGCTACAAGAGTCTTAAGTAGCATATTAGGTCCGAAGTTGGACTCCCATGGGAGACACTCGAGGATTTGTTGGATCAATCTTCGGAGAAGTTCATATGGTTAAGGTGTTTATGTGTGTGCATATAGCCATATGAGTGAGTGTGTGTGTTGTGACCATCCATATCACATTCTCATCTGTCCTGTGCAATCAGCAACTTTGCCCTTTCCTCGTGAGTGTTCACCGGAAGATCATCATCATCTAACTCTATATGAATATGTGTGTGAGATGTTAGGTACAAGCATACGACAATGTTCATGCAATAGATTCAATGAAGCAGTGGCGGATCCAGGATGGGATCAGGGGGGCTAAGTAGCAAAAATTTTGGTTGACAATGAAGATCTAAGCAGCGATTTATACACGGAGTGGGCAATTTCTATGGCTAAGAATAGGTAACTAATATAGAGTGGGCAAAATATACATGCAATGCATGGTGGCATGCAGATTTACACATGGCAAGGGGCTAATTAAGGATGATTTAGAGGTAATGCTATATTAATCCTATTGAGATTTGAGGCTCACGGGGGGCTTGAAAGTCCTCGGTTTGATTTTGGATAATTGATGAAACCTAAGGACTAACCTTGTTTCTAAGTGGATGATTTAGAGAAAGGTAGTCCATGCCAACTGGAGCTCGATGATGAGTCATGACATGAAGTTATGTAATCTCATGGTGAAGATCAAGATGGACTTGGCTCGATGGACCGGTTGAAAATGTGAAGGGCAAGTTGAGACTTCGAAGCGAAGGACCGTGTGACCGTGAAGCTTGGGCAAGACTTGGCACCGATGGACCGACTAACGGAGAAGAGCAAGTAATATCGAAATCGATGGACCAAGACGGTTACATGATGACATGGAGTGTCACATGTCATGTAAAGGCTTGGCGGTTGGAGGATCGACAAAATGGGCTCAAGACAAAGGTATAACCTATAGGGTCATTTTGTTTCGCACTCAAGACACCATAGAGGGTGTGAGTGGTTTAGGATCGATAGCCAAACTATAAAGAGGGGAGATCTTCGGTAATTCGGTTCATGAGTGCCACCATTCGACTCAACTCAACGTTTGCGAATCCAACGGTGTATAAGATGAAGGCTATTAGTGCGGTTTTGACCGACGGCCATGCGCGACGGCGGACGGCGGCGAGGGTCGACGGTGCGTCGGCCACCACGGGCCATGGCGGGTCGCAAGGACTAGCCTACCGGGTACAACAGGCCAAGGTGACTCGGATTAACCAGAAAACATGAAGAGATGTTGGCCGGAACGACGACGGTGATGCATGCCGGCGAGCAGCGGCGTGACCCGTGACGGCGGTCGGCCAAAAATCCAACGAACCCTAACCCTAATCGATCCCATAAACTACACCAACCTGTTCTACTCATGCAGGCGACCACGATGCGCAAGATAAAGGAGGGAGAAAGGGGTTGCTGGTCATGGCGGCCATGTTCTCGAAGGGGGAAATGGTCGATTCGACCTCTACCTTAGGTCATTGGGGCAGGGAGTGTGCGCATGGTGTGCCTCGCACCACGGCGGAGCTATTGGCGAGCTCTGGAAAGAAAATGGCAGGGCTGTGAGGTGCGGTGACGATGCGAGCTTTGGGCGGCGGCAATGGCGGGTTCCGCGTCCGCTTGAGCTCGGGGAGGGAAATACGAGGCGAGGAGGGGCGTCTAGTGGTCGTGGGTGGAGAGTGAAGGCGAGAGGCGCGGTCGGGACGCATTGAAGTGAGCCAACGGCCGGAGGGCTGGGCCATGGCGTCGGGCTTCGGCGTGCGCGTGGCGCGCGGGCAAGCGATGCGGGACCGGGGCGAGGGACGCGTGGGCGAGCGGTGGGGCCAGGCCGAGTGCGGGGACGAGCGGCGCTCGAATGGGGAGGCAAATAGGGGGCAGCGTCGTCGCCCGGCGTACGGACGCCACGCGGCCAGTGTCGGCACGGACACCGTCGGCGCGAGGAAAAAGAAGAGAGGGAAGCAGGAGGCCGACGGGTGGGTCCCACTGCGTAAAGATTCGTGCAGAACTGATTTACTCCATATTTCAAAAATTAAGCCGAATTTGAAGAAACTTTGAAAAGATGAAATGTTTCTCTCAAAGAGTAGAACATTTCACTTTGAAACATCAAAGCCTAATTCTGCCTAGAATTTGAAATTCAAAAATAGGGATTTAAAATCCATTTAAAATTAAAATAAAAACATTTTTTATAAATTGTTTTTGACATTTTTGACCCACTTCCAAGCCTTTTCATGAAATGCTCCAAAAATAAATTTTGCTCCAAATAATTTTCTCTATAAATTTCATTTAACACTCAGCCCCAAACAAACAACCTATCACATAGCTCTAGTTTAAATCAAAGCAAACACATATTTCATTTTATTATTTCATGTAAACAATGACTATGAAAAAAGATGATTATGCTTATGATATGCAAGATAATGCATGCTTAACACCATAGGTGTTATAATCTGTTACTCAAAGTACAATGAATAGTTGCAGGAGTACTTTGGGTCCTCATTAATTGCCGGTGCATATTTTGCTCACTGGCATCAAATGATAAACTAATGGAATGATTTACACAGGGTTGTACTAAAGCTGATGGTACTTCTCATGGTGCCACACTAAAGGCTTTGTTGAAACCCTAAGAAGCTAAATTCATCGATTATGCACTATTTGTGATTATCATAATTTTGTGAATTTCTTTTCTGTAACTCTCTTTCTCTACACAGTACAAACTCATTGCTGCGATTGGCTGACACCAGAAGAAAATACCTTTTTGTTGTGGTGGGCTGGGATGTTGGTGGCCGAAATATTTATGTTCCTTATATTAAAAAAAACGAACAAAAACTAACATGTGAATAAGTGGCCATAATCACAAACTGACCCTCAAGGAATACCAGAAACTGATTATGTGCTTGATGCCTCAGCTGAGCTGAATTGAGCTGGTCCACCTCAGCAGTGTATAGGAAAAGCCAAAGACAAGATTTCCCAACATATTGTCAGCAGAATGTTCCACCTTCAAATTAACTGATACAATGGACCTTGCTTTCTTCTTGTTCTTCCATTCAGAAACACCATCAACACACCTCCTCTTTTAAGTATTCAGATCAATGGATAACAAGAGATGTCATACTCTTTAATGCGGTGTGACATGTAGTTCTCTGGCATGTTCCAGGGAAAAAAATAGTTAACGAATCAAATTAGGATTTTGGACAGACAACATTCTCATGTCTTAAGTGCCTATCAACCAAATAAGCACCTCGTCGTGCTTTCTTCCAAAAAAAAAGACAGAAAAGAAAAGAAAGAATCTGGGAATCAGAAAACTCCCCTTTGCCCCCGCCACACCGCCCCCCCCCCCCCCCCCTTTAATCTATTGAAAAGTACCGAGACAAGACAAGAATGGTATCCTGAGACAGAACATTTACAACCCCTGAAAGGCTCGGCACATTCGATTACATGTTTCTATGTATAATTTGATTCTGCAAGTTACATTTCCTACTCTTTGTGAATGACTGACGTATCTGTGCATGTTGCTTTATATTTACATGACGGCCAATCTGATTCCTGGAAACTGTGGGACCACAAGGTGCTCCAGCGACCCAATCATCCTGATGGCTTCCTAAGAAGCTTCTGAATTCCTGTACGGTGCAGCAAAGCAAACCCATAATGTACAAGCCTGTCAATCAAATGCCACGATGCACCGTCCTCAGCTTGATATCAGTTGCAGTTCTCAAAACCCTTTCATCTATCTATTTTATCTTCTTGGAAAGCTTTGTCTATGAAATCTTTGAAGCATGTAGTACTCTTCAGCTGTCTACTTTATCTTCTTGGAAAGCTTTGTATATGAAATCTTTGAAGCGCCTGGAATACTGTTTTGGATCAACTGCTGAAATGGATGTTGAATCATATTGAAAAGATTTGTAGGCATGCTCTAGCCTTTTGCCAATGTCATAATCTTGAAGTATGTCTATAATCCCAAAGTATAATATAACATCACAGTACTCCCCAGTTGGCTCTCCAAACACATCACTATCATTCTTTCGGATCGTCAGTTCAGCTCTTGACAGCATGTTTGCTCCAAGTTTAATTTTTGACCACCTGCTCAGCCAAAGAAAATTAATAAAATTACTGGTAGAATGCATGAACAAGTGAGTACCAATTATCACATTAGAAGGCTGAAGAATGAGTTAACCCAATGACAACCTGGGTTCTGGTACACAAAGTGACTTTTTTTTTCTTTTTTTGAAGCAAACACAAAATGAATGATTAGGAATCTACAACTAGGATTTTACTAGAACCATTACCTATTTGGATCAGAACGAAAATGATCCCTGTCCCATCTTGAAACGCGAGGTGTTGCAGATTTGTCACCATCAACGTCAATGGCACCTTCAACGAATGCAAATAACAATGTTAGGATTTTAGCTTTCAACAAACCTGCAGTCTGCAGATGCAGATATGTCTTCCTTACCTCTAAAATGTACACCCACCAATAGGCTGTAATCCATAATCTTCTCCTGCTCGAGGAACTCACAGTCCTTGTCCACTTGCCTGCTTTAAGATATTTAACATATCTAAATTAGCACAAGGGTGGAAGTAACAAGGTTACTGATCACTCCTTAGGTCATAATGACATGAGAATCAGCATAAGATATTCACACCTTTGAAACTCTTGGTACCATTGTTTCTGTAACCGGAAGATAAAGTTAAGATCAAGGTCTTTCAGAGTTGTGTACTCATCAATCTCTGCTGGTGGCTTCTCAGTTATACGGCCAAGAGATGATCCTTTCAGATCAAATCGCCTATGGATAGTATGATCAGAGCAGAACAAATTTCCCATTATCACAAAACGAACCTGAGTAGTAAGTATGAAGGACACATAAAATCAGCCAAAGAAATGATGCTTTCAGTACTAACATGTTCTGTCTGACAATGACAAGTATGAGGTATTGGTATGTAAAATTGTGTGTTTTCAGTGTTTAGGTATCAGAGTTCCTGGTGAATCCACTTGCTATCAGTTTTATATCTCGGTAAAACTATATTTTCTCTTAGTGAATAATAGCTCCTGCTATCCATTTCCAAAAAAGGAAAAATAAAATAATAATAGCAAGAATAACTGGATAAGTGACGAGGACGCAACAGGCCATAATATAATTTTCTAACCTTCTTCTGGTGTGTGCCAGATTTCACACAATGTAGGCCAAAGAACTTTGTCACTAAGGTATCCTCAAATGCACGGACATGATTGTAGTAAGCTTGAAGCATCCCCAGAAGCATCTGTGTGGTAATAGGTAATTAATGCATTCGGAACAAAACTTCTGCCTATATAAGAAGCTTAGAAAGCGTTTGGAAAAAGACAGCAAGAGATATACCTTTACTTCAGATTTCTTCATTGTTTTTATCATATAACGATCATCATTCGTCAAGTAAAAGAAGCTTCCACTCTTGCCAGGGGATGAGAGCTCACGAAGAGCATCATCTCCACAGAGGGACAACATATAGTCAGCTGGGTCAACCTTGAACAGCTTACGGAGTGTCCTGCAATTGAACAGATTTATATGTTGATGAGCATAACGCCATGAAATGATTAAGAACATATACTATGCATCATTATCATGGGAGCGATGACCAACCGGAACACCTTTGGGCAGTAATCCTTCCATTTGAAATCACAAGAATTGTGTGGAGGGGTATATTTTGAGCCTTCAGGAGGGAATTTTGTCCACACTTTCTCTTTTGGATCAAATGCTGATGATTTCAGGTCCAATAAAACTTGACCTTGCCTTCCTACTGCATGCCTATTCCATAAAACACATTCAGGAAATAAGGAATTTATTTATGTTGTCAGAAAAGAATATGACATTCTAGAGATAAGAACAAATCATCTCACCTAAGAAAACATATGTTAAAAGAATTAGGAAACTATTTGCTGATCTAATATGTAGCACATTCGCAAGATTACATAAAGCATGATTGATAAATAAATCAGGTAATGTATAGTTGTTGTCCTCTTGATATAGAACTACAGTATTTCAGAAAGCAGTCAGTCTAATATAGTGTCATTAGTTTTTCAACTATGATAACAATTCTTAAGGCAATGCTAAGCCTGATACACAACCCTCAATCATCTGTTTACTCATCAAAATCTGGAACAGAAAGTTTGAAGCCCTTACTCCACACTACAACTCTACAAGGCTTTACTGATCAAATTCTCAATGCACGATGGCAAAATTTAAGGCATAATGCGCTTAAATTATCATAGAGAAGGGGATTCATTGCTTCCCCAGAAAGTAGAAATAAATTGTCACAAATAGCCAGTATTAAGGCTTAATTGACAATGTCATAGCGCAGAATATTTTGGTAAGTATGTGAGATAATAAATGGGCATTTTCAAGCTCATCGACTAGTAGGTCACACAGAAAAATCAAATTGATAATAATCATCACGGCCAAGAATAAAGAAATGCACCTGATCCCGAGCTGCAGATTGAGCATTAGCTCGTATTTCTTGTGCCCTCTGGCAATGGTCACCCCCTGCTTCTTGGACAGCCGCAGGGGCGCGCCGTAGGGCAGGTGTGGAGCCAGAGCGGGCGTCGGCGTCGGTGGTGGCAGCCCCCTTCCTTCTCTGACGCTCCGCCGTCTCCAGTCGTCCCCAAGCTCGCATTTGACCTCCCCGTCCGACCCCCAGTAGTGGGAAACGAGGCTGCCTGCCAAGCCATTGCTCCTGCCAGACGACGAGCTCCCGTGGCCGCTGACCGAGCGCATCAGCCATTTGAGGGATCTCAGAGACGTGAGCGCTGACTGGGCCTCGGTGCCGGAGCGCACGCACTCCGGCAGGTCCCGTGCGAACACCTCCCTCGGGTCGCGCGCCCGGGGGGAGCCGCCCGCCGCCGCCGGGGACGGGTAGTAGACGCCCTTCTGATGGACGGCGCCGCCGGGCGCCTCGCGGCCCCAGAAGCCAACGTAGAGGCTGCCGTCGGCCCAGCGGAAGGTGCCCTGGCCGCGGGGGCGTCCACCCTCCCATTCGCCGTCGTAGCGGTTGCCATTGGCCCAGACGAGCGCGCCGCGGCCGTGGATGAGCCCCGCGCGCCAGCCGCCGGCGTACTCGGTGCCGTCGCGCCAGGCGTATCGGCCGCAGCCGTCGGGGAGCCCCGCGCGCCACTCGCCGTTGTAGCGGTCGCCGTTGGCGTAGCGCTTCTCGCCGGCGCCGTGCTCCAGGTTCTTGGCCCAGACGCCGCGGTAGGTGTCCCCAGCGGCGCCGACGTAGGTGCCGGCGCCGTGCATGAAGCCGTCGAGGAACTCGCCCTCGTAGGTGGCGCCCGAGGGCCAGGAGAACCTGCCGCGGCCCGTGGCCTTGCCCCGGCGCCACTCGCCCTCGTACATGCAGCCGTCCGCCCAGAGGTACTTGCCGGCGCCGTGGGGCACGGCGCCGCGCCACTGGCCCGTGTAGATGTCGCCGTTGGCGAGCGCCTGCTCGGCTTCGTCGGCGGAACAGGAGCCGCTGCCGCTGCAGGAGGGCGCCGCGTCGGCGGCCTCGGGGTCGTCGCCACCCGCGGGCGGCGGCATCGGTGACACCCGGCCGGTCGCGTGCCGGGCGCGCTCGCGCATTGGCGGCCCTCGCCCCTGCCGGGTGGTGGTCGGGGGTTGTCGCCTCGCCGGCGTGGCGCGGGGTCGCGCGAGGATGGATCCTAGCAGCGCCGGCGCCCGCGCGCCCGCGCGCGGCGCGGCAGCATTGTCGGTGTGGGGAGATCGGGACAGGGAAGGAACGTTGGAGGGTCAGGAGTGGAGGAGAGGAGGGACTCCCTCGGAGTCGGAGGGTGGAACGTGCAGCGAGGTGCCCTCGTGTTTTCTGTTTTCCCCATGATTTTCTATTCTGGAATACTACTATCGCCGGATCTGTAATATCATAATCCTTCCTTGCGAATAATTCCATCGTACGCCTTGTTTAGTTTTTCAATTTGAGACCAAATTCTGCCATGTAAAAAAAAATTTCTCATCATATTAAAATATTGGCACATACATAAAGTATAAAATCAAAAACTAATTATATAATTTAATTGTACTTTGCGAGACGAACGTTTTGAGCCTAATTAGTCAATGATTAGATAAATTTTATCAAATACAAGTGAAATGCTACAGTGTGTTACAACACTGAATTTGGCACACCTCAATTCAGGCAACTGAACATGACCCTATTATATCAAGGTGTCAACGGCTAAATCTTGCTTGGTTGTATTTATCAATCAATCAACAAAAAAGGTTTCTAGCTGTTGGATGATACATATTTGGGCTAAAGACTACACCTGGATTGATTCTGAGCATAAAAAACGTTAGACAAACCGATAGACCTAACAAAATCTGATTTGTGTTGACACAAAGACAATTAGCAATTTATTATACATTTGTTCTACAGTCAAACAATGTCAAAAGATTTGAAGTGTTATGACAAAAAGATAAATAAAAAATCAGAAAAGTAACAATTTACTTGTACTAGTGGGTGGTACACAAGTGTTGCATGAAATCATCTTGAAATTCAAACACGTATAAAATATATAACAAGGCATTGTATAAGTCATTTTAAAAACAAAATCAGTAGCATTACATTAGTATATACCTTAGAGACATTACTTCTATTGTCACAATAGTGTCTATATTAAAAAGGACAAAATGACTTATAGTTTGAGACGAATATAGAATATTATTGAACTATTGTTAGTAAAACCACTCCACATGGCGGATTGTATTTTTTCTTCCCGAAACTATGGCCGATTGCATTATAGCAACAGGAAGCCTAAGGGAAGGCAATGACACGTTGGAGAAGGCCTTAGAGCTTGATTGTGGTATGAAACTGGTGGTACAAAGTAGGGAGGAGTTTGGAAAGACCGACAAACGTAGAAAATTACCTATATTCAAAGGTTATTAGAAGAGACAAACAGAAAAGCAAACAAAGCAGTTCAGCAAAAGAAACGCCAAGAGTTGCTTATATATATAAACCTAAAAGGAGCACTAACACAAAAGCTAGCTCTCTTGATGATTACCACGGATAAGTCCAAACCTAGGTAAGCAAACCACTGAAACAAAAAGCTAAGCTAGTCCAAATGACACCAAGGAGGAACGAAAAGAGGAGAACTTTTGGCATGGACTTGGTGCTTCAATGTCTCCCTCACCATTCACCAATCCTTAGATATGTTCCATACTGAAATTGTGCCTGTGCATATATAGGATCTTTAATTTATGCATATAAAAATGATTCGAGTCCAAAGCTTACCGCACAAACTGCATTTGATTGCGCGTCGTAGTCTTTGTGTACTGGAACGGAACGGTGCCACTGCCAAGCGCCAACTGCTAAAGCAAAGCACGGAGGACACGGTCGGGTTACCCCCGGGGTACGCCATGCTGATGCTGCACCGCGGCAAGAGACGGGGTGGCGGAAAGGGAGAGCACCCGCGCAAGGGCAGCCGGGGCGTCGCTGGTTGCCGCGGGCACGGCCGACATGGGTGGCCGGCCGGGGGGCCTGGAGTGCTCCGTGCCGCGCCCCACGATGTCCCCGGCCGCCCTGTCCCGCCCGGCGCCGGCCTTTCGCTCTCGCATTAACCCGTGCCGCGACGCCCCCGTCGCAGTCCACGTACGCACCGGCCGGAGCTGAGTGACGGACACTCGGACAGCATTGTCGCTAAATTGTGCGGTGAGCGTGCCTTCCTATGAACACATTTCAATATGTTTTATTATAAAAAATAAATTTTAACATGTTTTAACATAGATCATAAGAGACAAATTTTTTCAATGAAAAGACAAGGATAAATAAGATGTGTGTTGGCATAAATCACAAAAAAATAGATTTAACATGTTTTAGCACAGATCAAGTGCATCGAACAGACTAGCCGTCGCAAGAGAGAGAAGACTAATTTCTTGCAACAAAAGGTTAAGAAAATTGTTAAAATAAATTTGAAAAATACGAGGATCAGCGAGCAATTTCTTTTGCGAGGGTCGGAGGAGCGAGGACCAATGAGTCTCGTGAGCGGCGCCCATCGACAATACTTATGATGACTTCGTCAAATTTTGAGATCTATCTACTAAGTCTTTTGGATATTGCATTACACGTCTAATGGCGTGTTCTAAAAAAAGTCTTTTGGATATGTTAATTGGGATACATATGTTGTATCTGTATGCGTTTATAGAAGTGAGTGTGCTCTATGTATCATAAATTTTCTAAAAAAAAAGAAAAGTTATTTCGTGAAAGCAACGTTTTCTGAATATGAACATGATATCTAAACGTAAAAAAATGGTCTATTTAGAGCGGAGAGAGTAGTACTGTATAGGCATCATCAGGAGTAGCCTTCAATTGTCATGCTATGCATAAACCTGTTTATTCGTCAACTTTAGCAAGATAAGGAAGACCACCATGACAGGTGTATCGATTGAGAGGGATGTGAAGCCTAGCCAGCTCCTAGTTAGTGTAATAATGACAAAATGGCTTGACGACGACCCGTTTAGAATTTTAATTAGGGTTCGATTGAGAAATTTGAGACAACAAGATGATTGAGCAGCTTATGTTGTTTTGTTGTGAGAGAAAATCACTATACCATAACTGATAATGTAAGTTGATAAGTTCAAGCGAACGTGCTTGTGTGTGCTATTGCGTGGGCTAACAAATAGACCACGAGAATGGAAGGAGAAGGCGAGAACCACCATTTATTTAATCATGCTACATCTAAAATCTCATGCCAAATCAAAAGAAGGATAGTATGAGTAACAGCGGTTCACGAATCACAAGAGGGCTGATACGTTTGGTTTGAACTACGTACTGAACTTTAGACCCAATGATCTCTCGGACCTGTGACTTGGAGATTTGGAAGGGTGCTTGGTTTGAACAGAATAGAGAAGAAAAAAAAAACCCCACATCAGAACAAAAAAAACATATCTCCCAAACACAAGAAAAAGATAATAGGGTGTGCATGCGTGACACTTTCTATAAACTCAAGCTGTACGTGTGCTACTCAGCAGAGACTAGGCTCTATGTCATCTCGATAAATTATTCTTAAAAAAATCAATAAATTCTTCCTTTGCTTTTTTTATAGAAAATATAAATCTAAAGTGACCTTACCCAATCAGAGGAAACTACTTCATGGAGAGAAGAAGACACTATATACGTATCATTTTACCCACAAGAAGAAGGGAAGTTTGATGCTATGAGGACTAGACCAAGGCCAGTTTTTGTTCCTTCGTCTGTGATGTGTGATGCCAATGTGCCTGTCCATCCTACCATATTATCATGTGTTGTGACACTGCCGCGTCAGGCGTCACCTTCTCACTAGTTGCGGGTGGGCCCTAATTAATATCCTCTTTCCTAGGATTCTCGTAATCTCATATGCCTATGGAGCCGAGGATGTGCGCTTGGTTAAGCTAAAACTGTCGTAGTAAACGTCGTCTGAATATGCACATTTTTTTTTATTTTTTGTTATAGGACAATCTTGTGCTGAAAACATACCTATGTTTAGGATGCTTGCCTTCCTGAGGACAGTCTGTTGGGCTCATGTGCATCCCTCTCTCTGAAGCTTGCTTGCGTGTTTATTATTAGCTCGGTCAGGCTCGTTACCGGCGGGCATCAGGGGGTATGGTTGCTCTAAGCTAGCAATTGCTAGCTTGAGCCTTAAGCTGCTGGTGATGGATCGCCAACCAGAACTTGACGCCACTCCTCCTGAGAGTACGGATACGGTTTGTGTCTGTGATCGTCTTCTCACAGACCTGATTAGAGACTAAAAGCATACCTGTCAATCGAATTTGTTGTAAACTAAAAGCACTCCCGACCTCTAGGTTGATTAGTGGCTGCGGCGACCAGCCACTTCGATCTTCTTTGGCTATTCTGTAGCATCCTCGAGATGGCTATATTATTCTACCTGCTCTTAAGGGCTCATTCATTTATTCTAGGTAACAATTCCCCGGGAAAATAGCTATTGAACGGGTGCTCACCTGCGCTGGGAAGAGTCAAAGACCGAAAGAGAAATGATACGCAGATCTTTTTGTGAGCGTGTATTCGACGAAAAATAAGCTCAAAGAAATGGGCCCACCCACGTTTGATTGGCCGGTTAGCGAGGCCCCATACGTCACCTACCACAGTACCACCCCTGCTGGGCCTCGGCTTGGCCTGCATGTAACATGCAACAACCTCGACGTTTACGTGCCAGAGTTCTTGTCGGCTCGCCGTCATATTCATTCGTTACGTGCTACGAAGTAGTAGTAGCCTAGGTGCAATGCATGGCAGCGAGCCCGCGCTGCTGCTGGCCTGTCACCGAATGGCAACAATAATCGTACTACGTACTGTACTCGTGTGTGTATTCTACGCTCGCGTCCATTGTGTGTACGTACACGCGCAGCGCAATTATACCAACCAACAAGCACATAACTCACGGACGATGGTCACCCTATATGGGCCAGGCCAGGCCGAGTGCGTCGCCCGGCACGCCATGGCCAGGCCGAGCTCGTGGTTCGCACGGCCCAGAAACAACGCCCATTAGAACTTTGTGCAGGGCTGGGCCGACTAGGAGCTCGGATCATTTTTATATTCTCGTTATAAAAGAAACAGAAGGCAGTGTTTATCGCTGCCTTTTTAACTTCTCGATTTTGATTCGATTCGATTCGATTGCTGGCTTTGCCGCTACTCACCAATCCTATCCCCACTCGATCGAATAGGCTGTTCGACTCGATCTAAAAGGAAAACTCCAATCATCAATCAGCTAATCGCTCGTAGGTTTCTCGATAATCTTGATTTCCTAGAGAGTATATAGGGTACTATCTCGAGCCATGGAGGAGTCCCGCGACACCAAGAAGAACCCGAGCCTCGCCATCACCGTCACCATCACTCGATGGGCCTCGCCGCCGACCTCGTCATTGAGATGCTCATTAGCAACACTACTACCTAAATCAGACTATTTAAATGTCTCTTTAGGTAGACACCAATTTTTCTACTATCAATATTTGCTCTCAACTCCAACAGTGCTACCTAAAATAGACCACCCAGATCCATCCTTCTAGAGAATGACATACGGGTCCCATGCGTCATTCTCTCCTATCTTTCTTCTCCATGGATGAAGCCACTAGACGGGGGAAGCAGGGGAAGTGGATGCGGCGCTGGGGGAGCTTCAGTGGATGCCCACGTCAGGGAGAGCAGGACGCGGGAGAGAGGAGGGCCGCCGTCGTGCCACAGGAGCAGGGGCCGCGGGGGAGAAGAGGGGCACCGGTGTGGAGAATCTTCGGCGGCGGGGAGGAGAAGCTACGGCGGCGGGGATGGCCGCCTTGCGTTGTGCCTTGCGCGTCTGCCGGGAGGCGCGTCCACTGGGGGAGGCCACTGCAGGGAGAGGTGGCGGGCGGGCAACGCGGGAAGATCCGGTGAAGGGCGTCCGACGGTGAAGGGCGCGCAACGACGAGGACGAGGCGCAAGGTGGTGGGGCGGTGAGCAGTGGTGGGGAGGGTGTCGTCGCTGGAGAGGTCTGCCGCCAGGATGGCTGGCGCGGCGCAGGCGAGGCCGGGCCACCAGGGAGGCGCATACACTGGCGGATCACGTGTATACGACGAAGAGAGAGAGAGAGAGGGCGCGTGGAGAGAGAAAAAACAGTTGACCACTTCTGTTGGGCCAATAGGAATTGGTAGAAGAGGTGAGGATTTAGGAAGACAACAAATTTGTTGGGTCTAGTAGGTAGCCTGTTAGAGTGAGATTTTTACCCCAACTACCTAAATATAGGATAGGTGGCCTGTTTAGGTAGTCTATTGGTGATGACCTTAACACCTCCAAGCTGTTGATTTATGTGCTGGGGGAGGGGAGAACTCGACCCTGGTTGCTGAAGCCGATGAGTATTTAAGTCTGGGCTGCTATTGGGAGTGGCCGTCGTTCATTTATGGCTTTTATACTATCAATCTAGATATGAAATATACCAAGATAAAAAATGTTATGATCTTGAAAAGTCAAATCATATCATATTCGGAATGAAGGGAGTACCTAGATGATCTAGATAACCCATGTGACCACCTTTGTCATTAGACTACTTATCAAGAACCTATCACTGTCTCCAAGCATCCTACTCAGCCTGATGAAGCCGATGAAGAGGAAGACGGCGACACTGGAAGAGAAGGCCTGAAGGCACGAAGGCCGAGCTCAAGGTTATCTAGGCTAGGCTTCATTGACTTAATGGGGTTCAATCGTTATTTTCTCTGAGACTTCGGCCCTGCGCGGCCAATGAGGAGGGCAAGCCATGGACCCTTCATGTATCATGAGAGAGCAGAGAAGAACTCAAACTTGGCTATCATCCTGAACCGTGCCCGGTGAGCGACGGCGATGACAGACGACTTCCAGCGTTCGGACCTTGTTTACAGTTATCGTTATAAAGTTTCGATCGGTGGCACTAGTACCAGCTCCACCCTTCATCCACCCACTTCCGCCAGTAATTTTTCCCCAATCTATGTTCAACAAACATCGCGATCCCACAACTCATTGGATCAAGGTTTTTGATCGTTAGTGAGCTACTATTGTCAAAAATCTCTCATTAATTCCTAAGCACGTGATCTAATTTGTGGCTAAATCTCCGACTCTAGCAATGCACTCATACTTGATGCGATGATAGATGGCTAGTACGGTCAAATTCTAGGCATGCTCAAGGACAACAAGAAAGGGATGACCGCCATGCAACAAGACTTCCAATCGATGGAGACAGAGATGCTCACCTAGAAGCTCGATGTCAATAACAAAGTGAATAAACTTGAGCATGCCGTGCTGGATCTCGGCGCTTGCTTCGACAAGGCTCTGGGTCAACTGCTTCCGCAAGCCCAACTCATCGATCCTTCAGCCTCCGCTGATTCGGGCGTCGATGGTGAAGATGATGTCATCATCACACAAGGAGCGCTATCACTTTCTGCATCGATCAAGGAGGACCACTTCACTCCTACAGACATCAAGATGCTGAGCTCTACCCACCTGGAGCTTCACCCCGTTAGACCGTAGCATGAAGGCCTACACCATTGCCCCACTCAACCTCCAGTTCAAGGTGCGAAATATTCAGATCCTCCACATTCGTACCCTACACATCTGTATTATGCTCATGGTGATCCACGCTTTTACCAACCTCATCCACCATATACACTGTTTCCTGGTGTTGAGTTCCACAAATTTGATGGAAATAATCCCAGGCTGCGAATCAAATGGTGTGAAATATATTTTGATATCTGTCAAATTAATAAGTCTCTTTGGGTCTGCCTTGCAACCATGCGCCTACCAGACTATACAAGACTATCAAATCCATGCCCTGGGACCAATTTGTGGCAACAGTTTTTAACTATTTTTATAGGGATGAGCATAACCATCTTCTTAGGCAGTTCTTTCATGTGCACAAATGCCATTGATTATGTTGAAGTGTTTAGTGATGTACTTCATCAATTACTTGCTCATGATCCATCTTTTTCACCCATTGTTATAGCCAATAGGTTTGTATATGGTCTTTAGAAGGAAATTAGAGTAATAGTTATGATGCATAAACCATCGGACCTGTATACTGCTTGTTCCTTGGCATTTTTATAGGAGGAAGCCCTACAAGATTCTCCAATCAGGAGGCATGAATTAGGAGTTCATCCCAGAAAGACTAGTCTAGAAGATAAGAAGATCATGCATCATACTCATCCCAAGAATCATGATGACAAGCTATTGATTGAGAATCATAAGAACAAAGCTGGAGAGGACAATTTATTTGCTCTGAAGAAATTCAGAAGAGCCAAAGGTCTTTGTTTCAAATGTGGTGAGGAGTGGAACCCCCAGCATAAATGTCCCAATGAGGTTTCTATACATGTAATCGAAGAAGTCTAGCAGTGCTTACCTAAGGATGACACACCCACCAATCCTATTCCACAAGATGATTCAGATTTTGGTGATGACTTAATGGCTTTATCATTACAAGCCATTCAAGGTGTGGAAGGTGTTCAAACTGTCAGACTAAGAGGACATCTTGATAATAAAGAAATGATCATGTTATTTGATTCTGGGACTCTCACAGCTTTATCAATGAAGATTTGGCTCATTCTATTAGTGATTAGCAACAAATACCTCACTCAGTATCAGTCAAGGTAGCAAAGGGTGCTATTATCAAATGCACACATCAGTTGCATCAACAAGTAGGGGCATTCAGGGGCACATTTTCAAAACTAATTTCAAGATTATACCCCTTAGTGGTTATGATGCCATTCTTGGCATGGATTGGTTGAAATTACACAATCCTATGGAAGTTGATTGGGATGAGAAATGGCTTAAGGTTCCATTGGGCAACCAAACAATGAGGTTACAAGGTATTATAAACCAAACTATCATTGGATCTCCTATTAGCCATGATCAGTTACAAGCTATGACCAAGTCATAATCTATCTTGTATTTTGTTCAATTGCAAGCTTTGGAGAAGACTGATTCCCTCCTCTATCTTGTACAAGATCAACAAGCAGGTGTCTATGCTACACCTCCAAGTTCTTTACATCTCGTCTAGATATTCAGGCTATTATTCATCAGTATGAAGATGTTTTCAGTCCTTCAAATTTCTCTCCACACAGGGCTTGTGATCATCATATACTTTTGATTGAAGGGGTCATTTTCTTTTTTTTGAACTTTCACCGGGGGAAACTTCCCACCAGAATATATTCAAAAAAGGCCCAAAATGGCAGATTTACAAAATGTTTGAGGAGGGGGAAATAAAAAACAACAACATCAGGCCCTAGCACCAGGGCGAAAGTGGCAGAACCACAAGAAACAAGAGATCACTAGAGAGATGCTGAAACTACTACACCAAACACGAGCTCTTCAACAATGCCTCCAGGGAGGTGAATGACGTTGTAACATAATCATCGTGAGCCAAGTGGGAGCTTGGCAGGCTTTCGCCCGAGCCATGTGCCGAGGAGGAGTAGCAGGAGCAGCTACAAGGCTCTTCAACAACGCCTTCAAGAAGGACAATCTCGTCGCCGGCTCAGATGAATCCGAGTTAAGCTTTCGCCCAGAACCTTCACCAATGCCTCCGAAGACCCACCCGCGACTGAAGGTGGTAGCCGGTCTCCGCCACACCCTGCGGAGCCTATAGGACTCCCCCGCAATGATGGGAGGTGCGCATCGGCAAACGTCGAGCCTGAAGAAGAGAGGATGGGGTCGGTCGCCTCCACTCTATGTGGAGCCATAGAGGACTCGCCCGCGACAAAGGGAGGCGCGCACCGATAAGCGTCCTCGCCATGGGGGTTGTCGGCCGCCGCCACACCGCACGGAGCCGCGCTCGTACTCGCCCGCGACGGTGGGAGGCGCGCACCGACAAAATTCCCCTCACGTGCCGGTCGTCGCCACACCGCGCGGAGCCATACGGACTCGCCCGCGATGGAGGGAGGCGCGCACCGGCAAGCAATCGCTCGGACAAGGGGAGGTGCCAGTCGCCGCCACACCACACGGAGCAGCTCCCGGACTCGCCCGCGTGGTGGGAGGCGCGCACTGACACCACCTGCACACTGTCACCCAAGAACTTATCAAAGCCGACGTCGTCGCTGTAGCCAAACCATGTTGTTCCGTCCCGAGGGGGGAAGGCACCCACGAACACGCAGCCCCACCGCTGGCAAGCCCGCGGCCAAACAACGCGAACGTGCCGCGGTAGTTGGCCCCTGCAGAAGAACGGCGCGTTGCCCCACCGTCGGCATGCCCACGGCCGAACCGCGCGCTCCGCGACGCTGCAGTACCACCCAGGTGGAGTCATCGTCGCCCGTAGGCCGCAGCCACACAGGTGACCGCCGAGTAGCGCCCAGCTGGCCGCCACTCAGCAGATCCGGTCGCGGAGGCCCAATTCAGCCGCCAGAAGCCGGAGGCTGCCGGACAAGGTGGCCGGCCATTGCCGCGCTGAAATTGAGTCCCAAATTAAAGATATACTAGACAAAGGTTGGATTCAACCTAGCACAAGCCCTTACTCCTCACCTGTGTTACTAGTAAGGAAAAAGACAGGTGACTGACGACTACGTGTGGATTTCATACGCCTCAATGCCCTAAGAGTAAAGAACAAATACCCCTTGCCTATTATAGAAGAGCTCTTGAAAGAATTACAAGGTGCTCTCGGTGGTTCACTTCCCTTGACCTGTAACAGAACCGTACGTGGACCAGCTACTGTAGATTACGACAATCTGCTTGTCGGTTATATATATACGTGTGGCGACTGTTGAACCACATCTCTGCTAGGTAGTCTGCTGCGGTAGCTATAGGAGTATTACTATGCATATATTGTTCTATTTAGGGACCGTATCGGCCGGTATCCATCTAGTCCGACTTTTCAAAAGAGATTATTCATGGTCTACACTATTTTAGCTATACACGTAATATTAATATATCACCCACAGGCCAGCAGCGCAAACTAAAAGTCTAAAAGGCCAGCAGCGCAAACTAAAAGTCTAAAACGCTTACGTACCATGCATTTAACCTTGAATAAATTGAATTATATGCTGAACGCACGGATGTCAACGATAAAGTCATAAACAATGGAGATGTCTAGTTTCTAAGGGCGTCCCCAACGAGATTTTAACTAGCTAGCGAGATTATTTGTTTATACTATTTATGAAAGAACTTGCATGAAACTAACTCACTAGTAACGAACAAAGCGCTATGTTCGCACAACTCATAAGATTATATCTTCCTCTCTCCTCTCTGCGTTATGCATCTCTCTACTTCTATTTTCTTATTCAGTTTTGTAGCATGTTGCTAGCCACTTGTTCAAGTCCATTGCGGATGCCCTAAATGTACGGAGACTCTACTTGAGAACTAATTAACTGCTGCTGCTATCTATATATGCACTCATCAACAAACAAATGACTGAAGCTAGCTCGATCGACCTGCGTGGATGGCGCTCGCTTACCAGCTACCTCGATATCCATCTGAATAATTGACAAGGATACTATATATGCATACACGTTTTGTCAGTGTGGTATGTTCGTTTTCTGAAAGGGAAATGCGGTATTTGTCGTGTGTGTTTCTTCTTCCCCTTTTCTAAATGGCCGCGACGTGGCGTCCACATCCTTCACTAATCATCATATAGTGGTCTATATATCTAGTACATATACATTTCTACGATCCTGTCACCTTCACTAGTTAAGCTTGTTGATTGACTAT
The DNA here is from genome assembly GCA_023333625.1 of Bothriochloa decipiens. Classification (NCBI taxonomy): domain Eukaryota; kingdom Viridiplantae; phylum Streptophyta; class Magnoliopsida; order Poales; family Poaceae; genus Bothriochloa; species Bothriochloa decipiens. The sequence goes on along the minus strand of CM041629.1, from coordinate 20,184,676 downwards.
GTGAAGTTTCTTCTAATTCTGTATATTATATTTGAAGCTTGTTGATTGACTATGTGAAGTTTCTTCTAAATTCTGTATGTTATATTTTATATTCAGTTTTAGATAAACGAGGAATAAGATCTCTAAAATGCACTATATGAGGTTGAGTGAACTTGATATTCGTGTGTAATTTTATTAATGCACGTGGAACTTAGATCTAAGAAGCATGATCATGAATATAATATGAGCAAATATTAAATATTTTTGAATATAAGATGAGCAAATATTTTTTGCTCCCACGCATGTGTAATGTGCTCCTCATTGGAAATATCATTTATACACACCTAATAAACTTTAATTCTTCTCTTTTAATATTTCTCTCTTGTGTAATGAAAACTAAACAAGGATGATAGATTGTTTTTCCGTCTGAACAAAAACTTTTTGCCCGCCCAGCATGTGAAGACGACGACTCTTAAGGTTTTGACTCCCGTCGTGCTGCTGCTGCTGCTGCTTTTTTTTTTTTCTGGTGACGGCACTAACGTATCTCTCGTGAGCTTACACTGACCGTGATGTTTCACCAAACAGCCAAATCACGGAGTCATTAGTTTTGACTAACATCAAAGGCATTATTTTATTTTTTTCCGGCCGGTTACTATTTCAAGGGCTGGCCTGATCAAAATCGTAAGAGACTGAACATTGATTATTTCACCTCGATCAATAAACTAGACTTGCTGAAATGAGTAGGTTTCTAAGTTAATAGTTTGCGTTGCCTTAACTCCAGGTCGTTTAATTAGTCATAGTCGTGGAGTGACAATTATTGTTGGACAAATACCAATTCTTATATTAACAACAAACTAGCTTTGGTTTTTTTTTAACACGCAGAAGAGTTACATATCATTATATTAAGAAGAAGAATAGGGTTTAGAAACCCCTTACAACACCACACACACACTCTAACACTCTTCACAAGGCACAATCTGTCTCTCTAGATAAAGGACTGACCTGAGGGCCTTGACCACTAATAGGAGCAGAGAACTCACCATTGGTTGGCTCTAGAGCAAAGGCAGACTCCAGAGGTGTAGTTCGTCCTTAACTACAGCTAAATCCCTATTAATATTAGGTTGAATCGAATCCCATCAAACGCACATAATATGTTACGATGGCTTCAAATAGATCATGCTCCTAGAATTGATGAGCTCAGAGAATTCAGGATTCCACCGGCAGGAGAATACACGTATCACTGTATGTGAGAGAGACACATTTTTGTTTCAGGGATGCACACTACACGTGTCACATCCATCATACATCACTTGTTTGCATTTCCTTTCTCCATTATAGTCATAATATCGTAATGGGAGAAACATTATATTATTACTCTACATCAAGATCGGTGACCACAAATGCATGATTTTAATATAATATCTAGTCCATGGATATGAGATCAGCAATGATTGAAAAAAAAAACCTTGACAAAATAGTGTGGCAAGAGCCGGCAGATGATCGGTTGATGACAAGCACATGGGTATATATGGAAGCCTTGATTATTTCAGCTTGATTCTTTCAATCTCGCCAGTCGAGACGATATATATAGGTTGAAATTCATTTCAGATAGGTGAAATAGGGTTTAACTTGAAAAATGAATCAGATTCAACGAGGTAAAACTTTGGGCATATGGTTACGATTACGACGTTCGAAGGATCAAGAAGAAATTAATGATCCGTGGCCCTTACAACCATTGTTTGGGTATACTATATTTTTTTCTGAAGTAATTTGTTTGTTGTCTCCACCAATGACATTTACAACCAAAAAAGAACTCCAGATAAGAGTTCATGCATCGTCAGAAAAAAAAATGAAAGCTAAGGCAAAAGTGAAGAAAAGGGAAATAGTAAAACGTGCACGTAGAGCCTCGGTCGCTAAGGACACTCATTACTAGCTCTAAGCCAACTTCTCCAATAATGCTAACTTTTAGAGCATAACTTTTAACATAGAGATGGCCTCACATGACACTCTCATGTAACCTTAAAACATGAGCAAGAGCTTAGCTCTTGATCAAGAGCTACCTTTTTTTTTCTCTTTTTCTATTAAAACTTGATTGCTGAAGTTGCCCTAAGGCTAGTCTTTAATTAATGTGAGTTCTAAAGGAGTTTCATTATAATTTCACACTGTGACACATCAGAAAAACCTGTTGAGTTAGCAGGTTAATTATAAAGAGAGAGATAAAGAGTTTCATCTAACCTATTGTCATACAGTAGTTACCAACACAAAAACTGACATGGCAGTCTTAGTAGTAAATGTGTGATGAAAGTCCCTATTATGATTGGCCGAATACTAAAATTTCAAACGGCTAATCGGGTAGTAATAATGATTTGTGGGAGTATCAGAAAGGAAAGCACAGAAAAGCTAAAAGTAAAATGTATTCCATCTGTTCTAAAATGTATTCCATATGTATGTCATTTTAGTTTTGCGTTGAGTCAAATTTCTCTAACTTTGAGGCCACTATCATATAAATGCACTATCAAGATATTTTCTATGGTAATTATAATGAAAGTAACGTATTCATGTATTTTTCTATAAAATTGGTGAAACACTTAAATAAGTAGTTGGATGATGGAGATGCTCTTAGAATTCAGATTTGGATGATGGACTCAATCGATTTGTTTTTTTGAAACATATTGCACACAAGAAGTCATAGAAAGAGGTGAGAGGTTTGCGCTACTTCTTAGTCTTATATAAACCACAGTATGCGGCAACTTGGCTTGAAATGTCAACTGGTCTCATCTTAATATAAACCGCAGTTAATTACGCATAGACTAGTAAGTTGAGCATGTAATCCATCGTAATACGGCATGTACAACAACTAGTCGGTAGCCGCGGCACATAAGTTACTACTAGTAGCACTAGACTGACGTACAGTACATACTAACCAAATACGGAGTACTACTAACCATTCGTAACCTAATAATAAGTTAAATTAAAGCAGCATTACCAGCCAGTGGGGTATACTGGTAGTATCAATCCTTGATTCTTAGTTCTTTGGCTTTTATAAAATAATAAAGTACTTTAATTGCTAATTGCTTAGCACTAAAATTATAGAATCATCTATCATGCAACGAAATGTAAAAATATTGTCTTATTGTATATAATTTTTTTAGTCAGATATATCATAACCTAAAATCCAGATTCAACACTGACTAGTAGTACAAGGTTATTACTTTGACAGCACCACCAGCTGCCTGAAACCACACACAATGCCTCGATGGATCCATCGGTCGCCGTGCATTAAAGGCAGAAAAGACCTTGATCGAACCGGCCCCACCAGTCAGTAACGAAAACATCACGTTATTAGAAAAGAGTTTCTTTGGACCTTTTCTCCCGCCAAAATAAAGCAAACGAGAGCCACGCGGCCCAGCACGCCGTCGACTTTGACCGCCGACGAGCTGCGCCTGCGCTAGCTTCTGCTACTCGATCCCGGGCCTCCCATCCCATCCTGTCCGCCCAGGCATTGCCCTAGCTCTCACGTCGGTCAAACCTACCATACGTAACCCTCCCAGCCATGTCCACACGGGGACGATCTAGTCGATATATGCAGCCATCAGCCCAGCTAGGCCATCGTCCAGTCATCTTCTAGCTCCTGCGATCGTCCTAGCTACTCCTATCATCGCCAGTGGGTGAACCGGACCCTGCGTGCTACGACTAGCTACAGGAGTATACCTACCATGGGCGGCGGCAATGGCTGCCTCCTGTGCGGGGCGCTCCTGTCACGGCGGCGGAAGGCGCGGCTGGTGCTGTGGGGCGGGGAGACCAGGCCGGCCGGGCACGGCAAGCTGGCGGGGCAGGTGATGATGGAGGTGGCGGGCACCGTGGTGTGCCACGCCGACGCCTTCTACCTGGGGCGCCCCGCGCCCGTTCTGGCCATCGAGGACAGGCTCCTGGGCGGCGGCACCTACCTGGTGCTCCCCGTGGACCGCGTCCCACAGGGCTACGACGCGGTGACCGCCGCGTCGCTGGCCGCGCTCTCCTACGACAGGCACGGGCGGGCTGGTGGCGGCGCTGGAGGGGGCGGCTCGGCGTCGCCGTCCATCGCGGGAGGGCCCCGGAGCCCGTTCGAGTACGTTAAGGGCGACGACGGGCGCACGGTCATCAAGGTCACGCCCGAGTTCCTCATCGGGTGCATCACGGCCAGCGGCAGCGGGGCTGCCAAGGACAAGGACGGCGGCGAAGGCGAGGCGTGCGCCCGGGCGCTGTGCAGCACGCCCGAGCTGAGGAAGCACTACGAGCAGCTGGTGGGCGCCGCCAGGGGCCGCGCGTGGTCGCCGCGGCTCGACACCATCAAGGAGCGCAAGGGCAGGATGGGGATGGGGATGGGCCTCGTCGCGGCGATCAGCCCCGGCAGACTGTCGCCGGTGGCCGTCGGCAGGCTCCTCGGGCTGGTAGACGCCAAAGGCGAAACCACCAGATAGCGATCGATCTCGCCATCTCGGACTGTAGGAGTAGTCGCCGAGCAGCCGCTCGTCACCAATTGCTTGCAAAACAGATCTGATGATCCGATCTCCAATATGTACAACTCCATGCTACCTTTGCATGGTTCAAGCAATTGGATGTGGATCGATCAATTGATTCTTGGAGGTCTCGATGGATAGATAGTTGAGTCGAGTACTCACCAAATAATTGTGTAAATTGTCAAAAAATTGTGTTTGTTTGTAGGAGGAAATTAAACTGTACAGATTATCTGGATCCGAATGAAATACAGAGCAGCTAGCATACATTGCCTTGCGATTACATATTTGCTCATATACAATGACTATGAAAACAAATGGCAAATTTTGCTATAGGACACCCCAAAAACGTGGAATTGGCTGGCTCACACAGTAAACCTGCTTGTTTGCCCAGTACTATTACAAATTCTTGGTTCTTTGCCCGTGGACACCGTGCCTATTAAATAAGATTTTCCATCCATTGCTGAGGGATCTTGTTGAGAAGAAACTAAGCCTGAAGAGGAATGTGACTGCAATGGCTACCGAGCTCAAGCATGCCCGTTACAGGCTTGCTTCACAGGAATTGTTGCTGGCTCAGGGTGAGAGAAACGTGACTGTGTGGACGATGTTGCCCTTGCCGGCCTGGGTTCCGTTGTGGTCCGGTTCAACCACTTAAACCACAGCGTTCACCCGTCAGCCTGTCTTCCTCACTTGCTTCTTCTTCCTCGACGGTGCCAGCTCTTTCTCCCTCTTTGTTCTTCTCCTCTAGCAGAAACCCTAGATCCGTCCCCATGGCATCAAGCTCCCATTCTACCCCTTATGCCTCGCCTCTCCCTGGCTCCTTGTCCGTGCAGCCATACAAGGACCCTGCAGGCTTCTTGCCACTGGTTCCTTGCAACAAGTGTGGAACCAAACTCATCGGGCGAGTGTCACAGAAGCCCAGCAGCAAGGGGAAGAGATTCTACAAGTGTCCACTACTGGAGCATGTAAGATTTTGTTGAGTTGTTGTTGTCTCAGTGAAAGATTTGGGGCATGTGAGTTCAATTTTCATTGCAGTGATGTTATTTGTAGACCGATTTTGCTTGTGGCATATACATGTTTGAAGAATAGTATGTGGAGTACTTGGTCAAGGGAGGCTACATTCCTCGCGGGTGCAGTCAGATTAGAGGGCCAGACCTCTTGTCGCTGGAGGTGGTGCAGGTTGGCAACGACACGGAGAGAGCTGGCGGCATGGGGAAGGTCTACAATGGTGTTGATGCCTGTCACAATCTGTTGCAGAACATTGTCGTTCATTTGAAAGATGCAGAGGGAAAGCTCGATCTTTTACTTGATGCCCAGACCAAGGTTGAGAAGCTAGGAGAACGGCTGCTGCTAGTTGCTGTTGCTAAGCTTTTCGTTTTAGTGCTCGTTTTGCTGGTTTTATTGGTTAAGTGAGAGCCTCGCATGTATAAGCGTGGTTTGTATCAGCTAAACATGTATCAACTATTGTAAGACTCGGTTTGTAATGGATTAAAGAAGCGTGTTTTGTAGTGGATTCAGCTAAACATGAATCGTGTTGCAACTTGTCATACACAACAAACTGTCATACATGACACATGTCCATACACATAACATAACAATGCAACTTGTCATACACAACAAACTGTCAAACATGACACATGTCCATAATTGTTGCATTACAGAACTAGCAAATCACATGTCCATTACATAACTAGTTCGACATAACTAGTTCACATTACAGGTCCAGTACTGATAAAGATCTAGGACTACACAACACAATTCATAACTGCCATCACAGGTCCATTATCAGCTTCTTCTTGCTCACCCTCTTGCTGGGAACATCATCTGGAATGGTCACTGACTTGCTTGGTCCCTCAGTTGCAGTCACAGTCTTCTTCTTATTTTCCGTGGTTGTCTTGGAGATGGTCACCTTCTTCCTTTTGGCCAATCCTTCAGGTGCATCAACCAGCGCCCTTTTGCGGCTGTTAAGAAGCACAAACAATAGAAACTAATTTAAATAGAAAGCAGTATTAATTATGGAGAAAATAAAGTTCTTTCTCATATACCTTCTTGTGTTCCCTGTTGGGCTGTTTGTCAGTGCCAAAGTTGGGTTGTTTGTTAGTGCTTGTACAAGTGTCCCACCACTAGAGTGTGTGCCTTCAATCTGTGATTGCTGGGTGGACGCAGTGGTTGCTTGAGTAGATTTCTTAGTTCTCACTCTCTTTGGCTTTGGTCCAGCTGGTGGTGGTGCATCAGAGTCATATACTATCTCATTGCAGGTCTTCATCATATGACCAAACTGCCCACACCTCTTGCATTGCATCTTCCTTCCTGTCGACCCACCCTCTTCACTACTCTTGATCCTCCTGTTTCTTGGACGCCCTGCAGATCTCACAAATCAAGAAGGCCACAATTTGAAGCCCATCTCAACTTTAGGCCACTGACTTCTATCTGTCATTGGGTGTATCACATTGTCATGGTGTCGGTGTTAGGAACCCGGGGGGCGTCCTAAGCCAACTAGTAATCGTATGTGTGTGTAACCCGTCCGGATGGGTGATGCAAGAAGAACACAGCGATTTATTCTGGTTCGGGCAAAGAAGGGCCCTACGTCCAGCGGGGGGAGAAGATTTGTATTATCTTGCACCTAAGTGCTTGTACAGGGGCGGATACAAGCGAAGAAGAGGATTCGAGGGGGGTCGAGTACAGAGCGAAGGAGTTATTCGGAGTCTAGGAGTCTGCCTAGGCGTATGTTCGGTTGTCGTGAGATCGTTGTCTGGAGTCGTTCTCTTCTGAGTTGTTTCTATTGGGTCTCCTGGCGTCCCCTTTTATAGGCCAAGGGGAGGCACAGGGGTACAGATGTTCTGGCTCGATGACGCGGTGGTGACGTCGCGGGTCGTGGTGGTCAACTCGAAGCCTCTGCAGGGACGTGCGTTGAGCATGGCTCGTTCTGTAGCGGCATGGCTCGGAGTTGACAGCCGTCCTTCGGAGTCATGGTTGCTGACCGGCGAAAGACGTGATCCCTGTAGAGGACGTGCGAGTTCCCGTCGGGGTCGTATCGGGAGTTGTTGGCGCGGCTTTCGAAGTCGATGAAGGTTGACCGGAGGGCGTCGATGCGTACTCGAGGCCCCGTCGAGGGGTAGCCTCGAGTGTAGTGGTTGAGCGGATAAGATCGAATCGAGGGAATCCGACGTCGGTCGTTTGTCGTGTAGCGTGTCGAAGGGAGCCTCGAGCTGTCTAACAGCGCTGGGTATGGCGTAATAGTGCCGTGCAGACCGATGCACGTCCTCAGTATGGGCAGTAAAGCGGGATTCAACCGCTGTACGGACCACTGTGCGGACACTATAGCCATACGATTTGACGAGGTTAGGTAGTTTTGTATTAAATGCGCTATCGGACGCAAAGGGAGTTGGTCGATCGAGGGAGGGCTCGACCCTCGAGGTATCAAGACGCCCATCCCGTCGGGGGCCTCGACACTTGACGCGGGATCCTCCCATCTCGAGCGATCATCAGCCAGTGACGTTAGTGTCTTGTCGAGGGTCAGATGGTGACGCCAGTGATTCTGTCGAGGGTTGCGGCTGTACTCTGTTGTGGGCCGGCCCAGTGTGTATTTGCCGATGGGCCTGGTGGGTCGAGGGGGTACGGCCTGGTCGCGTGAGATTAATCTGTGGGCAAGCTCGGGGTCCAACCGAAAACAAGAGAAGGTTTAGGGTATCCCTTCTCTCGGTAACCGACACATGGGCTTTCTTGAACATAGCAACAGAATAGTAGTTATCTACATAGTCCTCCACATGTCTGTTGTGCATAGAATTGATGAGACACAGTGCATGAGTACATGGTAGACCACTAATCTGCCACCTCTGACAACTACATGTCTTGGCCTCAAGGTCCACTGTGTGTCTCCAAGTTTTTAGTTCCTTTGTAGTACCTTGGATCTCAGCAGTGTTGTTAGGTCCCCTATGTATGACATATTGTAAGTTCCTACTCATTGCATTGAGTTCTTTAGTGATGTGAGGCAAGATCTGGTCTCTCCACCTGCTTGACACTGTCTTCCTGACATCTTGTTTTTCCATTATCATTTGCCTTATCCTATCCATCAGTGGGATTACAGGCAGTCCCTTCTCATTTCTAATCCAACTATTGAATGTTTTGGCTATGTTGTTAGTAACATAGTCACACTTGGATGCATGAGAGAACCTCCATCTGGTCCATAATCATAGCTCTTGGTGAAGCTTTATTCATTATGTCAAAATGATGCTGAAAGTGCTTTTGGCTATAAGCCCTGCTGGCTGGCCACAGATGTTTCTTGAACACATCCCCTTTGTACCTCTTGTTGAAGTTCTTCACAAGATGCCTCATGCACTCTCTATTCTCAACCCCATTGTGGAATACAGCTGCAACTCCCTTGTCAATTCCTTTGCCAGCATCTGTACAAATCACGAGTCCAGGAGGAGACCCAATTGCAATTTGTAGCTGCTGGAAGAACCATGTCCAATTATCTGCTGATTCAGACTCAAAAACACCATAAGCTATTGGAAAGAGCCAGTTGTGTCCATCAACTGCTGATGCTGAAGCTAATTGTCCTCTCCACCTCCCAGTTAGATGTGTAGAGTCAACACCATGGAAAGGTCTACACCCATTCAAAAACCCCTCAACACAACTCTTGAAGGCCACAAACATCCTAGTGAACCTCATCTTCTTGCCATCTTCTGCCCCATCAATCACCACAATGCTTCTAGGATTAGTTCTCTCAACTTCAGCCTTGAATCTGAAAGCATCTTTAAAGCTATCCTCCCATTTTCTCTGTATCTCATCTAGAGCCATTTGTACTCCATCCCACACCACATAATAGGATAGTTTGATGTTGTACTTGTTCTGTAAATCTTCTCTAATTTCTGATGCTCCTTTTCCTGGTTCATCTCTAAGGATATCAATAGCCCTATCCTTCACCCATGCATTGTTTGCCATGTAGTTGTGCTCCAATTGGGATGTGCTAGCACAATTATGCCTTGCAAGCATCCATTTTATCTGCACAAAACACATATACATCAGACAAAACAACAACAATCATCATAAAAGAAAAAAATTTCAGATTACTAAACAACAACAATCATGCTTACTAAGTTACCTACCTGCCAAGTCCTCCCATCCTGCATTTGAGAAGCATGGATCCTCCACTTGCGCTTCTTCCTCCTGGTGTTGTATCCCTTGCAGTATCCTCTATATCTTGTGGACTCACTGTAAGGAGCTGCCATTTCAAATTCATTAATCACTGCCCATTGTCTGAGAGCCCTCTTAAAGGTGTCCCCATCCTCAAATGTGACACCAAGGGATATAGTAGGGTTGGCTAAATTAGTTACATGCTGAGAAACCTCACACCCAGCCTCATCATCAACAAACAAATCATCATGATGCAAGGCGTCAGAATCAACAGGCTCTTGGTCACCTTGTTCTTGGTCAGACAAGTATTGCTGCTCATCATTGATGCCAACATATTCCTCCTCAGCTTCATCCCATGGTTCATCATCATCAACAGCTTTTTTGGTTCCTTTTCCCTTGTTAGATCCATCAGATTCAGCAAAGCCATCAGATTCAGCAGAGCCATCAGAGCCATTCGGCTGAGCCTCAATAGCAAGCAGAGAGGGATGGGCACATGCACCAGCATCATCATCAATAGACAAGCTCTGACTATATACCATAGGAAGAGTGTCATAGAATTGCACAAACAGAGGCAGCCTCCTTAAGTCCCAATAGTTAGCAATAGCATTCATCAGAGTTGCATCAGTAGTTAGAGTGGTATAGCGTTTGGCATGCTTGTCGTAGAATGTCAAATTGAAGCCCTAATTTTTCCCACAAGACAACCTAGGTGCTACATCCTTTGTCAAATCCATCAAATTGATAGTGTCCCTATCCAGTACGAGTTGAAAATCTGCAGCTGCGTGAGGCACTTTGGTACCATCATCGCAATCCTCAACATAATCTAGGACCCGAACTGCTACACGAAAAGCAGAACTAATGTCCATCCTAAAAAATGGACAAGAACAACATATGAAATGCCTAAAATTGGTCACACGACTACTTCTATCCATAAATCGACAATGAAATCATTCCATCACCAAGCCTGCCCATGTCAATTCAGTAAGGGTGAAGAGGAGGAAAATGCATACCCGTCAGGAACCCATGACAAGTTTAGGCCCTTCGACGGCGAGTCAATGCTCGAGCGGATCTGCTTCAGTTTCTTCGCCGCAACCATCTTCACGCATCCATCAGCTCACCGACAGGAACGACGACGACTGAGATAGGGCAGGAACGACGACGACGGAGGGGTACTGGCGGCGGCGGCGGCGTGGGATTCGGCAAAGAGAATGGGGATTAGGGATTGAGGACAGTGGAGACGGTGCCGCCTGGGTGTGGTTCGACCGCCCGAATCTGGTCTGGTTCGACCAACTCGAATAGCCAGACAACAGGCCGGTAAGGGCAACATCATCCACGCAGTCACATTTCTCTCTCCCGGGAGCTGGAAAATCTTATTTTAATAGGTGCGGTGTCCACGGGCAAAGAACCAAGAATTTGTAATGGTACTGGGCAAACAAGTAGGTTTGCGGTGTGAGCCAGCCAATTCCATGTTTTTGGGGTGTCCTACAGCAAAATTTGCCAAAACAAATCTATGAAACACCATATAGCACAGGACCGTATACCTCGTGTGACAGCCTCATGCTCACTCATTGCTGGTTTGGATTCACCGGCTTCAATCGTGTGTGTACTCGACGGTAGAGCCTAGAGACACGTGTCCAACAATCATATTAGGGTGTCGAACGCGGGGTGCTAAATATATGTGGCAGGTTATTTTTCTCAATGGCCTACTTTGGATTTTGAATGGTGATTGTGGTTCAATTAGCACTCGGCAAAGCTTCTCTTTATCGAGTGTCCGATTTTTGGCCATCGGCAAAGCTTGAGGCACTCGACATATAGTCTAGGGGGAAGAATGTGTGCTCAGCCTTCACGACTCACGAGCATCCTTTGCCGATGCGCTAGTTAGGCCTACGTCTTTTTTGAAAGCCACACGATGGTACCAGAGTATGACGGAATTGAAGAGTGTGGGAGCATGTACTCTTAGGAGCAAATTTAACTTTACCCGCAATCGAATCTAACATGTCGATCTGACTTATTTGTTGAGCAAGTTGTACCCAAAAAAAAAGGTTGCGCCTTGATTATCAGCTAGCAGGTAGCTGGTAGCTGGTGAAACTAGTAGGCCGATCGAGAGAAATTAATCTGACTTGTTCTATAAATTTAGCGGCCGGGCCAGGCAGCCTAATAACCTAGCTAATTTCGTTTTATTTGTCTCTTGGTGACTGTCGACGCATTAACCAGCCATCATATAAGTTCCGGCGGCAGTTCAAAATTTGTCCCCCTCAATGCCTGTCTTGCTGACGTGCGGGCCCACCGTACGTCCGTCTAACTATCTTGTTTCCATGATATGTTGTCCGGCCGTGGCCCCCGATGTAAACAACACGTATATATATTATATAACTAATAAATTGTAAAATTTCAGTCAGCCGGCCTTTTTTTTCCGCCCGACGCTGTGCCGTGTCCGTATCGAGTATGGATTCCACGTTGCTAGGGAGATTAGGAGGTGGGAAAGATAAAAACATTATATAGGGTTCCCAATGTATATTTTGTTTAGGGATGTGAAGCCGCAGCTTGACATTGATCTCCACTTCGTAGCGGCACCAAAACGTCGAGCTGCGGCTTCACATTCCTGTGCAGTGGCAGGGCACTCCTTGCATGGTGGTGGTTGTGGTGGTGACGATCAAGCATGATAATTCGGTAGATCAAGTGCAGATAATTTTGGTCGTCGGTGCCAAACCTATGCGGCAGAGTGAAAATCAATGTCAGGCAACAACATGAGGATCAAGCAATGGCTTCAATTCACGTCCCTGTGAGGCGGGCTCACATCATTGCGTGGGGGTGGTGCTTGAGATTTATAGTTGACGATGAGCATGAAGACTCTTTGTTTTCTTGCATTAATTGGTTGTTGCTAGCCTTGTGCATTCGATCCATGAAGATAATGGAGACTCTTGAGTCCTTTTTACATTGCTTGCTAGCCTTATTTATTTCTGGAGAAGTGGAGCACTACCGTCAAGTGGAGCAGCAAAGAATCAATGAGAAGCACTCCGAGATGACGTGGAGGGAAAGCTGATGAGATGACGCAACAATATGCCAGAGAATTGGATAGTGGATTTTAACTTTATATGAGTTTAGGATTCAGGAAAAATATAAAATTAGTTTTATTAGCTTCATAAAAAATGATATATCCATAGATATTATGAATCTTATTAGATTTTAATAAAAATACTAGAGAGGAAAAATTACTTGCCACTTTAGATTTTCATCCGATCTAATCCCAAAGTAGCTCGGTTTAGGTCTAGAAAAATTCAAATCTTTCCGTGGAAGTGTGGTCTTTTCCGGTTCTTTTTTGTTTTTCCTTCCTCATCACGTTGGATTCTCTAAGTGACTTTTTTCCTTCTATTTTTCCTCCCTTTTTTGTTGTAAACAAAGAAACAATACAAAACCAAGAGAGGTCTCCGGTAATAATGATTGGGGGATAGACCAATCCTTAGCACACCGACAAAAACTTACTGAGGTTATGATGCGTAAAAGAAACTACAAAAACTCATATTGAGTTATAGAAACACATGAGTATAACAAAACTAAAACTAAATATTTTTATGCACTTTGCAATTGAAGGAAAAATATACCAAGATGTACTTTAATTTGATATAGGTTCGATATGATATTGTTGTTTAGCATTGATTTATGATATGGATGTGACTATCATCACAAAATAAATTATACAAGCATAAAATATTAGAAGATATATATTTAAAAAGTAGTACTTATTATTTTGCATAAATGTTTAATAGTTTTTTATTCCCGTTGCAATACACGGACATATTTGCTATATATATATATATAACAAAAATTAAACAACAGCGCGGTCCGCTGGTTCCATGCTTAGTCAGCGCAGTGGTTTCATTTCATTGATTGATGGAAGCACGTGTATGTATGCTCCGTGATAGATAGAGACGATCCAGTCTCTATCTAAATTAATTATTTTTTAAGACTTCCGTGCTTAATTAGGTCGCCGGCGGCCGCATAGTTGCGCCGTATTTTACATGCACCGTATATATTCCGAATTAGTTAGCTACTAGTACGACCAGTCGTATGTATGTAGTGCTCGCTTGTCAATCTCTCTCTGCTTGTGGATCGGATCGGAGCTACGTCGACAATGATGAGGAAATTGTTAATTAATTTGGGGGCCGGGTTTCCGTTTATTTTTGACATCGTACGTACGTACGTGCATGTTGCACTGTGTCTGTGTGTTTTGTTTCGCTGTGTGTGTGGGCGTAAGTATATACTTTAGTTGGCAAGAACAGGCAATGTCAAGGTGTGTGCATATTATATACTCAAGTGGAACTAATAATGGCTACTACTAGTATATATATATATATATAAGCACGCACAGCATATTCACCCGGCCAGCACAAGGTCGTCGACAGCGGTAGTTGTTTATTTTTCTTTTTTTTTTATAGGAAAGGTATGTAGTTGTTTCTGGTGGCCAACAGGCGCAACAAGCCATCCGGTCAACACAGGGAAGACAGAATTTGCTTGCATAACACATTCAAATATATTAGCTAGCATTTATATTAAAAAAGCATGTTACAGTAATAAGCTCTATCACGTACCTCTATATTATGAGCACCGTACATCTAAAATTAAACACTCCACATGTATCTCAGTATTAGTATATACATATATACGTGTACGTGTACCACTAAATAGATTATTGCCAAATTTTATTCCTGAAAATAAATTTATAAAACTAACTCTTAGCTGTTTGCATTGGGCACAACACGTACAAACCTAAAACTTCCAGCATGCAAGTCAAACGACAGAATCCGAAGGGTAAATTGAACTTGGTTCCCGGTCTCATGGTCAGGTCAACGATCGGATCGACACGCCTGCTCGTATGTAGTTTGCCTCTGCTAGCTATATCCGTTTGCGATCGGTCTCGTTTGCTTGTCGTACATATCGTACCTGTACCGGCAGTGCATGCAGTGGTAGTTGCGGCTGCTGCCAATACCCTTTTTGTCTTTCCTAGATACTAGTCTGACTTGTGGCGTTCGAGGGCACGTTGTGTATTATCTCAAGAAGGGATACAAAAAAAAAAAACACGTGCGTCACGAGTGCATATGGATATGGAGCAAGGCCGTATGCACGTTGTCTATGGAGCGACAACGTGTGAAGAACACAAATACGTTGCGCCGCCGGTCATCAGTAAATAAATAAATTGAAGCAGCACGTGCTGCCGTTTTTAACTGCTCGATCCCCAGCTAGTTTCATTTTTTTGCTCTGTATTATGATGCATAGCTTGTAATTCAATGTCCAATAAGCTAGATATGGCTTTATTATAGCTTATAAAATAAGAAATAATTGTGAAACGTTGTTGACTATCATGTAATTATAAGCACGTGCGGCGCATATTTATTAGTAACTATTTAAATCTTTTATTGTCTGCTCGCAAAAAAAACCTTCTATTTTCTTCTTTAAGTCCACCCTAACATACATGGATTCATACCAAACCAACGGACGAGATGAACATGCGGACACCTTTTTCTATTTACCTTGGGCTGAGTTATCATAGGCCTACATCTGACGTGGCGCCAGCTGTGTCAAAACCAGAGTCAAAACCAGCTGTGTCAAAACCAGAGTCAAAACCAGCTACGGAGGTCATGTGCATGGCTTCAATAGATGAGGGAGGACTTTTGTTTGGTTTTCGAGTTCAGGGAGCACAATCAAACTTTCGTGAAAAATGAGGGAGCAAAACACTAGGCAATAATAATGCAGACACCACGGTTTCAAGTGTGATATGGGCCATATGGCTCACAGTCTCACACCACGGAGAGGTAGGAGAGATAGATATTCATCGTGTACTATAGGCCTGTAGCCCACGAGACCGCACGAACCAAAGGGATGGCCTGCCGAAGCCCAGACGGCCCGTAAAGCACTGAATGGCTGCGAAAAGGCTAGCCTTGCTACTCAAAGCCAACAAAAAACAGTGTATATATGTAAAAGTCAGAGACGCATACAAGATTAGTAGATCATCTGGATTTAGGGGACGAGCAAATCTCAGACACACAACATCATGGCTAGTAAAGGGTTCAACGAAACCCTTATAAATTAGTCATTACAGCTAACAAGCCTACAAACCAGCCCGGGAACATTTACTCGATCAGCCACAACGCACAAGGATGGGTCACTGGCTTCACGACCGCGATCCTCGGTACTGCCTCTGTCTCTGACTCTATATTCACCATCCTCAGTTCCTCACTTCGTCACCTCAACACCGATCCGCTCGGCAACCTGCATCAAGAAGAGCGCACCAGCGGGAAAACAGATGTCAGGATGGAGTCAGCGCTCGTTACCAAAGAACAAAAGAGGTAATAAGGGGGGCACAAAGCTCTTGGCATGCTGCGTTGCTGCAGCTGGTCTTATCCAAATCTACAATGCTCCTCAAGCGCACCAAGAAACATCCATTTCAACAGTGGAGACAGACCACAAACTGTCCGTTCTTCGTAACATAACATTACATTTTGAAGTGTCTATCCATTCTGGAAGGTTCTTTGGCCACAGACAGACGCTGGACCACAATCCATTCCCCCTATGGCTGTCGTACCTCCAGCAATCAATGCTACCCACAGCACACGCCGGTGCAGTGCACAAAGCAGCGTGCCCACAATTATCCTTACTGTCACTAGCTCAATCCAATAACCGATCATGGCTGAGCTTTGGGCCTTGTTTATATGCTTTCAAAGTTTCAAGTTTTTTTACTCTCTCTCCATCACATCAATCATTAGCCGCTTGCATGGAATATTAAATGTAGGTAAAAAATAACTAATTACACAGTTTGATTATAAATCATGAGACGAATCTTTTAAGCCTAATTAGTCATGATTAGACAATAATTACCAAATACAAACGAAAGTACTACAGTACTTAGGATTGCAAAAAGTTGCAATCTAAACAAGGCCTTGATGCTGGAATCTATTAGCTAAGATAGACCTCTAGAAAAAAAAAGGTGTCAAGAACAAATAGAAATACCTCCTTGAAGGAGCGAACATCACTGCCCCAGAGCCAAGCATCACAGCCTGCATCTCTGGCTCCCCATATATCGTTTCTACGATCATCGCCAACATGCACAGCTTCTTCGGGCTTCACACCTAAGAGCTCACAGGCCTTCAAAAATATTATTGGATTTGGCTTCTCTGCTGCAACCTAATAGAGTATACAGAAACAAGAATTTTCAAAACAGAACATTTTCAAAAATAAAATTTTGAACTGAATATCCACATTATTGTATAGAAAAAGAACCACTACATCACTAGGTCACAGTAGCAGAAGATAATATTACAAAATACAAACAAGATAACTTGGAATGCAAAAGGTACAGGATTTCTGCAACTAAGCCATCTGTTTTTAACATGAGTAGAAGAAATGAAAGACAAGTGAACAAACCTCTGCAGACACTGCAACTGCATCAAACCAGTGGTCACATTTCAAGACCTGCAGAAGTGGTCGTAGACGGGTATCAAAATTGGAGACAACGGCAGTTTTAACACCAGCTTTCCTTAGAGATTTAAATACATTTTCAGCATCAGGATCACAAAACTTCCAGGCCTAGCAAGCATAAAAAGCTTCTCATTAGTCCAACTGAGGTCAGAGACAACAAAGAATATTCTTCTGCTGACTACACAGTTAATCTAACCTTTTCTGTCATAAAGTACTGATATAGTTCCTCAAAGTATTGTGCATCTGAACAGCCTGTAGAAGAAGTGACTATGTGCTGCCAAAAGGGTCTCCCATCATCCACATACCTGTTCAATGTTGGTATAGTAACTTAATCTCAATATGGATTGATGATAATATATAGAAAGCATTCTAGGAAAAAAGATACTTGAGAGAAATATCAGGAGTATAAAGTACTACAGCACAATATGGATAACAATAATAGGGAATGGGTTCGCGAAGATATATTAAACAAAAAGAGTAAATAAATAGCATTATCTGTGGATGGTTTCTGTTTAAAAATAAAAAGGGTACTGCCATAAGTAGTTGCAAAAGAAAAAATGAGCACAAGGTGAAAAATGAACCCCATGTTCTCACAATTCAAGTGTGATTTGTGAAAACAACCAATCAACTACCTAATATCCATAGGAGTGGCTTTCAACTTGGTTGTTTAAGCAAGCTTCTCAGGTCAAATTAGCATAAAAAGCAACAGCTAACAATGGAAAGAAAAGAATATGCAAGTCAGTACTTCACTAAATAATCTCATGGTTGCACAAACAAAATCGAAACAAAGATAAATCCAAGTTTGTTCAAAGCGCACTGGTTTCTTCAAATGATATCTACTGGTAATTTTGGAGAGGGCCCATTTATCAACCTATGTACATAAGTATATAGTACCAAACATTGGGAAAAGAAAAGAACATGGAGCCAGAATAAATTGGTGTTGTGGATGCAACTTTAGTGTAAGGTTCTGATCACACTATCTATTAGGGAACACAACAAATAAATGTGATTACATGAACTATGAGAACAAGAAAATATAGCACAGAAGTAAATAAATTTACAAAGTTGGTGATTTAATGCAGAATAATAAACAACATAACTTATCAGCCATGGTACAATGGTTTTTCCTCATAACAAAATAGCATCAGCTGGCTTATCAGCCTAGAAATCATCAGTCAAACAGCCAAGATTAAACAACACTGTAGTCTTGCTATAATACGCAAGCATTGACTACTCCACCAACCATACAATTTTTTTTGGAAACAAAATAATAGTTTTTTGAGCATCCAAAAAGGCAAGCCTAACTATATGTCTATATGTGCATGGAGATGTCAATATATGGAAGCCTCAAGAAGTAACCTTTTTAGTGAAAATCGACCTTAAAATATGCATCTTGATACTAAAATAAGCAAACCAGAAAAATGACAAAGTAATCAATAGCACACCTCAACTAACAGCGCCACTATTTTCAATCTTCTTTTTTATTCCAATTTGTCGTCATTTGCAAATCTAGGGCTTCTAAGTAACAGCTGACCTCAGAGACATTATTTATACAAGCGATAAGGCTGTCGGGTACTAGGAGTCCTTTATCCTTGTACATATCGAGCACGTGTAAAATGTCATTTTGCGTACATGAAAGGCACCATACACCAATTTTCATGCAGATTCGTATGGAGTTGACAACGCAGAAACTTGGACAGAGCCAGACCAATTAAAAAAAAAGGAAATATCCGTTGTCAGTGAATAGACCTCTCAGCTAATGAGCTTGCATCAGATCACCAAACACTCAGCCAAAAATAACACGAAGACAGGAAACAGAAAAGTATGGCACAACAAGATCTAAGTGATAACCATCAATAAACAGATATACAGGTATCAGGCCACATTTGATAAATTGTCAGTAAGTGGCATCATTTATATACCAGAAATGTATACCTGAGACGTGATCCACCCCATGGTTTCTCGTATGCCCGCCGGTATCTCATCAAGATTTCCTCTTCCGAGTACTTCACTCCATACTTCTCACCAATGCTCTTATACACCTAAACAGAAAGGGCACACAATTAATGATTCAGAATAGAAACATTTACAGACAAATCTCTGTCCTGAACCACATAACCCACATGAAGGCAGTGTAAAATTCAGGCCCGACAATTCAACCCAGGCCACAATGATGAGAAGAGAATCTATCATGCCACAAGAGGACAACCCAGGACTCCACATCACAGTATGAAACTACGCCAGGAGGTAAGGTAAGGCACGCAGTCGCAGTACTGGGCGAGAGGAATGTCCGAGGGGCAACGGTGCTGACCTGCGCGGTGGGCTGGGCGGGGACGACGAGGGTGCCGACGGCGTCGACAAGGAGCGCGCGGTGCGTGACGTCGCCGTAGATGGACTTGCGGTAGTCGTAGTACTCCCGCGCCGCCGAGAGCTCCCACCCGGCGCCTCGCCCCTCCTCCTCCTCCTCCTTGTCCTTCTTGCTCTCCGTCTCCGCGGCGGACGTCGTCGCCATCGCCAGGCGCCGCCGCCCTCCTCCCACGAGCTCTGCTGCGCGCGCGCGCGCCCGCGCCGCCGCCGAGCGCAGCGTCGCCGGCGCCGCCGCCATTTCCGCGGTGGATGATGGGTGGAGGTGGGGCAGCCCAGGGCCAGCCGCAGGGTCGCGGGGCTTGGCGGTTGCCGGGGGCACCAGAAAAATGTGAGGAGCGGCGGCGGCGGCGGCGGGATGGAGATGTCAGATGTGGTGCGCGGCGAGGCGTGGGCGTGCGGTGCTCTTTCCGTAAATCCTGTGTGTGCGGTGTGCCTGCTGCCTGTGGTGCATCAGCATCGCATCGCTTACTTCTCGCCTTGGGAAAGAAAGGGTTTTCGGTTAGTTTTTGGACAACCACACCACACGGGACCTTCTCGAAACAGCCCATCATTCTGTTGCAGGCTCGCGGCTCAACCTATTGAATCATTTGCCTCCTGCACGAGAAAATAACTATTATAAGACTTTAATCGTCGTGATTTCTTTAAATAGAACTTTAAACATTTGTTTCTTTTTAATAGGACTCCAAACGTTGTTTATAAGCTCTAATGACATTTTAATCTATTTAACCACTTTTTTATATCTCCAATATGTGTATTTTCTGATAATGACCGTATCGCCCTTCTATACACTATACACCACCGATCCATCTCATCTCATCGTGGTCACGCGACGCTCCTCTTCGTCTACCCGCTGCCACGCGCCCTTCCCTCTTCAACGTCGCACCACCGTTCACTCCTCCACGCCGCCTTTCACTCCTCCACCCCCCCTCGCCCTCCATGGATGGAGGAGAACCGTCGCCCGCCGTTGATCCCACGAAGGTCATCTCTTTGGACGCAGGGAGGGACGACGACGTGGAAGCCCTAGCCTAGCCGCCCCTGGTGGCCTGGCGGCCGCGGGACGTCTGGCCGCGACCCCTGCTGCACTACTTTGGATCATGTTTTCTGATGTCAGACACTGGCACTACTTGGCCTTTATCGAATTGCGGCGTCAGGTCAGAGACATAAACCAGAGCCGGTGGCAGGTTCCTGTGCCGTCATTGGATGAACGAGTCCGGCCGTTCTGTTTTTGTCTCTAACCATCCGTCCTTCAACTGTTCAGATTGGGATTTCAGGTCCAGAGGAGTCGAGACTCGAGAGGCCTAGCAATGTGAGTGCGAGGGACCGGGGGACTCGTCCTGACAATGATGCCCCTAAATTCACGTTTTCAAGCCCAGGGGCAAAAGGGCCAGCTCATGGCCAAATACATCTATTTAGGAATTAAAACATGATTAAATGGATCAAAATGTCATTATAGCTTATGGACAACGTTTGGAGTCCTATTAGAGAGAAACAAATGTTTAGAGTCCTATTTGGGAGAAACCACAACGATTGGAGTCCTATAATAGCAATTTTCTCCATACGTATGTGTACGTAAGATTATATGATGATGATGGCGGTGATATATGTAAATCAATTAACCATTCATTATCTCAAATGGTAATTATATATTGTCCCTTGTGCGCCGATAAGGCACTGAAACTAGCCTACCCTATTCGTCTCTCTGACGAACACTAGGGTTTCCCTCTGTCGCATCAGTTGACGCCTCCAATTGTCGCAGACCTAGTGTGGGTTAATGTTCGTCAGAAAGATGAACGGGGCAACTTCACTGCCTAATCCGCGTAATCAAGAGCAATATGGGAGTATGAAGCCTGTAAGTAGGCCTAGGTACGCATCAAACGTAGGGCTTGGATGTTGGAGGAAAAGAACTGTAACATCAAGTTTCTAGCGAGGTAAATTGTAATGGTGTATTTCAAAAGTCAAGAATTGTTATTGCAAAGATTAAAAAAAACTACATCCTAATCGAGCTCACGAAGACTTGTTTGATAGCTAGCATGAAGCCCTAATCTTGCCTCTTAGCTAGTCCCAGCAAGTCCTTATGGCCGTCGTGTCCAATTTCGCTCACCTCCTGCTCTTGATTTTCTACCTCACTTTTTGTTCACTATCCATTGTAAGCGTCATCCTACACCTCGCCTCCACACCTAGCCGAGCTCCGTTGCCACTTCTGGCCACTCGCGACTCCTGTGTCCCCACCTTTGCACGTGTGTCAATAAAAACTGTTTTCAAATGGTTAGAAGGCATCTTGCCCAATTTTATAAAAACTCAGACCATGAGAATAATTATGGCCATTGTGCATAGAAGAAGAAGAAGACATTCTCACGAAAGTTGAGAAAATCCCCGAATCTCCACCCCACCTATACACAATAGCACCGTAACTGCCATGAGATTGTGGGCTAGCCTTAGACCTGTGTTTTGGTGTGGGATAAACAAGGGGATTTTTTTCATCGCGATAAGTTGTGCGTCCTCCGGCCAATAAATCCGCTTCAAAGAGGTTCGAACTCTGGGTAGCAGGATGCAAATCCCTCAGCTAGACTAATCGGAGTTGTGATCACTTGCATTGCTCGACTTTTAAAGTTAGAAGGATGCATGATCCATGGTAATAGACTAATAGAGTTGCGCGTGGGTGAAAGAGTTTGGTTTTTTTCTTTTTAGGCTAAGCACAAGCAGCGGAGTGTGGGTGGCTTAGTCTGAAAAATCGGAATTCATTTTTTCTTTTAACTCAGTATATGACTGGGTCGTTACTACCCTAGTTTTTTTCTATATTAGGGTTGTGGGCCTGCTTGTTTAAATTACTCCCTCCGTTCTAATGAAACAGTTATGAGAAGTATGACGGTTAAACTATATTATTGATTAAATTTATAACAAAAGGCATCCATATTTATGTTTCAAAATAAAATTATTATAAAAAATATATTTCATCTGATCTAAGGGTACTTTTTTTTATCACTAATCTAATGATACTTATCTGTCTCATAAGTATTAGTATATTTGTTGTATAATTTTGGTTAAAGTTCAAGATGTTTAACTTCTCTGGACGTGAGAATTGTATGTTTATTTTTATTGGGATGGAGTGAGTGCATCGGTCCGGCAATAGCTTTTTTTCAGTTCTGAATTCTGAATATACGTCATGCGAATGGTGGTGAGCTGAGCGCGTTAAGTTTCGTCGCAGCACCACTGATTCGGCGCGTCAGGTCACCAACGGCTTCCTTTCTTTCCTTAGCACCCGTCTACCCCTCTGGGTCCAATCCAATCAATTCTCCATTCCTCTAGCGGTCCATCATCATCTACTAGCTCTGGCACGCCGAAAACCCCGTATAAAACACACAATGCCCTCCCACGGATCAAAGCACCCCTCAGAAAACCCCCCCAAAAAAGCGTCAGAAAAACAGAGAGAGAGAGAGAGAGAGAGAGAGAGAGAGAGCCGCGGAGCCGCGGGATGGACGGGCACGTCGGCAAAATAATCGACTCGGTGGGCTCCATCTTCCGCGGCAGCGACATCCTTCCCTGGTGCGACCGCGACATCATCGCCGTAAGCCGCCTCTCCTCCCCTTCCCTTCTATTCTCGCTGAGATTGAAAACTGGGCTCGGGCACCCGGCTGGCGGCTGCCTCCCAGGTAGGGGAGAGAGGCCTGCTGAGTGCTGACGAGTGACGATTGCCGCCAATCCGGCCCTTTCCTTCTCCCGCCTTCTTGCCGCTCTGGTAGCGGCGGGGAATTTTGGAGGGAAATGCGCGCGATGTGCCCACGAATCGGCACGGGGTTCGCTGAGTCGTTGCTGCGCGGAGAACGAATTGTGTCGGTCACAGGTTCCTTGCAGCCGCGGGGAATTCTCTAACCCTATGGTTGTTGAGCCAACGAACGATGACTCGCCTTCCATTCCACCGTGCCCGCTACTGCGGTCATTAGCAAAACAAACCAATTATCCGCTTGCATCCTGTTATCCGGTCAACGCCGCCTAATTGTTCTTATGATCAACTCATTCTATCAGGGTTTCGAAAGCGAGGTTGCTGAGGCTAAAAATGAAGAACAGAAGAATGAGAGCCTGATGAGGCTCTCCTGGGCCCTTGTTCACTCTAGACAGCCTGAAGATGTCAACCGGGGCATCGGAATGCTTGAAGGTGATACCCATATCCTGTTAAATGTTAATCTCCAGCAGAGAGTTCGCTTTTTTTTTAAAAAAAAAAACATATTGGCTTGAGGAAGGTTGTAACAGCATCAATATGACTCGAGAAATGTACTGAATCATATTTGCCCCCATTCCTGATTATTTCCATGAAAAAGCGTGATTTAGTTGAACCTCATCTTTTAACCAGTGTGCTTAGAAAATTAGAACTTGCCATCATCATTAGCATGTTGAAAAAGGTTTGATGTACAAGGAAATGCCCACATGCCATAAGATCTAAGCGTCTTACCACACGGACGCCTGTCAATTACTATTGTTTGATTTGACTTCCTACGCCCACTTCTCTCAGAGAACCAGTTGACAATGAATGTCGGGTTAAATTACTGAGATTGGAACCTCTAAATTTTAAAGGAACTAGAATACAACATATTTATGAAGACTGGAAACTACTCTTCTTTTCAATCTAGGACAGCCCTGTCCTAGATTACTAGACGTCGAACGTTTCTCAATTAATGAAAATTACTCTCCTTTTCAATCTAGGCCAGCCCTGTCCTAGATTACTAGATGTCGAACCTTTCACAATTAACTTAATTAACTTCAACCAAACCAATCTTATTCACTGAAGCTATTTCTTTGCCGTTGACCCTATGGGAGCTCATGATGTTATCTGTTACCAGCTTCATTGGACAAGTCTAGCAGCCCAGAGCAAGCAAGGGAGAAGCTCTATTTGTTAGCTGTTGGACGTTACAGAACTGGGGATTATACAAGAAGCCGACAGCTTTTGGAAAGATGCTTAGAGGTTTGATCACGAAATGTGTTATCTGTTGTTATTCCTTTGAGACTTTCTAGATTTGTTTTAGTCTTGTACTGTTAACCAAGGCGTCCCTGAATTTGATGCCTGCTTGTTGAACAAAACATTTCATGTTTTCTTCAGATCCAACATGACTGGAGACAAGCCATGACTTTGCAAAGGCTCGTTGAAGAAAAAACCAGGAGAGGTTGGTATAATATTCATGTTTTTCATTTTCAGTGTAGGCAAATCATAAAATGGATGCCCATGGATTTTTCATCTCCTACTATAGTATCAACTATCAAGTTAGGAGAATGAATGGCCAATAGCTTATCATGTGCTACTAGAACGCCAACATGATGGCCCTGTTTGTTTCCAATCACGATACTGCAGGGATTTTTTTTACTCTTGATTATGCTAGTTCAAGGTTTTGAACTAGTGGTGAGCAGAAGCTGCAAAATTGAGGCATTTGGTGGGATTCTCATTTTTTTTTCACCGAGAATCTAATTATAAGCAGAAACAAACAGGGCTGATGTCCAGTAATGTAAATATCAATTGTATATTGATCAAGGGAGAAGTTTCACATATATCCCCAAATCTGATACCTCACCTCCCCAATCACTGCTGTCAGCCATGGACCCTGAAAAGTAGTAGGGATCAAGACATCATGTCTTAATAAAGTTATCTACCATGTGTCCATGTTTCACATAGTCATTCCAATGCACTGTTTATTGTTTGCCTAACTTGGGCTAACAACTTATTTGATGGTTAAATGCAGATGGTATGATTGGCATGGCTATCATCACGGGCGCCTTTGGAGTTGTAGGTCTTGTTGCTGGTGGTATAATTGCTGCGGCTTCTTCGTCATCTAGGAGGAGATGAGGCTATCTTCTCTCTTGAAGTGAATAAGAAATCAAGACGGGCAAAAGCTTGGTGACAGATGATCATCAGTTTTGTGCTCAGTGTGAAGGAGTGCTTGCTTTGTCTTTTTTCAGTACTTCGCGCGTGAGATCAACCTTGTATTGCGTCCAAACAAGAGATATATGTATTGTTAACAGTAGAGGATGGGGCTCAGGAGCATTTTGACTGTTGTACTTTTTGTTGCTGCAGAACATGCTGTGACTATGACCATTGTAGAATAACAAAATGCATAATACTCTAATACAAAGTCTCCTAGATGAGCTCATTCCTCATCGCCAGGTAGCGGCACTATCTTCTCTCTTGAAGTGAATAAGAAATCAGGACGGGCAAAGGCTTGGTGACAGATAATCATCAGTTTTGTGCTCAGTGTGAAGGGGTGCTCGCTTGTCTTTTTTCCAGTACTTGCGCGTGAGACCAACCTTGTATTGCGTCCAAACGAGATATATGTATGTATTGTTAACGGTAGAGGATGAGGCTCAGGACATGCTGTTGTACTTTGTGTTGCTGCAGAACATGCTTTGACTGTGACCATAGTAGAATAACAAAATGCATAATACTCTGATCCTAGTCTCCTAGATGAGCTCATTCCTCATCGCCAATATCAAATTCTGTACTTAACTTTCTCAATTTTTTGGGTGGCCTCAATTTTTGGGGTGGCCTCAAAGCGTTCTGCTTAATGGCTTTTTATGTGGAAAAGGAGCTTTTCAGAACTATCAAATAAACACAAATAGGAGAGGAGGATTTGGTTTATCTGAACATGATATGGACCTTTGAAAATCTTTGTAAAAAAATATGGATGCATATGCATCATCAGAATATTTTTGGTCTTTATACATGTTCTGTGATGAAGCTTTTTTGGTGTGTGATTGAGGATACACATTCTACACATCTTGCCCAAGAAACAAAAGCAGATTTGTTTTAATCTTCACTCCCTAGCTACCAAGGTCAGCAGGAAGTCCTTGTAATAACCGGAGGTGTCGCCGGCAACGTCGCTGGTCACCGTGGTCTTGAACCTGAGCTTGTATTCCTCTTTGATCTTGTTCATGCCGATCTCGGACCCTGAGATGATCGCCCTGGTAAGTGTGTCCTCATCCGTTCCAAATCCTAAGATGGAGTATCTAATAGCCTGAGGACCACAGGTACACATACAGATATGGTGTCGAGACATCGAGTACAGTTTGAATACTGGCAATTCGAAGCCTAGCAAGGTCGACAATCTTCGCATCCCAAGTTTACCTCGGCAAAGTGCTTTCTCCGGCGCTCCTGAAGATCTTTGGCGAACTGGCTGCTGCTATGCTTGGTTGCCTAGCTAACATCCTTGATTAACACATACAGTACACTACTTGGTACGTAACGCCATATAGTTGAGTAATTAATTAGTAAGTACTATAGTATACATACTAGCTAGCTGCATCCTGGTTCCCTAGAACAGATGACGCAACAGTACAAAATTCAGTTAGATCATCAAGAAAATTTCAGTGATCCTAGCTTGGATGATCACACGTTGACTCCGCCGCCCTGGGCGATGGTGTCGTCGGGCGGGCTGATGGTGATCCAGAGCAGGGAGACGGTTATGGAGATGAGCCCCGCCCAGACGTAGACGAGGGTTGGCGTGCGTCCGCGGCGTCCCATGAGCCCCTTGGCGAACGGGTAGTAGTGCGCCAGCACCCAGAAGCTGAAGAAGCCGCCGCCCAGCAGCTTGCTGTACTGCGGGATCTCCGCGTACACGGTGCGGGACACGCCGACGACGAGCGCGATGATGTTGATCCCGATCACCGCCAACGGTGGGATGAAGAGCGACGTCCACTTGACGAGGTACAGCTCCGCGAAGGGGTCATCGTCGTCCTCCGCCGCCGCCTTGGCCGTGAGCGTGAAGGAGATCTCGATGCCCGCGATCACCTTGAGCAAGCCCTGCAGCACCGCCGCCAGGTGCGCTGACGTGCCGCCGATCACCCAGAACTGCTCGTTGCGCCACCACTCCTCCAGGCCGATGCCGGACCACTTCACCTCCAGCAGGCACAGTAGCATCAGCGTGATGGTGATGAGCAGGAGGTAGCACAGGAACGTCGGGTCCAGCGTCGCCACGATGAACTGGCCGGAGAAGAGGGACAGCGCCGGCAGGAGGCAGTACATGATGAGGAAGAGGGAGGTGAAGGGGTAGATGCCGACGTTGAGGTACGACAGGCGCTGCAGGAACTTGAGCCGCTGGGAGGCCAGCAGCGCGTTGTTCTTGGAGAAGAAGATCTCCACGGACCCCGTCGCCCACCGGAGGACCTGGTGGAGCCGGTCGGTGAGGTTGATGGGCGCCGTGCCGCGGAACGCGTCGCGCCGGGTGATGCAGTACACGGAGCGCCACCCGCGGTTGTGCATGCGGTAGCCGGTCACCACGTCCTCCGTCACGGAGCCGTAGATCCACCCCACGCGCAGCCCCCACTCGGTGCCGTCCTCGTACCAGCATGAGATCACCGCCACGGACTCCGCCACCGTGGCCG
Organism: Bothriochloa decipiens; assembly: GCA_023333625.1. Classification (NCBI taxonomy): domain Eukaryota; kingdom Viridiplantae; phylum Streptophyta; class Magnoliopsida; order Poales; family Poaceae; genus Bothriochloa; species Bothriochloa decipiens. The sequence goes on along the minus strand of CM041629.1, from coordinate 20,156,867 downwards.
CGTCCAGCGGCGGGCGCGGCATCAGCAGCGCGCCCGGCGGCCGCCCGTTCTGGACCGACGGGTGGTCCTGCAGCGGTCGGCCCTGGTACTCGGCCACGGCGATGGTCTCGATGAACATCTTGGACTTGCCGAACCTCTGCGGCGCCTCGTGGTCCGGGTGCTCCGACAGCGGACGGAGCTCCTCGGCGCCGGTACTCGTTGGTGAGGGGTCGATGGGCACCTTGACCTGGCCGTACATGCCGCGGTACTCGTTGGTGCGCGGCGGGTTGAAGCCGTAGACGGCGTACCGCCGGAAGAGGCAGCCGGTGCCGACGTACATGGGGCCCTGGAGGCCGTCGAGAGCGCGCATGTTGCCGTCGAAGAAGACGGTGTTGTGGTTGGCGTAGCGGTCGGACGGGTCGATGCCCTCGAAGCGCTGCGGGAACTGGATGTAGCAGATGCGGTCGCCGCCGCGGTCGAGCATGTAGCACATGGCCTCGCGGATGGCCATGCAGTTGTAGATGTAGTGATCGCAGTCGAAGTTGAGCATGAAGGGCCCATTGGAGAGGATAGCCGACGCGCGCACCATGGCGTTCATGGCGCCGGCCTTCTTGTTGTGGTCGTACCCCGGACGCTTCTCCCGCGAGAGGTACACGAACATGGGGATGCGCACGTCCACGCCGGTGAAGTCCAAGTATGGGTGCGACCCGGTGTCGCCGTGCACCACGTCGTAGTGCGGGTTCTTGATCATCACCTGACCGACGACAGTACGCGTGTAAAAGGTTTGAACACTGGACATGCATACATAATACAGTAGTGTACCTGCACGATGCTTGCGTGGTCGCCCTTGGCGTGGTCAGGGGCGGAGTCAAGCCAGGTGCCGGGCCAGTGGGTGCCGTCCGCCATCCAGGTGGCCTTTACGGCGGGGGCGTCGGCGACTGGGGCATCAGAAGAGGCGGTGGCGGAGGCAGCCTTGTCGCGGGCCATCTTACGCTCGCGAGCGTTCATTGCGTTGGCACGCCGGCGTATGAGGTCGGCGAGGCCGTTGATGCGGACCTTGAACTCGTCGTACTCGCGCTTAATCCACCGGCGGTCCTTGACAAAGTCCGGCCGCTTCTTGCCCTTGGTGGGGTCGCCCTTCTGGTTGAAGTACGCTTCCGGGTTGCGTGGCTCGATCGAGTGCTTGCGGCAGAAGGGCACCCAGACCTTGGCGAACTCGCAGGCCTCCGCCATGGCTTCGAAGGTGAGCAGCGCGCCGCCGTCGTCCGAGATGTAGACGAAGAGCTTCTCCACGGGGTACTCCGTGCCGAGGATGGAGAGCAGCGAGTTGGCCGTGGTGAGGGGCGGCTCCTTGTAGGGGTCGGCGGTGGAGATGAAGACGTCGAGCCCGGGGAGGTCGGACCGGCCGGTGGGGTTGGACGGCGTCGCGGTCTCAAACTTCTCCCGTAGCGCGTTCAGGTCGACGGCACGGTTGATCGGATTCAGCTTGGGCATCTGATCCAGCAGCCACGAGAAGGCGAACCAGAACTCGCACACGATGGAGATCCCCCACAGCCATAGCGCGTCCAGGTTGGGGTTCGTTACACGCCAGATCAGGAAGAGGAACAGCGAGATGAACCGCACCAGCACCAGCAGCCTGTAGGGGCTAAGAATGCCCGGAGGGATGGCCACCTTTCGACTGAGCGGCTTCCACGGCTTGTCTACGAGGTCCTCCATCTTGCCGGGAGCGCTGCCCACGCCGCCGTCCTCGTCGTCGGCATACGCGTTGCTGTCCTGCGGCCAGTACGCGTTCCCGATGCCGTACGTGCCCTTGGTCTCGAACAGCCACCGGTTGTGGTCGAAGTCCCCGGTCTGGCTCCGCACAAGCAGCGACTTGGACGGCGCCGGCACGCGCGCCGTGGACAGCCGCCGGTCCATCTTGCCGCTGCCGCCCCCCACGCCGTCGTCCGCGCCGGCACCACCGCGCCGGTTGACGAGTTTAGAGGACGCCGACGACGGGCCATAGGGCGGCAACGGGAAGTCGTCCGGCTTGGTACCACCAGCGGACGCGGAGGACGGCGCTCCGCCTTCGCCGCCCCCGACACTATACGGCTGGTTGTCCGGGGTGGGCGGCATGAGGACGGTGTAGTTGGCATAGTCGCTGCCGCCACCGGACATGGTGGAGGTGAACTCCTCCTCGTCGTCGACGTTGGAGATACTCGGGAGGCGCCCGCTCGACGGCCGCTTCGTTGAATCGACGGGTGGCTTTGACGACGCCGATGACCAGGACGACGACATGCATGTCCCTAGCTAGCTATGCGGTGCCATGCGCCTCCCCATGGCTGCAAGCTGATCGCACGTTCCACAAACACCAGCTCGTTGATCGAGAGAGAGAGGGAGAGATGGTCGCATGGTTGGAGGAAATTGCGAGGCCACAAGACATGCGGAGTGGCGACATTCTCGAAGGGCATGTTTGGGCCGCTCCATGTTTTTCGGAGACCGGCCATGGAAGCATGCTCCGCCTCCATATATTGGTCAAAAAACAGAGGCCTACAATGTAATTTGTACAGACTAATGCCAAATTGTACGTCGACGGTTTTGATTTGCTATTGTTAGAACATTTAATATATTTGATTGATGTTATTAGTTAACATACAAGTGCAACACGCACGTGCCTAGATGATATTTATAGTCTTTTTTTTATTGTTTAGCTTGCTTGATGTAATGTTATCATATTATTATCCTACTAGTGTTTTAATGTTTTTTTTGAAATTAACATATTTTGATACTTGTATCTGTATAAGTTTTACTTTTCCTAAGAAATCAGCCTGCTCTCTCTTGCGACGGCTGGTCTGTTCGATGCACTTCGTGATCTATGCTAAAACATGTTAAAATCTGTTTTTTATGATTTATGTCAACATACACATCTTATTTGTTCTTATTTTTTCGTAGGAAAAAAATATCTCTTATGATTTGCGTAAAATATATTGAAATTTATTATTAAAACAGATAATAGATTTGACCCTTGGATAATAATCCAAGGGACGTCACAACGAAAGTTGGCTATGAATGAAATATAGCAACTCTCTTTTTTTTTTTCATAACCCATTTAATCTTGTGAATATTTTGGTTTTGAATTAGTGGCTATGGACGGTAAGGTACCTCGTCGACGCCGGTGCCGAGGTCTTGCTTGTAGCGCTGGAACGTGGCCCGCAGCTGGTGCTTGCTCCTCGTGCTAACGATCCGTGCCACCTCGTCGCCGTGCGGCTGCCTCCACTTCCTGATGGCTTCGGCGAGCTGCGCCGCCTCCATCCTCGCGACGACGTCCTCGTCGACGCGCTCCTTTCCGTCACCAGGCTCACCAGAAGCTGAAGGAAGGTTGTTAAAGCGATGGGATGCCATGGCTGGCAGCTGAGACGACTTGCTTGTTACTATTACTATACTGCCTTCCTGAGCGGATCCTGGAGCTCGGGGGAGCCGGCGACGTCCTCCTCGAGGGAGCCGTACGCGCGGCGGACGGCGATGAGGTGGTCCGGCGCGGAGGGACGACGGCGACGTACGGGCGCCATCTCTCTTCGTGCTTGCTACCGGGACACCGAGCGATCGTTGCGCGGAGGAAACGTGCAAATGAAACAATAGAGCGGTGGTCGGGTACGAAATGCGACGGGAAAGCCGCGCAATGTGATCTCGGCTACTCTTGTCCCATTAATCCCTGCTTAATTAGTACAGTAATTATTATTACTCGTAATGAAACAGAACCAGAGGCGCGGTTCAAGATTGATGACACCTGGGCACCATTCAATCCACAGCGATCACTTGTGCTCCCACTCCCAGCCAGCACGAAACGCTCCTCCTCTGGTCGTGCCAAAGCTGGCCACCATGAATTAATTAACGCCATAATTAAAACTGCATTAATTTCTTCAAGCTGTTTCGTATCTGATGAATTGATTCTGTAGCATGCGTGTGGTCAATCTGTCTATCTATATAAACAGGCAAGCATTTGACCCAGACCTGGACTGGAACTGGACTAGTCGCGACGCGGCGAGCTTTATATAGATAGAAAGAGGCCCCACTCGAACCCGATGCAGCAATTCCTCGCACAAACCGGCAGCAACAGCAGCGCCGCGACGTCACCGCCGGCGTCGCCGCAGCCGCAGCCGCAGCCGCGTCTCAGGCAGCAGCAGCAGCTGGCACCCAGGAAGGAAAGGGACCCGCAGAACAAGGAGAAGGAGGCGCCCCCTCCGCCTGCTGCTATGGCCGACGAGCACCAAGACCTCACCAGGGCCTTCGCAGGTACGGTACATTATTACTAGTATTATACTTGTGTATATACGTTGACCATGCGCTAACGAATTCTGGCACGACGGTGTTGAAAAATGCTGAAGGTCTGGGCGGGCTGGGCGTGGACGAGACGGCGCTGGTGTCGGCGCTGGGGCGGTGGCGGCGGCAGCCAGAGAAGCGCGCGCAGTTCCGGCGTGGCTTCCTGGGCTTCTTCTCGGCCAGCGCCGGCGCGTCCGCCGCGATCGAGCGGTGCGAGGACGAGTACCTGCTGCACCTCAAGGCGGAGTTCGCGCGGTTCAAGGACGCGGCGGTGCTGTGGGCGATGCACCCGTGGGAGCGCGACGCGCGCTGGGCGCACCACGTCCTGCACAAGGCGCACCCGCCGCATGTGCTCGTCGAGGTCGCCTGCACGCGCGCCGCCGACGACCTGCTCGGCGCCCGCCGAGCCTACCAGGCGCTCTACCACCGCTCTCTCGAGGAGGACGTCGCGTACCGCGTCAGGGACGCCAACGCCAGTGTGCGCCCTTCGACATCGTCTTTCTCGTGCTGGGCTGCTGGCACTTGACGCACTAACACGTATTGCCTGCTTGCCTGCCTGCAGCTGCTGGTGGGGCTGGTGACCGCGTACCGGTACGAGGGCGCCCGCGTGAGCGAGGACCTCGCCACTGAGGAGGCCAAGGCGCTGGCCGCCGCCATCAGGGCCGCGCCGGCGCCGGCGGCGAAGCTAGTGCAGAACGAGCAGGTGGTGCGGGTGCTGGCTACCAGGAGCAAGCCCCAGCTCAGGGCCACCTTCAGGATCTACATGGAGCTGCACGGCACGCCGCTTGAAGAGGTCGTCAACCAAGAATACCAGTAGTAGAGCTCATCATCATAGATCCAAACTTTTTAACGCTCTGATTCGATTCCTCTGTTCTTTGCACCTGCGACCGACCGATCAGGACCTGGCCGCCGAGCCGTGCCTGCGAGAGGCCGTCAAGTGCCTGGACTCGCCGCCCAAGTACTTCAGCGAGGTGATCAGCAGGGCGTTCAGCGACGACGCCGACAGGCAGGCCAAGGCGGCGCTCACCCGCGTCCTCGTGTCCCGCGCCGACACGGACATGGAGGACATCAAGGACGCCTACGCCAGGCAGTACGGGGCCAAGCTCGCCGACGCCGTGGCCAAGAACACCCACGGCCACTACAAGGACGCGCTGCTCGCCATCATCGGCAAGTGAAATGAGCCCAGGGTGTTGTGTGGCCGCCAGAGCCACACATGAATAATAATAAACACATGTTCCTTTCGAAAGGAACAGTTAAATAAGATTGTAGTGCCCATCTCCTTTATTTCTGCGGAATAGAAAAAAGAACAGCGACCTGTTATCATGTTACGAGCTATGGGATATTGGAACAACCATCGGAATTGCAAGTGGAACAAAGGCCTGGCTACAACATGCAGCCCAACCACTCAAACTATTTGGTATACCGGCCAATCCAAATCAACAAGCCAATCAAGGCAAGAATTGTCAAGTTGAGAAACCGGCGTCCTCTTTCTATCACCTACCCTGGATACTGTATCCACGAAATTTTCCGCCTTCCGATGTACTTTATCCAGCTCTGATAAAATTTACAAAACATCTTGTGTGCCTGAAAGAACTATCCTTCCGACATTGAGGGTGCCTGAAAGAACTATCCTTCCGACATAGAGGGCCAACAAAACCTTCCAGAGCTCGAGGTATCCGTGCCAAAATCTTTACAAGTTACCGCAGAACTGGAGCAAAGGGTACCCAAAATGCAACACACAACGTTCAGTTGCTCACTGCTCTAGAGACGTGGCAAACGGCTCGATGAGAATGGAAGCAAGCAGTTATACATCCACTTCAAGCGAGACACGACAATCATCTTGTCTGGTGTTCCCATGTCCAGCTTTGCCAGATCAAAAACGTCTTCTCTCAAGCTGTGCATTGCAAACAGTTTCCTACACATCAGATACAGAATAACCAAGATGAGAGGTGGACGACTTTGAGCAGAGGGACTGACCTTAACCATTCGCCTGTTTCTTTTGCATGAGACTCAACAGCTTTGCACAGTCTATCAAGCGTATAAAGTACTAATCCAAACTTGCACCATGCCTCTTCCTCCTATAAATAAAGTAGCAAATTCAAGGAGTTATTGCATGATCATCATATAATCGAAGATTATGCTGCTTCAAACTTATTGCACGGTGCCTATTAGATTAGTAATAAACATTTTATCTACGAATCTTTGAGATACTGATTAGGGCAAAAAAGTAAATTTTGGTAGTTTTGTACATGGTGAGACTCAAGTGATAGAAGCATAGTAAAAGCGATCACAATTAGAAAGCCGAATAAACAATACTTGGGAAAGAAATATGTTGAACTCAAGCAAGAATGCTAGAATGAATGGATTTCATATATTTGAAATTACCATTCCATTATCCCTGTAATGCTGAAACTCCATAAGCCTTCTCTCTACATCAACAAGAAGCAGCCTCCGTTGACATCGTGCAATATTACCTCTTCCTTCAGCTCCATGATCCTGTTGAACACACAGATGTTTAGTAAAGCCAAATTTACCATAATGCATTTCTACTTTCTACTTTCCATATCCATTTGCATGCAACATAAACTGTAAGGATAAGTAACACCCATAGTTTGAACTCTGAAGAGAAAGATGACATGATGCAGTAGACCTACAATTACTGCAGATAGACCAGAGGAATGAAATTGTGAACATGAAAATATTTTTTTCGATCGTTTATATACATACACGCTGAATCCATGTTCGCAGTAACACAAGCAGCAGAAGTGAAAGACCAAAAGCAGGCAGAGCTGCAAGAACAGCAAAGTTTATAGCATTTGCTCTTAGAATCTGATCCATTTCCAGTAGTCCCCTGAGTAAAACCACTTCAATTATCAATAACAATGAACAATAGACATGACAAAGAATATCTTTATATAGTTTATCAAAATTTTCAGATGGTGACTTGTTTAACTTACGATTCAAGATCCAGTTTAAGCTTTTGAATCTGAAATTTTCAAAATTGAAGGTCAGTGGAACACTGTTTCAATTATTGTACTCAGAAAACAGGACACCAGGAACAAACCTGAATAAGCATAGCACGGGCTAATTCTCCACTGAACAAGTTTTGAATTGGATGTACCAATTCCTTCTCATATCTGCACAGTGCAATATATAAATAGAAATAGAATTCATGAGTTCAGTGCTACAAAGAAAACGATCAAAGACTAGTGAAAATAAATGTGGTCCCATACTTTCATCACGAAACTGGTTAATAAATACAAACTGTATATTCACACCTCTGAACAAAAGGAGAGTACCAAACTTAAAGCACTAGTAGTCATCATCCATCAAACACTAGAGTAACTTGCATATCAACCGGTTCACAAAGCAGTTGAAGTACACAAGTGACATACTAATTAGTCATACATACAATCATGCTAGTCAGTCATAAGAAGTCACATGATTAGGACTAAAATTTCACACGAACAATTCCCTGAATCATAGAAGCAAGTGCATACATGCTGACAAGAGTTACTAGTTTACTGAAGCATCTGGCAGCTACTAGTCTACTACTGAGTTATCATAAACTCAAAGTTGGGAGTTTCCTGAGGTTTTTAAGTATAATTAAATGTTGGATAAGAGTCTATTGCATTAACTTCTTTTCTACTATTCAATGTTCACATCTGGGGTCAAATCCATAAAAAGCATAACTAACAGTTTCCAGCCCAGATGGTCTTAAAATGAGTCAACCATGAAGTTGAAAGGGCCAAACTGCCTATGAGTCTCTGGCCAATTATTGGCTTTAGTCACTGTCACATGTCATTGGATGACAACATAGGTACATAGAGTAACTAAATCTCTAATTATGCATATAACATACCATACACCAAGGGGTCTGTGAAAAAATAAGAATATTCCTTTAAAAGAGGTAAAATATTAAAGGGATGTAGTGAAAGGGGAAAATGTTCTCTTGACGACGATGAAATCATAATTTAAATTAAAAAAAAAACTGGAGAATATGAAATATTGCTGGCATAAATCGGCTACAGCTAGTGAGATGGGGTCAAGTTCGTCAAACAACTGCTGGTATAGATCCTATAGATTTACCTCTTTGTGAGAGTCTCCAACATCGTCTGCACTGATACATCTTCTGGCAACTTCCGACCCTCTGTTTGTTCACAAAAGGCAACTAACATCCTAAACATGTAAGATGTAACTATCAGGGTTAAACAATGCAAAATATACTTTACGAGACACAATATCGAAGAGTTTCCAGACAAAAGAAAAAAAAAATGTACTCCTACTACATCATATGAACCCAGATAGGTAAACTTGGCCTGAAACTGTTACATTACATACATGTAACTGTTTCAATTATATATCAAAAATGCTTTGTGATAACATAAAATACCAATTAAAGAGGGAAGTTACCTAGTAACCATTACATTACAAAATAATATAAATGTGCATACACTACTTACAAATTATCATTTTCTCCACTGTATTTGTTTATAGGACATGTATGTTTGGTACAATATTGAAACAATGTGATCTTATTAATTGATATAACCCACTGTGAAATGTTAAACAAAAAGTATATATGTATGGCATTTGGCATATGACTATCCTAAATTTATTTCAATAAAAAAAAAGGTGAACTTAAAGTTATGGCCAATAGATAGCAATTCACCAACATTGATGTATCTATTCATTTCTGAAAATGTTATCCTTTTGGCTCTTTTGGTTATATTCCGCCCTATGCCATGCAGATTAAAGTCAAAGCAGTTTAAGTGCTCAAGCTGTAAAAGCTGGTAACCCTCGAATCTGTTACTTTTGCTTTCGCAACAGGGTGAAAGTGTATCTACTCGGTCGTTAAGTAAAAAGGTAAACATTGGCATCAAGAAACCAGAATAGTCACTAGAAACTAGAGAGGTAGAAATGATACATAACCTGCGCAGTGAATCTTCAGTCAGTTGGACCTCTTGATTTTCCATTACACCTTTATCTCTTTGCTTGAATGTCTCGAAAAGCTCATCTCTAATGGAAATGATCTAATGAGCAAAAATACAGAACAAAGAGTCATGTTTTGAGCACAGTAGTAAAACTAACTTCAGAGTTATAGACTCCATTTTAACTTCAATTAGGAATAAGGAGTTCTCAGCTGAAATAGATCAACTTGCAGCAGCGGTCTCTAAAATTTCAATGATTCACACAAAATTTGAATATACAAAAAAATATTTATACCACTACAATAGCCGACAGTTACAAAAACTCTTCGATTAAGCTTGTTTGTATGCACAAAGTCCTCCGCACATGGATGCATTGGCAGCCCATCTTATACCATGGTGACAAATGACTGCAACTAATCTATATCCGTATCTATATACCTACCGTATCTATATACCTATATAATATTAAAAGTACAGAAAATTCCTCCACCCCTCACTCTCTCTGCACAAGTCCATTTCCTACTCCCATCCCTCTTGGTCCGTCACTCTCTCCCGTGTCCATCTGTCACTCGGTCAATATGCCATTGGTAAACAGTTTGGAGCTACAAAACCTTTGCTGGAGTCGCACCACTCGCGTTGTGGACTGGCCACCTGATCGTGCGCGTCATGACTTGACACACATGTGGGCATGTAGCTCGCATTCCACCTTTATTAAGGTCACAACAGGTGAGCACAATGCCATCCATTGAAGCTGAGTCAATTTCTCATAGGGGATTAATCCTTTGTTGCACTTAACATTTATTATGGGCTTTGGAATTTATTTGATTTAACTGGAAACAAGGTTGGAAGTTGGAACAAGCCCACTAAAATCCAACAAAGATAGCTAGCTCATTATCATTGGCATGGGCTAGCCCGAATGACCGTGCAACAAGTTTATGTCCCGCGGCTGCAACGCACAGGCATGTTTCTCAGCACTGTTTAATGCTCTGCATTTGCATTTTAATATAAAATATCTCCAGTAACAGGCTAATAAGACCAAGCGGGTGCTTCCTCCTGTACCTCACATAACTTCTCGTATATATGATGTATAAACAATCAGAAAAGACTCTTCTGGTCTTCCCCACTAAATCATGTTATTTACTTTAGTGACTTACACTACCATACTGAAAATAGAATATAAATAATAGAAATGTGAATTTACAAAATATCTTACTGGTTTCTCAACATGTTCATCCCAAAATCCAGCCACGGAATCCTTAGCATCTCGAACCCAATTGTCGATATCAGGACTTCCCATCAAGCTGCTATGGCGTAAAAGCCACAGAGAACACACAGAGAGACCCACTGCTCCACATGTATAGGGTAACCAGTATATGGTCAATCTGTTTGGTCTTTTATGGCTTGAGAGCTACAATTATAGAGCAAATTTTCAGGTAGTTATTAATCAACAAATTGCTTTAAATAGATTTGTAAGGAACATATATATAAGTATAAAGCACTACAAAATTTCAGGAAAAAAAAGAGAGGAAACTATAGACTATATCAGCCTTTAGTGATCAAGCCAAAGTTATTTCTAGAAAGTACTACAGAATAAAACAGACATAAAAGAACAGAAAGAAAAAGTTCATAAAATGGTACTGCACTAGTATTCTAATATCGGGATACAAATATACAAATTCAGCCTGGACACATCATCATCTTATCCATGTGCTGAGTTTTGATGTTTCAACACTTGTCGAATGTGGTTGCTAGTAGCTTTTACTTTGATCCTATTGCTAATTCTAATCAGCAAAGTCATTGGCTGTTGTGTATGTATACATTATTTACAGGCAACCTAAACAGGTAGCATCAAAACTTTGTTAGATCAAATACAATGAATTGCACTCTTAACGTATTTCAACAATAAAGATCTCTAGTCTTGAAGACTCGAACAAAAGAGGTTGAAATGTGCGGTAGTCTTAAGATAGAGATGCTTACCTGAGACGAGAGAAAACTATCTAACTTCTGAAGGTTTTGATAGACTAAATCTGTACCATCTGTTGCCAAGGCCTCTGTCCATTCTGAACTCTCTACATCGACTTCTGGCAATTTCCCAAACAGTTCATATGAATTTCCATCATACGTAAATATGTCATCTTGACCCTGAAATCATTTGGTTAAAAACAACAAAGAAGTCCATCTTAAAAGATCAGGATCTATGAAACATAGCATTGCATACCTCACTGGCTTTTCTAAGTGATACCTCCAACTTGGAGAATGTCGCATTTAAAACAATGAACAATGTATGCAGAGATTTATCTGAGTTTTCAGTTAATCCTTCTCTGCATTTATCAACTTCAGAATGAATCTACAGAGAAGACAGGGTAGAGATTAAATAATGTATGTGTTATATGCCTGTAACACAAAGCATTATTGTCCATGGTGAAAACTGTGAGTTTGAATTTTGACCAGAGTAGTAGAACAGTTATGTTTGAAAGGGACTCGGATTGGGTAACTTTACTCAGCAACGTTACGTTGCAACTTTCGTGCGATCTCCATCCTTCAGCTACCATCTGACGGCTACAGTGGTTCTAGAGACTATACTCGCTTTTCAACCCACGCCAAGTGCTAACAGATGCAATTTCAGGGAGCCGAACGCCGGAACGATGCTAAAACTCCGGCGCACGCGAGTCGCGACGAGTTCCTTGCTGCCGCGTCGCTTCTTGCTGTTGCCGTCCTGCTGCGCCGCTCCTTGGCCGCGCTGCTCGTTGCCTGGTGCCTAGCAGCGCCGCCCGTCGTCCAGTGCCCGGCCGCGCCGCGCGCCCTCCGTGCCGGCCGGCAGAACAGGAGACCTACCCGGCCTCGCATACTGGCCCAAGACTCGAGCTGGCCCTCCCGAGCATCGCCATGCCGCAGGTCCCGCACAACCTCAGCTCCTCGCCGTCCTACGCGATTGGCTCGGCAACACCGCGGCAAGATGCGGCAGCAAGCACGGCGCCAACCGCCAGGCCGCGCGGCCATGACGTCCCCTAGGGAGCTTCGTGATCGCACCCTCACGAGCTTCGTCCCCGCGTCTGCTCGTCTCGTCACCGGCCTGCCCGCTCGATGCGTCGGCGTGAGCCCCGGCCGCGCACACTCGCGGCGCTGCCCGAGAGCTTGCCGCGCCGCCCTCTACTGGCTGCCTCTGCGCATGCCCGCCCATCTCGCCGCGTCGCTCTCCGCGCAGCTGCTTGTCCCGCCGCCCTCCGCCTCGGCCACGCATGCAAGCTCGCAGCGCTGGAGCCAGCTCGCCGCGCCACCATCTAGCCACGCATATGCTCGACTCGTCGCCCTCCGCGCTGGCCATGCGCGCTCAGTGCATCCCGAGGCCCATCTCATCCTGCACGCGTATGCTGGAAGCGTGCTCGTCATGGTGCCGTCCTTGCCCACCGCATCATGGGAGAGCGCCGCTACACGCGTGAATGGTGCTCCATGAGCGCTCCGCTTCCTGCCAGCACTCGGAGAGAGCCGATGGAGCCGAAGGGAGAAAAATCAGCGTGATAAAAGCCAAAAGTGACTGACAGTATGGCCCCATAAGCTGAGAGCAAGGACAACCTTTGGATCTGGTTTGGACGGTCAAGATGGAGAGAAAGTTACGTTGTAACTTTATTGAGCAAAGTCACTGAATCTCCTTCCGTTTGAAAGTAGCCAAAAAGATAGAGTTACTCTCCTAGACATAAGCTGGGAGAAAATTACAACTATAGGATTATTACTATGGTATAATAATTAGTTGACAAACTGAAGTAAACAAACCTCTGCAAGAAAAGCAGCCAAGCAGCGCTGCATACTTGTCAAGGCAGCAAGTTTTGTTGACACCATATCAGATGCAGAATGCAGAATGTATTGGACTGGACGTCCATTGCTTCCGAGTATAGTGAGTGTTTGATACGTTGCATCAACAAAGGCCCTTGGACCTCTCTCAAAGATCATAAAGTACACTTTCTGAGAATCTGTTCCCTGAGAAGTACTCCACAGGTAAAATAGTAAATAACACAAAGAATAAGATACATCTCTTTAGATATGTCAAAGGTATGTATTAAATTTATACCTCAGCTTTGGCCTGCCAAAATAGTAAGCTTTTGTGAATACTGTGCAAATTAGTCAGGGTGTGTTGCACAACATCATCTAAGATGACAAAGACTTTGGGCATCTCACCAGCAATCCTACAAAGAATAAACAGTTTGCAAGAACTTCAAATAATACTGCTTCACAATTATCAACAACATTCACAAAATAGTTTACCATAGGTCCATAACATTTTCCACATAAATAGGCAACAAAACATTAGCTTAAGGAAAACAATGGGCCGCCCTTTGTTGCTTTTACTGAGCTGTGTCTAAACAGTCTACCAAGTTCCACGAATCCCTCATCCCACGAATCTATAATTGCCCCCAAACTGGCACAAGTTCCACAATCTAACATAAGGACACACGCCAAGCAAAATCCCAAACAAGCACACGAGTGACATTGTTCGAACAAAAGCTCGCAATGACACTTCCTAACTACGGTAACACTCCTAGATTAGCTAACAAAGCAAAGTTCGAATCCAAAGCACGCAGGTAGCTGCTGTACTCTAGGAACCAGCACATGACGGTCAAGCGCCAGCCAATCGCAGGGAATCTCACCGAGCTGAGTGTGCGGCCGCGGGACGGAGCGGGAGAGGTAGAGCGGAGCGCCTGCGGCGGCGGGGCCGGCGGATGCCGAAGTAGCGGCGCTGGAGGTCGGAGACGGCGGCAAGGAAGCTGGAGGAGTCCGGGAGGGGAGGGAAGCGCGCGACGAGGGATCTCCATACGCGCACGGGCGCCTCGAGCGCCGCGGCGGCGAGGCTCGACGCATCGGAGGGGTCGCCGGAGCTAGGGTTCTGCGGCGGCGATGTCGCCATTGGGGTCGGGAATTCGTGTCGGCGGCACTAGTGGATTTCGGGTTTCAAAAATTTTTTCCTTGGGTTTAAGCTTGACATTTTGGGTTTCTGATGATTCAACCGGTTGGCTGCTCTTCTTCTTGCTGAACAAGCTTTGTTCATTCATCTAAAAATAACTGTTGCAGGTGTTTCGTAGTCCTACTGTCAGTAATTCAATTATTATTTAAAAACATGCGAGCTCTCGGTATTTGTACGTTGTATATGGACCTAACTTCACAGTAGTACTCTCTTTTAATCAAATTATAAATCATTCTGACAATCTTGAAGAGTAAAAAAATCTCAAAACATAATGGTATGTGTTGGTTTGATGTGTTAGTAGATAATAGCATGGACACTTTGTATGATAAAATAGATGTGTTAGTGGATAATAGCGTGGACACTTTGTATGGTAAAATAGAATGTGCTAGTAGAAGATTTTCTATTTGCGTAAGATTTAGGTTACGTTGTATACATACCAATCTCACCACCACAGCATACAAGATGGATTCACACAGGAAACTGAGGATCAACGAGAGATTTTAATTTCCATCGATTGTTAAGTATCTAGATATCTTATTCAGGATCTATTTACAACCCGTATGCTGGTTTTATTGAGCTTTTCTAGGCATTAGGGGGAGATTAGTAGTACCATATATAATATCCAAAAATTATTTGTAATGCATAAAGCATTTTAAGCTCAGGATCACATACTAAATGAACTGAACTTTGAGTTCAAAGGATTGTTGATTTGCATAAGATTGCAAATAAACTGCCAAATGCATTTACTGATTACTAATCTGTTGCAAGTATGTGCCAGAAAGAGTAGTGGTACTAAGTAAAACCCCTCAACTCCCAATTATAAATAAGAGGGGGAATAGTATGGCTATAAAGCAGGATTATTCACGCTAGCAATAGAAGGATTTCCTTCTAAGATAGTAAATGCAGGTCAAACTATATGGTTGGCAATACACTATTGGGTAACAATTGATTATTACCCCGTGGATAGATGTCATCCACAAACCCAGCTCAGAGGTGCACCAAATACTGATGCTGGGATATCGGAAAGCCCTGACTCTTGTCTGAGGAAGTCACGATAAGTCATTAAGGGTTCTTTGAGTTTGATAGATTGGAGAACTATATAATAGAAAGGCTACATTTGTCGACAAATACTTTTCTGAATAAATTGTATACAGTATTCCAAGTCATCCAGTTAATAAGACCATGGCAGAGTGCTTTGTCACTCTTACTGGATTAGAACTTGTTGAGTAATGTAATATATAGTGTTTTGGGTTGTGATGCCAACACCTTATTGTACCTTACTGTGGGTACAAAATGTTTTCATCCTAAGATTGGATTTAGAACAATGTGGTGTTGAGTTACAAAGCAAGACTAGTAGCACAAGGGGTTTACGCAGAGCTCAGGCATTGATTTTCAATGCAAATTATTCTCCATAGTAAGTTATAAATTTTCGATAATACCTTTTGATTGGCAGTACAAAAGCATCTATCATTACAGTTGATAGTTGATAGATGTAGTGTTGCATATATCTATATGATCACTTGATTTGGAGTATTTGTAAAGCTTCCGGAAAGGAGTTTACATACTCAATCCTCATATATAAAATCGCAACATATATCGTGTATTACTTAAGTCAATATGTGGCTTTAAGCAGATAAGTCGAATTTGGTACAATCGACTTTGTGAGTATTCCTTGATCAATTATAGGGAGACAAGATTGATTACACGTGGTGTTCATTTTGAAGTCCCTGATTGGATTCATAGTATTATATGATTCTCAATAATTTTGACATCATTGGGAATGAACACTTGTTAATAGCACGTTGTAATCTAAAGACGTAGTTTTGTGATGGGAGATACGGTCTAAACCAAAATTTTTATTTTGTGTTTAGGATCCAAGTATCTTCTCCCAGGATTTGTACTAAAGCTATCTATATCCACATCATATTGAGTAATTCGATATGAAGGTATATCTTATGGTTGTTCTACCTCACGACAGCGGAAGATTGTCTTATACCATAGTGATTGAGAAGAGATATTGGGATAAGTTGTCCATTATCTTAGTGCTATTTATGCGCTAACATATCTTGCAAAAGTTGATTTGCTATATATAATATGCGCTACTTCTACCAAATGTTGGTAGATTGAAGTTAAGAATATCTCTTGATATTTCAAATAGCACATGCGGTCTTGGTATAATCCAGGATCCGATTACATGGATATAATGATTCTGGTCATTTATAAGATCCCAAAATCCAGATCATTGAAATAGGCTTTACATAACAATCATTCTGATATTGTATTCATGAGGCTGCACATTAATGTGTATAGCTAGTCAGAATGATATATCACATACTGAGGTTATGTGATATTGAATCTATTGAATCAAAAGTCATTATCTTAAAAAGGTAACGCAAATGGTGTTGTTTAGATAGAAATAATTATAGTTAATGTAATATTTTTGCATTAAGATTATTTTGTCCTATAGGTTATATGGACATATGAACATTTGCAAACAAAGTCTTGTGATAATCTTGTAGATATTCACAAAGTCTACCATATTTCGCATTTCTTATGTGTTGAGTACATGGGTATGAATTTGATTAATCAGTTTGAGGTTTGCAAGTATCAGGGGAGAGTCTCCCTGATTGATAACTTGTCATCAGGGGGAGAGTCTCCCTGATTAATAACTTGTTGCTAATATCATATTGCACTATTTTCTTTGTATGAATTTTTTTCCATTGGGTTTCTCATATAAAATTTTTTAATGAGGCAATATCAACATAAGATTATGTCATATCATCTATTTTCCCCACAGGGGTTTTTGACGGATAATATTAGGACATAAGATGCATTGTACTCTTTTCTTTGTGTGAGTTTTTCTTTTTATGGTTTCTCATATAAAGTTTTTAATGAGGCAATGTCAATACAAAGGTATATGCTATATTATCTAGTTTTCCTCACTGAGATTTTTGGAAGATGATATTTGAGGCATATTGACCCTATAGTCAAGGTGTTGTTAGACTAAAGCTTTGAGCTTACTCAAAGGGTCTAATAACATTGGTGAATATATATCATGGTGTTTCTCCGTGTTTTTCCCACAGGGTTTTAAGGAGTTTTGCCTGGTATACCGGTATTACTTTGGTTTTTTCCACAGGGTTTTTCAAAGCTTTGAGACATTGACTGGTGAACAAACAACGGTGCCTATACAAGATCAATTGATCAAGGGAGAGTTTTAAGATTAATTAGAATTAATTAATTAGTGATCAATTATTGTAAATCCCATAATTAACATATGCTAATTACGGTACTAGTATAGGTGCCCCTTGGGCACGAAGAGGCACCTGTTCGCCTGACAACAATTGCCTCAGGCAGTATATATTTGTAACACATGTTCATCAGGAATACAATCATTCATTGTCCACAATTTCTCTTAACACTGAAAACTGTTATTTACATGCACTATATAAACTGAGAACTCCACACGGTTGCATGGATGGAACTCAAGAGGCAGGCAGGAGTGCGGCAAGAGGAGAAGGTACTGAATTGATGAGGTGTGTTACTCGATGACATAAGCGGGTGATGTGGAGGGAGGATCTAGAGAAATAGCTTGTGGGTCTTTGTTTTATAGGAGTTTAGGATAGGTGAATTTATGATTCATTAAATATATAAAAATTTAGTGTAGAATTCACCTTGACTTCTCCTTTTGAAGTTGCACTGTGTCTGGACGTAATTTTGGGGCCATGAACATGGTACATGATGGATTGATGGGCAGTTTCTGTTTTCTTTTCTTCCTTCCAAGTCCCCATCTTGGTCGTTTCTTTGAGATGGGTAGTTTCTATTGATTCTTGTGCTCAACTAATGATCTTTTTAGAACATATTTAGCCTTTGGTTTTCACTTATTTACATGGAGCGCCACTTAAAACCATCTCTTTCAAATTTACAGTCAGCCCCCAACTTAAGAGAAACTGAAAATTCATGAAGAAGGCCAAATAATTTTTGACAAAAATTCTCGAGAACACCTTAGGCAAGCCTTTTTCAACTTCAACGGATTTTGAAGTTCACTTGCTTGGGTTTTATCTTTACCACAAAAAAATTGAAGATGGAACTTGCTCTAGTTTTGAGAATCGGGGTGACATGAATTTTTGGGTAATACGATTTTTGCAATCCAGTTATCCGAGTGGTCTAGTTTTCATTTAAGTTTATAATTTGTGTTATTGTTTGGTTGGTTGGTTCCTGCTAGGTCTTGGCTAAAGCTATAAGATAGGGGTTAGTTTTTATGATACAGCTAACGTATCACTTGTTAACGCGGTGACCAAAAAAATTGGTTGACTCTGTTTTAACGTTTTCAAGTTACAATGTTGCTACAGTACTCAACAACTATAGTGAAAAACCCAACTAATTTCAGCTGATTTAATAGTATTCCGTGAGAAAAAAATAATCTAAAATAAGTTAGAAATAAGACAAGCAACATGAGAGACAAAGGTGTCCCAAACAGTCCCTAATTATTCACAAGCTAAATCTTAGCATTAACCTAACAGTCTCTTAGCATCCTCTGTGTTCTTTTTTTTTTTTTTGTAAACGCATCGTTTGATTACTTAAGTGGGCAAGAAAAAAGAGTCACTGCCTCACGCGATCGGGGGCGACGTCTTGGCGTCGGCGACGCGTTTTAGACAGTTGGCTGTTGACGAGAAGGACAAGAGGCTAGCAACGACACAGAAATCACGCCGATTACGATACAAAACTAGTCAAACCCCTGCTCTCTCGGCTACTCTTTAGGGTCAAATTGATTGATTGCTTCGAGATTATTGTGTTGTTCTTTTTTTTTCTTATGCATGAGCTACATCCTCCGTGAAATGTAGTACAGTAATAAATAAACTTTTAATGTTCTAAATATAAGTTTAACAACCAAATAGAAAACATTATCAATGGTTACCAAACGAAAAGGTATATTAATAAAAGTATATTTCTAATGATAATTGTTTAATATTCTAAATATATTTTTTTATAAACATATTTAAATTTAGAATGAGTTTGCTTATAAAGCAACTAAAATACTTTATATTTATTTTAGGACCAAATGTTAAACTCGAATGGTGTTGTTTATTTTTTATTTAAGAAAATAAACTGTTCAAGGATCATTTATTTTAGGAAAGAATTAGTTTCGTACGTGTTGTTTTACGTGTACTCCGTATGGAGTGTACCTATACAAATATTTAAATGAGTGAGGCCTGGTTTAGATCGCGAATTTCTATTCTAAAAAGTATCATAACATTTTATTTGTATTTGATAAATATTATTTAATTATAGGCTAACTAGACTTAAAAAATTTATCTCATGATATATAACTAATCTGTGTAATTATTTATTTATTTTATTAATATTTAATGCTTAATACATATGACACAATATTTGATGTGATAGAAAGAGAATGAAAAAACTAATAATTTTAGGTGATCTACGGTCAGTCTCAACTAAGGGTTTGATAGGACCGTCGTGCACATTAAATAAACTGCCACGTTAATAGATTTATACTTTTTGCGTGAAACTCTAGTAGACAGAAGGATTCGTTTCGTCCCCGTGACACGACCTGGGCGGCGTTTCCAAGACCGTGAAACGGGATGAAACCCGCGTTTAGGCGTTTCACGGAGAGACCGTCGCGAGCTCCGCCCTTCGTCGTCCCGTGTCGCGCCTCGCCGACCCCTTCGCGAGGGCCTCGCTGCCCCGTCGCGAGGCCATCCTGCCCCGCTATCCTGCCCCGCCGCGAACGCCGGCCCCTTCGCGAGGCCGCCCTCGTCGCCAGCGCCTGGCTGCCCCGTCGCGAGGCCGTGCCGCCGAGAGCGTGGCCCCTCCCTGTCACAAGGTCGTCCTGCCCCCATCGCGAGCGCAGCCCCTCCCTGTCGCGAGGTCGTCCGCCTCGTCACCGCGAGCGCCGGCCACAGCTCCGCCGCCCGCGAGCTCCGATTCGGCCTAGCGTGCGCGAGGGCGAGGTCGCGATTCCGACTGCGGGCGCCAGCGCGAGGCCGCTATTCCGCCTGCGTGCTCGAGCAGGAGCTCCGCCGGCCGCGATCTCCTCCGCCTGCCGCGATCTCCTCGCCGGGCGTGAGCTCAGTCTCGCGTCGCGGCGGCGGGCGCGAGCCGCGGTCGCGGGGCCGCGCGTGGGCTCGGCCTCCGACTCGCCTTGCACCGGCAGACGCGAGCTCCGCCTCGTCGTCGGGCCGCGCGCGGGCTCCGTCTCGTCGCGGCGGCCGACCTCTGCCTCTCCACTGGGCCTCGCGGGCGCTCCACCTCGTCGACGGGGGCGAGCTGCGCGAGGGTCCTTGCGTGCGCGAGCAGGAGCTCTGCCGGCCGCGATCTCCTCGCCGGGTGTGAGCTCCGCCTCGCCTCGCAGCGGCGGGCGCGAGCCGTGGGGCCGCGCGTGGGCTCCGCCTCCGCCTCGCCTTGCAGCGGCGGACGCGACGGGCCGCCGGGGGCCTCCAGCAAGCCGCGAGCACGAACGCGACGGGCCGCTCCGCCGTTGCTGCGCGCTCTAGGCGCGGGCAAAGTCTCCAGGCACGGGCAGCCTCCAGGCCACCACGGGCGTGACCTCTGGCTGTGGGCATGAAAGGATGCCGGCCGCGACCTCCGCCGCGGGCACGAGCTTGGGGAGTTCACGCGGTTCGGCTGAAAAGACAACGGCGAAGACAGAAAGAAACGACGCGATTTACATCGAGATGGATGCTGCCGCCGGCGAAGTGGACGTGCGATGGCGATGGCGCCTGGCGTGGCGCGGGGCGCTGCCCAAGTGCAGACGATGATGGTGGGCATGCGCTGGCGCGGGGCAAGGACTAGTAGCGCCATGGCAATTTTCACGGTGAGCAGAACATCGTTTGCGGCACAGAAGAGAGAAGGAGACAATGGTGGGCCTCGTGAAGGCTAAAAATAACCTATGAATGTGTGCGATGAAATTATACACTAAGAGGGGTACTTGTTTCACTCTCAAAGTTTCACGTCTTAAAAACTGGGAGATGAAACACTACGGCGAGACCGGCCTAAACATGATCTGAGTGAACGAACGAATGAATGGAGTCCCGAGGGACCGGAGGATCCAAACAGACGGCGCAAGGAAAGAGAAAAAGCTTGACGACTTTCACGAGACAAAACAACCCCCGGAGCAAGAAAACAAAAGCACGGACCGCACCAGAGGGGGACAGCCCGCTCAGTCATTCCCCTGGAGAGGGCAGCGGCACCCATTCGAAATCTCTCGCCCTCGCCCTCGCCCTCGCTCTCGCCCTCCTCGGCTCCCCCTCACCTCGCCTGCTCGCCAGCCGTCGGCGCCGCAGGTCGCACCGGGCAAGATCAGGGCGGCGGAGCCTGCCCATTTCGCCCCCCGCCCCCTCGCTCCGCTCCGCCGAGGTACAGCCCTGCTCCAAGTCTTTTGCCGCTTCATTTTCCGTGGGGAGCTTTTCACGGTTTCTTTTCTTTTGCGAGTGAAAGATTGGGGTTTCTTCGGGAGGGAGGGCGGGGAGGGAGAGGTTCTAGGAGTCGCCGAAGCGATTCTGCTCGGTCGATTCAAATGCGGGCGACCGGATTGTAGCGCTAGGCAGGGGTTAAGCGCGTGCTTTGTGGTTGGTTGGCAGGGTTTGAGCCTAGTTTTTTTGGTTTGTTTCTCGATCTGATGCGTTTTCGTGACGCGTTGATTCGCTTCTTTCTTGGGTAAATCTCGGTGGCGTTGCTTGTTTAACCCATGTAGATGAAGTGTTCTTGACATTCTGTTCAATTTCGCTAAAGGCACGGAAACTACAAGCGCAGAAACGAATGAGAAGTAAGTTCAGCGCAGACAACATACCCTCGCTATCATTGTGTACAAATTTTTCTCCTTGTGAAAGACACGCTTATGAAAGCTTGCCTGAATAACTTTGAACAAGTCCATGAGACGCCTACCTGAAAACTTTGAACAAGTCCTTTGGAGATATTTGTTGCGTAATAAAGAAGACCTCTCTGGTCAACCACTTGAAAACATCACCTGAGGCCGTAAAGGCCATGCGCTCCATCTATTTCAAAATCTTGTAACAGTGTCCAATCATATCACTAGACTGTGCTGGAACTGTAAAGTTGTTGCTTATACTCAAGAGATTGTAAGGAAATGATTAGTGTTAATAGTATGCACACACCACCGCCTTTACTGAATTTACCTCTCCTTTCTTTTTAAATCACATAGTATAGATGAAAATATTCGTCCCTTTTTTCGTAGCAGGTCTGTATAATTCCAAGAACCTGATGATGGCCACAACTACTTATATTGATGATTCCTGTTCGGAGGTTATTGATCCCCCAAAGACTGAGGTACTGGATGTTGTTGAACTCCCTGGCAACCATATTCAACATCCACCAAAACCGAATGTGGTGGTGTCTAGCAGTGTGCGTGAACTTCTGGAATGTCCAGTCTGCTTGAGTGCCATGTATCCTCCTATTCATCAGGTGCACATTGATCCATCACATGTTTATATCTATCCTTGTATTAGTGAATTAATCTGTTCAAATGTAGCCACTTGGATGAAAATTATGAGTTACTGGTTTAAGAGTTCCTTTCAGTATCATGAACTGCTATCACCATTTTAGTCTGACCTTTAATCTATAGCATTTAGAAATCTGAACTTTAATCTACATACAGTGTTCAGAAACTCTAACTTCTAGTCCTTTTTTTTTCTTTTTGGTTAGCATGGTGCAAAATAATAACATGTTCTTTTATATTTTTTTATTCAACTATGAAGATCTTATTTCATATGATAGTAATGCCATCTTTTGTCTATGCAGTGCTCTAATGGTCATACCTTGTGTTCCGGATGCAAACCAAGGGTTCATAATCGTTGTCCAACTTGTAGGCATGAACTTGGTAACATAAGGTGCCTTGCTCTCGAGAAGGTGGCTGCATCTCTTGAAGTTCCTTGCAAGTACCAGAGCTTTGGGTGCTCAGGCATTTATCCTTACTACAGCAAGCTGAAGCATGAGTCACAGTGCCAATATAGGCCTTATAGTTGTCCATATGCTGGATCTGAATGCACAGTTGCTGGTGACATTCCATATCTGGTAAATCACTTGAAAGATGACCACAAAGTTGACATGCACAACGGCTGTACTTTCAACCATCGCTATGTAAAGCCAAATCCTCATGAAGTCGAGAATGCCACCTGGATGCTTACGGTACTTCACACTAACATTAATATGTTGATTAAAAAATTTTGTTGTTTTTTTACTATGGTTTGTTTCTACAAAGATAGATGTTCATGTCTTAGAACCTTCTGTATATTTGCCAAATATTGACGTAGTGTGTGTTTATCTACTTCCATCTATTTGTTGCACATATACAATGAAGATACTGATCATGTTACACACTTGTTGGACCAAAAAAAATTAGGTGCTGATCCTAATACACACTTAACAACTCAACTAGAGGGAGAGACATCCACCCTAGCATTTTAATTGTTTTTTACAGTTTGCTTCTGCAAAGATAGAAGTTCATTTTTCTATCATGTCTCAGAAACTTCTGCATATTTGTCTAATGTTGACATAGTGTGTGTGTATCGAATTCCACCTATTTGTTGCACATATACAATGAAGATGCTGACCATTGTACGCACTTGTTGGACCAAATTAGGTTCTGATCATGACACACACTTAACGCGACTAGAGGAGAGGGTCCAGCCTCATTTTTAGTAGGTAGAAGGTGAGAATCGAACCCTGGTTGGCTGGGTGATTGTACACCCACACTAGCCAATTCATGTCAGGGAGATTCTTGCTTGTTCAACTGAAAATACTTTTTTTTAATACAAACACTGCGTGTACAGATCCACCTTCATCCGTTTTCAATGAAAGGTCATGCTGTTTTAAGGCGTGAGTGCATTATGTTTCGGATTGTTTCTTGTTTTGCTAACTTTTCTCGCCGTTTTAAGTGCAATAAAGAAACACTGCTATTATAAATCACTGATGATCTGCTATAATTATCTTTTGCAGGTTTTCAGCTGCTTTGGCCAGTACTTCTGCCTACACTTCGAAGCCTTTCAGTTGGGCATGTCACCTGTCTACATTGCCTTCCTGAGGTTCATGGGAGATGATGCAGAAGCAAAGAACTACAGCTACAGCCTGGAGGTAGGGGGCACCGGGCGCAAGATGATCTGGCAAGGGGTGCCCCGGAGCATCAGAGACAGTCACCGGAAGGTCCGGGATAGCTACGACGGGCTCATCATCCAGAGGAACATGGCCCTGTTCTTCTCGGGTGGTGACAGGAAGGAGCTCAAGCTGCGTGTCACCGGGAGAATCTGGAAGGAACAGTAAGATGATCGGCTAATACATCTCTTCTGCTCCGCTGCTGCCCTGAACTCATGAATCACACCGTAGGAAGGCACGCAGTGTCAGGAAAGACATTTCTAACTTTCCATCAATCTAGAACCCGGCGAAGTTCGCATCCAGCTCCATAGCTTTCTCACGAAGCCTGCTACTGTAAAAAGAACTCTTTTGTTTTGAGACTAGCTTCCTCCGGCTCAATGTCCCCGTCTTTCAATGCAGGCGGTGAGCGATCTTGGAGCCGAACAAACCCTTGTAGTTTCAGCTTGGGATGAATAGTTTATCTGTATCGCCAAATGAATAGTTTATCTGTATCGCCACGCGAACGAACCCTTGTAGTTTCAGCTTGGGATGGACGTCGTAAAAGAAATACGCCGGTGGGTCGGCAAGCAGGTCACCTAGATTATGAGGAGTTTATTTCTGCATTGGAATATGGATGATACTTTTTCTAGTTACTATTCGTGTCGGTGCCTTTGTCCGACTTTGTATGCCCAATCACCTACTAAGCACACAAGGACTTCCCTTCTCTTGGTTTTCCGCTATGACAAGGTCTAGGTACTCTCGCTTGATTCATTCCACTAGGTTCTACGAACTTAGGAACTCCGAACTCATGCTTTATTTAATTCCGTTACCGGATGATGGGAATAACTAAGCAGAAATTAGGAAATGAGCACGAAATGTCTATAAATGAATTTTCTCATTATTTGTTATTTCCAGGTCTTTTCGTTGCATTCACTTACAACAAGAAACAACCACCAGCGTTTGGTTACAATCTTCAGTTTTACGCTTACGCTTAAGGGAAGAAATGTTCTTGGTGGCTGCACTAAGCCCAGCACTTTTTGGGCTTCTTCATGAATCTAGTTTTCAGGTAAGGTCAGATCATCTTATTGAATATATATCTGAAAGAAAGCAAAGGAATGAATCGTTTTTCCAATTACCTTCTCTCGAAAACCATAGTGATTTGATCCAAAGAAAGAATTGGACAACTCAGAAGTCTACTCATGTACTCTAGCTTCGCTAATGAGATAAGGTAGTTAGTTGGCTTACTTGCTTTTTTGAGGAAAGTGAGAAAACTGCTTGCTTGTTAGGAACAAAACCGCCATTTCTTTCATTGATTGAATGTTCGCTCGGCACTAAAGTCTGAAATAGTTTTTATCAATGTTTTTCATACTGGCTACTAGCAGGCTTGGCTTGCCCATCTGAACGAAGCAGTAGCGGATATTGCCATAGATGAAGCTGAGAAAGATGATCAGTTCCCTAAGTAACCGTTGTTGTTCATTGGATTCCTCCGGAATGGAGGGCCGACTACAAGACTACGACTACAATACAAGCCATGAGCGATAGCGAAGCCTTCAGCCTTTTTTTTCGAAAGCCCTTGTATAGTATCGATTACCTGGCTTCTTTAGCACGGGTTTCGTCAGGGCTTGATCAAAAGTATCACCGTCAAGTGACGTATTTTAATCATTACCAACGACTCAATCAACTGCTCAAAGAAGTCTATCCCACCGAACAGCGTTGAAGCTTGCTTCTTTTCCATACTTTTTGTGGTCATCAATACGACGACCTATTCTTAATAGAACCGATCTTATTTTCACTACAAGAGGAATTTCATGCTTCTGTCGGATCCTTCCTATCGGCAGAAGCACGAAATTTCTCTTGTAGTGAAAATAAGATCGGTTCTATTAACCATTCTAATCGTCTCTTTCATGATCTTTTCTATGGGTAGAACTACTGTGAGCGGTAAACTTCGACCCTTCTTTCTTTCTTCATTTAAAAAAAGGGGAGCAAGCTTTTTGCCATGCGTAGGAATAGACAGCTTGTGATTCATTGTTTTTTTCAGCTTCTTGTAGTTTGCTTCTGCCTCTTGGCTCCTACAAGGTAGGTGCTGGTGGATGTAGATCGTGTAGAGAGGTTGGTAATTGCTACTGATGCAGAGTTCGTAGAGATTTCCTCTATTTTATTTGATCTGTCTAAGAGTTGCCGTTCTGTGGTATAGAAGAATCTAATGGCAGCTCATAAGATTGACTGGTTTATGCATGAGTTGAGTATGGTGAAAATGCTACAAAAAAATCTTCCCGGAGTTTGATGGCGGTGTCGCAGCACTCATCATTGTGGTGGGGTGGATGTGGCCTCCCTCTCGCCACTTTCCTTTGTCGCCGCCACGGATCCGCATTCGCTTGGAGTTTACGGCACCGTTGACGAGTCAGAGATATGAGTATGTGGGAAGAGGGGCGCGCGGGCGACGGAGCATGAAATGGAGAGAGGCACTACGGGAGTACGGGTGATTCTAGAATGATATCTATCAAAACCACTATTTGGAGATTGCAATATTCCGAATGAGAATACAATTATAACGCCCCATAAATTTTACTTGAGAATGAGGTAGAATAAGATCCAGCTAGGATCTAATCTAAGTATTTAGATGCCATTCTCATTTTTCGTAGCAGATTTAAACCTTCGCTTTTCAGCTTCCAACAAGTATTGGACGTGTTCACTGCCTCTACGGACATATTCGGATACCATGAGGTAATTGCTAGCTAGCTAATTTTAACTCAAATTAGCTCTAGTGTATATAGGAGAGCTATTTTTTAAGTTGTTAATCAACTAGCTAGTCAAGCACAATTAATTTAGGCTAAAATTAGCCTAACAAGTAACTATGTGATGAAGCACCATTAGATCATCTTTTAAAAAAAAAGGCAAAATAGGGTGAGATATGAACCGAACCATGTTTAGCACAGAGTCTCCATTACTTATATTGATCAAACCCACTCTGGTTATGAATACAATATACATTTTTTTATGCAAACACAAATATACATGAGAAGCCATACTGTTAGTGTCTGCAGATTTTACAACTATAGGGACACAAGCCACATTGCCAAAATGCTAAGAGCATATCCAATCTCAAAAGTGTACCCAATCACAAGATTTACACAGAGTACAACAGGCCAAACGATCAACGAAGGCTCCATCTTTCCTTGCCATGTAGTACAACCTCTAAATCTCTAACCCTTTGGCTTTGGGCCTTCTTCCATGACATGAAGAAGGTTTATTTTATCAATACACATTTGTATACATGAAGTACTACGAGATGACACCTTAACTGCCAGGCACTATCGATACTTCGATAGTACTGTACTCCAGATGTGATAACTTCAGGGCCAAGAACACATTCGCTATCCTCTCAAAACACTGATGGCATACTCAATATCCCATCCTCCATCTGTGTGCACAATATACAACATGGAATGGAAGGCTCCTTCCTTCCCTCTCTCCACTACCTCTAATCAAGCAATCCTTAGGTTCTTGTATATACTACTACTATTAACAATTTGACATGAAAAGTGTGTATGCCAAACAAGCTATCAAGAACAGCAATTGGGGCAGCGTACCAAGCCGTTCTCGTTGCACTCTATGCAGCGGCGGGCTCGCCCCTCTTCCTCCACGAACACCTTGCGCGAGCCGTCGCAGGCGGGGCAGGGCGCGAACCGGAACCCGCCGCAGGCGCCGCAGACGAAGGCCGGGTCAGCTCGCCGGACTCGTGCAGCCGGCGCACCTCGTCGGCGCGCCGACGAGCACGCCCCCGATCAGCAGCTGCGGGAGCGAGAACGCGCGGCCCCGGGCGGCGAGGACCCCCTGGAGCTCCCGCCGGAGCGCGGCGTCCATGGAGACGTCGCGCTCGTCCACGGCGACGCGGAGCCCCCGCAGCGCGGCGCGTACCGCGCAGCAGTCCGCGAACGTGCGGCGCACGCCGCGGAGCGACGTCGTGTAGAGGACCACCGACTGCGGGCGCTGCGGCGGGGTGGGCGCCGGCGATGAAGGAGGCGGCGGCAGGTGGCGCCCCTGGTACGGGTGGTGGTGGTGGTGGTAGGTCAGCGATCGGGACAGGCTGTGCCGGGGCTTCTTGTTCTTGGGGAACGCGCCCGGCGCACCGCCGCTGACGTCGTCCATCTCCCCGGCCGCCGCCGCCTCCGCTGCCTGGTAGTCGGCCGGTGAAGGGTGTTGCTTAGGGTTCGGAGCTCCGACGAGAGGTGGCGATTGGGGAATGAGAGGAAGGCGGGTTTGGTACTTGGGGTCCAGTCTAGTGGTTTCTGAGTTGGGTTCTTGCCTTGTTGGTGACGAACTGACGATGACGATGAAGCTTTGTGCTAATGATGATCCATTTAAATAAGCTCGCTTTAAATAAATGTTCGGGAAAGAAATGGATTGGCTTTCTCTTGTTTGCTTCAATTAAATTTGTTTGACATCACTATCTATGGTTGATCAATCTTTTACTTCATCTCTAGAAATGTTCGTCCATTGCTTGATTATTTATACTCCAATAATGCTAGATTTTGCTCCTTTTACAGTCCTTTTTTTAATCTATTTTATCAAGAATTCAAGCAATTTGTGATGTCCTGTGTTCGATATAGCTCGAAAGACTATTCCTTCTCTAATCACTACACATCAGATATTACTAAGAAAATAAAATATGAATAAATATCATAAATTGAATTTGGCATGAAGTTCATAGGTTCCGTTGAAGTGCCCAAGAGGCGTACATATTTTAATTTCTTTGATTTGAAGTTTGAGAGATTTTCGAAACCCACGAGGCTCCGAACAGTAGACTCTGAGTGGTGGGGCTGGGCCAAGGCCCTGAGCCCATTCATTGCCCAGACGGGCTTGGCTTCGTCGCCCTCCCTTCTAAAACGGATAACAGAACCGGTGTGCAAGCTCCGGAGCGCGGAGCGTCAGGATAAGAGAACCGCGCGGCGGCAGGCAGCTCCTCCTGCGACTACGAGCGCCCGTCCATGGCGTCCCTCTCCCCTTCCCTCCACCTCCCTTGGTACGCCACGCTCCCTCTCTTCCTGCACATCCCCTCTGCTTCCTCTCAATCCTCGCACCTAAATCGCCGCGATTTTCTTCTCTGCCAATTGCCAACCTTTGCTGAGGTCTGAGGCGCACCAAGTGCGGAATGCGTCGTATTTCCAAGGCCCGGCGTTTTCTTGGTTACTGTCGTGCTGCTCCGCCGTCAAATCAAACTTCCATTAAATGCAGCCATCAATCTTCTTGCATTTCTTTCAGTAACCGTAGGAAGTCGCCGGCACATTTGTTCAGACCAAATCTAGCTTTGGGTTGCCAATACTGTATCTCAACTAGTCAAATGGGATACCAATTTGGATGCATGTAGTTCTCTGTCTTCCAGAAATGATGCCTGGTAGTTCAGTTCGCCTGTAGCTTGGATGTAGGACCTTGTTTTACTTGCAGGGAGTAGCTGATTGATAATCTGCCAGCTATATGTCTTTGTCCACCTGATACCTGAAGCCCTGTGATAAACTCACAAAACACAGTATGGTATTTTTTTGAAATGTTACACAGTATGGTATTAATGACAAATACCAATAAGTTGCTCATCTTAGCACTGTTATGCAGTATAGCCTCATGACCATGAAAGCATACCTTGGGTTCACAGTTACAAGGTTGAAAATGTGAAGGCACCATTTAGCAACCAATTTTGGTATTTGGTAGCTTTTGCTGTTTGTCTTTGGAAGTTTATACTTTATACCCCATCAGCCCATCTTTCTAGTTAGAAGCAAATACTGTGCTGCACATTCATGTTTTAGATCGATTTTGATGTAATAAAGTGTTTGAAGAAAATTTACACATTATTGTTTATTAGGAAGCCTTTTTTTTTTCTTCTATAGCTCAATATGCAAATTTTATTGAAACTGTTATTTTCTCTGAAATAATCAGCAATTCAAGAACTGGCTTCCTTGGAAAGACACATGGGATTCGTCCTCGTGTTTCCCCTGCTGGAAGAGTTGGATTTGTCAGAACAGTAGTGGAATGCAAGGAATCTAGAATTGGAAAGCAGCCGATCGATGTCCCATCTAATGTTACACTGACATTAGAAGAGCAGTTTGTCAAAGCTAAGGGTCCACTAGGGGAGTTATCTCTCAGCTTTCCAGGTGACGTGAAGATTGTGAAAGAAGAATCTGGTAAGCTCAGAGTTTATAAGACTGCAGAGACCAAGAGGGCGAACCAGATGCACGGACTTTTCAGGTAAACATCAATTGGAAACTACAATATAAGTATGCCCATATTATTTTTTATTGATTTACTTCTAAAAATGCGGTTCATTGTTTCACTAGATTTATTCCTTGTTTATATATCTTCTCCTGATATTCCAAAAGTTAGATGCCAACTTCTGTAATCTCTGCTCTTGTCAAAACTCTTACATTTGTGCTATCACTTTGTACAGTTAAGAGCAGTATTGACTCCCATGGATATTTCACTGTGATAGTACCAGTGCCTTGAATAAGCTGCATCACACATGAACTGTCCTATGATCCTACTCTCTCTTACAACTACAAGGATTCAGATTCTAGATAGCATTATTCTGGTTCCTGTATTTATTTTCTTCTGACCTCTCTTGTCTCAACAATGACCAATAAATGTATGATGGCCTTGCTTTGTTCTAGACCTGAGAAACAACACTATCTGCTTTTAGTTTTCAACAAAATCCACCAATCAATCTGCATTGAAATAATATAGCCACAGTTCTAGGACTGACACATATTTGCAAAATGAATGTCTATCTTCTTGCATTTACCATTCTCTGTCCGGTACTGATAGGTACCAAGGAAATAGGCTATGCTATTGCTCCCTTCTGATGTCCAGGAACTGTAAAATCTGTGTTATCTATAACAAACATCATGAAGTGTCTGTATCACCTCCACTATGATTTATCGTGGTATTATTTGGTAAAAGCACCTACCTCTGTTAAGAGAACATACATGCTAGTATCTTATGTCTTATGCCCAACAAAGGGTTGACCATAAAGGTGTGAAAAATCACTATATTCTCTATCTGTCACTACCTATGTTCTTTTCTTCGTGCCTCGGCTAGTCCTTTGCTATTTGACTCACGGTATGTACATTTTCTTTGGTTAAGGAAAGGATCAATGATCTCTCTATTCTTTACTGAATAGTCTTTGATGTGCTCCGATTATAGCTTTGGTTATAGAAATCAAACTATGTTTCTTTTTATCGTGCCTCACCTGTCCTCCATGTGTTCTTCTAAATACCCTGGTGCAAATATTCATGCAGAACATTGACAGACAACATCATCGTTGGCGTATCAAAAGGATTCGATAAGAAGCTTCAGTTGGTGGGAGTCGGGTATCGTGCAGCTGTGGAGGGCAACGTTCTCGTGATGAACCTGGGATTCTCCCACCCTGTTCGGATGGACATTCCTGAAGGCCTGGCGGTGAAGGTCGAAGAGAACACAAGGATCATCGTGAGCGGCTACGACAAGAGCGCGATCGGTCAGTTTGCTGCCACCATCAAGAAGTGGAGGCCGCCTGAGCCATACAAGGGGAAGGGTATCAGATATATGGATGAGGTTGTCAGAAGGAAGGAAGGAAAAGCTGGGAAGAAGAAATAGAAAGTGTTTTTTTGGCCCTTTCCATACTTCATTTCATTTTTCCCACTGTAATGATCTTCATCTGCTAAGGCTGAACCTAAGAAAAATCTTGTTCTGTGCTGATCATGGCGTATAGATGTACATTTTGAGCATCTCATGGTTTACTTGTCATCCAAATCTGCTCCATTAAGGGGGAGAAACGAAGTTCAGAAGCATTGGGCCTTAACCTGCATGCGACACTGATCAATGCTCAAGTAGCAAGTGTAGGCAAAGCAGGATATGGTCTTATTATAGCTTGATGATACTTGTAAAATGCCATGGACATGATTTGACCAGAGGCTGTTCCACAACTTCTGGCAAGAAAAGAGAAAAACAGGATCACTGTGACTGTGTGACAGGTTATGATCGAGCCTCGTCTCTAATCATCCTTGAAAGAGAAAAAAAAGATCACTGTGACTGTATTCATCGCCAAAGGCCAAATCTTCGTGTTTGATTAGGATGCTTTATTTCTTTTGCTAGCCGAGGAATTCAGTACGTATTTACTTGAGGTGCCTAGCCCCCAGCCGAAGGCGCGCGGCTCCGTCGCGCGTCTCGGGCCACTCACCCGCACTGGCCCCACCAGGCGTCAGACGCCTGGCCGGGCTGCCGCCAAGTGGCCACCGCCTCGCGTCCCCGTGCACGCCCGGCCTCGCCTTCGCTTCCGATATCTCTTCGTCTCGACGCCGCCGCCGCCGCGCGCGCACTCCAGCATTGTCCCGGCACTCCAGCAGTCCGTGCAGACTGTCCAGTCTACCGCTTGTTGCTCTTGGCACCGCGATGGCGGTGGGTTGCTTCCACCCCGTGCTCTCGCCGCTCGTTCCTTCGCCGCCGTGTAGGTCCCTCCGAGCGGCGCTGCGGTCTCACACGCCGACCGCGGTCTCGCTCCGGCTGCTCCTGTGCGGCGCGGCAGCTGGTCGTGGCACGCGGCGGCTCGCGGCGGCGGCGGCAGAGTCGCAGGCCGTGCAGGAGCAGCCGGCGCGGACGGAAGAGTCTGGTGAGGCCGGCGGGGCGGGTGCCGCCGAGGCGTCCTCCAAGCTGGTTCTGGTCGTTGGCGGAACCGGCGGCGTTGGTGAGATACCAATATATCCCGGCTCTCCGTTCTAGCATTGCTTAGCATTTTCCCAATTATAACTTCAAAAGTAAGATTTCGTGGCGAATTTCAGCTCCTAGGCAGTGAAGCTCACTTGTCTCTGAATTTTAGAATATATCAGTGCCAATTACTTGTTCGAAACATTCGAGATATTAAACATTGGAGGACTAAGGATGACAATTGCATTGCAATCTTACGTTGTCTCCAATTTGTGTTGCTGTGTCCTGCAGCAGCAGCACTTCTTAGCGTTGCTTATACTAGACAAGCTGGCAAGATATTGACTGAGTGGTGAGTACATCCTTTCAGGGCAGTTGGTTGTGGCATCGTTGCTGAGCAGGAACATCAAGTCAAGGTTGCTCCTAAGAGATCCAGAAAAGGCATCGTCCCTATTTGGCAAGCAGGATGAGAGTGTACTGCAGGTACATCTGGATATTCAGCATTGCACCTCCATCCCACCCACCCAGTTGTCTCCAAGAAAAAAAAAATGAGTTTATCTTTCATGTCAGGTTTACAAAGCGGACACAAGAAACCCTAATGATTTGGATCCACAAATGTTTGAGGTTGGTCCCTTCTGTTTCTCTGAATTCATATCAGTTTATCTATCTATGGGCTATCTATTTCTGCAATGATTGAATAAATCAAGATATAGGGGTCTCTTTTCTAGGGAGCTACGCATGTGATATGTTGTACTGGAACTACAGCATTTCCGTCTAAACGCTGGGACGGAGATAACACTCCGGAACGTGTAGGTATGCACTGCCTGATATTCTGCAGTTGAAGTTAAATTTTCACCCAAGATAATATCAGTCAACGCTAAAGAAGAACATGCAACAAATTACCTTATTTAAATAATCCAGATAAATGATTTTTGGTCAAGGCTAATCTTGATGGAACCTTTCGACAGAATGTACCAAATAAAAGGCTGAAATTTAGCTGCGACAGTGGCCTAATGAGTTATTTATTGATTTGAGCTCTAAACATCCATTTCTGTGTTCATTATGTACATTCTTCTGGTCAAATCATGTTCACCTGTATGCTTAGTCATTTTAAGTCAATGCACATATACAAGCTAACAATGACACTTGTGGGTGAGACAATGTCTTAGTTCACTGATCACACACATATTTTTGTGACAGATTGGGATGGCATCAGAAATCTTGTAAGTGCCTTGCCACAGACAATCAAGAGACTGGTTCTTGTGTCATCCGTTGGTGTTACAAAATACAATGAGATACCATGGAGGTATATACCTTATGATTCTGAAGAGGAATTTCGGTATTTGCAGTTGAACTTCATGACATCATAGTATGATAGAAATGCTAAAGGTTACCCTTTTAATACAATATGCAAGACATGTT
The DNA here is from genome assembly GCA_023333625.1 of Bothriochloa decipiens. NCBI lineage: Eukaryota > Viridiplantae > Streptophyta > Magnoliopsida > Poales > Poaceae > Bothriochloa > Bothriochloa decipiens. The sequence continues at coordinate 20,122,508 of CM041629.1, read as the reverse complement.
TTACGTGTAAATCGTAGCTTTATAAACAGCCTATATTAGCTGATTTAACAATTAACTTCATGTCCGACAGTATCCTTGCCTTTCACCTTGCTATTTGTGTTTACCACAGAGTTTTATGTTACCATAACTTTAACCTTGGTCCTTGAGCAATCATGCTATGTAATTTTCAGCATCATGAATCTCTTTGGTGTACTCAAGTACAAGAAGATGGGAGAAGACTTTGTTCGCAATTCAGGGATACCATTCACCATTATCAGGTATTTAGGTTTGTTTACAGAAAAGTGTTTGAGCGGGCACATCGTGGATATATTATTCTGACATGACACAAGCTGTTTGCAGGCCTGGAAGATTGACAGATGGGCCCTACACTTCGTATGATCTTAATACACTTCTTAAAGCTACAGCTGGAGAGCGACGTGCAGTAGTCATAGGCAAAGGTTATTTCTTTTGTTCACTGCATTTGACGAGGAACCTTTTGTTCTGATAATATCTTTGCTTCTTCTAACACTTCCTAATATCCTACTAGGTGACAAGCTTGTGGGGGAAGTTAGCAGACTTGTGGTGGCAGAAGCTTGTATCCAAGCTTTAGACATTGAATTCACTGAAGGACAAATATATGAGATTAATTCAGTGAAGGTACTCATTTTTTTTTCTAGAATGGGTACAATTAGTTATTGGCAATTAACTTATTATCATCAAGGTTCAATCGAGATATAATGTGATTTAGTCCGTGAAAAATCACACTCTCTTTTTTATTTTCCGAACACACAAGAGAGTCGTGTATCATTTAATAATAGAGGAAAGAAGCTGTTGCATATAGGCCTGAACTGCCTTATGATTACAACATGCGCCACTAACCAACTATGAAAGACGAAGTCCCAACAACCTAAAACTTATTATGGTAGCAAAAATGACTGTAGTTCCCTTCATCCCTTGCTCTTGCTGCCTGCTGTACACCAGTGATCCTTCATTAAGCACATCTTGCAACTTTTTTTTTTGGTTCTGGACTCTGGAGATACAGCATTGGATTATTGAAGGCACAATCTTCTGGTGCTTACACAACTCCCAAGCAAACAATCGGACCAGGCTGTTGAAGCCTTCTGCAAAGTCTTTTATCCAGCCTTTTTAGAGCACCATACCACGAGCTAGAGAGGAGATATCTCTATTTGGCATCAATGCTTGGAGGATGACCCTATTAGTAGTTAGCTTTTAAGACAGCTAAATTATTCAACCTGTGGCTTAATAGCAAGACTTGGTACCAAACCGCTAGCTCTCATGATTATGGCATGATGTTTTTATCATTAGTTCATTACCTACATCATTCCCTTTTGAAACTTTAAGTTTTGCTTACCTTCAAATTATATACACACTTGTTGATGCTGTCTCGCATATCATGGCATAAATATGGGTGCTGACACTGACTAGAGTTGCATATCAAGATGGAAACCCTTAGATGTGCATTTTTGCTTATTTTCTGGTTATCTAAGTGAAATCTATGTATAGTGTATAGTCTACTGATATGGACACTATAAATTCAGGGTGAAGGACCCGGGACTGACCCAGACAAATGGGAGGAGCTATTCAGATCTGTTCAATCGGACTAGGGGCACCCTGCGAAGGGTAGCGACGTAAATGTACATCATAATGTAATGTTATCCGTAGAAACAGCATTTTGTTATATAGCCATTGAACAGTAGCAATCATGTACAGACATTTAGGTACCACTTGCGAAAAAAGAATGTTTGGTTTGTGTACATAATATGAGCATCCAGATGTGATGATTACACCCTGAATGTGATATTTTTATTGGAAAAGTAAAATGTTCGTTATCCTTATCCACTTTCAGACTTGATTTTTCCCCCCTCAGAATGCAATCATACTTGCACTTTTCCTTCAATATATATGTGGGGAACAACTTTGACATACAAATATCTTTTTCAAACTTTAGAGACAAATATTTTATTATAAATATTTGAGATGCTAACATGTGCAGCGGAGATAACGTAGATACTTCGCTGCATGTGTTTTTAACTTCGCTTATGTATTTTCGCATGTTTCAAGTTGACTGGCGAAGATGACTTTGCCGTACGTTGGATGTTCAGCGAAGACGACGTGGATACTTCGCTGTGGCTATCAAACTTCGCACATATGATTTTACATGTTTCAGGTTACTCAGCGGAGATGACTTCGCTAAACTCTTGATGAGCAGCGAAGCCGACGTGGCAGCTTCGCCTGAAGAGTCTATGATGTTCTCAGCTGAGTCAAGAAATTATGATCAAGTCCAAAGTTGCTTAAGAAGATAAAAGGAAAAGGGCGAAGTGTGTTTCACCACTTCGCCGATGTGCTTTCTAGCTAAATGTATAGGAGGTTCCATGGCTAATTTTGTAAGATTCCTTGAATGGCGAAGCCAGGGGGTCTATAAATACCCCCTGGAGTGTAAGTTTTTAGACAGAATGAAATACAATTGCAACCAGCATATTGTTTTCACCTCATATACGTATATGTGATTTCGTTACCTAACATCTGACGTCGTCCGTTTGTGTGATCGAAGACACCCACGACCACCACGTGGACGCAAAATGGCAAGATTCAGCAAAAAGGCAGCTTCGGCTGGTGATAATTCAAACCAAAACAAAGATCCACTTTTAGAAGATGAGACAGAAACAGAAAACAGACGTGTTCAAGAAGAAGAAACTCAGAACGAAGAAAGAAAACTCAAAGAACTCAAAGATCAACTCATCATCACAAAAAACAGCTGGAGGAAGCAAGAGCGAAGACAAGAGAAAAGTCTTTAAAGCAAACAATCGCAGAAGCAGAGGCTGAACTAAGAAAGCTCAATGATAAAATAGAAAATGAGAGCGAAGTTATAATTCAGGACCCAAACTCAGCAAGCAAAAACACCAACAACAAAGAGAGCCAAAGTCAAATAGCGACAATCGACACAGAGTCACCTTTGTCAATCGACATTCAGCTAGTGAAGTGGCCAGCAGGATTTAAATTCAATATCATCCCAACTTACAATGGCGTGTCCGACCCAAGACAATTCCTTATGAGTTTTGAAGCAGCAGTTGCATCAAGTGGGGCAGATGCAAACACATTAGTGAAGTCGCTCATCATGGCAGTAAGAGGACCAACACAGCACTAGTACTCTTCGCTAAAACTAAGGTCAATCAAATCCTGGGATCAACTTCGCACAACTTTGCTCCTAGAATTCCAAGGCCTACAAAGAGTTGAACTCACCAGCGATGATCTTTTCAACATCAAGCGGCAATCAAAACAACCGTTGAGTCAATATTATAAAAGATTTAAACAAGCAAAAGCTCAAATACCAAATATATCAGACGAAGTCGTCATCATAGCAGCAATCAAAGGACTACGAGCAGGCCAACTCTCATCACACTTCAAAAGGGGAAGGCCTCGCTATTTATAGGCAGAGTCCGGTCAACCGGTCAAAACTAGCCGTTGGATTCAATATTCAAATAGGCCAACTCCAAAGTTTGGACGGCGTTTGTTAGGCAAAGTTTCATATAAACTTCGCGGGATTCAGACCTTTGGAGTAGGCCTTCGCCCGCGAGGGGCTGCTGTTGAGGAATAACTTTGACATACAAACATCCTTTCCAAACTTTGTAGACAAACATTTCATTATAAACATTTGAGATGCTAACATGTGCAGCGGAGATAATGTAGATACTTCGTTGCACGTGTTTTCAACTTCGCTTATGTATTTTCTCATGTTTCAAGTTGACCGGCGAAGATGATTTCGCCGTACGTTGGACGTTCAGCGAAGACGACGTGGACACTTCTCTGTCGCTATCAAACTTCGCACATATGATTTCACATGTTTTAGGTTACTCGGCGGAGATGACTTCGCTAGACTCTTGAAGAGCAGCGAAGCCGACGTGGCAGCTTCGCCTGAAGAGTCTATGAGGTTCTCAGCTGAGTTAAGAAATCATGATCAAGTCTAAAGTTGCTTAAGAAGACAAAAGGAAAAGGGCGAAGTGTGTTTCACCACTTCGTCGATGTGCTTTCTAGCTAAATGTATAGAAGGTTCCATGGCTAATTTTATAAGATTCCTTAAATGGCGAAGGCAGGAAATCTATAAATACCCTCTGGAGTATAAGTTTTTGGACATAATGAAATACAATTACAACCAGCATATTGTTTTCACCTTATATACGTGTACGTGATTTCGTTACCCAACAATATGTTTTCCCTTTTCAAATATGTAAAATTCAATCAGAAATTTGTGCCGAATAATTTAAGTGTGGTTATCCTTGTTCCTGGAAGGGAAAGAAAGAGAGTAGCTGTTGTGGAGTAGAACTGGAAACTAGACAAAGCGCCGACCGCGTGGAGACCAGGCCTCAATATTTTTTTTTGTTTGTTCCATCGGATTCGGATCGCGTCAGTATCCGTATCACAGTCCAGGGCGCCATCGTAATTTTTCAACCTAGATTTTCGTGTACCAGTACTGTATAATGCTGCTGCAAGCTGGCGGAGAGCAGGAGCGGCCGTTGAAAGAAACTGCCACCCGCGTTCCCACGAGCAAACGAGCTTGCTAGCGAGGACTTGCGAGAGCTCGCCGGCCGACGCGGACGCGATGCTGTACATCGTCGGTCTCGGCCTCGGCGACGAGCGCGGCGTCACGGTGCGGGGGCTCGACGCCGTCCGCCGCTGCGCCAGGGTCTACATGGAGGCCTACACCGCGCTCCTCACCCTCGGCCCCGACCCTCCTTCAAGGCTCGACAGTCTCGTGCGTGCGTTTGCAATCAGGGCTGCCCACCGCCTGTTCGCTCAAAAGCCTGCCTGGCCGCAGGCCGTCGCTCACGCACTCCCTCCTCTCGTTCTCCCTGCAGGCTGCAGCAGAAGCTGTACGGGAAGGAGATCACGGTCGCCGACAGGGAGATGGTGGAGGCGGAGCGAGGCGACCAGGTTCTGCGCGAGGCCGCCGGCGCCGACGTTGCCTTCCTCGTTGTCGGACACCCGTTCGGGTAAAGATGGCTTTGCTGTCCTTGATGAATGGTGAAAGACGACTTGACTGTCTGTGTCTGATTAAAGCCATGGACTTCATCCAAGTGTAGCACTCATCATACATTTTTTTTTTTAGAAATTTGTGTTTTCTTCTGAGAGTTGATTTTACCAATTCTCTTTGTGTTCAGTTCCGACGAGCCTTTCAGGAAGGCAGCACACGTCGATCTGGTTGTTCGAGCCAAGCGGATGGGGATACAGGTGAAGGTGATCGACAGTGCATCAGTCGTGAACGCAGTTGCGGTCTGTGGGTTGCAACTTCACCGCTACGGGGAGGGCATCACCATACCCTTCTTTACGAGACATACAGACGTGACTTTTACTGCCAGGCCTTACGTGATGAGTTCTACCCGGTGATTGTGAACAACCGCTGTGTCGCGCTACGCACGCTTTGCCTACTAGGTCTGTCTCTGTCACAATCACAATTGCTTGATTCTGCCTTTTTGACATTGTATATCAGAGCTAATAAGAATATTGGCAACTGAACTTGAATTTCTATACATCCATGGGTCACATTCTTTTCTAAAAATCCATGGGCCACGTGTGTACAGTTTAAATTTCAGTACTTGACATATTGACGTTACATATTGATTCTTGTGAGCAAATGCAATAATCGTTCAAACTGTTAGAGTGCTACGTTATCAATGAACATTGTTTTTTAGTCTTCTTGTTTAAGTTGCCAGGACTTTAAGGATCTTTCATTTTGTTCCCCTCTGTTGTCGTTATGCTTTAAGCCAAAGCTTCGAAACCACAAGCTGCATTTATTTTGACTATCTATTAACTTCCGTGATACTACTTTGTGTCCATGTTTCATTGTGGTTATCTTAAAAAAATGATTTAAATACACAGAACACTATTGGACACATTATTCAGTGCAGATATTCATGCAAAGGAGTCGATATCTCAGGCCTTGTTTAGATTTCAGATTTTACCCCTAAATTTTACTATAAAAAAAAGATTCCTCGTCACATCAAAATGCCGGCACATGTATAGAATACTAAATATAGATGAAATAAAAAACTAATTACACAGTTTTGTTGTACTTTACGAGACGAATATTTTAAGCCTAATTAATTAATATTTGGACAATTATTACCAAATAAAAATAAAATTGCTACAGTGTTTAACAGAATTTACTATGCACAGTTGGTGCACCAACTTTGGTATTAAAAAAGGCCTCAGTCTTTATGCAGGTATAATCTGGCATAGTTTGTTGTCTATGGTCATATGTACCTGGCAGTGCCAAAATACTGTATATTCTGAGCTTGCACGCCAACAACATTCTGCCTGGACTGCACTCAATTTACCCCAAGACATCTCCAATCTATATAATAACAAGAAACTAGATCTGACTGTCTGTGCTTTATTTCTATTTCTATTTTCTAATAGTTTAGATAATGTAATATCCCAAATTTTTCAAGTTTTCAAAAATAGTCAAAATGATTTTTTGTGAATAAATAATTAGGCAAAATAGATATTTTTATAAAAATAAAGTTGTATTATGGTAGAAACATGCTTGAACATTCATGCTGGTGCATATTTTATTTGGTGATGTTTGGATTTTATTGCATTTGAATTGGAATTCAAATTCATATGAAAATGCAATTGAAAAGATGTTTCAAATAAAATAAAATTCATTTTCTTTCCCTCCCCTCTCCTTCCTAGCTTTTGGCCCGCTCGGCTGCCGCGGCCCGCTCCGCTCTTTCTCCTTCTTGGGCCAACTGGCCACAGCGCGCACGCGCACCTTCTTCTTGGGCCGCCAGGCCGCCGGCCCATCAAGCCACCACGCTGCGTCCGCCTCTCCCTCTCTGGCTGATAAGCGGGACCCGCGCCACCTTCCCCTTCCTCTGACCGGGACACTGAGTCGGAGCTCGAGTCCGACCCACACCACCTCGCGCTGCCGTCCACGCCGGTCGCACCGCCTCGTCCCCAGGCAATTTAAGCCTTTAACCCGCGCCGCGATCCCTACCCGAAACCCTAACGCCAGCGCCGCCTTGCTTCGCTCGAGCCGCCGCGAAAGCTCCGCCGGAGTCAGCAATTGGCCGCTATCCACGGATCATCTTCGTCATCAACTAGCTAGCAAGCACCGCCTTGGTCTCCTGAGCACGATGGTGCCTTCTTCTCGGCTCAATTTGGCCTAAACCGCGTCGCCACTATGTGCAGGTCGTCGTCGTCCGCCGCGCTGAGCTCCTTGCCGACCCCATCGCCTCTCGGTCTCCATCTTCATGTTAGGTGAGCGCGGCATGAGTTCCTCTTTCGAATGGTACCAGCCATGCTCGTTCTCGTGGCCGAAATCGTGGTCTTCATGAACGCCGGTGAGCTCTGCTCACCGCCGGCCATGTCCGCCGCCGCGTGGTCATCGTCCCCGGCGAGGCCGACTGGCCAGACTGATCTGGGCCGTCGATCTTAGATTCAACGGCCTGGAGTGGCCCATACCCCTTCGGCCGGCGGTTTCGTCGAAAACCCCCTGGCCTTTGACCTATTTCATTAAGAGCCTTGGCGCTTTCATCAGGATACGTCTTCCCCACTGGGAAGCGTATTTTCTGTTTAACAGATCCATAATACGCTTTGTCCACTGAAAAACGAATTTTTCTTTTAACAGGTTCTAGAATACGTTTTATCCTCTGGAAAACGTATTTTTTCTTTTCAGTTTCAGAATACGTTTTTATCTATTTACAGTTTTGCCATTATTTTCAAAAGCATATATCTTTCACGTTTTAACTCCGATTTGGTCCGTTCAAATTCTGTTAGATTCATAATTTCGTAATCTACGTAGTGGTGCTAATGTTGAAATATTTTAGAAACTTTATATTTTTAGTTTATATTTAAAGTATTTATTTGTCTATAGGAAATCTTTGAAAATTCATATCTTCGCCGTTATAACTCCGTTTTTGGTGAACTTGAAGTCTGTGTGATCGTAGCAGCGAGTAGAATAGTTTTATAAATATTTTATTCTGTTCTGATGACATTGGTGTAACGTTCCTCTAATAACTCTTTGTTTGCTTCGTGTATGTATGCTCGATTGGATTGTCTGGTGTTGATTGTTAATGTCGAGTTCAGACGGTGAGGGTTTTATTGAGCAAGGCTACTTTGAGGATCAGCAGGACCAGCAAGACTTTGTGAATTAAGGCAAGTATAGTATGGATCTTCCTTGTTACCTATACACTCTAAATAAATACTGCATTTGCATGTGTCCACTTGATGACCCTAGAGATTGTAACTAAATATTTTTATCTTGATTCCTTGACACCTTTGAGTTGCATTGGGTAGCTATGATGCTAATGCTTAACGAATATCATGATCTTATGGCTTGATGAGTAATTGTGTCATGAACAGTAATAATGACTTTTAACAACCTGAGGGTTAAACTGTAATAGAACCTCCGGGATTTACAGTACAGCTGTGAGGGCTATATGGCTCTGGCTTTAGCTCAGTATGAGGACCTTTTCTAGCTTGCTAGCGGTTTCCTTAATGGCGCAAGAGGGGTGCGTTCCGGGTTGGATGTAGTTGGACCCCTGTCTATATGTGTATATGTTGCGGTTGTGTGCCATCTAGAAGGGGGATACTACATTCGTAGGGCGCAGAAACCTTAGCGGCCCTAACATATTAGACGAACCTTTGAAAGGCTTCATAGTGAACCCTGCCGGCCTTCCTTGGTAGTGGGCTAAGAGGTTGGCCGCCTCGGGCAAAAGGGTAAATCACGGCTCACAGTGAAAGTGTACACCTCTGCGCAGAGTTTAATAAACTGGTATACTAGCCTTGCTCAAGGAAACGAGCGGCCTTGGAATAATTACTCTAAAAATGATCTCTCTTGTCATGCTAAAATGTTCATTCATCTACTGTTGTGTTTATTATTCATTTGTGTGACAAAGATCATGATGGTTTTGGGAAATACTTGTTACCTTGATGCTATGCCTCAATGTGATTATTTTATAAAAGCTAAATGCAGTCAAACAATGTCAGCTTATTTGAGCCTTATTGACCCATGCTATGCTTGTTGAGTACGGTTGTGTATTTACGCTTGTTTTACTTTTAATTTCAGAAAATCCCGGATGGGTAACAGATGATGGTTAGAATGAGAGGTATCGCGATGAGTACTAGGCTTGGTATTCACCAGTTGACGTGTCTCTGTGGGAAACTTCCAAAATAAAGATACATTAGTTATTTATTTGTTTATGTGCAAGACTCTGTAATAAATATTGGTTCGCTATGTAATAACGATACTCTCTGTAATTTGTCTTCTTATATGTGCGATTATTTCTGGGACGCATATAAGGTTATTTACATTTTATTTTTATCTTTAAAAATAGAGTGTGACAGATAAATATATGTTTGGCATTCTATTTACTTTAGTCATGTTCAATTCTAAAGGAACGAAGGTGCATGAACCACCAACATTCATGACTGTAAACACTGCAATAAGCCAGCTTCTGGAACTGTTGGAAATGCGTGGAGAACCAGGTATATATAATCTCTGAACTTGCTTTCTCAAGTTTTCGTCTCTGTCACACATGGGATTACACTTGCAATATGGCCTACCATATTATATAGCTATATTTATAGAATTGAACAATATTTCCTATAATATAACACAGATATTGCTAGTTTTTGGCTCTTCATACAATGCTCTAAATCCTGTCTTCCTCGATCAGTAGCCTCGATGTTTGATGATATACATTTTCTTGCAGAGCCGGCATATGACGAAGATTCACTGTGCATAGGCGTGGCTCGCCTTGGAAGTGACGACGAGAAGATCCTTGCTGGCCCTATGAGGAAACTCGTCGATGCAGATTTTGGCCCACCCCCTCACTGCCTCGTCACAGTGGGGGAGACTACTCCAGACGAAGAAAAGATGCTAGAATTTTACATGATCAAGTAATGATATACAGCCTACTCTGTTTCCAAGACAAAGACAGTGACCAGGGCTCTTACATGGTTGAACGATTTTAAGCCTTCCGGCGTTTCTGTGTGCGACATCGGAGAAATTAGTTCAGGATCTTTTATCTTTCAGTTTGGATTGTTTTTTTTTCATGTTTCTGGCTTGAACTGTATCTCTTAACTCTGTTTTGATTCACTCTGGGAATTTCTCCAACCAAGAGTTGTCAATCAATCTTCATGCTTGGAAGTCTATTTTCTTCAATTGGAACTTCTTGTATGCCTGAATCTTCTTCTCCATGGCAGTGACATCTTTTTTTTATTGATAAATCCATGGTGGTGGTGAGTGTGAGTGGTAAGTGGAATGTGGAAAGCTCGTCACAGAACGGCGCCACGGCGGGCGTTGTTAATCAAATTCGATGGCCGCCCGAGAGTCTTCCGTGAGCCGTTGGATCTAAACCTAACGGCAGGAATTCGAATGCGTTAGGCTATGAAAACATGCGATGCTGACTAGTCAGACAAACCCCACCCCAAGCACGCGAGCCGCCGACTCCACCAGAGAACAAACGCCGCCGCCCGCCGGCGACGAACCCAGGCGGCCGAGGTGCCTAGCTCGTCGGTCCTTTACGCCTTCTCCTCCCAATTTATACCGATCAACGCCCTATAAGTACACGGCGAGGCTTGCCCCTTCCGGCTGCCACTCCGTCCTTTCGCCGCCCGCCGCCGGCGCTATGTTGTACATCGTGGGCCTCGGCCTCGGCGACGAGCGCGACATCACGGTGCGGGGGCTCGACGCCGTCCGCAGCTGCTCCAAGATATACATGGAGGCATACACCTCCCTCCTCTCCCTCGGCCTCGACTCGGCCGCGCTCGCCAACCTGGTGCGTCTCCCTCCTCGTGTCCGCCCACCACCTGTTCGAGCAAACGCCCGCGTGGCTCTTTCGGTGCTGTTGCTCACAGGCGTCTTCGCTTTGTCGTGTTTTACGCGTCCAGGAGAAGCTGTACGGGAAGGAGATAACGGTCGCTGATCGGGAGATGGTGGAGGATCGCGTCGACCAGGTGCTGAGCGAGGCTGCGGACACCGACGTCGCCTTCCTTGTTGTTGGCGACCAGTTCGGGTAATTTATCCTCTATCCCGTTTTTGAGCTAGCTGTGTGAAGGCGTCTGTAGATGGCATAAGTTCTGGGCATGCATGACAGAACTCGGTGTGCTGTCGTTGACTTAGTGGCCATGACATTAGAATACAAGTGGTGGAGGACATACGTTCCATTGTTGCAGAGATGTTCTTGGGCAGACTTGCTCATGAATTTGACTAAATTTGTTAATTGTGCTTTGATTGACAATCGGCATGGCATTATTGCACTCCCTGTTACATGCTGCTGGCCATGATTCTACAGATGTCTCTGGGTCTTACAATTGGTTGGTTGTGCTATGTTACTTGGGGCTTAAAATCTGTTCGTCATGTCACACACGATGTCTGTGCATGATAAGTAATGTGTACAAATCTACCATTTTGCATGCACTGAAGTCTGAATGGAATCATGGAATTAATCCAAGTGTGATATACAGACACTTTTTGGGTTGTATTTGGCTTTGTGAGTTGAAATTTGTTCTCTGTTTGTCATCTGGATGACATTTTCAGGGCAACTACACATACTGATCTGGTTGTTCGTGCCAAGAAAATGGGAGTAGAAGTTAAGGTGATCCACAATGCATCTGTCATGAATGCAATTGGAGTTTGTGGCTGCAACTTTACCGCTATGGAGAGACTATCTCAATACCATTCTTCACAGATGAATGGAGACCAGATAGTTTCTATGAGAAGATTCAGAACAATCGCAAGCTTGGGCTGCACACACTTTGCCTGCTTGGTTCGTGATTCTTGCTCGACCTTTCAGCATTATCTGTAGTCTTTGTTATCAAGTGATCATTAATTTATAGCCATAGGTAACGGGTCTTATAGCTAAACCATTGTACATGATATACTGAAATTAACTAGAACTGATTATTGCAAGCAAATACAATGAATGTTCAAACTATTAGACTGACACAGAGTTAAGATATAGTTTTGTTCAGTCCCTAATCTATGTTATTTGAAGACAAGGTCTTTCTTATCATCTTCATTTTCACTTTAAATGATATGCAATAAACCAAATCATGGATAGCAGAAGTTGTTTTTTCTTTATGGTAACTGATTTATTGTCCAGACCCCGTAGTGCGGGAGCCTATGTCACTGGGTACGCCCTTTTTTTTTAACTGATTTATTGTATTGTTCGATGTAGATATCCGTGTCAAGGAGCCAACATGGGAATCTTTAGCCAGGTAAATTGGCATATTTTGAATTATCCTCAATACCTTGCCATGCAGAATTGCAACCTCACTTACTCAGTGTTCAGTTTGATGCAAGCAGCTCTCAGTAGCTGTGTTTTATATTTACATTGGATAGATGATGATAGACCCATCTTTTGCTTATGTATTTATGCAGAGGAAAGAAAGTATATGAACCACCAAGATTCATTACTGTAAACACTGCAATAAGTCAGCTTTTTGAGGTGGAGGAAACACGTGGAGGATCTGGTAGACTATCTGAACTCTTTTGAGGAGCTTCCTTTATTTGAAAAAAAATCATTTTGTGTCAAACAATAGCTCCTTATGCTTACTGAAGTTAGGACAGTCTTTCTTGGCCTTTTTTTAATTAAAAAACAATTATTGAATCTTGCTCTCTACTATAGATTGCTAGGTTTTCCTTCATTGTTCCAAGTGCTTCATATATCAGGTTCTAGTCTTACTGTGATTTAAAGATCATTATCTTCCAGCATATGGCAGGGATACATTGTGCATAGGAGTGGCGCGACTTGGAAGTGATGATCAGAAGATCGTTGCTGGGCCTATGGAGAAGCTACTAGATGTTGACTTTGGCCCACCCCTTCACTGCCTGATCATAGTGGGAGAGACTCATCCTTTGGAAGAAGAGATGCTAGAGTTTTACATGGTCAAGTAGTGATATACACACCCTACACTATGCAAAAGTTCTTTTCATGTGAGTTTTCACATCTTGTATTGACTAAGGGAATGTTTAGACTTTTTCATTGGCTGCATTGTTGAAAATGCTTGTAGCAATCTGGATGTAGAACCACCGCCAATGGTATTGAGGCTTAGTGCTGTATGCCCTAAGAGTGCTAGCTGTTTACATCTCATATACTCGTTGTGTAAAACAAATGGTGAAGTGTAGCAGAAGTTTACATCTCGGAACCTTGTTTGAAATGTTCTTGTTAACGCAAGTCGCACCCATGTAACAATTAGTATGAAAATGATTTTTTTTGTAAGAATAAGGGTGATTACACATTTCCAGAATAGTCCTGTTGTTGCGCCATGCCATGATTCATATATAATTTGTGTTCTTACATCATGGATCCATGGTGCATTATATCACCTACATTTGCGATTCAAGTTCCATTGTCTTGCATCCAACGACTCAACATTTGAACCCACCAATTCATGGTAGGAAAGCTGAACAAAAAAAAAAAAAAATTGTATCTTCACAAAGGAGGAGCCACCGATGGACGGCATTGTCGGGTGTTGCATCGCTTCACAACTCAAAAGGCAAGGTTCAGCGGACTGGGGTGTAGTGCTCCATCTGCAGCTGGTGCAGCGCCGCCTCGGAGCCGAAGCTGTGGTGGCGGGGCGACCTCCGCGACGAGCGCGGCCTCGCGGGCGTCATGGGGCTCTTGGCCACCACCCGGGGCGACCGCTGCGCGGCGGGCGGCCTGGTGGACCTGGCGAAGCCCATGTCGCTGGCGATGGAGGGCATGGGCGACATGGACGGGATCGGTGAGAGCAGGCGGTCGGCGAACGGGAAGCAGTGCTCGGAGTAGGCGTCGGAGCCGCCGCCGCCGGCGCAGCGCTCCTTGGGCGTGCTCAGGGACCTGAACTTGGCCTTGGCGGACGCCGTCGAGGCCATGTACCCCGGGAACACCGCCGGCGCCGGCGAGCACGCCGCCGCCGACGCGTCGTCGTAGCAGCCGTCGCCCCTCCCGGGCGTGCGCCGTGGCCGCGCGAAGGACCGGCGGGCCGAGCAGCCGAGCCGGTCGACGATGTCGTCGCCTCTGGTGGCGGCAGCAGCTCCGGCGTCCTCCCCCCTGGTGGTGGTGCTGGTGTAGGGGGACTGGTGCGCGACGGGGACGTCCTTGTCGAAGGGCGGCTGCGAGCCGACCCACTCCTCCAGCCAGCTCCAGCGCTGGTTTTCCACGTCGTCCCTGGACATGACGGTGGACGGCGGCCGGCGGATGCTGCCGAGGCCCAGCTTCTCGTTGTGCAAGGAGGCGTACTGCAGCGCGCGCACGCGCTTGAGCGCCGCCTCCTCCTTGCTCCTCGTCATCGCGCTCATCTCCTCCTTGGACAAGGTGCTGCTGTCCCACCCATTGTTGTTCCCCTGCTGCTGTTGCTCCTGCACGGCACGGGATCAGACGAATCATCAGTCAGTTGGTCAGTCACAAAAATCATCGTTCACCCTGCCGAGCAGCGAGCACCGGCGTGAAGTTGCAGTATCCGGGCACGGCGGCCGAAATCCACCGTGCCAGCTCAGTTGGACTGTTGGATAAAGCCTACGTGTCCGTCTGGACCGCCTGGCTACACTACACGACACCACCATAGCAGTAGGCAGTAGCCGTGGGGACTGACTGGCGCGATCGATCACGCAGACGCAGCAGCAACTACTCCGGACGCGTCGAAACAAACAGGGCAGGCAAAGTCGCGCGAGGTCCCCGCCCCCGCGCGTCGCCAACGCCAGCGACGAATGGAATCGCCGCGCACACATCACACGCGCATGTGCGTGCCGGCGTGCGTGATCGATCGGCCAGCAGACCGGTCATCTCGCCGCCAGCCTTACCCCGGTTACCCACATGCCGGGCATGTGCGGCGCCAATCATTTCGCGTGTTCGGTCCATCTGTGACGCAAGGCGAGAGTGACTTACGTGGACGGCGGCGGCGGCGGCGGCGGCAAAGAGCTCCCTGCCGCGGCGCAGCAGCAGCGCGTCGTCGTCCGCCGGCAGGTGGTGGTCGATGCCGCCGGCCCTGGACGACCGGTGCCGGGCCTGGATCCTCATGAGGGACTCCAGGCCGCGCAGCGTGGCCGCCGTCTGCCGACGCACCGCCTGCCCGCGGATCAGCGCCTGCAGACGCACCAGACCCTTGAGCGCGCGCAGCGCCCGGCGAGCCTGCGTTTTCCGGCAGAACGAACAGGGTCAGTCAGTCAATCGGTGACATGAATGTTACCCAAAAGGAATGGTGAAATTCGCAGACAATAAACAAACAACGCATCAATTTATTAACACACGAACCAAAAAAAAAAAATCTGCATTTTTTGGGCGACTGAAGACGTACCAGGTATCCGCGGTAAACCGATTGGATGGCGACGGCGGCGTGCTCCTGCTCCTGCTCCTGCTCCTGCCGGAGCACGGGCGCCGCCGGCGTCGGCTGGCCGGTGAGGCGGACCACGTAGGCGGCGGCTTGCGCGGCGGCGACAGCGGCTTCGGCGGCCGCCGCGGTGGCGAGGGCGACGGCCACGGCGTGCTTGCTCTGCTCGTCCTCCGCCTGCCTGATCTGGTCCGCCGGTGCGCCCGAGGGCGCCGGCGCCGGGAGCGCGAACGACTGCTGCGACCGTAGCTTACCCGGCAGCCACCGCTTGCTCTTCGCCTTCTGCGCAAAAGCAAGAACCGATTGATTCATCCGCCATTTTGCCACGGATGCGGATCGACGAACAAAGAAATGAAAAGATCACATAGGGTAATGAGATAGAAACAGGAGGGTGATCGAACCTTGTCTGCTGGTTTGGGCGTGGGATTGGGATCGGAGGAGGAGGTGAAGAGCCGCCTGATGCGCTCGAACCAGCTCCGCCTCCTCCTCTTCTCCTTGTCCATGTCGCCGACCGAGCGAGCGAGCGCGGCAGCGGCTGCACTACACTCTCTCTAGGCTGCCGCCCCACTGAGTGATGGCTATCTGAAGCAAATAAAACACAGCGTCATCGGCATTGCCAGAAATGCAGAGGGAAAAGAACAAACAACAGGGAATCAATCTGGTGGTGGTTCACACGTCTGAGTCGTAACGCAAGATCCACGGAAACATGGACGGGAAAGTGTGGCAGTGGCCGGACGGGACGGCACTTCACCGGAGACGCAACGCAATCCACTGTCCGCGTCCGCGCAAACCAAGAAATCCAAAAGGGATTTCTGTTCTTTATACCGTACCCAAAAATAAATAAATAAAAAGATGAAGAAGGCTGCACTGGATTCGGGATCGCTAGCTTGTGACGGCAGTGATCAGAGGACTCTGATAAATATAAATAAACGAGAATACAGGTGCGCATGTTAATGACCGACCAATAGTAGATTAGTTGTCGTAGTATTAATTAATGTAAATAAATTTTATCTATTGATGGCGGCGATTTCAATGGGCGCAAATGCAAAGGTTTTGTTTCGACAGGTGACGTCACTCTATCTCTTCATCTCTTGGCCAATATCGGTACTAGAAACAATAGTAGTAGCACGGGAAAGCCTGCTAGTATAAAGAAGGGAAAGCAGGCAAGGGGAAAAAAAAAAGAGGGGCTACAGGACACAGGCGAAGTGCGGCGCGTTGCCTGAAAGCCGGGGAAACACAGCCACGACTCGCTTTCTTGAGTGCAACCGTGCACAAGTCACGCGACACTCAACTCAGCAATTCAGCATGCATGCATGCACCCAGATTTGCGCAGCAGAATATGATCACAAATACGGAGTGATGGTATACATCTACATCTACTGGCATCAACACGGTATGGTACGTTCGAGCAGGGACAGCACGCTGGGTGTAGGGGGAATGTAGGAGTCGATATGGGTTCTTTGTTTCTTTTCAGGCAGGGGGGCACCTCAATAAAAAGGGTGGCATCCATGTCCAGAAAAAGTGCCCATTTGACTCGCTTTCCACGGGACAAAGCCAGGCCTTCAGATCCAATCCAAAGCATGAGCAGGCGGGCAAGCAATAATGGCACCAACCATGTGGCAGGCAAATGGCCATGCTCCTACACACACTCAGCAGGCGCCCAGAAGAACCAGGGCACAGGGAAATGAAATCGTCAGATGACTCCTTTCACTTTCACAGTTCACTTGCCCTAGGCCTTGTTTAGTTTATGAAATTGTGAGATGAGCAGTATTTTGTTTGTATTTGTAAATAATTATTTAAACATTAACTAATTAGATTTAAAACATTCGTCTTGCAAATTACAACTAAACTGTGCAATTAGTTTTATATTTTATCCACATTTTATACTCTATGCATGTGTCGGCATTTTGATGTGACAGGGAATCTTCTTTTTACATAGTGCCAAATGCTGGAATTCGATGGGAACTAAACAAGGCCCTGTTCTTGCACTGACAGTTTAACCGGTCGCCACACTGATCTGCAGATCGATTTGTTTGTTATTACAGTAATACTTGTTAGGTGCTGGTTTGCAATCACTACTACCGAAAAGAACTTCCGTGGCGGGTGCTTTGCCTTTTCCACAGCGGGCAAAGGCGTCCGCCACGGATAGAAGGTCACGGTTAATCGTGGCCTCCACCGTAGCGGGCGTCGTTGCCCGCTGTGGAAGATGAATTTACCGCAGTAGGCACATTAGGATGCCCGCTGCGGTGAATATTTCAAAAACAAAAACAAAAAAACCAGTAGCCCACCAGTGAGCCCATTCTCGAGCCCACTGGCAAGCCCGTTACAAAACCCTAGCGCCGCCTAGATCGCCGCCGTGGAGCCGTCTGGTGGCCGGATCGACAACGTGGGGACGCCGAGGAGGGAGGACGGAGCAGTCGCGCCGTGCTCCACTGCTCCCCACCTCGCGCTCCACCGCAGATCCCCGCCCACGAACACAGGCGGAAAAGGAGCAGGCCCTAATCTGAGGTAGAAGCGCCGCCGCGGGAGGAGCTCGGGGAGAAGATGGCTCGATGACCGCTGGTGGGACCGCCGTCCTCCACCAGATCTGCGACGAGAGAGGGTGAAGTGTGAGGGTGCGGAGTGGATCCGCGATGAGGAGAAAGAAAGAGGCACATACCTCGTCATGCGCTGCCCCCGCGCCCTAGATCCAAGCCGTCACCATGGATCCGCCGCCACCTCGCGCGGATCCGTCGCCTCTGCGCTTGAATCGGTCGCCAACTCACGCGAATCCACCGCCACCTCCTCACGCCGCCCTGCTGCAGCGCTGGCGTGCTGCTCCACCGCGGCCGTCCCGCACCACTGCGGCCTCGCCGTTGCGCACCGCCGGTCGCTGGGGGCTGAGGGTGTGGGAGAGAGTGGAGAGAGGGAGGTCGGGCGGTGGAGAAGTGAAGAGGAGTCGCGATGCGTCGGAGAGAGGAGTGAGGAAGAGGGAGAGGAGCGTCGAGCGTCGATGGCTGTGCGAGTCGGGGATTCGGGCTTGGCACTGCTGGAGTTGAAGTGAACCCTAAAATGTTGTATATATACGTGGAGCAGATTTTGGACCTCGTCTTGGGCTATTGGGCCTCAGTCATTTTCCGTGACGGGCCATTTAAGTTGCCCGCTGCGGTAAATCGATTTACCGCAGCGGGTATCTTAATACGTCCGCCACGAAAAATAATTATTTTCCGTGGCGGACATCTTAAGGTGTCCGCTGCGGTAAATTAATTTACCGCAGCGGACAAAATTGCCGTCACGATAAATAAAAAATTACCCACCACGGTAAATTGTTGGATTTATCGCAACAGAAAAAAAGAGCCAATCACGGAGGACGACGTTGGGGGCGATGCCGCATAAGTTCAATTATGTAGTAGTGAGTTGTACTGTACTGATTACTGTCGAAATGGATAGGTCAATCGGAGTGGTTGCATTGGATAGCCCACAAACAAGGATCCATCTCCTTCCCTTCCCTGTTCAGAACTTGACATGCACATGCTAAGGCCTGCATACGCATCCAACTTGTGAACATGTTGCTAAGACCATGCGGCATGTGGGAACCTCCCACAAACATCCTTGCAAACATGTTGCAGACCCATGCCGCTCTTTGTGGCCACACCTGTTTTTCAGAGGCCAAAGACTTCCGGGGTCCCTGCCAAAGATTCTTCTGGTACCCAAACTGTACCGGTCAGCAGTGCAGTGAACTGAAGCGGATGAACTGATGGGTTGATGATCCACTAAACTTAAGTAGTTTGGTAAATTAGGATGGTCTGTCTCCAAGACCCAATGCCAAATTCTAGTTGACTGAACTGAACTGGGAAATATAAAACTCCCTCTCGAGATCTTAACTTCTCCCGCATTTGGCCATTTATTATACTTGTATACGAGTACTGCAATGTCTCGGGACAACGAGAAGAGTGATGCTACCAAGTGGTGCTTGGTTATGACTCATAATCCAAACAGACCGGCTCGTGAACGACATTTTTACAATAATCTCTACTAGATTCTCAGACTCTGACAATCCCATAATACATCTCCCTGTGATTTCTCCACGATTTCTACGGGCAGACGGGCAGTTTAGATACTCTGAAGCAGCAACATGTTAGATACTCTAAAGCAGCAACATGTTAGATACTCTGATGCAGCAACATGCTCAGCCTTTCCAGCATCAGGTATCGTATATTCGTACTTGTGTCTCGTGAGAAATGTACTACCTGTGATGATGAGAACGACACTCTGTACAGCCAGCATGCAGCGTCCTATTGTCATACCTCGAATGCAAACAAGAGCTATATATTTTCATTCTTTATTTCGGATACGAAATAAATCCACATTCACTACAGAATGGACTTTCAGGATATATGGTGGAATACATAATCACATGACCTATAAAACCTAGTTATTTGACTGGTTTTAAAAATTCAGAGAGCAGAAAACCTGATTTTATAGGTCAGGGGATTATGTGTTCCACCATATATAGGTCAGGGGGTAGACTTTCTCCTTTCAACAACATACGCCAAAGAATGTTACGGAGTATCTGCATTCACAGTTCCGGAACACCGACTGTTGTATGCAAATGAATGCAACGAGACAATCTCAACTAGGGATATGGCAGCACACAGGGGAAGGTGCGGGTGAAATAAATAGCCACCAATGACAATTGTCTAACAGGTAAACTTTCATTCCCACCATACCC
Organism: Bothriochloa decipiens; assembly: GCA_023333625.1. Taxonomy (NCBI): domain Eukaryota; kingdom Viridiplantae; phylum Streptophyta; class Magnoliopsida; order Poales; family Poaceae; genus Bothriochloa; species Bothriochloa decipiens. The sequence goes on along the minus strand of CM041629.1, from coordinate 20,102,482 downwards.
ATGCCCACACATGGGTTAGATTATATAGTTAAAATATACGAAATATTTCAAGCAATTGACGTTGGGTGTGTTTAGTTCCCGCGAATTTCGAATGAAAATATCACATCATGTCACCTCAGCGCACTGTAGCATTTCGTTTGTATTTGGTAAAAATTGTCCAAACTTTGCGTAACTAGATTCAAAATATTCGTTTCGTAAAGTACAATAAAACTGTGTAATTAGTTTTTAATTTTATCTACATTTAGTACTCCATGTATGCCGGTATTTTGATGTGACGGGTGATAGGAATTCTGCATAGTAAATTTTAGGGTGATTTTGGGAAACTAAACACAGCCGTTGAAATCTTATACTTGTACTCTCACGCCCCGCGGGTGACAAATTGTGCCCACAAATACGACTATCAGACACAATACCGCAGGTACAATTGGCATCCCTAGCCAGCAAGACAAGGCAAGGGCACAAGGCAAGCCAAAGATGTCTAGGAATCAAGTGCGTCCGTAGTCTCCGGAGCAGTGAAGGTCAAGAGTGGCACGGGGGTCGGTGACGACAATAATTGATGGTGCCTAGGGGGCACGAAGCCTCGGCGTCCACCGCCTCCATTTGTTCCCTCGGCCTTTCGGTGCTAGGCACATCTGAGACGAGGCATGAGTCCCCATCCTCCTCCACCACTAGGCATGGCTGAGAGGGAGGGACAGAGACGCACGACATAAGAGGCTCTTTACCCATCAAGACCACTTTTAGCTCTTGTTAGTTTGATTTCATTAATTGATGAACTAATCGTTATATATTTTGATATGATGCATTAACTGTTACTAGCCTTGTGTTGTAGTTGGTCTGATTGGATCCCGTTTGACTAGCCGCTAAAAGCTAGCAAGTATAATAAGAGGCTATAAACCGACTAAATACTAACGTGGAGAAGAGAAGAGAAAAGAGAGAGGGAAAGCAGGCTGTAAGCTTACAACCGGCTTGGGCAGAATCAAGAGTGCGTTTGATGTGGAGCGCCTGCGGTGGCTGGAGCCCATGGGATGCAGGTTGACCTATTTGATTCACCTGGCCCATTTGCCAGCCCGGCTGCTGGCGTGGAAAATCCCCTCTCTCTCCCGTCTCCCGGGAAACGCTCCTAAGGTTCATAGAATTTTGGCCAGGCTCGTTCTCTTCCTCACGTGGCTAATTCAGGCCCGGCGGGGTAGGCGAGGCGCACGCCCACCGCCTCTGGACCATGCTGTCCACGTTCACGAGCACGCGGCGGCGCAGGCGGGCGGCGAGTAGGACTTCTGGTGAGGCCACAACGGAGCTCCTCCTGCCCGCGCCGGTGAGGCCGCGGTGGAGCTGCCCGCTCGTGTGTCGGCGAGGCCGCGGTGGACCGGCTTCCGCTTACATCAGTGAGGCCGTGGCGGACGAATGACCACAAGGAAGATGGTGATGCGCGGCCAATTGCGACACCCAGAGGCGAGGCGCGCGGGCTCAAACGACGCGCGAGGACTAGGCGAGGGCAGCCACGAGATGAAGCGGTGGGAGGTGAACCGAGCATGGCGAATTTTGCCCAGCAACGGCGGCGGCGGCCATGGCTACCGCTGCCTGTGTTGGGCGCCACGTGTGGCGGGCAGCACAGCCGCACGGGAGGAAGCCTTCCGAGTCAGCACCTAGCTGGTGCCGCACATGGTGGTGCCTCCGCCACCAAGGCAAGACCGCCTCTGCACCTGAATCCATGGTGCTAGGCTAGCTGGCGTCCCTGACTTGCTCGATGAAATGCTACTGAGGATTTGTGACAAGAGAACCAGTGGTAATGCTACCACATGCTTGTGCAAGGTACTCATACTCCTCCTGTACAAGAAACAAACACATTCTCAACTTGCTCGGCTCCAACCAGACATGGAATCAAACATGGCCTCTTTTTTGGCCGCGACCTGCCCGTGGCCAGCTAGAGCTAGGCTCATGGTACGAGCCACCCCTGCACCTCACATCAAACGCGCCCAAAAAACCATGTGAGAGTGACAGGTGGGCCACTGTATGGGTGTACTGAGAGCAAGCTATAAGAAACCTTACGACTGACTTGTGGGCTATATCATTAGAGAATTTTTACAGTACTTGGGTGGAACTGTCGGTTCGTGCCGTTGATTCCATTTTTAGCCGGTTCCTCTCCTAAATTATAATCAAGGATACTTTTGGTAACCATGGATTCTCAGCTTCGTATTAAAAAAAAATGAATCAACCAGAACTGAGTCGCCCGACCTTTGGGGCAGTTGGAGTCGCGAGGTGGACGGGCGAGCGGGCGCCGGCGGCCGCAGCGCGCATCGCCGTGAAGCTTTTGGGGCAGGCCGACAGGCAGCAGGGGGCAGGCGCCAGCCGACAAGCAGCAGATGATTTCTTATTTTCTTAACTGTAACATTGAGTATGAGTGTACGACAGTCCGTGATGTCTGCGTCGCCGTCTCTCTCTCGACGAAACCAGCGGCGGCGGCGGCGGCTTCTCCTGGCGGGCGAGAGGGTCGCTGTCTCCCCAGTCGAGTAGCCCACTGCCTCCCCATCATCACCACGGAGGTCCGTCTCTCCGGCCGATCGGTTGGCGCCGCCCTCACCACCGCATCTCACTATGCTCGTTTTCTGAATTGGAGAAGAGGCAACTCCTCTCGTTTTCTGAATCGGAGAAGAAGCAACCCCATTCTGATTCCTCTCTTTTAATTGATCCACAGAAGCAGCTCCTTATACTCCAAAGTACTATAATACCCTTTACAAATCAGTTCCGGGTCGACATGTTTTGTGGTTCCAGTCCACAACTTAAGTTTCTCTCATATGATTTCTCCTAATTTTAGACCATCAGATCAAAACAAACTAAGGATTCACATTATTTCCAAACATGGTAAAATATCATCTCATATTATTAACCTTGCTCTAAATGTTAGCCAAGGAGTGGGGGATCCAAACAGCCTTATGTTAATACACGGTGTTGTGGGGAAACTTAATCACATGTGAGATACACAAAAGAAAAGCCAAAAATAACTACTTACCATTTTTTCCTTATTTAGAAAATGTCAAAGACTCCTTGTCTTCTTTCGAATGAGCCTTATGGTGATTTCACATGATGAAAATCTGTATGTCCATATAATTATCCATGGTCTACTGTATGCATTTTTTTCACAAAATTTTAAAATGCATAAACTGAACGTTCGTGCAAATTTTTAAATGGGTGTGCGTTGAGGCGATGCTCAGCCTTGCTACACTGCAAACTGCACACAGTACTTCGTCCCTTCATGGCTTCATGGTATGGTAGCTAACTCGCTTCGAAGTTTGCAAGCCTGCGGAAGAAATGTAATATTGTGAAGCAATATTGCTGCTTGCTTGTGTACGTGCACGAGGAAGACGTGGGCCGGCCCAACAAACGGACAATTGGAGTCGTCGAATGGGGTCCGGGCGAAAACCAACAAAGCATACATTTTTCGCAATTTTCCTGGTCATGCGCAGCAGACAGACCTCGATCTACAGTAGGTCTCGGTTCCCCACACTACGCTGCATCTCCATTGCCAGCCACGCCGCGCCGCGTCCCTCGTGAGCGTACGATGCCGGAGCCGGACGACTGCGCCCGAGTAACAGCGGCGTTGAAGAAGCAGCAGTGGGCCATGTCGACAGGCACGAGTTCTGGGCATCGAGCGGGTGCAGGAGAATCGCCACGAGGAGTGGCGGGCCGACGTCCCCTTGACACGAGCTTCAGTTCTCTACTGCTCGGTAGGTAAGCCGTGGCCACGGGCGACACCGTGTTTCAGGTGTTAGCGTTTCTGACTTATACTATGTTTTAAGTGTTTAATTTGTGTGTTGTGAATGCATACATCAGATGTTGCATATGTTTTCATAACGTATGTTTTCAAATGTTTTAGTGCATTTAGACGTATGTTTTGTGTTTATCTCGATGTTGCAAAAAATAGATCTATGTGTTGCATATACATGCATGTTGCAATAGTACGGTGCAAGTGTTTGATACATATGTTGCCAATGTTTTTTATTTTGATGTTGCATATGTTTTGTAATAGCTACAAATGTTTTTCGATTGTTTTTAGGTGTTCTGCAATTGCTTTAGACATGTGTTGCTAATATCGCTAATATCTTTTTATATATAGTCAAAGTTATAAAATTTTAACCGGCGCGAATATCATATCAACACTTATTTTTCTTAGTATCATTTCATTCAAAAGAGGTAGTATAATTTGATGGACTATATACCCATTTCAAATACACGATATATTGTCTAGAAAACGAATCATGACAAAAGATATGTTAGTTCTAATAAGCTCAAAATAAAAATAATGAAAAAATATTTTAGTTCAAACATAACTGAAAAATACCACGTTTGCATTATTTTGATGAGTATTTATTCTTCTATATGTTTTTTTTTGAATTTTGAAGCTCCAATGCAGTTTTTTATATATAGAAAAACATTTATTTTTTCGAAAGTCATATATGCGATTCTGTGAAAATTCTTCTTGAAAGTCATTTTGTAGCTAACATGTGAATTGAAGGTTTAAAAAGTCAGGGGAGAAAAGAAGACGAAAATGATTTATCGGCACGGCAGCTGCCGATCAGATCTCCACCGTCCTTCGTCGTTGTCGACCCTTCTCTCGATCTCCTCCCAAATCGACAAAATCCGCGAACTCCTTTCCAGCCTTCTCCTCGCCCCGCCCAACCACCGCCACCGCGCGCGAGATCACAAGCCTCCATCCACACCCGTGACCACCGGCGCCGTTGCGGCGTCCGGAGCAAGCGAGCGGGCGTCGTGCACGGGGATACCGGTAGGCTCGGCTCGCCGGGGCGGACGAGATGAGCGGGCACGACTCCAAGTACTTCTCCACCACCAAGAAGGGGGAGATCCCCGAGCTCAAGGAGGAGCTCAACTCCCAGTACAAGGTCTCTCCGCCCTCACTCGCTTCACCTTGTTCTCCTCCTGTGCCCTGCTGCGCCTGTCGATTGGTTCCTGCGCGTGGATCCAGATCCGGGCGCGACGTTGTTGCGGTTCCGGGCGCGTGCTCCTAGATCTGCGGGTCTTGGTTGCTTTTCTCGTGGGGTTTGGTCGTGTTGTGGGGTGGATTTTGCGCCGGAAGTGCACATTTCTGTCTTAGTACGTTGGTTACAAATGAGCTGGAATCTGCAGAATTCAGTGCTGGATCAGGGTGTTTAAGCTGCGTTAGACCTGTTCGGACTGAAACGGGTCTGAATTGGAGCATATGAATGGATTGAACACTGGTCCTTCTGAAACTTGACTATGAGGACTAGTAGGGACAGCTTTGGATCATCTCATTCTTTCATCCTATGCCAAGATGAATTAACAGGGGGTTAGGCCGTTTACCATTGATCAATTCCTTTCAATTTGTGTAGAAGTTGGGGGTTAGGCTGTTAACCATTGATCAATTCATTTCAATTAGTGTAGAAAGTTGTGAAATGCAGTTCATTACCTCTGTCATGTTCCGATATATTATTTTTATCCCCACATATACATGATCAGCAAACACACTCATATATATTGATATGTCCTAATTGCTAACAATATATTCTCATGTTGTAAACTGAATGAATGATGTAGAACTGAACCTTGTTTCTCAGTGTTTTTAAGTTATTGATCTATATGCTATTTTGCATAGTTGTGGTCGTGTGACATATTGACACAGTAAGGCGTTCTAGTTTTATCACACCGATTTTCTATGCTCTAATAGTGTACGTGCTACACTTTTTTTTTTGCTCTGGTGTTTAGTGAATTTAAGCTCCCTTTTATACCTTGTGGTGATGCCAACCCTGACTCCCTGTTTATCTACTTGTCCTTTTCGGCTACACATCAAATTGTTTCATATATACTATAAATGATGTGTATGTCTAAAGGAAACATTGAAAACACATGCAAGAGAGGCACACACAACACACTGTCACCATGTCATAAGATTAGTTGGTTTATGATAAATCACAAAATTCATCTTTCCAGTTTATGTACACTTGGGCTGTATTGTTGAAATTTACGGGGGAGAAGTGTACTATTTAAAGTTGGACCATCTACACTTTTTGTCAAATAGTATTATGTAATTGTGCTGATGTTAAAATTATAATTAGTGTTGCAAAAGAAACCAATTTAGAATTATTATTACTTACATTTCAGCAGATTTCCTGATGTCTGACCTTTTCTGAAATATGGCTTGCAGGACAAGAGAAAAGATGCTGTCAAGAAAGTGATTGCTGCTATGACTGTAGGAAAAGATGTCTCATCATTGTTCACTGATGTTGTGAACTGCATGCAGACCGAGAACTTGGAGCTCAAGAAACTAGTATATTTGTATCTCATCAACTATGCTAAAAGCCAACCTGATCTTGCCATTCTTGCTGTGAACACATTTGTTAAGGTAAGAAAGTCTAACCATACATGCAATTAATATTTTTTCTGGAAAATAAGATTACTGTATGAAGAATACAGGACCTATAGATATCATATAATCAGAGACATGACACCTTCTGCAGGATTCACAAGACCCAAACCCATTGATTCGTGCTTTGGCTGTTAGGACAATGGGTTGTATCCGTGTCGACAAAATTACAGAGTATCTCTGTGATCCACTTCAAAGATGCCTCAAGGTCTTTCCTCGTTCTTCTAGAACATTATTGAGTCAAGCTGATCCTTCTTCCATCTAATGATCTAAATGACAGTATATGTATATTGTTCCCTCAGGATGATGATCCCTATGTACGGAAGACTGCAGCTATTTGCGTTGCTAAACTTTATGATATAAATGCTGAGCTAGTAGAGGACAGAGGATTTCTCGAGGCCCTTAAGGACTTGATATCTGACAATAATCCTATGGTTGTTGCAAATGCTGTTGCTGCGCTAGCAGAGATTCAAGATAGTAGTGTTCGGCCAATCTTTGAAATCACCAGCCATACACTGTCAAAGCTTCTGACAGCTCTGAATGAATGCACAGAGTACGCCACACTCCTTGGCTATATTTTGTTTTGAATATCTTGGTAATTTACCTAAATCAAGCCCTTTAACATTTTGTTGATTATGCAGGTGGGGTCAAGTCTTCATTTTGGATTCTTTGTCAAGGTACAAAGCAGCAGATGCCAGGGAAGCTGAAAACATAGTGGAACGAGTTACACCCCGTCTCCAACATGCAAATTGTGCGGTTGTTCTTTCTGCTGTCAAGGTACATTATTATCTGATTTGCATCTACCGGAATATCATGCAGTTTTGTTTATGTGCTTGTTCAGTAACTGTAACTTACTATTACTACTTGACTAGCGAGGTCTATATAGATGAACTTCTCAGTCCTCATAAGTCATCACTGCATTGTAGCATGGACTGTTGGCTTGTTTCTTGGTTTGGCATTAATTCATATCATGATGAACTATTGGAACCAATGAACCTTGCCATGGATTTATTTTTTGTTTCTTGACCTTTCAAGTGAATAGGACTACTTGTATAGTGTCATTAGACTATTTTTTCTATATAAGAACTGTCATTAGACTAGTTGATGTCATGTACTCCATTCCAAATTGTAAGATGTTTTGAATTTTCTAGATACATTGCTTTAACTTTACATATGTCTAGATACGTAGTAAAAGAAAGCAATGTATCTAGAAAAATCAAAATGTCTTATAATTTGGAATGGAGGGAGTAGCTACTAACAAAGCACCATTTTGTTTTCAATTTTGTGAAATGCTTTTGTTGGCTCTTTCTTTTAAAAATCTTGGCCTATTTGTTACTGTGTTCTGTACCAGATGGGAGCTTTTACTAATGATTTTTTTCCTGTGTGGTTTTAGATAATCCTTCTACAAATGGAACTCATTACGAGCACGGATGTAGTCAGGAATCTCTGTAAGAAAATGGCTCCGCCTCTTGTGACTCTTTTGTCAGCAGAGCCTGAAATTCAGTATGTAGCCTTGAGGAACATTAATCTGATAGTTCAAAAGAGGCCTACAATACTTGCTCATGAGATTAAGGTGACATTTTTATCTCTTATCCATCAATCATATCAGTGTGTTCCACTAACTGATTAGTGCATTTGTCTATAGGTTTTCTTTTGCAAGTACAATGACCCTATATATGTCAAGATGGAAAAACTGGAGATTATGATAAAGCTTGCCTCAGATCGAAATATAGATCAGGTACAGAATCAAATATTCTTGTTGTACGCTACTGTTGCAGCTCATGTTTCAGTTACAGTTTCAGTTTATTACTTGTGACATAAAATAGAGAATCACAGAATTTGACGAGAGAAAGCATTCCAGAGACAGTGTTTCAATACAGACTTTGAAATTCAATTGCTAAATCTGTTGAACATGTTTATATTATGAGATACTTAAGAGTTCTGTTGGTACGGGGTGACTTCTCTCTGTTCAAGTGTTGACAGAGCTTCTTGTAGGTGCTCTTGGAATTCAAGGAGTATGCCACAGAGGTTGATGTTGACTTTGTGCGGAAAGCTGTTCGTGCGATTGGGAGATGTGCAATTAAATTGGAGAGAGCTGCTGAAAGGTGCATCAGCGTTTTGCTTGAGCTGATTAAGATAAAAGTTAATTATGTTGTTCAGGAAGCTATAATTGTTATCAAAGACATCTTCAGACGCTACCCTAACACGTGAGTTGGTTCTGCATTATTTGTTGTATATTTTGGAACTATCAAACTATAAGAATTCCCTTTCTGTTCCACACAAGAAATGTTGTGTGTATATAGTAACTGTTTTGTTCTTACTGAATTTACAGGTATGAGTCTATCATTGCTACACTTTGTGAAAGTCTGGACACTTTAGATGAACCAGAGGCTAAGGTCTTAGTCAATGCACACATCGTAGTAATTTATTGTATTTTTGTTAGGATACTTATTTTATTTTTGTCCACTTACTCTTAATTTCTCTAGGCATCCATGATTTGGATAATTGGAGAATATGCTGAAAGAATTGACAATGCTGATGAACTTCTTGAGAGCTTTTTGGAAACATTCCCTGAAGAACCAGCATTAGTCCAACTGCAGCTGCTAACTGCTACTGTTAAATTGTTCCTTAAGAAGCCAACTGAGGGGCCGCAACAGATGATACAGGTTGCTATTCAGATTCTTACTTGTTTACTTATCTTTGCAATGTTGTTTAGACTTTAGAGATCATTTTTTTTTGACAAGATACTTTAGAGATCACTGAGTGCATGACAGCTTTCCACTTGGTTCAAGCCTTCAAGGTGTCTGAATATTACTTATTTGGTATCACGGGCTCTCAGCCTTGCATTGCATGGATGACATGTTGATGTCTTGAGAACACTGTTAATAATGGTGATTGTTGTTGCAAGTAGTTGCTTCCTCCTATAATTCCTTGCTTCTAAATGTTGGTTCATCCTCAATATTGTGATCAGCAATCTTGTTCAATGCCAGTTCACTGCTAATTTGCATAACTATTGCCTGTAGGCTGTTCTCAATAATGCAACAGTTGAAACAGATAATCCTGATTTGAGGGACCGAGCTTACATATACTGGCGACTTCTGTCCACTGACCCTGAGGTATTGCATGCCTGAACTTTTCAACTGATGATTTATTAAATACCCACCCAATGACTGAGCTATGTTTTGCTTTCCACAGGCGGCAAAAGATGTTGTTTTGGCGGAGAAACCTGTGATCAGCGATGATTCCAACCAGCTTGACTCATCACTTCTTGATGAGCTGCTAGCAAACATCTCTACCCTTTCATCAGTTTATCATAAGCCCCCAGAATCATTTGTCAGCCATGTTAAGGCAGCTCCTAGGGCTGATGATGAGGAGTTTGCCGACACAGCTGAAACAGGGTATTCAGAGTCCCCATCCCAGGGAGTTGATGGGGCATCGCCTTCCTCTAGTGCTGGTACTTCTTCTAATGTACCTGTGAAACAGCCGGCAGCTGCATCCCCACCTCCAGCTGCAATGCCAGACCTTTTAGGTGATCTGATGGGTATGGACAATGCTATTGTCCCTGTTGATGAACCTGCAGCACCTTCCGGGTAACCAAAGTTTAAATGTTTTTTTTCCTGATTTCTACCCTGGCATTTATCAATTTTGTGTAATTGTGTACAATTATTTGATATTGATATATCAATCTTTATTTTCGCAGCCCTCCTCTACCTGTAGTACTGCCTTCGACTACAGGCCAAGGGCTGCAGATTAGTGCACAACTAACGCGGCGTGATGGCCAGATATACTATGATATATCTTTCGAGAATGGCACCCAGGGTGTCCTAGATGGATTTATGATCCAGTTTAACAAGAACACATTTGGTCTTGCTGCTGGCGAAGCACTTCAGGTTCTACAGTGACTATATTCAATAAGTTACACCAATTTTGTCGTTTGAGTTTCATGGACTGAGCTTGATGCTTTTCTGTGATTAAGGTTACTCCACTGCAACCAGGCCAATCAACAAGGACACTTCTACAAATGATCCCGTTCCAGAATATCAGCCCTGGTGCACCAAACTCGCTATTACAGGTTGCTGTGAAAAATAATCAGCAGCCAGTGTGGTACTTCAATGACAAAATTCCACTGCATGTTTTCTTTGGTGAAGATGGAAAAATGGAGCGACCTGGTTTTCTTGAGGTAAAAAGTGCAATCATGTTTGTGTGGTTTTCCTGTTTCCCTTTCTTGTTTGTGAAATGAAGGCAAGTGATTGTGCATTGCTCACAGTACTAGTTGATTGAAGTTACTCAACAGTTGATTCATGTTTGTCTTTTTTCATATGAAGTTTGAAGTGATTTTATCTGACTGCAGGCCTGGAAATCTTTACCTGATGACAACGAATTTACAAAAGAATTCCCAGGCTCTGTCATCAGCAGCATAGATGCTACTGTTGAGCGTCTTGCAGCATCAAATGTGTTCTTTATAGCCAAGCGGAAAAATGCAAACATGGATGTTCTGTATCTGTCCGCGAAGATGCCCCGCGGGATCCCCTTCCTTATAGAGGTTACAGCCGCGGTTGGTGTTCCTGGTGTGAAATGTGCAGTCAAAACTCCAAATAGGGAGATGGTTCCTCTCTTCTTTGAAGCTATGGAGGCTCTTACCAAGTGACGACAAAGTTAATGGATCGGTGGTTCTACAAAAAATTGATCAGTCAATGAGCTGCTGTAGGTGTTTGGACGGTATCTTTTTTCACCGAAGCTGGTGTGAATTGTAGTGTTTTTGTATTAGATTATACAGTATTTAAACTGCTAGTTTCCTAGTTCGAAAGTTTTTGCCAGATATACTGGAGATGTTCTTGACTCGCATAATTTGTACATCTTACCCTGTTGTACCTGGAAATTTTCATCTTGTTATGCATAGCATATGAAATATGACTACTTTTCTACATGGCTAATGTAAGAGATACGATATCGTTTTACTTCATCCATGACTGACTACTGCTGCCTTAAATCTTGTGTTTGTGGAGAAAAACTTTTCATACGCAACTAAAGATAGAACCTGTGTCCAATGTGTTTCTTTTCTTGCTGACTACTACCCGTTACTGACTACTGTCCAATGGGGTTTAGTTGATCCATAAGCCGACTGTTTTCGGCTGATTCAACAATATTTTATGAAAGAGATCCTATGACTAAAATTAAAGTGGACTAAATATTTGTCACCTTTTAGTTCACCTTGAGCGACTAGTACAATTGAAGTTTTTAGTCATCTTTTAGTCATTCTGTTCGACACTTTTATTCTCTAAAGTGACTAATAAAGTTTAGTCATTAGATATAAGTTGGTGGGAACGAAATAGGCCCTATATAAGGAAACATGACCACTGCATACTTTGTTGATGCATCGTTGAACTTGACACTGTTTGTACCCGAAAAAATGACCCGTATATGAAAAATTGAAAACTGATGAGGGAGGGGAAAACAGCTCCAAACGTTGAACAATGCAAACCCATCGCTGACAAGCTGAAAAGAAACCCATACACAAAGCTGCCGCTGCTTGTGTCGCGTGCGAGCGTGCATCCCTAGTTCCTACCATCCGGTGCGCATCCGAGGCGGCATCCCACTTGGCGACGTTGGCTGCCGCTGCTGCTGCCTCGCCGTCGCCGACCGCAACCCCTGGTCGAGCATGACGGCGCGCGTGACACGAGACACCGGCGCGCCGCCGTCCAGCGCCCGCTGGTACGCGCCGTCGCCCTCCACGTCCCCACCGTCGAGCACGAGGCGCACGAGGCGCTGCACGTCCCGCGACGTCAGCTCGTGCTGGTCGGCGAGCTCGCGCGCGCCTCAAACCCCGACAGCAGCAGCGTCCCGTCGCTCGGCCCGCCCTCCCGCGCGAGGGCGCCGCCGTACGGCCTCGCCGAGAACTGGGCGCCGTCTTCGTCGTCGCTGGTGACGGCGGCGGCCGGGTCCTGGTCATGCAGCCGGCACTCGCCGCCGCCGTCCGACCAGCAGCAGCCGCGCTCCCAGGCCTCCTGGTCGAGCTCCAAGTCGCTGCCCGTCTCCTCCTCGGGCTCGAACGAGTCGACGAACTCGACACGGAGGCGGAACTCGACGCCGCCGAGCTGAGCCCACCCCTCCTCCGCGTACCTCGCCCGCACGCGCGCGCCCGCCTCCCTCGCCGCCGGTGCGACCTCCGGTCTCAGCGTCGGGTGGTCGAGCCTGGCCACCAGGTCCTCGAACGCGCGGTCGACCGCCGCCGCGCACAGCAGCTCGCCGACGGGGACGCGGCACGCCACATCCTCCATCGTGTCTACCTCGTCGTTGGCGTCGCCTCCCGCCGCGCCGCAGTTGCGGTACCTCTGCTCGACGATGAGCCGGAAAGTGGCCGCTGCCTGTGACGACGCGGCCGCCGGGATTACGGCCAGGGATGCCGTCTTGTCGTCCTGCGCGAGCAGCATGAGCTTCTCGGGCGCCGCCATTATGTCGTCGTATCGTAGCTCGCGACAGCCTAGCGCTCTGGCTTTGGTTTTGGCGTTGCTGGACCACCAAGAGTTAATATAGATGACTGCCATCTGACGATCCGAATTCGATTCAATTTTTCTCTTCCCTCTCCGATCCGGCTGCGACCTGATTGGAGATTTGGGTTCAGGACTGGAAGCATCGAATGTTTGTATCGTGTTATTTGCGTCAGGTTGCTTTGCCGATTTCAGTTCAGGCAGTGAGTTCCTCCCCTACCATTGCCAGTACTGTTATAGAAAAAAAAAATCTAAAGAGCAAAACCAATCTAGTGGGATTATCTGAGACCCATTGGTCAAAAGTTCAAGACGGTTGAGTGCATCCACCAGTCCGGCTGCATAAGCTAGAGGAGAAAGAACAAAGTAGTGGCTTCTACGGTTCTACCTAAAAAAGCTCATAAATTTCTCTTTCCTTCCCACGACGAGCTTCAAATACCAGCAGACCTCCATCGAGACTAAAGAGATCCTATCAGAGCATGTGTGTATGCAAGGATGATTTAAGAACCTAACAAGATTCATAAAATATATGAATTCAATCATCAAAAACATGAGGGTCAATGCTGCTCCTGGACCAGATGGACTCAGTGCAGGCTCCTACGAATCTTCCTGGAACTGAACATGTAAGGACATTCTTGACTTAGTAACCAATTTTTACAATAATGGTATCCTCCCTAAGGAAATCAATAGTACTCACATTGCTTTAATCCCCAAAATCAAAGCCCCTTGCACCCCTAAGGATTACAGACCTATAAGCTTGTGCAATGTAGCGTATAAAATCATCTCCAAATCTTTAGCGGACAGAATCAAATTAAGCTCATTTGCCACATATTCTTCATCCCACTCAGTCTGCTTTCATTCATGGTAGATACATAGCAACTAACATTATCATTGCTCAGGAAATCATACATAGTTTTAATCTTAAAAGTTGGAAACAACAGACCTTCCTCTTGAAGGTAGACTTGGCTAAAGCTTTTGATAGGATTGAATGGCATTTTATAGTCTCAGCTATGAAAAGACAGGGCTTCAAGGATAATTTCATTGACTTGATCTTCAAGTGCATCTCTTCGACTACCATGTCAGTTCTGATCAATGGTGACCCTACTCCTGCCTTTCATCCTAAAAGAGGTGTCAGACAAGGTTGCCCTCTATCTCCCTACCTCTTTATTCTTGCCATCAATGAGCTTTCAATCTATTTACAGGAACATTCTTCTGCAAATAACATCAAAGGTATTACTCTTGGCCCGGACTGCCCCAATATTCATTCCCTTCTTTTTGTCAATGACCTTATCATATGTGGCCAAGCAAACAGGATTGAAGCAAAGAGAATCAATGACATTCTTCGGGCATTCTGCAAAGTTTCTAGCAAATTCCTAACTTTACAAAGTCCTCAATCCTTTTTAGCAGGAATGTTGACCCCATCAACAAAAATGAGGTTAAAAATATTTTTTGTGTTCAGGATGTGTTGCCCAATAGCATTTATCATGGTCATCCTCTCATTTTTAATCATGTTCCACGAAAAAAAAACTCGTTCATGAGACCTCGAATTCCCACCCCTTCTTGAGTCACCCTTATCTAAAAAAAAAGGACAGAGTCTATCTAGATCATAGGATCACTGTATTCAGAGGTCAATTCTCTTTCTTTGACCTTCCACCGTTCACGACATCCCTTGCTTCTCGCAAGAACGGCTCCTCGGTGGAGGAGTAGAAGCGCTGGTCCCCTTCGGTCAAGTGCTTGTGCATGCTCTTACCTACCGTAGGACCTCCGTCCTCGAAGCGAAGGAGGAGCAGGAACAACAGGTTGTCCTCTCTTGGCCCAGTAGTTCCGCAGCTACTACCGTGGTTGTTGCCAACGGGGATCCCCCATTCCGAAAGGTAACGGGGCCGGCCCTTAGGTCCAAAGTTGAACTGCTTACAGTGTCATCATTAATAAGTTCAAAGCCAAACCTACTATTCTCAAGGCACACAAACTTAATCATGCAGGTCGCCTAGTATATATTACCTCTGTTCTCACTTCGATTCCTATTTATTACATGAGGACTATCCTTTTCTCTAAAAAGTTCATATCTAAAATTACTTCAATCATTAGGAAATTTTGGTGGTCAAGTGAGCTTCAAATACCAGCAGACCTCCATTGAGACTAAAGAGATCCTATCAGAGCATGTGTGTATGCAAGGATGATTTAAGAACCTAACAAGATTCATAAAATGTATGGATAGGTCACATTTTTATGTTCTATGATTTTTGGTGAATTTTTTAAGATCCCTATTTTTATAAAAAGAAAGAAAAAAAGGAAAAACGCTTGTACAGGCTTGGTCCAGTCCACAACGGCCCACCTACGAGAATTCAGCCCAAGTCAAAAAAAGAAGCTTAACAGGAGAGGTCCACTCGGATTTGGATGTTCTACATCATTCGATTTATTTCAAACTTTTATTTCTCTCTACCATTTTTACAACTGTAACCCCTTATTTCTTTCTATTTGATATCTTCGCCACTCGTATTCTCCGTTTGCAACACTGGACCACACACGGATAGGAGGCCGAGGCAGTGACTAGCGATGACTGGACCGAAAAAGTATACTAGAAATTTTTCCACTTTAACATTATTAGGCGAGTCATCATTCATAAGTACGTTCCATTGTACGTTAATCACTCGCCCCTCGACTCACTCTAAGGGCTACCTCTTCCTCCTTCTTCTTCTTCTTTCCACGGCTGGTCCCCGCTCTCTTCCCTTCTGGCACCTTGCCGGAGGCTACAAGGAGTGAGGATACATATCTTTTAATAAAATTTCTGTGTAGATTAACTTCTTTGGGTTTGAGTCTCTTTATGTCAAGTTTCTCGGCATTAGAGAATACTCTCTTCCTCCTCTCTAGCAACGGCGATGGGATAGAATTGTTGAAGATGAGGGTGGTAACTATGGTGTCAATAACTTCATTGACACGATGACATGAAGACTTTTATTTTCGGACGGTGACATCAAGGCGGAGATGACGTCGCCACCATAAAATAATTTTCTCCAGTTTATTCTTTATTTTTTGGGTTAGACCCGCTCACGATGAAGAACTAGAGAGAACAAATTTTGGATCAGTCTTTCTTATTTTTTGATGGCAGAAAGAAAAAAAGACAAAAAGACATCAGAAAGAAGAACTTTCTTAACTCCGCCAACATGAGTGTCAATCTCTGTTTATTGGGTATTTGTTCTCAGATCTTTTGCACAGTGTTTGCGTTGCACATGTTTGATTTTGAGATCTAGAGTTATTCACATCATGAATACAATTTAGATCAAAATCATTTTTCTTATATATTTGTAGTGTGACAGAGTGCTTTCGTGTTGATGTATCCAACTATTATCTATTGTATTTTCTTTAATATTAGGTATAGATATAGATATAGATATAGATATAGATATAGATATAGATATAGATATAGATATAGATATAGATAAGATACAGATACAGATATAGATATACATATAAATATAGAGGTATTAGATATAACCAAAAATTTTGCCTGCGCGAACTCTTGTTATAACACCAAACAGAAGCCACGAACCATGCTGTGAAATGAACTAAAGCAATTTCCATGCCGAGTGTTGGCGATGGACGTTGCCTTAAGCACCATCGTGCCCGTCATCGCTCTTTTCATCCCAGAACTGTTGATACTAGTGCCGCCGGCAGTGCTGGCAGTAGTACAAATGTTAAGACAGCGGCCTGGCCGCCATAACCCACCTGCGCCGGAGCCCAGAGCCATTCGCCTATTCGGCCACCCCCATCTCTGACAAAGAAGCGCCACTCCACCGCGCACCGCCCTCGCCCACTCGCTAGCCGCCACGGTGATGTCCTGAGCGATTCAGCTCCAGAAGCCCCGCGCCCAGCCGTATTGTGTCGGCGCACTGGACACACCTCGTTCGGCAACCGTCCACGACTGCCGTCCGGGAGGATCCTCTGCTTTGAGTGGTCGGCCATGGGCCATACTGGCGCCATGTCCGGTGCACCACCCTTAATAAAATGTTTGTAGGGGCTGCCCCTTCAGTTTCTTCAAAAAAAAAAACGGAGGTCTCCTCTGGAACTACTGCAGCACTTAGCTCATGTCCACGAGCAGGAGGCGCGGGCCATGGCACCCTGCCTTTGTCGTGTGTGTGGCACTTGCTTCTGGTTCTGGGGGATGCGCTCTTGTACCGGAAATAATGCTCAGCGTCGACCAGGGTGGCACGTAGCCACGCGCCGACCACCCTGGACTGCATTGTTCTTCTTCTTCCCTAAAATACAAGATTTCGGCCCACCGCGGCCCAAGGCCAGCGCGGCCGACCACCGCGCTCCTCTGAGATTAGGGTTTCGGCGATGCAACGGCAGTGGCGGTGGCGGTTAGGGTTCCGGCGAGGCCTCTCTGTTCCTCCATCCTTCCCTGGCTTTAGAATCAGTCCAGTCGGCCTGGTGGCGGTCGACGACACGGCGGTGGTGGTGGTTCGGCCGGTGGTTAGCGAAGCGGCGGCGGCGCCACCGAGCCGGGCGGGGCCGGACAGCTGACTGAGTATGGGTAGGCAGCTAGGGCAAACGTCGGTGAACGGCGGTGGGAGCAGGGCGGGCTAGGGGAAGAAGGCGTCCGTCGTGGGCGCGCTAGGGCTCGCGGAGCTCCGGCGAGCCCTAACGCGACCGCCGCGGGGGGCAGAGGGCAGCGGGGCGCGATGGGGTCGTGCGGCATTCGTGAGGAAGACGAAGATGGAGTCTGGGCGAGGAAGACAAAGGCAGTGAGGTCGTGCTGATGGGCCGGAGCGAGGCCCACGTAGGGGTGGTCGGCGTGGTCTGGCCAACTTGGGTAGTCGGCCCCTAGCATGACCCCTCTTGTACAGGTCAAGTCTCGGCAATTCGATATGCTATTGAATGTTATACTGGATATTGTTTCTATCAGGACATACTCTGTGAGGTAATAATTTTAACTTATTCACCCTAAATTTTTAAACCACACAAGTTTTTTTGGTCTTTTACGTGTATGCTATTAAAAAAATGGTAATGTCGTCAAAGTACATGAGAAGTTCAATCTCCCGCGAGTGCCATTATCCTAGACTTCTTTTTCTCTCCTAAGCCAGTCCAATCTGCCCGCGCAGGGGGGCTCCACCACGCGCCTCCCACCGCTTGTCCGCCCACCCCTCCCCTGCACCGCACCACGCCAATGTGGGAGTCGCGCACGGCCACGACCTGGAAGAGCGTCCTCTCCCCGCCCCACCACGCCAGATCTGTCGACGACAGCAACCCCCATTCCCCTCCCGGGACCTCATCCGCAGGGCGATGGCCGTGGAGGACCCCAACGCGGAGCACAGGCTCAGGCTCACGGCGACAAGAAGGACGAGCCCGGGTACCCGGCGCAGGACTCTCCGGCGAGCCTAGCGCATGTGCTGACCACCATCATCTGGGTGGCGTCGGCGCACCAAGCCACCGCCAACCTCGGGCAGTACGACATCGGCAGGCTCAAGACCATGTTGTTAGCAACCTGTATCATTCAGTTAGCACGTCCTGTGGTTCTCCTTGAGTATAGCTAGCTCTCTGACCGTGTACATGTACTATATATGGCGCAAGCCCTGATCAATACAATTTGAGTTGTCATTGTTCTATTGCTCATCTCTTACATGGTATCAGACGTTCCACGTTCCTGAACCGTTCCACGATCCTATTCTTCCGCTTCCCCCACCTCCCGGTGCCGCCGCCATGAGTTCCTCTTCCTCCTCCTCGTCGGGCTCCGACGACAACTCCGACGCTGAGTCGCTCCTCCCACACACCCTCCGCGTCCAGACAGAGCCCGCCGCCCCTTCTGTGCTCCACGGCATCAACATCCTCAACCGTGTTCCCATCGTTCTCGACTTCAACGACACCAACTACGTCGCCTAGGCTCGCTCGTTCTCTGCCATCTTCGGCCAGTATGGGCTCCGCGACCACGTCGATGGCTCGTCAGCCAAGGGCGACAATGATTGGGTCCAGAACGATTGCGCGATCATGTATTGGTTCTACAACCGCATCTCCAAGGAGCTCCTCTCCATGGTCTCTGAAGATGCCGACACCGCGTACTCCATCTGGCGCGGCGTGTGCAACCTCTTCCGCGACAACAAGGACACCCGCGCGGTCTACCTCGGCGCCGAGTTCCGCAACTTCTATCAAGGCGATCTCACCGTCCTCGACTACACCTCCAAGATGAAGGTCATGGCCGATCGTCTTGCCGGCCTTGGTGCTTCAGTGCCTGACAAAGACCTGATCTACAACATCGTCCGCGGCCTCAACCCTCGCCTGCACCATGCCATCCCGCACATCACCATGCGCCGCCGTCTTCCTTCGTTCCTCAAGACGCGCTCGATGTTGCAGCTCGAGGAGCACCGCATCGATGAGTCGGAGAAACTGCAGGCTGCGGCCGCCCTCGTCGCCCAGGCCACAGCTGGTGCGTCCTCGTCCTCACCGGCCCCACACCACGATGGACGCGTCCGCGTCACGCGGTGCGCCTGGCAAACCGCTGGGATCGTCGTCCACCTCGGCCGCTGCCAACGCTGGCGGCCGTCCATCCTTGACCTCCTTCTCCAACAAGAAGCAGAAGAAGAAGAAGGGCCCCTCTCCGGCGCCGGCCCCCGCGTTCTGGCCTACAACGAACCCGTGGACAGGCATGATCCAGGCGTGGCCGTTCTCGACCCCGCCAACTGCGCCCTCGCCCACAACCGGCGTGCTCGGTGCACGACCTCCACCTGCGCAACCACAAGCCCACATCGCCGGTGCTTCCTCACAGATGGATCCCTACCTGCTCGCAGCGCTGAACAACATCTCCCTGCACCAGCCGCAGTCCGCCGGCAACTGGTTCTTCGACACTGGTGCCTCGTCTCATATGTCACAGGGCCCCGGTACCATCTCCTCCCTCGTTCCCAATTCCTCCTCTACACGAATCATTGTCGGTAATGGTACATCCCTACCTATTACTCACACTGGTTCGTCCTCAATTCCAACCTCTTCCAAGCCTCTTTCTCTGAACAATGTTCTTGTCTCCCCCTCCTTAATTAAAAATCTAATTTCAGTTCGCGCTCTCACCCGTGATAATCCCATTACCGTTGAATTTGACAATTGTGGTTTCTCTATCAAGGATCGGGACACCAAGGCGGTGATTCTCCGTAGTGACAGCGCGGGCGACCTCTACTCTCTCCATCCGACACCACCAACCTCCACACACTGCCTCGCCGCCACTTCAGCAGATCTCTGGCATCAACGGCTCGGTCATCCCGGCAATGAGTCGTTCCGTCGTCTTCTACAATCTTTTGATTTTACATGTAATAAAGATCTGTCCCACACTTGTCATGCATGCCGTATTGGCAAACATGTGCGGCTCCCTTTTCCTCCTTCGTCTCAGCTGAAAACTAGTAATCCATTTGATTTAATTCATTGCGATGTTTGGACATCTCCGGTTTCCAGTTTTACCGGCTATCAATATTATCTTGCACTCCTTGATGATTTTACTCATTTTGTCTGGACTTTCCCCCTTCGTCGCAAGTCCGATGTTGCCCAAACGATCAAATCTTTCCATGCTTATGTCTGCACTCAGTTCGATCGCAACATCCGTGCGTTCCAAACTGACAATGGCGGTGAGTTTGACAACTCGGTCTTGCGCAAGTTCTACACAGCGAACGGCGTCATCATGCGCCTCTCCTGCCCCCACACGTCTCAGCAGAATGGAAAGGCAGAGCGTGTCCTGAGGACCCTCAACGATGGTGTTCGAGCTCTACTTCTACATGCCGCTCTACCACCTGTCTTCTGGGTCGAGGCCCTGCAAACTTCCACATATCTCCTCAATCGCAAGCCATGCAAGCCACGATCTATGGACACACCCTTTTCGCTCCTATTTCGAACGGACCCAGATTACACATCCTTGCGTGTTTTTGGCTGCCTCTGTTACCCAAACACCGAATCCACCAGCCCTAACAAACTTTCACCACGATCTGTGGCATGCGTTTTTATTGGTTACTCGCAGGACCATCGTGGCTATCGGTGCTACAACCTGACGACGCGGAAAGTCCTCACATCACGGCACGTCTACTTCGACGAGACCGTCTTCCCCTTCCGATCGGGCGCAGCAAGAACGACGACCCCCACCGTCTGCGCCTACGATCCGTGGCGATCGGATCTTCGCTCCAGCGACGACTCCGACCCTCCACCGCCTGCGACTCAGCCTCCGCGATCACCACGCAGTCCGCCCGGATCGCGCGGACCAGGCGGCCACGGCTCCACCCCACCTCCGACATCGCCAGGCTCAGCCACGTCCACGTCGACGGCTCCATCCTCGCCCCCCGCCATCGATCTCGGACCTCCTGCCTCGCCGCCTCCGGGTACACCCACGACGTCGCCGTCCGCGCCGCCTGCCCCACCAGACCATGTGCCGCACCCGATGGTGACCAGGGCGCGCGTGGGAACGTTCAAGCCGCATCCCCGCTATGCCGGCGCTGCAACCACGACGCCAGCAGCTTCATCTACCCCGACGGTCTCCCCAATTCCGCGCACTGTCAATCAGGCACTCCAAGACCAGAACTGGCGTCAGGCTATGCAGTCTGAATACGATGCGTTGCTTGCCAATGACACATGGGAGCTCGTACCTCGACCTCATGGCGCCCACGTCGTCAGCGGCAAATGGGTGTTCCGCCACAAGTTTAAGGAAGATGGCACGTTCGATCGATACAAGGCAAGATGGGTTGTTCGCGGATTCACGCAACATGCCGGCGTCGACTACGGCAAGACATACTGTCCCGTCGTCAAGCCGGCGACGGTGTGCACGGTGCTCACCCTGGCTGCTCAGCGCTGCTGGCCTGTCCATCAACTTGACGTCAACAATGCATTCCTCCACGGCGTTCTCGACGAACAGGTCTACGCGCGACAACCAGCAGGCTTCGTCAACAAATCAAAACCAGACTCGGTGTGCCGCCTGTCTAAGAGCCTCTACGGCCTCAAGCAGGCGCCGCGGGCCTGGTACATGAGGCTTGCGGCGTTCCTTGGCTCGATGGGGTTCAAGCCTACTCGATCCGATAGCTCCCTCTTCGTCCTCCGTCGCGGCAACGACTCGGTATACCTGCTTCTCTACGTCGACGACATCGTGCTCACGGCATCGAGCGACGCCATTCTGCGCCAAGTCATCACCATCATCAATGCCGAGTTCGCTCTCAAGGACATGGGCCCGATTCACTACTTCCTCGGCATCCAGGTCCAGCGCAAGGCCGACGGCTTCTTCCTCCAGCAACAGCAGTATGCCCTCGACCTTCTGGAACGGGCTGGCATGGCCGACTGCCGTCCCTGTGACACTCCAATCGACACCGCTGGGAAGCTGTCCAGCGACTCCGGCGCACCACTATCCGTCGCAGACGCCTCGGACTATCGCAGTCTGGTGGGAGCTCTCCAGTACCTTACCATGACGCGGCCTGACTTGCAGTATGCAGTACAACAAGCCTGTCTCTTCATGCACGCTCCAACTACTGCACATCAAGCTCTAGTGAAGCGGATACTTCGCTACGTTCACGGCAGCACATCCTTCGGACTTCATCTCCGGCGCTCCAGTCAGGCTGATCTTGTTGCATACTCCGACGCGGATTGGGCAGGGTGCCCGGACACCCGACGCTCCACCTCGGGGTTTTGTGTGTTCATGGGTGACGCCCTGATCTCATGGTCATCTAAACGGCAGACGACCGTCTCCCGTTCAAGCGCCGAAGCTGAATACAGAGCAGTCGCTAATGCAGTGGCCGAGTGCACTTGGCTCCGACAGTTGCTGGGAGAGCTGGACTGTCCTCTCACGAAGGCAACAATCATCTTCTGCGACAATGTCTCCGCCTGCTACATGAGTTGCAACCCAGTGCATCACAAAAGAACTAAACACATTGAGCTCGATGTGCACTTCGTCCGAGAAAAAGTCGCCGTTGGCCAATGCAAAGTTCTTCATGTACCCACGACGCAGCAGTTCGTCGACGTGCTGACCAAAGGTCTACCGGCGGCAACTTTCAAGGAGTTCCGAAACAGTCTGTGCGTCGCCGGCAACGACGCTCACACTGCAGGGGGGTGTTAGCAACCTGTATCATTCAGTTAGCACGTCCTGTGGTTCTCCTTGAGTATAGCTAGCTCTCTGACCGTGTACATGTACTATATATGGCGCAAGCCCTGATCAATACAATTCGAGTTGTCATTGTTCTATTGCTCATCTCTTACACATGTCACCTTCAACTTCGCTGCAGAAAGCCGACAGATAGTCTGCGCTCTAGGAGGCCGTGTGCACGCGCGAGGAGGTCCGGCTCCGCTTGCCCACCGCGGGCGCGAGCGATGGTGAGCTCCGGCCCGCCGCCTTGGGCTCGAGCGTGGGGGAGCCCCGTCTAGCCGCCTCAAGGTGGCGCACCTCTCCTCCGCCGTCGTGCGGGCGTTCGCGGGGGAACCCTAACTGACCGCCACATGCGCTCGTGGGGAGCCCCGCCCCGCCCGCCGTGGCTGCTCACGCGGAGGAGCCCCGCCCCGCCGTGCTCTTGTCTGGCGCACCTGCTTTGCTCTGGCACACGCGGGGGAGCCATGCCCTGCCCTGCCTTGCTCTGGCACGCACGGAGGGAGCCCCGCCCTACCCTTGCTCTAGCGTGCGGGGGGAGCCCCGTCCTGCCTTGCTATGGGCTGAAGGGAGTTAGGAGAGGAAGGCGGAAGATGGAACTGACGGCGTGGCCCCACTGGGCAGAGAGACAATGAAATAAGACCAAGGGATGAGGGAGGGCATTTAGGACATTCACGCTGGTCGCACCCACATGTCAGGGGTCCTAAACGGCTGAAAATAAGCAGAACATGGACAAAATGACTTGGAAGAGAAAAGAAGTTTAAGACGATGGCACTCGCGGGATATTGAACTTTTTAGGGACTTATATTACTAATGGCATACACATAAAAGACCTTTCTTCTTCCCCGTCCACACTCCATTTGTAAGGGTTTTTTTTTGAATCTTTTGTTCTTTTTCAAATATAACTTCCTTTGTGATTTCTTCTGGTTTTTTGTTTTGTGGTTTTTCCTTTTTTTCAAGTACCTCCTGTTGTGATTTCTTCAGTTTTTTTGTTTTCTTATAACCATAAAAGTAATAAATTTAATATTATATGGGTCTTCCGACGCTCCATTTGTTTGTTTCCGCTTGTTCCTTTAATTTGTTTTTTTGTGTTATTTATTTTTCAGTTACCTACTGTTGTGACTTATTCTGGTTTTTATATTTCTCATAACTATAAATAAATAAATAATAAATGGGCTTTTGAACTATTAACAGTTCTCTAAGAAACAAAGTGTTCACCATCAGGTCATCGATATATAGTTTTGATTAAAAGTAAAACTTATCTTCTTATATCCATTAAAATATGGATCAGTGTGTGCATCCTGGATGCATTATTGGATTTTTTTCTCCTTTTTTACAACTTATATATTGAACCGCTTCCAAAACTGTTTTACAGCTCTCGCTGCCACAGGGATAGAGAAAGGGATGCGCTTCATACACGAAGCTTTGGAGAACGCGGTGAGACAAGCAGGGAGAAGTGTGCATGTCCTAAATTGGACAATCACTTTTGGACAACACACAAACTCAGGAACTTATGTGTGCACGTCCAAGAAGTGTGGCGATTACAGATCTTGACTAAACTTTCGCATCACAATGATGAATGCAAGGGTGGCATCTATTTTTTACACAATGATGAATGCAACAAGCATCTATTTTTTGTTTCAATGATTGTTGGGAGCTGACTTTTTCATTAAGATAATTAGATGTAGAAGACTAAGGCATGTCATTATTAATTGCTTCGTAGCCGAACTATTCCTCAACAATTTCGATGTCTGCAAGAGCGACCGAGGTGAATTCGCCCTCCGTCGAGAACAGGACTGCAGCCGTACCATAATTCATCTGCGGGATCTGGCTGATCTTGAACCGGTCTTCCTCGGTCAGCTCCCAGTCGAAGATCTCTAGGTTCTGCTTGAGCCTCTCCTTGTCGTAGCTCTTGACGATCCAAGCCACTCCCTGCTCATATATCCACCTCAAGGACACCTGAAAGGAAATATTGAGAATTCAGCGGCACTAGTCCAGATCAACGCATGCTTTTCAGAAATCAAAGCTATATATCTAATGAGAACCACATACCTGTGCGATGGTTTTGCCTCTTCGCTGGGCTATCTCGGCGAGCACCTCGGATCCCAGCACGCCGTTGGCTTTCTCCCCGCGCGCCCAGTCCTGCCCTCCCAGCGGCGAGTACGCCACGACGTGGATGCCCTTGTCGGGGCAGTACGCCCTCAACTTACGCTGCTGCCACGCCGGGTTCAGCTCAACCTGGTTCACCGCAGGCGGGATCGTGGCCACGGCCACTGTCGAGGTGCTTGGTTGTGAAGTTGCTGACGCCGACGGCTTTCGCGAGCCCCAGCCGCTGGCACTCCTCCATCGCTCGCCAGACGCCCTCGAAGTCGAACGGGACGGCGTCCGCCTTCTTGGCTGGGAATGTTATTGGCCCGGGCTTCATGCACACCGGGAAGTGGATGAGGTACAGGTCCAAGCACTCCATCTGAAGCTTCCTGCTCTCACACACATACATGACATGACGATGAAAGATATATATCACGCGAGCTGATCACACGATCGAGCTACATGGAAATAAATGATACGATGATGTTTAGAGAGGTGTTGCCAGTGGAAAGGACCAAATTAGAGGCAGGGGACTCTGCTACTTAGTGCTTACTCGAGGGTTTCCCGGAGGGACGGGACGACGAGGTCCGGGTGGCACTGCGTGCACCACAGCTTGGACGTCACGAACACCTCCGCCCGAGACTCGAGGAGCCCGCGACGCACCGCCTCGGCCACGGCCTCGCCGACCGAGCTCTCCGAGCCGTACATGGAGGCGGTGTCGATGTGGCGGAAGCCAACCTCGATGGCCGCTAGCACCGCATCCATGGGGGCCGAGACCGCCGTGCCCATGCCGACGGCCGGCATTGGCCTTGCATTGCCGAACCGGAGGGCCACCTCCGGCACCGCCGCTGCAGTGCTACCTCCCGAGGCCATTCTTCGTCTCTGCGCGAGAGTTGTGCGTTAGGTGCGTCGCATGTGGCGCTAGAACTAGACTGACGTCGTTGGAGGTTGGAACTGGCTGTACTGGTTTCTACTAGTAAGTATACTCCTACTTATATTAATATTAGAGTGCTAGCCTATCTATATCTATATCTATATCTATTATTTAATTGATAAAATTTCTAGATTGTTTTGTTTCTGTCTTTTTTTTTCTGCCACTCTTTTCTGCCTCATCACGTCTACGTTGGCAAAATTTCTATATGTTAGAACTTAGTTAGCAAAGGACTTCACCTCTCCTACCAATTAGAGCCCCAAAAGGGCTTAGGTTAGAGTCAGGACTTAGTTGTAGATTTACAGAGTATGTCTATATCGTATCTATCTACAACTAGGAATCGTAATATAAATATGTCTTTTCTTGTCCATATAATACTGTCTTCTGATTGAGTCTAACTCGCTGGCGTCAATACAAAAGTCCTCGCAGCTTTGATCGTCCTCAAGATAATCTTCAACAACTCTTTCCTTTTCCAGAAAATTGCATATTTGGGACTCCAATCTTCGGGTTTTGCAGTTTTGCCATTCTAAACGTCGATTTCATAAAAATAAGACTCCAAACGTTGGGTCACTTGATTTTGTTGCCATTTGATCCCAAGTACGCACAAAATTAAGTCTTCGATTCGTCAAAAGCCCACCTATCCTAAAAAGCATCATCTTCATGCTTCTCCATCCAGTTTTCAAAAAAAACAAAGCTCACTCTTGAGTTTCCAAAGACACCATAAAACTGCACAAGTAATAATGTTTAACAAAACCATGTTTCTTATCACTAAGCCACAGCTTCCCCATCTCAAGTTCTCAACTAGATTATCTACTACTTTGATATTGGCAACCACTGAGACCATACACCAACACTGTTTAGCGACCACACACTAAAAAAAACATGTTGAACAGATTCATTATCTGAACAAATCAGACAACTATGATCTTCTACTTTCCTTCTTTTAGACAGGCTACCTCTAGCTAACTCTATTGGCAAGAAAACCAAAATGCTCTGTGAGGTTTTTTCTATCCCAGCATCTTGACAGAGTCTTCAGTCCTACCCTGTCTGCCCAAGCCAACCTCCAGCTTGCAGAAATACAGCATATCATTGGTGACAGAGATTGGGATGAAGATGCTAATGACAGTTGGTCTTACAAATGGAGCTCCAACAAATACAACAGCAAAAGAGCTTACTTAGAGATGACACCTGATACTCCTGCCTCACCCCTATTCAGGTGGCTTTGGTCTGCCAGCAGTCCTGGTAACCATAAGTTCCTTTTTTGGCTCCTAGTCAGGGACAGACTGAACACCAGAAACATGCTAAGAAGGAAGCATATGCACCTGAATGACTACGCATGTGCAATGTGCAATTTGAGTACAGAGGAAACCTGCTTCCACCTTTTCTTTGAATGCAGCTTTGCAACTGAATGCTGGCAGACCCTATCAATCTCCTGGAATCTAAACCTGTCTCCTCTAGACATGATGATCAAAGCCAGAGAGGATTATCACAACATCATCTTCAAAGAAATTCTTTTGACTGCCTGCTGGAGCATTTGGTGTACAAGAAACAAGATCATCTTCGACAATGGCACCAGAAGCCTAGATGTCTGGAAGACTCACTTCAAGCGGGAGTTAGGTTTAGTTTGTGTCAAAGCTAAGCGAAATGAGAGTTCCTTAATTTGTTCTGTGAAAGATAGCCTTATTTGATTACCTTTTTTTCCTTTAGGCCTAGAGGCCTTGTAAGTCAAAGTTTTATACACATTCTTTCATTTAATTGAAAAGAAAAAAAATAGGTAGGGGGCTCCCCTGCTGTCCGGGTCAAAAAAAAATAGCTAACTCTATTGCTAGTAATAGTAGAAAGAAGTGTACTCTAAGAGGAATTTTATAATACTCCAAAGAGCAGAAACAAGGAGAGAGTTGTTTAATGCCTCTAAAATTGTTAAATTTTATATAAGGATTGAGAAGCTCGATGATTGGAGTCCCAAATATGTAATTTTCTCGAAAAGGAGAGAGTTGTTGAACCATTTCATCCTCCTCTTTATTGAGCTGAACAGTGGAAACAAGCTCTACTACTTCCAGCCAAAGATTATATAACTCGTCACTAACATTTCTCCTAAAGGAGCACTTTAAATTGATCCCATCCCATAGATATTTTTTTTTCATTAATAATCCTATATATAATGGCCAAAACTGAATAGAAAGGCTAAAAGAGTCTAACCAATTATCATTCCAAAGTCTAATTTTCTTTCAATTTCCGACTTTACCCATCTTTGTAGCCTGTGTTTCCCACATGAAGCCTTTAAAAAAACTAGAAGCTCAGGCTGTCCTAGTAAAAAAACACATTAGGTTTCTTTATAGTTTCGTATTTAAAGTCTAGCAACTCTTTCCACGGCGCTTCCTTATCATAATTGTATCTTTTTAACTAAGAACCTAATAGAATAATATTCAATTATCTAAGATTAGAATACCCCAAACCACCAAACTCCTTACACATAACTACTAACTCCCAATTAGCAAGATGATACTTGTGGTTATTCTCAAAATCATTCCACAAGCAATTAGCCATATAAGAACTTGGTAGCCTTATAGCCCACCACTTTGGAAACTTAATAAAAGAAAGTAAATAGACAGGCAAGTCTTGATTAACATGGATCTAGCAGCTAAAGAGGGCAACCACCCTCTCCAGCCTGCAATTCTCATTAGAATCTTGTATACTAGAGGCTATACGTTGTCCTCAGAATTCTTGAATCCCATCTTCCCCTTCTCTTGCATTCTAGGCTCTAGATCTCAATTCTCCCCTTCACTTAGCCGGTGTACGTCCTAAGGTGTCCACCAGTGATGCGTCCGCTTCCTAAGAGACGACAGCAAAAGCAAGCGAGCACATAGGCATGCATTGGCGCGATGAGCGAGGCAATGAGCCCCTCCAGCATTGAGTCGATCCAGACCCCACGCATGCGCACAGATCTGACGCCAGCAGATCTAGCTCGGGGAAGTAGCGTGCACCAGTTGCGACAACGGTATTGGCGTTGCCGTTGTAGTCGGCCAGCGTGCCCAATCTGACACTCGTCGGCTTAATCCTCTGTTGCCACCTTTGTCTTCGAGTTCGGCCGGCGCCCCATGGCTATATCCGAGCTCGTGGACCACAGCGGGTTGTGTGCTGTGAGGCCGGTGAGTTGCTACCACAAGCTAAGTGTCGTGGCCTGTTGCTTTTCTTTGCCAGCGACTTTGCAGCATGCCTTGGCCCCTTTTAGTCCTTGGCGAGGTGGCGTAGGCTGTGGTAAGAACATCGTGGCAATCGATAAGTCTACTCGGTGAATGATTATAAATGTAAAAATAAAATAATCTGTATAATCATCAATAAAAATTATATAATTATATAAGAATATTTTAAAAAACAAAACAAGTTTAGGTATCTCTCCATGTAATGAACCAAACATAATTAATCATTTATCATCTCGTACAACCAAGCACATCATTTGTACTGTTAAACTTTTCTTCTTAACATAAGAGAAAAGCTATACGTCACTCGCGCAAAGAATACACAAATTTTTTGTATATTTCAGAAAAAATCCTAGTTACAATCAGCCAACCATAACCAAACGTTCTACGATCATCTCGTCAGCTGAACTGTCCCAACTAGGATCAAATTGATTCGAGCAACTAAACAGCGCCAAAGTCGGCAACGTGTCGCACGCGAGGGGGCAGCCGAATTTACTTCCCCTCAAAGTCAAAGTCAAAGAAGGCGTGCGCACAGTAATAGGAATCGTGGAAACAAGCCACTGTCAAAAGTCAACCCGGCGGCTTAGTAATCCCACGCAAGCTGCCGCCGGGGAAGACGGCGCGCGACGTCGACATGACCGAGGTGTTCGGCCGTGTGCTGCAACGCAAGCACAAGCTGCTGTTGGTTCCAAGACTACATGTAGAATGAATGCATCATCCTGCATAACGTCTGTGCTTGATTTGCATTATTGTTCAATTAGATCATCAAATCTCATCTGCATTTATTGTGACGTGTATGATCGGATTCGTTCACGCACCGACTGTAACCAACCGTTTGTCATGTCGGTTTTAAATTATAAGTCACTTTTTATTTATATTGCTTGTATTTAGTCATACTATTTATTTAGATGTATAGCAAAATTGATGTACCTGAAAAATTAAAGCGACTTAACACTTTGAAATGGAGAGAGGACAATCTACTACTGGTTCATTAATCATTTATCACCTGGAACGGCGTGCACTGCTGCACGCAGTGCGGGAGACTACGGCACTGGGTACGCCCTTTAGTTACATCTGGTTATGGAATCCTTCTAGAAGTAAGTTTGGTGGTATTTTAGTAGTAATCAAGCTTGACCTATATGATGTTAGTTCTTTTAAACAAGGGGATTACATGGTTCAAGTTAACTTGCGTTGTGGGATAAGCAACTCAAAACAAAGGGGATTTTCATGAACTTAGAGAGTTGGAAATGATTGGGGGGGGGGGGGGGGGGGCCCAGCAAACATAGTCTAGCATTGAGAAAGAGGGCACGGAGCGACCAAGAGAGTAGAGAGAAAAGAGGGTGCATACCGTCAATTTTTTTTTTTTTTTTTGGAGATTTGGAGAAACACAGGCCATGGGTTGTGTGTGCGTGTCCTCTAGAGTGACGAGCAGTTGTAGGAGCTGAGTTCAATTCGTTTTTATTACGGGCTAGCATAAAATGACGGGCCTTCACAAGTAGGCCCAGCCCACCTATAAACTGGGCCGAGCCCGAGCGGAAAAGGGCAACTCGAACGTTGTTCCTTCCAGAATTCCAGTGTGCAGGTGGACCGCTGGAGCGGAGTGCGGGGCAAATGGCAAAGGACACGCTTCTTTTCCGCCGCCTCCCCTCCCACACTTTTCCCTCTGCTGTGCTGTGCTGGGTGCTCAGCTTTGCTCTGCTTGCCTTCCGCTTCCAGCTGATTCGACTGCCGTTCGCTGGATTCGAGTGCCCGACATCCGACGGAGGCCTGGCCGCGAGCCAGCGATTCGAATCCTGAGGACGAGATCGACGGAGCCCGCCGGGACCGACCGAGTTCCGGCCGCCAATGCCGCCGCTGCTCTCGCTGCTCCTGTTGGCCGCGGCGCTGGCGCCGGCGCCGGCGCGGGCGGGGGACCCGTACGTCTACTACGACTGGGAGATCTCCTACGTCTCCGCGCAGCCCCTCGGCGTCAAGCAGAAGGTGCCACCCCGTCCAGTCCCTCCCCTCTCCCCCCTTGCATTCCGTTCCTGCTACAGCTAGCCGCGTCGACACTGACATCGGCGGCGGCAACCACCAGGTGATTGGCATCAACGGCCAGTTCCCGGGGCCTCCGCTGAACGTGACCACCAACTGGAACGTGGTGGTGAACGTGCGCAACGCGCTGGACGAGCCGCTGCTGCTCACCTGGAACGGCGTGCAGCAGCGGAAGACGGCGTGGCAGGACGGCGTGCTGGGCACCAACTGCGCCATCCCGCCCGGGTGGAACTGGACCTACACGTTCCAGGTCAAGGACCAGGTCGGCAGCTTCTTCTACTTCCCCTCCACGCCGCTGCACCGCGCCGCCGGGGGGTACGGCGCCATCACCATCAACAACCGCGACGTCATACCCATCCCCTTCGGATTTCCCGACGGGGACATCACGCTCTTCATCGGTGACTGGTATAACCGTGGGCACGGGGAGCTCAGGAGGGCGCTCGACGGGGGCACCCTCCTGGGCGCCCCAGACGGCGTGCTCATCAATGGGTTGGGACCCTATCAGTACAACGACTCCGTGGTTCCACCGGGGATTGTCTATGAGAGGATCAATGTCGAGCCAGGTTTGCATTTTTGCAATTTGAATTTCCATTTGTTAGAGTACCACTCCATGATGAAGAGGGGATGAAATCAATAGTATCTTCTTGCCTTCTTGAGGATTGTCATTTCAGGGAAAACTTACAGGTTTCGGGTACACAATGTTGGGGTCTCAACTAGCCTCAATTTCAGGATCCAGAACCACAACCTGCTCCTTGTTGAGACCGAGGGCTCCTACACCTCGCAGCAGAACTACACCAACCTGGACATCCATGTTGGCCAGTCCTACTCCTTCTTGGTCACCATGGACCAGAATGCCAGCACCGATTACTATGTTGTTGCTAGCGCACGCTTCGTTGATGCAGCTGTTGTGGATAAGTTGACCGGCGTCGCTATCCTCCATTACTCTAACTCCCAGTCTCCAGCCTCTGGCCCTCTTCCAGATCCCCCGAATGACCAGTATGACACGGCATTCTCTATAAACCAAGCAAGATCCATCAGGTATTCCTGTTGATTTTGGACTATTCCTATCCCGTGCATTGTAGATGGCGTTACTCACATATAATTATGCATCCTTCAACCATTGCCCTGTTTCAGATGGAATGTTACAGCTAGCGGTGCCCGCCCCAATCCACAGGGCTCATTCCATTATGGTGACATTACTGTGACAGATGTGTACCTGTTGCAGAGTAGAGCACCTGAGCTCATAGATGGAAAACTGCGCTCTACTCTCAATGAGATTTCTTACGTAGCGCCCTCAACCCCTTTGGTACTTGCACAAATATTTAATGTCCCTGGGGTCTTCAAATTGGATTTTCCTAATCATCCTATGAACCGACTACCAAAAGTTGACACATCTATTATAAATGGCACCTATAAGGGCTTCATGGAGATTATATTCCAAAATAATGCCACAAATGTGCAGAGCTACCACTTGGATGGCTATGCATTCTTTGTTGTTGGGTAATGCAGAAGCCACACTCCTCTTCTTTATCCATATCTGCTTGGATTCTGAATCTGACGGTTGTTCTCTCTCAGGATGGACTATGGTTTATGGACAGAAAATAGTCGCGGCACCTATAACAAATGGGATGGTGTTGCACGCTCTACAATCCAGGTGCTGAAATTCACTGTCTCATAGTCTTTATAGACATCCAAGTTAACTATTGTTTTAGTTGCAGTATGATCAAACATGCTTAAATATTAAGCACATACGCCACAACTTAAAACAGCCCATCTTTTAGCTGTTATTCCAATGTTAGTTGGAATGGCCAGGTAGCATCTACACAGCAATACTATTAACTATATTATTGGCATATGTCTGACTGACAAAAGCATATACATCCTGTAGTGGCTAAAATAAATTATTTGGTGTCTTTAGTTTAATGGTATATCTCCATAAGGATAAGTCTATGAGATGAATTTAGATAGTTATTTAATTTGTTTGCTCTAACAATTTCTGTTCTTGAACGCGCAGGATATTTGTGTGTCTTTGTATTAAAGAAGAAGAGAAGGGTAGAAGTAGAACCTGAGTACACTCATACACTGCCTTAGGTCTTAGAGTACAAACACGCCCATAACTAGAACAGAAAGGGACCAAAACGTAGACCTAAACAGACTTAATGAATCAGTGTTCATTGTTCAGTAATCTATAATAAACAGTAAACACTGTAAACATTGCTCTGTACTATCCACTTTGCGATGCATCATTGGGTTGCTGTACAACCATTTAGCTTGGCATGCCTTTGATTGGGAATGTGTCTACTTGATTGCAGGTATTCCCTGGAGCTTGGACAGCTATTCTTGTGTTTCTGGACAATGCAGGCATATGGAACTTGCGTGTTCAGAACCTTGACACCTGGTACTTGGGTCAAGAAGTGTACATAAATGTGGTTAACCCAGAGGATAACAGCAACACTCTTCCGGATAATGCAATTTTCTGTGGTGCACTCTCAAGCCTACAGAAGTGAGCTTTCTGTGACTTTGAACATGTTTTAAAGTTTACACCACAAGCACAATTTTACTTATTTCTACCTGTTCTTACATAGAACATGGCCTTGATTTTTTTCTTTGCAGAGAACAATCACATAGATTCCAATACTCAGAAGCTGCCCCAGTTCCACAGTGGGGGGAAACGGTTTCTCTGCTGGTTTTGTTGGCGTGCTTTGCCCTTTTGTCACGATGATTCAACCCCCACCATAAGTTGTCAATTGAGGTCAATAGGGGCACACTGCTACAATGGACAGCAGTATGGATGATGTTAAATTATTTTTTGAGAACTCTGATTCTTGATTTGGTTATGCTCTTGTGGTTTGATGCAACTCCCAAAAGTGGGAGATTTGCAGAGGTGGAGTATGATTTTTTTTCCATCCAGAAGTGTAGGTAAATGATGCAATTGCCGGGTGAGTTGATTGTTTTCTGTTTTGTATGTAATTTGACTGGTTAATTAAGACCACTATGTTGTACTTATTGCCAAGTTTGAAGGTTGTTAGGATTCTGGTCTGGATCTAGAAGCTTATAGGATACCATAATACCAAATCGAAGTGATAATGATCTTATCATGTATTTTAAATTTTGTATTATATTATCCCCATCCTGATACTATAATTGAGTTCCATATGATATGATTGCATGATATTGGTAGGATCTTCTATAGAATCTTGATCCTACATAATATAATCCTACGATCCTACATAATATATAATTAATATAAATGGCTTTTCTAATGGTTCTGATGTGACAATATTATTTAAAGCTAAGAAGTCCACTTAAGTTTTTTTTAAAAAAACTATTTAAATTATTAATAATTAATATCATAGGTTTCAGTCTTTACAACATATTATAAATATTATATAAAATTATATCTTGTAGAATCCAATGGCTGATTGTAGCTAAGGTGAGCCCGTACAATGCAAAATCCTAGTGACTGTCGTTGTCAATCCGGCTGCTGCAATAGAGGTTTGTTTATATCCAAATCCCGACTCAAATCCTATTTGACAGCACGTGGACGTGGTTGGTGGTCAAATTGAACCCCAAGTGACGGGTAGCTCCTGATGTTCGTTCGATTGCTTCTTTTCTTTTACTCCGTCGTGCCTTTGGATTTGAACTATGAATGCTACTGTACCAGCTAACTACGTACTAATAAAGTACCTGTATTTTGGTACACCATTGTATCTGAGCTGAAAGAAGGCCCAACTGAATGGAGAAAGTCTAAATAACCCCTGAAGTATCAGTGCTAGAATACTTAAGGCCATCAAGTATAAAACCGTTTATTGTACACTTTAAAGTATGCTAAACGGTCTGATTTAACCCCTGGACGGTTTTGGATGCGAGTTTTGCCTACGTGGCTGGTTTTGGAGGCTGGTTTTACCTACCTAGCCTGCCAACGAGGCAAGCTTCTGCCACAGGCTCGAACAGGAACGCGATGCGCGGGGAGCCGGTGGTGGAGCAGCTGCACGCGACGTGTTGGGCGGCGGCACGCCCCGTCCCCGCCCCCACCCTGCCCCTGGCGAGGCGCGCCACGCCGCGCTGAGCCGCCGCCACCGCCCCCACACCCACGACTGGTGGGCTGCGGAGGAGTGGGAACACGACACCGGCAGGGAGGAGGAGGAGGAGGCGGCGCCGCCGGGAGTTGCCCCAACTAGGGTGTGCCTGTTGACCGAGGACGCGAGCTCGTGGAGCATGACGGCGCAGGAGCGAGACACGCAGCACCTGAGTTGCCCGTCTCGCCGTTGGGGTTGATGAAGCCGTCGGGGTTGACGACAACACGTGAACTGGCGGCGGTGATAGTGTTCCGGCGCTTCTGGGACTCGTCACGCGGGGCAGCTCCGGTGAAGAGGGACGGCGCGGGCGGGGTTAATCGATGTGCAAGGAGGTGGCGAAGACAAGGGCGCGAGCAATTTGGCAGAGGGCGAGCGGTAACGATGAATTTGCCGACGAACAAAGAGCTTCAACAGCGGCCGCAACAGTGAGGGCGCTAACGGTGATGCGGCGGGCTAGGCAGATGAGGAGCAGAGCGAGGAAGATGCGCGAGCGCACGCAACAACCGCCACTCTCTGTGTGCACACAACCACCACCTCTCTGCATGCACGCAACAACCACCACCAGGCATGTTGTCACCGAGCTCCCTTCACTGACCAAATTAGCCGCCACCGTTGAGTCCTCGCCCAATTCCCCGCGCCCATGGTTTCGCCTAGACCATGCACATCGTCTGAGCCCGCTCGCCTCACCTCTCATCACCGGAGTCAGCCACGTGTGCCGTTCCCATTGCGGCGGGCCGCCATAGACGCCGAGCTCCACCTCGCCGTGGCTAGGCCACTCTGACGCACCTCTCGAACTCTAGTTTGATGTTCTAGCTTTCTTGTGATCTGGTGCTGCTCGTCGGCTCTTCGATTTCCTTGTTCCATCACAGGACGTACTGGAACGCTGATCCTCCTACATGCCCTCCAAGATCTTTTCAAGATACTAATTACTTAGCATAAATATTTATATATGTTAATATATAATTACCGTAGGATTAATTTGATGAGGCATACGATGAAGCTCTGGGAGAGGGTTATCGAGCATCGTCTAAAAAGAGTGACAAGTGTGACCCAAAACCAATTTGGGTTTATGCCTGGTAGGTCGACCATGGAGGCGATTTTCTTATTACGACAGTTGATGGAGAGATATAGGGAGCAGAAGAAGGACTTACACATGGTCTTTATTGACCTCGAGAAGGCATATGACAAAGTACCGAGAAATGTCATGTGGTGGGCCTTAGAAAAGCACAAAGTCCCAACTAAGTACATCACCCTCATCAAGGATACGTACAGGGATGTGTGTCCGAACATGTGATGACGACACCAGTGACTTTTCAATTAAAATAGGGCTACATCAAGGGTCAGCATTGAGCCCTTATTTATTTGCTTTGGTGATGGATGAGGTCACAAGGGACATACAAGGTGATATCCCTTGGTGTATGCTCTTTGCTGATGATGTGGTGCTAGTTGACGAGACAAGGGTAAGGGTTAATAGGAAGTTAGAACTATGGAGGCACATGTTAGAGTCGAAAGGATTTAGACTTAGTAGGACAAAGACCGAGTACATGAGGTGCGACTTCAGCGCGACTTGGAATGAGGAGGGAGACGTTAGTCTCGATGGGCAAGTGGTGGCCAAAAAGGATACTTTTCGGTATTTAGGATCGATGCTACAAAAGGATGGCGACATCGATGAAGATGTTAGGCATAGAATCTCAGCCGGTTGGTTGAAATGGCGTCAAGCTTCAGGCGTCCTCTGTGATAAAAGGGTGCCTCAGAAGTTAAAAGGTAAATTTTATAGGACAACTATTCGTCCGACGATGCTATACGGTGCTAAATATTGGCCTACAAAAAGACGACATATCCAGCAATTGAGTGTAGCAGAGATGTGTATGTTGCGATGGTGTTGTGGGCACACAAGGAGGGATAGAGTCCGGAACGACGATATTTGTGATAGGGTTGGGGT
This sequence comes from Bothriochloa decipiens, assembly GCA_023333625.1. Classification (NCBI taxonomy): domain Eukaryota; kingdom Viridiplantae; phylum Streptophyta; class Magnoliopsida; order Poales; family Poaceae; genus Bothriochloa; species Bothriochloa decipiens. The sequence goes on along the minus strand of CM041629.1, from coordinate 20,065,242 downwards.
GGCACCAATTGAGGAGAAATTGATTCAACACCGGTTGATATGGTTTGGCCATGTCCAACGGAGGCCATCTGAGGCGCCGGTGCGTAGTGTGGTTGTAAAGCGGGTCGATAATGTAAAGAACGGTAGAGGTCGACTTAAACTGACTTGAAACGAGTCGGTTAAGAGAGATCTTAAGGAGTGGAATATCCCTAAGAATTTAGCTATGGATAGAAGCGCTTGAAGAATAGCAATTAACGTGCCTGAACCGTAATCCTTGTTTCTTGTACCCTCTATGTGTCCTTTGTTTTCTAGTATCTTTTGGGTTTCATCTCTAACCTACCCTAACTTATTTAGGATAAAATGCTATGTTGTTGTTGTTGTATTAATATATAATTGCTGGCAGTTGTTTATCTGAAAACGAGAATTACAGTTATTTTGAGATGGAGGGAGTACCAACCAATTGTTAGAAAGAGAGAGGGAGAGCCCAAAGAGGCGTCCTTCTAAGGCCTTATTTCGATGCACCTTAAATTCGTTTTTCACTGTATTTACATCACATCAATATCTAGCCACTTGCATGTAGCATTTAATGTATGTAAAAAATAACTAATTATATAATTTGGTTATAAATTACGAGATAAATTTTTTTAAATCTAGTTAGTCTATGATTGGATAATAATTATTAAATACTAATGAAATTGTTACGGTAGTAAAGTTAAAAAAAATCGGCATCTAAACGATGCCTGAGGTACAACTCCGCAAGTCCGTAGCATCCAAGAGTTCATCCCAAGTTCCCAACCACGTTGTCGTTTCCAGCCTTGAGCACCCGTAGTGCGGAGCATTTTCCATTGTCCTGGCGTACGTAGCCGCTGAATTGGTTGCAGCAAAGGTCAAGCACCGCAAATGATGGCGCACCGACGCAGAAAGAGGACGTTATTCATCCGGTGATGCTGTCGTTGCTCGCTCCCCATTTGTTCAAGCCTTGGAGGGAAAAGAACCGGTAAAAAGGTTGCTGTAACACATCACTTCCACGATTGCTGGTAGAAAGAGAATGTGTTGTGTAGATCCAAGACACAGACAAAAGCATGTGTATACAAAAACAGCTTGATCCGTCTGCCAAGATTGCCGGCTACGACAGAATGGAGGGCCACATATGCTCCTAACTCGGATCGGTATCTCACCTACGACTTGATTTGTTGCTTGTACAACCTCTTATCTAGGCCTATTTATTTTCATAGTTAGCAATAGTTACATACATGTAATAATAAATTAAATTAAATAGTTTGTATAGACAATCTATTTGTATAAGTTGTTTGTGTGATATGTTTGACTTGACATTAGATTAAACAAGATCTCGTCAGTACATGCCTTTAGCTTCGTTACACGTCTACAAACTTGGGTGCCTTTACGAGCTCCACGGCCCTTAGCTAAAATAGATCCATGAATAGCAATATTTGCATTTCAGATAAACAACGAATACTTCAAGTCGGTATGTTATCTCCACTCAACATATCACACTACTAGTAGAGTTCTACGTAGACCACTAGGCTGACTGTAGTGTTTGCAAGACTATACTCCCACTGTTGGGTTTTACTAGCTAGGATTCCAAACAGAGCACAGCTTTTAAACTCATCACTGCATTTCCTCTCGATCTATACCTTCAGGCTTTTTCTCGGAGCAGAGCCTTCATCTCATTTCTTTTCCGGATGCCGGTTTGGAGGCGCCAGTGATTCAGAGCAGCATCTGGCATTAAGGATGCCAAGAACCACTGAACCGAGTGGCGCCAATACGGGACGCACCCTGCCTCGTAGCCAATGCAGCGAAGAGCGGCTCTGGCGTACTCCTCAGGCGACGGTATGAACGGAGAAGCGCCCTTCACAGGCGACATCTTGGTAGCAACATACAGGGGGATCTGGATCACAACCATGAGAGATCATAAACATATAACACAAAAAATGATCAACATTACATATCGAAAAGCAGTAAGACGGTACTGTTATTTACCTGGCATTGCACGTCTACACCATATTGTTTGTATTCAGCACTCAGGCTTCGAGAGAATTGATCGACGTACCTAACAGATCAATTCAAAGACAGTTGGGTTCAACAAAATATGCAAGATGAGTGTTTCTGTACTGAAAAACAAAATTTAACAATGCTATATCCAACAATCTATTGGATGTAAGACTACTACCAGATCATTCTGAACAAAATTTCTACACTGTACACTCTAGACCAATAGAATTATCAGTACCCATGTTAATTGACCACACACATTCATAATCAATTCAATGTCCTGATATTATACACCAATTCAATGTACAGTACTATACATAGTACTGTATCTGTCACGTAGTACGCTGCCTTGTGCCATTTCGTCTGTAGTTCTCTGCGTTTAGCTGAATGCAAATGCCTCTGGTATCGTGCCTATTAGGAATATGTACAGTGAGCATTCATGTGCCATTTTAATACAAATAACAAACACCATTAATGCTGGTGCAGAACATTCAATGCTATGTTAGTTTTCAATAATGCTATGTTATTTTTCAATTGATCTAGGCCTTGTTTAGATTACTAAATTTTTTCACTCTCTCTCCATCACATCAATTTTTAGATTCATACATGGAGCATTAAATATAGGTAAAAAAATAACTAATTACATAGTTTAGTTTAAAATCACGTGATGAATCTTTTAAGCCTAGTTGGTCCACGATTGGATAATATTTATCAAATAAGACAAAAGAGTTACTATTTATCAGTTTGAAATTTTTTCGCAATCTAAACAAGGCCCTACTTCTCTTTTCTACAGAAACTGAAAATGAGTCACATATATTTTTCATATATTTTCCAGTGGTTAGAGAGAGAGAGAAAATGTTGACAAAATTAAGCTACAGCTGGAGCACATATTCATAATTGTTACTGATACCTTGCTCTGTCACCAAAATGGTTTAATTAAATTTACAACAAAGCCGCCATATGCATTGGTAACCAACAAAACGATTTTTTTTTTACTCAAAAAAAACCAACAAAACGATTTTTCCACAAAAGAAAACATGAAGTTTTTACCATTCCGTTCAATAAAAGCTATAATAATCAAAGAACAACCCGAAGATGATATACAACTATATTTCCATGCCAAACCACTCATTTTGGAAACACGTCAACTTCTTCAAACCAATTTCAAGGAAATCTAGCTTTCTGTAATAATCCAATGGCCTTGCATTTAATTTGTGCATCTCAGTTTATAAAAACGTTGCTATTATTGCCCGCATGCATGTTAATAACCCGTCAGGTAAAAGTTCTCTTAATTTAAAAAATGTTGATAAGAAATTATTAATGATTTTTATAGTAAGAAAAAGACCAGGCAACGTGGACGGTATGGCGCTTGCAGGTGTTTGCCTGCAATATGCTTTGCAATAGCACGCGCAGTGGCAGAAAGAATGGCAGATCGACCTCGTTCGACCTGTCGTAGTCGTCGTCGTCTAAAATGCGGCATGCTCATGACACTTGGCTATGGCTTTTGATGACACAAAACAAAGGTAAGGGGTACTCCCAGATTAGAGCATGGGTAGGTAGATGGAGTACGTCGCTTACGCTTTGCTCGCCGCGTAGACGGCGTAGAGCGGGAACGCCGGCACGACGACGCTGGATCCGGACCCCACATTGACGACGGCGCCCCTGCCCCTGGCGGCCATCATCGGCAGCAGGGCGCGCGTGATCTGCGTGGCGGCCTCGACGTTCACCCGCACCACGGCCTCCCACACGGGTCGCTCCACCTCGTGGAAGTAGGCGGCGCACGGGTACGTGACGCCGGCGTTGTTGACGAGGACGCCGACGTCGCGGCCCTCCACGGCGGCCGCCACCCGCGCCACCCCGCGCGCCGCGTCGTCCCCGGTCACGGAGAGGTCGAACACCACGGTCTGCACCTTGCACGACGGCGGCGCGACGGCCAGGACCTCCTTCTCCACCCGCGCAAGCTTGTCCGGGCTCCGCCCCACCAGGACGAGGTGGAGCCCCGCGCGCGCCAGTTCCAGCGCCACCGCGCGCCCGATGCCGTCCGTGGCGCCCGTCACCACCGCCCACGAACCGTACCGCGCGGCCAGGTCCCTGCCCGGGCGCAGGAACGCGCGGTGGAGCCAGAGGAGGAAGGTGGCGGCGGACCGCGCGACGGTGTAGAGGCCGACGGCGACCAGGGCGGCGAACCACGCCGGCGGCGGCGGCAAGGAAATGGGCCATGGCGAGACCATCGCCGGCATGGACGGCACTACGGCAGCAAGTCTTTGACCGGCGGTTATCACTGAGGCAGTGCAGTCCGAGTGCGTGCAGCTGCAGTGGCGTTATTAAAGACAGCTGCGTGATTGCAAGGTGTTTTATGGCGGGAGTAAATGCAAAAGCTGATCTGCCAATGCTTCGCACAGCGGCGATCCATCGATCGATCTTGAATGCAGAAAGGTCCACGGACACGGAGGCATTGCAAGCTGGGCGGTCCTAATCTCCGGCCCGATTTTTTAGCGGCGGTTCTCAATACTCTAACAGGCATATAGCCGGTATTGCATTAAGCAGAAGTGGTGATTAATAGACCTATACATAGTATATACAAGAAAAATTCATCGGTAATCTAAAAATAACCAATGAAAACCTCAACACAACAAGAAAAGCAAGAACACAGGAGGTGGGAGACCCTCCAACCGACACCCCCATCAACTGAGCATAATACAAACTAAAAAACTCGACACCTTGGTAACCCTAGTGATAGGAGCCGTAGATTAATATCACGGTGGAAAAGCATCCACCGGAACCACCTCGGCGGTAAAGCATCCGTCGGAAAGAGTACCTCGAACTCCGATAGCTCCACCGAGTCACTAGGGGTCAACACCCCTAGGACCACGGGCGAGGAGAACTACCTGTACGTTGGCAGCAAATCATCCACCCAAACACCTCAGCGGCAAAGCATCCGTCGGAAAACCCCTCGGCGGCAAAGCATCTGCCGAAAAAGACCACGTATACAGCTACAACACACACAAAAGGCAAACCAAGGTGAGGAGAACCTGAAGCCGAGGTTCTGAATACGATTTATAAAATAAAATTTATTTTATGTATGATAATATATAGTAAGGAAAATCTACTTGGGAAAGAGCGTATAGAGATGAGATACTGGTGCCCTATAAAGAATACAATCACGACAGAGCTCAATTTTGTGTTTTTAACCTTTTCGAGAAATATTCATATTCACATTACACTCCTAAATGTCTTTTCTTTTGTTCTTGGATCCAGCGTCGAAGTAATATGTCTCGACGCCATAGACCATGACACTGAGCTTAGAGGCCAGATGTGACGTGGCGATAAACGTGACGTAGGTAGCCAAAGCTCGATGTCATCATGACTAATGGTATCAAACTTTGAATCTTACAAACAAAGCTAGCCTCCTACCCAAGACAACACTCTATTGCGCCCTCACCTCGCACGCCTCTCTCTATCCCTAATTGGTCCTACCCACTTCAACATTTTCATTCAACCTTTAAAACTTGGATTTGGTCCATGAATCTTCAAGAGCAAGGTGTCCTCCCTCCCTGCCCTCAGTTTGTACGTGTTGATTTGATCTATGTAGTGTATTTTGCAAACCCTAGTTTCACTAGAGTTCATGTTTTTTAATGAATTGTTAGTTTTATGGATAGATATATTTTGTGATAAGAATGGCCCTTATGAGCTGTTAGTTTTGTGGATTAGGTTCGTGTGCTAGGATTGTGGACTACTATACATTTTAGAATTGTATGTAATATATGTTGCAATTTATTTAGTCTAGATACAACTATTCAATTTAATTGTTTAAGTAGATGGACTGCTCGAAGCATAGGAACAAGTGGAAAAAAGGAAGTTGCCCCAAAGAGCTTTATGATGACGTTTTATAGCAAGGGTGCACCAGTCTCTCCCAAACTATCCGTGTCTATGTATGGTTGTGGTAAGCTAACGGAGATACCACACGTGCAACGATTATCGTGTGTAAGTGGCCTAGTAATTTGGTCTTATTGATTATCCTAATATCATGAGCTATTCACGATGGTATTAACAATCGTAGGATTGGAAGAGGTGCTATTCATTCTAGTGGATTGATGGCCTTGAGAAGGTTGACCCGATGTTCCTTTTAACTAAGTTGTGGGGTTGGTTCCACATGCGGGGGATTCAAGCGTTGGGTTTCGTCACCGTTGAGAAGAATGGCTTATATAAAAAAAAACTTTAACAATGCCGAGGTCCAGTTGTGGTTGAGTCTGATGGTAATGTTCATGAGTTTAGATGTCACAACAAGAGTAAAGTAAACTTATGTTCCTCTCAACCATTGTTTGGTGGTTTTTCATATTAAATATGAACTTATTTGTGTAGTTTAGATATCCAAAGTGCTGGTGGAGCAAGTATCTTTGTAGACCTAAGTCACATTGGCTTGTGCAAAATGAGGTGGTGGTAGAAAAGAGGAGACGAAGTTCGTAAGCAAAGTCGCATTGACGGTCTTGAACCTAAGACCCATAGGGCACCCAAACTAAACGTAGATCTCCGATAGTACGGCAATTTTAGTGTCGGGATAAACACAATCTAAATTTGAGCACCTTCTGTCCAGCATACTTATTTGCAAAAAAGAATTCTCTTTAAGGTTTTGTTATTGGAAAAGACTAAAAATAGATATTGAACTTTTTTCTTCTAGAGCTACCTAAACATAAAATAGGTCTTATATTTGAGCGTCATTTTCTGAGGCAGTCAGTGTTGATAGGCGTTGAAAATAAAAAAAATAGAACAGAACACTAATAAATAGACTCTTATCATCCTAGCTCCAAAGCATTCACAACTCAACTCGTCTTTCTGTTGTTAGTTTCAAAAGAAAAAATTGTTCGAAAAACGAACTCGTCTAACTTTACAATTTAAAAACAAAAAGTGGGCAGGAGAGAACAGGAAGGCCTGACTGACGCTGACCCACCGATCCTCGTCTCCGTTCCTCCCTGCACGGCGGTTGCACCTGCACGCCACCAAATTCCAATTCCAATTTCGAGTTTGACCCAAGTTCCGACTCTACACCAGTACGGATACCCCCTAGCCTCATCCGTTGCTAAATCCCCGCTCCCTCCACGGCCGCCGGCGTCCATGCACTAGCTAGTCGATGCTTGCTTCAGCCCAGGGTTTTCCGACGAATCCTCTCCTCTCCCAGCCTCAGCCGCCCGCCTCCCCGTCCCAATCGGAGTTGCGGTTGCGGCTGTGCTAGGCTAGGCTTTCCTCAGCAGCGCTTCCGCCTTTCGGCTCTTGGCAGATCGAATTGCCTCGCTGCTGCCGCCGGCAATCCAATCCAATCGAATCCAATCGGGAGATGGCTACCACTCAGTTCGCCATGGTGGAGGAGCTGGCCTCGCTCGTCAAGGACAACCTGCACAGCAAGCACCTCATCCTGTCCACCGAGGAGGCCCTCATCGAAGCGCTCCAGCAGCTGCGCTGCGGCGACAGCGACCTTGAAGAGGACGACGACGCGGCGGATACGATAGAGCTCCAGCCTGCCGGGGCCTACCACCGCCTCCTCTTGCATCGCCTCGCTGAAATTTATGGGTACTGCTAGCTTAATTAATTGGGATGATGTTGTGTGTCTGTGCTGTGTCTGACAGCTAATTTGCCTGCTTTTACCTAGGTTCGCTCATGAATCGGTTGGGGAAGGCGAGGATCGTCATTTAGTCCTCCAGCGCTGCCCTGAAACAGCCATGTATGTTGCCGAGCTTGGTTCTAATAAAATCTCTCTCCATGCCATGTCTGTTTGACCCTGTCATCTGTATGACTTTGCTTTGCTGTTATATAGACTGTGTTCTAACATTAGATCAGAACCCCCATTGTACCACAGTATTAGTATGTTTCAAGTATATCTTTCAACCAGCATTTGATGCCTGCTTAAATGTAGGAGAAATCAAATTACAACCAATTCATCTACACACTCAGACACAACTTTCCAATTGTGTTTCAATATATGTAATTCCTTGTAGTATGATATTCTGTTTGGATGTATTAAGATATGGTAACTGCCTTGCTCTACATCTGACCATGCCAGTTGCACCTTAACTCATCCTGTTTTCTATAATTTGGACCTATGCATATTCTTACCATACTATTGTGAGCTTCAACTGTACCTTGTATCCTTAGCATCTTACATGTTGGGTGTGTTTAGTTCCCGCGAAATTCGAAAGAAAATGTCACATCGTGTCATCTCAGCGTACTGTAGCATTTCGTTTTTATTTGGTAAAAATTGTCCAAACTTTGCGTAACTAGACTCAAAATGTTCGTCTCGTAAAGTACAACAAAACTGTGTAATTAGTTTTTGATTTTATCTACATTTAGTACTTTATGCATGTGCCGGCATTTTGATGTGACGGGTGATAGGAGTTCTGCATAGTGAATTTTAGAGTGATTTCAGGGATCTAAACACAGCCGTTGCTTTCTTCCTGTTGGATTTACCTTTGGTTTCTGCTCTAGCCTGCTCTTTTCTTTCTATATCATATTTATCTCAAAAGCCGTGCTACATCTTATTGATTCAGTAAATACTTAGCCATTGTATTTTCCCTTTAGATTGAAATAGTTATCTCGTTTGTTGCAGCCCATCTGTCCTTGTTAGTGATATGTTATGGAAGTTTGATAACAATGATGATGATTTTACGTCTGTTGTGCTAACCAGAAATGATACAGGTGAGTCACTTTTTCTGCCCATTTATTTTATAATAAAAACAGGGGTATTTTATCTGCCGTGTCATGTGCATCTAGTATTTGGACGGACTTGGTCTCATAATCTACCTATAAGTAGTTGTAGACAAGCAATTATATCTTTGTAAGCAAGATTTGGCAATAGGAGGTAAAAAAAAACCTGGTTGTAGAAATAAATCTACACCCATGGGAGGCTTTACATGGGTGGTTCATTTGCAACATATCTGTTTTTCACTATCTGTATGGACATATGCTGATACTTCAGAGGACATGCTTGTTTTGATGCCTAGTTGCCCCCAAAAACTCTGAATACATCATCACCTTGTAATGTTATTATAACCACCATTATGCATATCAATGTGTACTCACTCATTTGTAACAAGTTGTGATTCTTCTATAATTGTGATTCTTCTATCAGAGTTTAAAAAACCTCAGAAGGCAGATGTTGTCCAAGAAGTTTCTGTTAAAAACTCGCATCTGAAAGACAATGCAGGTATGCAGGATATGAACTCTGCCTTTCAGTCAAAAATCTTGTGGTTACAAATAGGAATTTGGTCAACATTATTTGCATGGATCTCAACATATAAATTTACATAGAAGCATGCGGGTTTGAAAAAAATGAAAGGTACAACCAGTAACCAGTTAGCCCTTATCTTTCAGACTTGAAACCTCTGAAGCAGCCAGCAGTACTTCCAGGAGCATCATTGAAGGAGAGGGAGGCTGCTTATCGAGCTGCTCGTGAGCGAATCTTCTCTGTGGATGATGCCAAGGGAAATGATAGGTCATATGTGAAATGTAGACAGGTTCCTGTTGTTGCTCAACGGATGATTGCTCATGCACTTGGTCAAAGGGTTCAAAATACCACAGCGACAGTTGCCTCCACAGAAAGCAGAGGAAAACAGCTGTCGAATGGGAAAAATATTCCGACGCATAGCAGGAACAACTTCTGCCCAGTTACACCAGATGATAGAGAAGCAGTTCGAAATGGGAAGCCAAACTCAGCTTGTAGAAACTCATATCAAACTCCAAGCCAAAGGTGCCACACAACTAATACTAGAGCTGTTACGCCTGAAAGCTTGAAGAAAGAGCAGACTGGAGCAGCTAAAAGAATGTTTGCACATGCACTGGGGCTGTCTGCAGCTCGAGGAAGTAATGGTGCACTGCCCAAACCGAAGTAAAGATCTGGAGTGCACTGCCCAAACCGAAGTAAAGATCTGGAGTTGAGAATGTGGATAAGTGGAGAAGGCTGTCAAGTGCCAATGCGAGCTCCGACTGAGCTTCCTGTCCTGTCATATGTATGCCGTGGGATGAGCCTGCAACTGTTGGTGCTCTTTTGTGCCACCTACTTCTGTGAAACGGTTTTTGTGATGTGGTAGCAGATGAAAGGGATTATTGGTTGGTTGTTAATTGTTGGACCCAGAGAGGATATGTGGCCCTTGTTCGAAAGGCAAGTTCAGTTGGGGAAAGAGCTTGCTGGATATGTATGGCATGCCAAGCCAAGTGCAAGTGCTTCACCAGAGTAGAAGAAAAATGATCCTCGTTGCTCCTATTGTACTTGGTTATATGGCTTTAGGTTGCTGCAATATGTTTACTCTAGGATGTTATCCTATGCTGTTATATTTTCCTTCGACTATACCTATGTAAGGATGACTTTGGATTTGTGGTGTCGTCTTATTTAGTTTGTACCCTCAACTTCTCAAGTTAAATGTTTATATTGAATTAAATAACTTGGCTGTCCATTTCAAAATAAAGTAACTATATTCCCTTGCACATGTAAGCATAAGGCTTTCAAGTGTTATAGAGCTGCCCGTCTCAAGTTACGGAAATTTAAGCTGTGGGCAGTTGAAGGCATTTATTTAATCTTTTTTCTTTCTTATTATTCTAGATTAAATGCAAAGGTTTAGTCCATTTCAGTGTGCTTAAGAGTAAGGCACTGAGAGACGGGCATAGCAGGCAGAAATCAGAGGATGAGCATTCTAGTGACATACTTTAGGTAGCCCCTCTGTTTTGTGGACTTGCGTGCTGTTATTATCTCCAGGTCCCTGTTCTTTTTCCAGTAAACCCAAACTATTTCTAAATCACTCCAGCCCTTCCAAAAAAAAAAAAAACTCTTGCACTTCCTCGCCTGAAACCCTACTCTCTTTTTCTTTCCTGTCCCTATCATAGGGACAGAGAGAGAGAGAGAGAGCATCGAACGCACGAGGAGGGACGAGGACGACAGATTCAGATGGTGGTCGGGCACCGAGCGAGGAGGTGGCGGCAAGCAGACCGGGAGGAGACTCACGGGGAGGGATGGTCGATTCAGCTAGCAGCCACGCACCGGGCGACGAGGCATCAGGTAGGCAGGAACTTGCATATATGAACTGGAAAGAAAATTCTGGATATTGAACCCATGAACTGGCTGCCAGACGGGGAGGCAATGGTGGTGCTGCGGTGAATGGTCGAGGCATCGAGCATGGGGGTGAAAACCGATGGAGTCAGGCGGGGAGGAGGCGATGAAGGGTCAAGCGTGGCAAGTGGGAAAACTAGTGGCAAGCATTCCAAGCAATAGCGACGCGCATGGCGGGTGGAAAACGCATCGTACCACGTGGAAAAACTAATAGAATTGAAAGGCCCTCCGTCTGGATAATATTTTTCTTGTTCGCTTATAAATTGATTAATTAAGCTCACTGTAACAAGTGTAACGCTATGACTACAATTGGGCGGTATTTTTAGAGAATTTGAGGAAGATTGGCGGCGAGGAACGGCGAGGCCGCGTCTGGCGGCGCGCGGTGGCGGCGGCGTGTGTGCGGCGCTGGCGGCTAGGGTTTGGGGAGGGAGAGAGAGAGCCAAAAGATGGAGAGCTGAGTAAAAGAGACTTTTCCTATTTTTTACTTGATCTGAATGAATATAATACCCCTTATATTTATAGACCGGGGATTTTTTAGCCTCCAAACGATCTAAAACCCTAATATACGGAGACGACACACGACGGCGGCGGCGCACGTGCAGGTCGGCTGCCCCTCCTGGGCCGGTTGCACGCCCTTCTAGGACGTCCGTATGGGCCTCGCCCTTTACTTTTTATACTCACATTTCTATAGTCAATTTAATCCCCGAGCCTATTTGAGAAAAGGTCATTTGAATTGACAAAAAGTTTTTTTTTTGAGGGAAGCTATCTGACGCACTTTATTCATCTTGAGTCATAGATACATGGTTCACCAAGACTCCTAGTATGAATTTAGAAGGTTCATCGACCCAATTACAAGATAACTTACTCTGTATAGCTTCTCTAGCTAATTCATGAGCAACAACATTTGCTTTAGGATTACAATGTTCAATGAAAATAGAAACAAAATCTAACCATAGCATCTTGCATTCTTCGTATATTGGAACATTAATTGTTGCTGAGAAGCCGGCTTGTCTCATTGTTTCAACTACCTCTGCACAATCCGATTGATTCGGATTCGGTTGCATCCCATCAACTGTGCCAGCAATAGACCTTCTCTGAGCGTAATAGCCTCTGCAGTAGCAGCGTCCGCCATATGTTCAAAGTAGTTCACCTTTGCACAAAAAGTTTGTTTGGCATACCAAAGGGTCGAGTAGGTAACATGCCGGAAATGCTCCATAGAAACGAGACCACCTGCAGGGCTTTTAGTAGTTCAAAACAGTCCACTTTATAATTATTTCCAAGTAATAAAAGATTTTAAACGGCTTTAGTATGGTATTCCCCCACTGAGTCATCCACTGACCACCAGTCTCCTAGGCGGACGTCCAGATAGAGTCGTGACTCGCACGGCGCCGACGCTACCGCTGCCGCTCTGTCCACCGCTGGTCCCTCTCCCTCCTCTTCCGGTACATCATCGGAGGCTAAGGTAGTGGAGTTTCATCGTTTTTAAGTAAGTTTTTCTTTTAGATTGAGTTTTAGGGTTAGGTTTTCTCTGTACCAAATTTTTTTTTATTGGAGATTTATGTCTTCCTCCTCCTCTTCTCCGGCGACGGTGAAGGAGAATGTTAGAATTGTTTTCTCCATGACAGATTCGTTGAAGATGGAGGCGATAACTTCGGCGTCAACATCTTCATCGACATGATGATATGGAGACTTTTGTTCCAAACGGTGGCATCAAGGCGAAGATAATGCTGCCGTCATGGAATAATTTTCTCCAGTCCCTTCTTCGTTTTGTTGTGGTTGGCTCTGGCAATGATGAAAGAAAAGACTAGGTAGAATAATCAGTCTTCCTCATTCTTCGGTGGCAGAAAGAAGAAAAAGGAAGACACATAGAAGAAGTTTCTCAACTTGCCTGCATGAATGTTGGCCATCCGTCGGACATCTACTGTCTGGCCAAAAATAATTATTGCTAAATATTTACCTATGCGGCCATCCATAAAAAATATCAAATAGGTTTGGATTTGAGATTTAAAGTCTTTTACAGCATGAGTACAATACACAATACAGATAAATTTCAATTTCTAGATAGATGCATTTGTTTCAGAGTACTTATAACGTGTTAATATACCCAGCTATATTTTAATATAATTCTTCTTTCATTAAAAAAACCCCACTAATAACCGATGAAAACATCCCAGCTAGCAAACCTCGAGTTCATTGGTTCAGTATCCAGAATTTTGGACTGTCCATGCAGAAACTCAAAATTTGCACATACTCATTTGCACGTCTTTCCTCATTAATTAGCACACCGGTGGCTCACTAGTATACCAAAAAAAGAAATAAAGATGTTTGCTGCAAGCCAGCGAGAAGCTTCACCGTTTCAGTGGAATAACATGGTTCGTTATCTGGGATCCATTTATGTTACCATATGACAAGGCGTATCAGCAAAGTTAACATTGCAGAACATATTTCAGCCAAGGGTTTATACATGTTATGAAATAGCTTTGTGCAACAGCAAAATTGACAATTCTGAATGTCTGGTCAGCAAAAAGGGAGAACATCTACTTAGAGCTGATGGACATAGAGCAGGGCTATGTCTCAATCCAATTCCATTGCATTATCTTGGTGCTACTTCTGCACAATCTTCGCCAAGGGTTTATACATGTTATGAAATAGCTCTGCGCAATAGCCAAAATGACTATTTTGAATATCTGATCAGCAACATGGGAGAACATCGAATTAGAGCTGATGGACATAGAGCAGGGCTATGTCTCAATCCAATTCCATTGCATCATCTTGTGTGCTACTTCTGCATGACCAAATTTTTATCGTACGATCATGCGACACAGTCACAATCTTCTGTCCATCTGCATTAGCCACAGATACATTATCAGTTAGAAGTTTATAAACATGCTAAGCATATGTACGAATTTCAAGAAAACATAACATAAAAAAGGGGTCACCAACATGTCAATGGTATCAGATTACTCCCTCTGTCCCAAAATAAATAACTTTCAAAATATTTTAAGACAGATTAAGGACACTGGCAAAAGATACCCATAACCTTATCTCATTTCCTTTCCTAGAGGATATCTCCTGGATTTGGTAGTTATCCTTTGCATGCACTCGTGATTAGCTTCCGCATTAGGAGGCAGTGTCCCATGTTTTTGTAGAATATTATTCTTTTTGGGACAAATTTTAAACCTTAGGATGTTATTAATTTTGGAACAGAGAGAGTATTATCTAGTACGCAATATAAAAAGTAACACAATGAATTTTCTGAAGATCAAAAGTCCAGCCCAAGGGACAAAAGGATAAGCAAGGCATAATAATGATTGAAGCGATTAGAAAGCACCACATCTGAAGATCCTAAATCTACACAATAAAGTTTACAAGATGGTACTCTCGCAACTCTACTTATCACACAACAAAAAATAATCCTAGCAAAGTAATATACAACAGCATAACCACTCAAACTGCCACTGCTAGTTAAGAAACTAAGTGAACGATCAGAAATGACAATTTCAATTATTAGATTTTCAGAACCAGATGCGGGGCAGAATTGATTACTCCAAAAGAAGGTTTCTGAATTATAATAATATAATAATATACACAGGGAGAAAGAAAATCATAAGTAATATCTCACCTCCACTAATATCCAAACTAGTAACCTTTGACTCATGGCCCACCAGACTTTTGATTGGTTTGTAATCCCGAGCTGACCACAGCTGAAAATATATATAGAATGCATGAGTGACCAATTGGCTAATGAGGTAATAATACAGAAAACACATTAAATAAATCACATAGAACTTTACCGCTGCTTTGGTGTCATAGGAAGAACTCGCTAAATAATACCCTTCTTCTGGTTCAAATTTCACATGTGAAATAAGACTCTTATGAGCTGGTATAGAATACAACATTTGCCTTTTCCTCAAATCCCATATTCGACAGAAATTGTCTTCACTTCCAGTTGCAACCAGATAACCATTAGGAGAGAAGCTGACTCCTAGGACCTGAAATAGAAAATGAAATCAAGTCATATACAAATGAGGTGTTCACTAGACTCCACAACATATGTATAATCCCATACAAAATACTGTAAATGTACTTTCAAAGGTCCAACGTCCCATGCTGCAAAAGAAAAAGAAAAGAAACTACACAGAAGAGAAGAAAGAACTTACAGATTTCACATGGCCCTTAAGGGCAAAGAACAATCTTCCTGATCTCAGATCCCATACTCGAGCATATGCATCAAGACCACAAGATGCTGCCAAAGAACCATCAGGGTGAAAGCTAACTCCATACACACTTCTGCTATGCCCCTCTTGGAGTAGCAGCTCCTTTCCAGTATTGATGTCCCACAATCTCCAAGTCTTGTCAAAGCTAGCTGTACCAAGGTACTTTCCAGATGGATGAAAAGCAAGGCGAGCAAGACGATCAAGGTGGCCATCAAAAGACATCAAAAGTGACCCATCTGGTTTCCATAATTTTGCAGTTCTATCAGCTGAAGCTGTTGCTAAGCAGTCATCGGCAGGAGAGAAGGCAACATCAGTTGCACGTTCTGTGTGGCCTTTCAGGGTTGCAACCTTAGTTATTTGTGGCATGCTCCATATTTTGATTATTCCACTCCAGGAACTACACAATGCGGATAAGCAAATAGTTATTGCCTGAAAAGGAAGCAAGAGTACAAGAACATAATCCTCCATGTTAAAGCTTCAAAACAAATGTAAAGATATGATACCTATGATTTCATTTAATAAGCAACTAGTTGCACATGACATTGGTAACATATATATAAGTTGATTAACTTCAGTTAACAATCTTATTTATTGTGCACATGAACTGCTAACTAATTTAAATTAATGACTCAAAGTAATATCGCTGAAGATGGTCTTGTTCCTGTTATTTTAATAATCCTGAATAGAGCCAAAGTACAGATGTCTAGCTTCAGCTTTATGTACTACAAAGGTTCTTCAGGATAAAAGGGGGATTATGTGCATTGGGTAGGGATACAAGTTCCAACCAACCCAAATGGGAATATGGGATTCATAATATGTTGGACATTCTCTATCAACTAGAAGAGAAGCAAATCTGAACCTGGCTTCCTAGCAGCCCAGTGATTTCATCGGAGACTAAAAATCTAAAATACAGCTAACTTAGTTAATTCCCAAGTGACCAGATGGTGACATTTTCGAATGTCATATAATTGCAGTTAGCTTGTAGTGAAAAACTCATCGCAATTAAGCTCAAGCAGGACTGCACAAGTGCATGAATCCATGCAACAAAGTAAAATAAATTGAATAAACATCGATTTCCAACAAAAAACTTTAGAAGTTCAGATTATTTTCTATCATTATCCACAGAGTAAAAGCATTTTCTATATTGGATATCCCTTATTATGGTATGCTTAGTCAAAATGATCAGAAGTATTGTCAGACCCAGAATTAACTTCCGAAGTCACATAATACAATTAACAGTTCTGCAAACCTGCCTCAAAGCATTTGTTTGAGACACAAGAACAAAGCACATGTAATTATGTATGTGTAAGAGGAAGTACCTTGTGGCCAGCATTGATGCATCACGAGAGAAGGAACAGCCGGTGAGAGGGCGATCATCTCCAATTTCGGAGCACTCGAGGACAAACTCCCCAGCCTGCTTCACGACGAGCTCGGCCTCCGCCTCTGGGTCCTCATCGGGATCCTCGTGGCGGCGCTTGGCCCTCTCGATCCTGGCCTTGGCACGGGGCAGCGAGTACTGTGCAATGTCGACGCGCGCCTTGAGAAGCTCCTGCGTGCCCTCGGTGAAGAAGGGGTACTGGATCTGCTCCTCCTCCTCCTCGACGCCGGCGCGCGCGGCCTGGTCGTCCTCCTGCGCGCGGAGGAGGCGGTCGACCTGGCCATCGGCCTCGAGCCGGACCATGAGGGCTCGGAGGCGGTCGCGGCGCTCCATCTCGCGCTCGCCGAAGAGCGTGATGGGCTCGCCGAGGCGGCGGAGTCGGGCCCGCACGGCGGAGTCATTGGTGGGCACGGCCATGGCGTAGGCGCGGCGCCGCTGGAGGAGCTCCTGCACCGCGCGCTCGTGGCGCTCCCGGGCGGCGCGGTGGTCGTCGGAGATCTCGTACTCGGCCTCGCCTCCGCCCCCGGCGGAGGAGGCCGAGGTGGAGGCAATGGAAGCGGCGGCGGGCGCGCGGGGCGGAGGGACGGGGATGGGGGCGATTGGCGGGTGGACGGGGACGGGGAGCGGAGCCATGGGAGGAGTGGGGGCCGGGGGCTGGGGCCGGGGGTTCTCCATTGGCGAGGGCTCCTTTTGCGACGAGGGTTTAGGGTTAGGGTTTTGAACTTGGAAGCGGTGGCGGACCTGGCGGTGGCGTTGACGAAGACGAGGGCTCGCGTTGCCGACGGAGGACGATTGACGGGCGGGTGCCGCACCTGGCTAGGTCTCTCGCAGTCTCGCTCCTTTTTCTTCTCCACGCCTAAAAACCGACGTCATCGTGTCAAATACCTCTTCATGTCCATGTCCGAAACTCCGAATCATCATCCTCCAGACCTCCCCAGTACTCGGAAGGCATTCGCGTTCTATCCGGTCTGATAAAAAAAGACTATCCGCATCCCATACGAAAGTTCTCAAAATTTGCATATCTATATAGATATAGATCCAACTATTATTTTATAATCTCTCCTCTAATTCAAACCACGGATAGACTTAATATCGTGTCTGAACTTTACCCTTATATTTGGTACTAAACGGAAGCCCCGACTGTCTTCCGAATATCTCGGGACGGTGATGAGGATCTTTTTATGCATTATTAATCATTCGCTTTGCCAAACTAGAAAACTCGAACTCTGGTACATCTAAAGACATGAGGGACGTAGTCATGACTTTTTGACATCCTCGATGAGCTTAAACTGGTTAAGCATGAGTGCAGACCCAACCAATCCTTCAAGGTAATCCAGGCTCTGAGCCTCCATGAGGCACCTCGCTTACCTAGCATGTTGTGGGTTGGTTGACTTGGCTCGGGGTTCTATCATCGCTTGGTATCCTACCCCTGTTGCGGGTTTCGATAGGTTTTATCGACTCAGGCTGCACGCTGTGGCGACCTTGGTGTTTCACACACTCGAGCTAAAGACTGCTAGTGAACTGTCATGTTGTTCTCATCGCTCTTTTTGTCCCCTAGTCCTGAGACGACCACATATTGTCTGTCGGCTCTCCTTCAAACCTTTTGGAACGCGTTTTGGCGGACACACATAATCCAATTGTTAACTAAAATCTGGAGCAGCTTGTTATCTAGCTTGGTCTAATAAACAAATGTGCCCTTGAGCTACTTCCTCCGTCCTAAATTTATAAGTCGTTTGACTTTTTTTTAACAAAAAACTTGACTACTTGTCTTATTCAAAAATTTTATGCAAAGATAGCTAAATTTAAGTTATTCTTGAAGAGCTTCTATTAATAAAGCAATCCATGATAAAAAATAATATTTTACACAAAATTTTAAATAAGACGAGTGGTCAAACTTTATATAAAAAAATCAAACGACTTAGAATTTGAGATAGAGGAAGTGTAAGCAAGCACTAGTGCAGAGTTCTCACTAAGGAGCGGCCACGTAGAGAGTCAATACAATCTTCGGATAAGCCAGAATGTTGAGAACGATCTCAACAACTTATATGAAAGATTATAATTACAAAATTGGGGGAGCATTCCCTTTACTCGTTTATTAAATCTTTGTTTCTCCCATTACAACAAATTGACATATTTGCTACGGAGTACATATCAAATTTTCATTAACAGATATAATGCATACATATTAAGTGTGGTCTCCTTTGATTCACAAGAACGAGGACACGATCCACCGTCCACGCATGATACAAACATCATAGAATTCTCACCTATACCTTGTTTTTATAATAATCTGATGAAAAGCCGCACCGCCTAAGACGGGCATTTTGGTAGTATAATGCTCCACACGGTCGACTCGCAGGCAGATACGGCGCACCAGGTCTGCCGACGCAACTGGATCCGCACGCAGCACGGGTTTGCGTTGACCGAGCCGTAGCCCAGGTACGGCGGTGAGGTGGCCTGCAACATCCTCCGGTGCACCTCGGAGTCCATGTCCATCTCGGCGTCGGTGGTCTGCAGATCATCCTCCAACCGGCTGAGCACACGAGGCACCATCATCGTCGGCGACACTCCACGACCCGCACGGACGGCAGTGCGGCCGCCGTGGCCGGTGGCGCCGTCGCTCGCCTCGGCTCGCCGGGCCGGACCGGGCCGGACGGGGTGGGGCGGGGCTAATGGGCACGCACGCACGACATGCGCGTGAATGGTCCGCCGATTTCCCGCTCCGACCTTTGCGGGTGCGCGGTCTCCTTTTGCCACTCCGAATTTTTGCATGCATGAAGAAAATTGCGCTGGCCTATTTGGTAAGCAATTATTCTCGTATTATGGTAAGTGCACAAACGGCAGGTCAATTACCATAATACTGTGATTGAGCGGCTAATTACTTTCCTATTTGCTGCGACGCGTGTATAAATATGATGCGACACGTCGTCCTCAGTACCTAGAGATTCATCTCTTTCTCGCCACAGTGCTGCGCTGCCGCCGTCTTCCCCATCCCGTCGCCGACGTGCCATCGATGTCGGGAGAGCAGGCTCCGAAGCCTACGTCTCCTTGCGTCCCTGCACGGGGTAGGGGGCGTATCAGGTTTTTGGGAAGCGCCATTGTGAAGTTACTCCATATGAAGGATGGAAAGGAAGAAAACCATCACTCCATTACTTGCGTACCCAGGAGTACTCGAAGGATATAGTGATTCAAACTGGATTACAGAAGCTGATGAGCTTAAGGCCACTAGTGGATACATATTCACTTTGGGTGGTGGTGCTGTCTCTTGGAGGTCTTGTAAGCAGACAATACTTACAAAGTCCACAATGGAGGCAGAGCTTACAGCTCTGGATACAGCCTCTACTGAGGCTGAATGGTTAAGAGAGATGTTGATGGACTTGCCTATGGTTGAGAAACCAATTCCTGCTATTCTCATAAACTGTGATAATCAAACGGTGATCACGAAGGTGAAGAATAGTCAGGACAACGGAAAGAAGTCCAGCAAACATATAAAACGTAGACTGAAGTCTGTCAGTAAATTAAGGAGCTCCGGAGTAATAGCTGTGGACTACATCTAGACAGCTAAGAACCTGGCAGATCCCTTTACAAAGGGACTATCACGCACCGTGATTGACAATGCATCGAAGGAGATGGGATTGAGACCCATGTGAGTTAACCTCAGTAGTAACCCAACCTATGTGATCGGAGATCCCGTAAATTAGGACCTGGGAAGAACAAGCTGTTGGTTAATGGGAGAGTACAATCTTTCCTTTTGACCCACTCCGCTGGAGATGCAGTACTCTCATCTCTGTAAGGCAGGTTGACTTTGTCTTAATGTGTTCTGAGGCTTTATAGCGAGATACTGTCCTACAGAGTACCCCTATAAGAACACACCTATGTGAGCCTAACTGTTAGTCGCAGTTTATAAGAATTGGGTATTCTTTAGTAAGCTCATGAAGTGAGTTAGGAGTATGACTCATACGCTCCACTCGCGAGGTTGGCTATGGCAGCCTAGTATCAGTCAAGACTTTAAGTGAAGCCTATTTGCACCAAACTGCCGATTCAAGGCCTAGTCCATTGTGCAGTTGCGGATGGGCCTATCTTGTTGTTCTAGGTGGATGTTCAACCTTAACCAGTCTCCACTGAATAGCTGGTATATTAACAGTACTGTGGTACAGGGAGTATGACTCGCGTGCCCTTGAGATGTGGTGGGGGATTGTTAGATGTTTTGGGCCATGGGCCAAATAATTCTAAATAAATCCCAAAGGCCCACTCACACATGCATGTATATATATGGAAAGGTGGAGGACTTTAGTCCCACCTTGCTACTTCAAGAGGAGTGAGGCCAACTTAAATAGCTGAGCTATCTCTATCTTATTGGAGCTATTGGGGAGAGGAAAAGGAAGAACCATACGCGCGCGCGCTCGCTCGCCTGGCCTCGCCTCGCCTCGCCGGGCCGGGCCGGGCGGGGCGGGGCGGGGCTAATGGGCGCGCACGCACGACATGCGCGTGAATGGTCCGCCGATTTCCCGCTCCGACCCTTGCGGGTGCGCGGCCTCCTTTTGCCACTCCGAATTTTTGCATGCATGGAGAAAATTGCGCTAGCCTATTTGGTAAGCAATTATTCTCGTATTATGGTAAGTGCACAAACGACAGGTCAATTACCATAATACTGTGATTGAGCGGCTAATTACTTTCCTATTTGCTGCGACGCGTGTATAAATATGATGCGAGACGTCGTCCTCAGTACCTAGAGATTCATCTCTTCCTCGCCACAGTGCTGCGCTGCCGCCGTCTTCCCCATCCCGTCGCCGACGTGCCATCGGTGTCGGGAGAGCAGGCTTCGAAGCCTACGTCTCCTCGTGTCCCTGCACGGGGTAGGGGGCGTATCAGGTTTTTGGGAAGCGCCGTCGCTTCTGCTCGCTGGACGTCTTCTTTCCTCTACGCCGTTGATCCGGACTTCAGTCGATGGTCTGCTACGTCTTCCTTCGTCGGCAATCCCACTGTAGGAATGTCGATTCTCTCTCCGTTGTTCGTTCTCGTATTCTCTCTGTTGCTAGTATCAAATCACATACCTGTGGTACATGCTGTTGGTCTTTTCCTCATTATCGGAATTAATTTATACATCACTAAATTGCTCTTATTTCCAACATTCCAAAAACCTGATAGGCATTTAGCAATGACTAAGGGATATACTGATGCGATGAAACCAGAGTTCACTGGTGTGAATTTTAATAGATGGCAGACGAGGGCCCAGTTGTGGCTCACGGCTGTGGGCGTGTTTTGGGTCGTGGGTAATCCTCCCGCACTACCTCTCACGTCTGAGAAAGAGGTGCAGGAGTTTACTATGGCTACGATGATTTTCGTCGGATGCGTTCTTAGCGTGCTCTCTGACCAGCTGTGTGATGTTTATATGAACATCAAAAGTGCTGCTGAACTGTGGGATGCACTTGAACACAAATTTGGTGCTGCAGACGCTGGGCACGAGTTGTATGTGATGGAGAAGTACCACGACTTTAAAATGGTTGAAAACCGTTCAATCGTGGAACAGGCTCATGAGTTCCAACTTATTGTGAGGGAACTTGAACAACTCGGACACGTCTTGCCTGACAAGTTTGTGGCTGGTGGTATAATTGCCAAGTTGCCTCCGTCATGGAGAAACTTTGCCACAACTCTGAAACACAAAAGACAGAAGATCTCAGTCAAGGATCTGTTGGCTGGTCTTGATGTTGAAGAGAAGGCTCGGGCAAAGGATGCTCCACCAAAAGCCCCAGAACAGTCCAGTGCCAATGTGATGCAGCATGCTGGCAAGAACAAGCAAAAGCCTGTTCAGACTACTCAGTTCAAGAAGAAGAAGATACATGGATGAAGTTGTGTGCTTCGTTTGCGGTGAGAATGGACACTTCGCCAAGAAGTGCAAGAACCGCAAGGGCAAGAAGAATCAGCAGGGGCAGAAGTCTGCCAACGTGACTATTGGTGATCCTAGCGAATCTGGGTACGGTAATTATTTACCTAGTGTATTTTCTGTATGTCAATCTAATGATTGGTGGATCAATACAGGAGCCAATATTTATGTTTGTACTGATATCTCCATGTTTTCATCTTATCAGGCCGCACGAGGTTCAACCGTCATGATGGGAAACAGTTCGCATGCTTCTGTTCTTGGTGTTGGTTCGGTCGATCTGAAGTTCACCATGCAGCATGCTCCCTCAATAAAGAAGAACCTTGTTAGTGGATCCCTCTTGTGTCGAGATGGATTCAAGCTGGTATTTGAGTCTAATAAAGTAGTCGTCTCGAGGTATGGCCAATTCATTGGCAAAGGCTATGAGAGCGGAGGCTTGTTCCATTTTTCACTCTCCGATTTCTGTAATAAAGTTGTGAACCATGTGTGTGATTCGAACAATTCGATGGCTGATATATGGTATTCACGTTTGTGTCACATTAATTTTGGTTGTATGTCACGTCTATCCAGTATGAATTTAATTCCAAATTTTTCTACTGTCAAAGGCTCTAAATGTCAAGCATGTGTGCAAGCAAAGCAACCTCGTAAGCCTCACAAGGCTGTAGACAAGAGATACATGACATTGTTGGAGCTCATACATTCAGATATTTGTGAAATGAATGGTGTGTTGATAAAAGGAGGGAAAAGATACTTTATGACTTTAATTGATGATGCAACTAAATATTATTATGTGTTTCTTCTAAAAACTAAAGATGAGACGTTTGAATATTTTAAGACTGAGGTAGAAAACCAATTAGAAAAGAAAATCAAGCGTGTTAGGTGTACCTAGAGATTCATCTCTTCCTCGCCACAGTGCTGCGCTGCCACCGTCTTCCCCATCCCGTCGTCGACGTGCCATCGGTGTCGGGAGAGCAGGCTCCGAAGCCTACGTCTCCTCGCGTCCCTGCACGGGGTAGGGGCGTATCAGGTTTTTGGGAAGCGCCGTCGCGACTGCTCGCTGGACGTCTTCTTCCCTCTACGCCGCTGATCCGGACTTCAGTCGACGGTCTGCTACGTCTTTCTTCGCCGGCAATCCCACTGTAAGAATTCGATTCTCTCTCCGTTGTTCGTTCTCGCATTCTCTCTGTTGCTAGTATAAAATCACATACCTATAGTACATGCTGTTGGTCTTTTCCTCATTATCAGAATTAATTTATACATCGCTAAATTGCTCTTATTTCCAACAGCAACTGCACCGCCAGCAACACAATGATGCACGCGGCGACGCACATGCTCACCAGGGCCGCGCCGCCGCCATCGCCACCAACTTGCTCGGGCTGTGACTTGTGAGCAGTGCGCGCAGCCGTCTTCTCGCCGGGGCATCGTCGACGATGTCTGCAGGCTTCTAGGCATTTATTATGGGCGTCCCTGCTGATGCGCTGATCGGTTGGATCCTCTCTCTCTCTCCCCAAAGCATTATCCCGGTTGGTGTCATCCTCTCTTTTGGATGTTATGAAGCATGATTGAACACAGCAGAGTAGAAGACATCATCTAGCGGGGGTGTGCAGGGCTCATGGTTCATAGTAGTCTTTGTCATTCTCAATTTCTGTCAGTGTAGACTTTATTGGTGGACCAAACTAACATCGGCAATGTACTAAAACTGAACAACGTTGATACGTTTCTAACACCATATATAAAAATGATATAACACTACGGAAAGAGCAGCTTTGTCGACTGCCACAGTCTTTGCCGACTGCCAAAGCTCAGGCAGTCGGTAAAGAAGCCCTTTGCTGACTGCCAAATAGGGCAATCGACAAAGCTATTGTCCGACAGTCGGCAAAGCCTTCTTTGCCGACTGCCCAGGAAGAGCCTAACAGTCGGTAAAGTTTGGCAGTCGGCAAATCTCGACGGGCGTAGATGGCGTCCGTCCCCGTAAGCTTTGCCAACTGCCCTGACGTTCGACAGTCAGCAAAGATAGCTTCTTTGCCGACTGCCACGACGATTAGTCGGCAAACAGCTATGTGGCCCGGGCTGGGCCCGAGGCTGTCCCTCTTTGCCAACTGCCAGGCTGGGCAGTCGGCAAAGGTGGCTTTTTTGTCGACTGCCAGTGACGTGGCAATTGGCAAATAGGCTCTTTGTCGACTACCCAGCTTGGCAGTCGGCAAAGATTTAATTTTTTTTGAATTTTGAAACTAAACTTTTTTTGTGGCCCAAACATATTGTTTAAAAGCACATGTTCGAATTTGTGACCTTTTTACAACATTTTGCTATATTTCGTTCACATATTTCATTTACTTAAATTTTTTCGCATAATCCAAATTTGACTGCAGGTGTATGAAATATTGAAACGTAGTCATTCAAAAAATGATATTCATGTTAGAGAGTGTATTTTGAGGCCGTGTCTACAAGCTCACCCAAAAGTTTAAAAGTCTTGTCCATGAAACATGACCATCCAGGTGCGATAGAAGTGTTTTTTAATTATATAAAATCCAAATGAAGTTCGAAAATCATGAAACTTGCTGAGGTATCATGTTATCACATGTGGAGGCTACGATAAAAATTTGAGAATGTTTGAAGCAAGTTGCGACGTCGGATGTCCAAAACCCAGACATCTTCACACGTCAGATCCGTGCCCCGCCGCCGCGGCGCGCCGCCTCGCCGCCGCAGCCCCGCCCCGTCACGCCACCGTCCCCCACCGCCGCCGGGCTTCCTCTGCCGCCACACCCCACCCCACCCCCGGCGCCACCGCCCCCACCGTCATCGGGCTTCCTCCGGCGCCTGCCGAGGAAGGAGGAAGAGGAGGAGGAAGGAGGAAGGAGGAAGAAGGAGGCCGAGGAGGAAGAGGAGGAGGAAGGAGGAATAAGGAGGCCGAGGAGGAAGGGGAAGAGAAGAGGAGGAAGAAGGAGAAGAAGGAGAAGGAGGAGGAAGGGAAAGAGAAGAGGAAGAAGAAGGAGGAGAAGGAGAAGGAAGAAGAATGAGAAGGAGAAGGAGAAGGAAGAAGAAGGAGAAGAAGGGAGGAGGAGAAGAGGAGGAAGAAAGGAGGAGAAGGACCTTGATCCAATGTGTGTCCACGCCGTTCGTTGACGACGTTCGTCCACACCGTCCTTCCCTCCCGTCGCCGGAGAAGAAGGTAAAGCTCCAGGATGTCGGCCATCGTGCCGTATGTATCGTTGACGGCCTTCATGCCGAGTTTGTTGATGTGTGGCCTTCGTGCCAAGTTTGTTGATGGCCTTCATGTCGTATGTGTGACCTTCATGCTGTATATGTGTTGTCAGCCATCGAGCCGCCTTCTTTCTTGCAGGTTTTAGAAACCTCCCCATACAGGGGAGGTTCTGCCGAAATTTTGTACTTATAGTGTTGTTTTTCTTGTTTTGCAGAGCGGGTCTTGTCAGAGGGGAGCCAGAGTAGCTCGGCGACTGCACCGCCTTGCCACTGCCCTGGTAGCCTGTCTCCACCAGCACCCTAGGTATAAATCACCTCTCTTCCTTATCCTAGGTCGCGTAACTCAGTTAGGCGTCTCCCATCCGAAAGATATACGGTTGGAGGTATGCAGGTCTCTGCATATCTGCGACCGTATCTGTTTTGGATTGTCCATGTTTTTTGGACAGCCCATGGATGCGTAGATGAGTTAGCTTCCATGTTCTGCTTCTGTCTGAGTCAAAGTTTCGGCAGCACCTCCCCGTTGTTCTTCGGATACATTCTCCCTGCGGGGACGTGTATCGGGAGAACAGCGGGGAGGTGCTGCCAAAATTCTGACTCAGACAAGAGCAGAACATGGAAGCTAACCCATCTACGCATCCACGGGTGGGATTAGGACCTATCCTTCACCTATTAGATGGTAGAAACGCTGTGTAGATGCAATTGCTGGTTTTATTACTCGCTTACACATATGTATGACAGAGGCTGACTAACTGTGAGTGGATGTACACGGGCTTTGCAAGTAAGAGCGAAGAATGGATTAGGGGGACCAATTATTTCCTGAATCAAGCATTTAGCCCAGCTGCTAAAGGGTCAATTCGGATGCTGTGTCCCTGCAGTGATTGTAAGAACTCTAAAAGAAAAGTAAAGAATGATGTTTTCAAAGATCTGTATAAGAACGGATTTGTGGCAAACTATAAGAGGTGGATCTTCGATGGTGAAGACGGTCGTATTAGAGAGGAGGAGGTGAGAGAGTGCCTCGAGGAGTTTGATGGAGATGCTGAGATGGCCGACATGGTGGTAGACTATAACGAGGCACGTGGCAATAAAGTATTGCTGACTCAGACGGAGGAGGATCCAGAGGAAACCGCAAAGGCATTCTACGAAATGATGTCTTCAGCACAGAAGCCCCTTCACGAGAATACAACAATGTCGCAACTAGATGCCATTGTGTTAAGACAGCTTTGATCACATGTTGCCAGTTTTTGGGGAAATGCTTTCGAAGGGTCACGTGCTGCCGAAGAACATGTACAAGTCACAGAAGCTCCTTCATGCACTTAAGATGCCATATGAGTCGATCCATGCTTGTCCTAAAGGGTGCGTCCTATTTAGGAAAAACCTTGAGGAAGCAACACACTGTCCAAAGTGCAAAGCCTCTAGGTATGTGGAGGTAGATGGTAGTGATGGCAAGATGAAACAATCTAAGGTCCCCGAGAAGGTCCTACGGTACCTTCCTGTCATACCGAGGCTCCAACGGCTGTACATGACAGAGGAGTCCGTGAAACAGATGAGATGTCACAAGGATGGCAAAAGATACAGTGGCAATATGGTACACCCATCAGATGGTGACACATGGAAGTACTTCAATGACCAACATCCAAAGAAAGCAGAGGACGCTTGGAATGTACGTGTAGCATTGACAACTGATGGGCTCCACCCGTATGGAATGATGGCATTCCCGTACATTTGTTGGCACGTGTTCGTGATACCCCTCAATCTTCCCCCCGACGTTATGTTTGAACCCAAGAATGTGTTCTTGTCGCTGATAATACCTGAATATCCAAGCAACAATATGGGTGTGTTCATGCAGTAACTGTGGGATGAATTGCAACATGCTTAGGAAAAGGAGGTGTTTACGTACGACCGAGCTACAAAGAAGAACTTCATAATGCATGTGTGGTACCAGTATTCGACGCATGACTTCCTGGCGGATGGCATATTCAGTGGGTGGTGTGTTCACGAGAAGTTGCCTTGCCCAGTATGCAAGGTGAAAGGATCAAGATGCCCAAGAGGAGTGAATTGGGCTAATTCTAAATTTTCTTGCGGAATTTAAACCTACTAGCCCATTTCACCCTATGTGTCTAAGTGTGTTCCTATAGATACTACCGATAAAAGTTTTGCACCCTAGTTCCAATCCTATTCTAGCATGGTAACTCTAAGAATTGAAAAAACAATAGAGTAAATGCTAGAAAGTAAATACAGAAAGTTAAAGAGGCAAGGAACATGGCGATCTTTTTTTCGAGGTATCGGAGAGTCGCCACTCTCCACTAGTCCTCGTTGGAGCACCTGCGCAAGGGTGTAGCTCCCCTTTGATCCGTGCAAGGATCAAGTGCTCTCTAAGGGCTAATGCTTCGTCGCTCCAACACGGTGAATCGCTAAGAACCACTCACAAGATGAGTTGGGTCATCCACAAGCTCCGCCGGATGATCACCAAGCTCCCAATCATCATCAAGTCATCTAGGTGATGGCGATCACCAAGAGTAACAAGCACAAACTCTCACTTGACCTCGCAAAGCCTAAGGAGAAGGGTGGATGCACGCTTGCTACTCTCTAATCGCTTATGAGATCATCAAAGCATGAATTCTCGAATCACTAGCAACTCATGAGGCTCTTGCTTACTCCCTTGCACTCACAATGTGGCTATCAGCTGAACAAATGGGCAAGAGAAACAAAATAGAGGAGGTGGGGTTGTATTTATAGGCCAAGGGCCAAAATCCAACCGTTACCCCCAACTTCAGCTTCATCGTGAAAGCTGGACGCGTCCGGGCACTCACCGCCGGACGCGTCCGGCGCGTTGTACCGTTCAAACAGAAATCGACCGTTGGAGCTACAGTGTTCTGGACGGACACGCCCGGTGCTAGCCCACCAGACGCGTCCGGTGGTCTAGGCCAAAAACTACCTTCTCTAGGTAGCGTTCGGTGGCTAACAGGTGCGTCCGACGCGTACACCCCTTCTGCTGCATGCCTATAAGAGCCGGACGCGTCTGGTGCCAAGAAAACCAGCGTCCAGCGCAGCTTACTCAGCCCGTTCACTTCCAATTCGATGAACTTTTGTGAACGGCTTCGAACTCAACCAATCTTGGGACCTTCAAGTAACTTCCTAGCACTAAGTTTCTCAAGTGTGCACCACATCTAACTCGTTAGGCTTAACTAGGTCAAGCTACCCATTTGCACCCCTCTTAATAGTACGACCAAAGGAAAACAAAGTCCTAAAGACTAATCCGCCGTCACCCAACACCATTGACGGATGGAACTAATCCTATCTTTGATCTTGACGACCATCCTTTTAAAACCGAAACGATTTCATCAGGGGGCATGAAAACCATATTGTCTGAAATTTTCATTACCATGACCTAACCAATCCCTGTTTTTGTGAAACACACGTTAGTCATGCTAATCATTGTCATCAATCATCGAAACCCACATCAAGGGGCCTAGATGCTTTCACAAGGCATCTGTGATGTTCACCTGGCTGACGAAGGGTGGCAAGTTCTCTTCGTTTGACAAACATCGTCAATTTCTAGATGACGACCATGAGTTCAGACGAGACATCAAGCACTTCACGAAAGGTGTTCAAGTCACCGACCCTATTCCTGACATTATGACCGGTGCCCAGGTCCTTGCCCAGTTAGAGGCTCTTGAAATTGATAAAGACAATGGTGGTTTAAAAGGATATGGTCAGGAACACATGTGGACCCATATATCAGGCTTGACTAGGCTCTCCTACTTCAAGGACCTTCTTCTTCCGCACAACATCGATGTAATGCACACAGAAAAGAATGTCACCGAGGCACTCTGGGGTACAGTCATGGACATAAAGGAGAAGTCAAAGGACAATGTTAAGGCTCGACTAGATGTGGAGGAGATCTATGATAGACCAAAGTACGTGACGAAGACCCCTGCGCTCGGCAAGAGTTGGAAAAGGGGCCCGGCCGATTACATCCTGAAAAGGGGCGATAGGAAGGAAGTGCTTGAGTGGATCAAAGACGTTAATGTTCCCTGATGGGTATGCGATGAATCTGAGTAGAGGAGTGAACCTGAAGACTATGAAAGTGTTAGGGATGAAGAGTCATGACTTCCACATATGGATTGAGTGGCTCCTTCCTGCGATGACTCGTGGATACCTTCCTGAGCCAGTGTGGCACATTCTGACAGAGTTGAGCTATTTCTTCCACCAGCTTTGTGCCAGGGAGTTATCTCAGGAAGCGATTCATGACCTGGAGCATGCTGCACCTCTGTTGATCTGCAAGTTGGAGATGATCTTTCCACCCGGCTTCTTCCTGCCGATGCAGCATCTGATTTTGTATCTACTACGTGAGGCACAACTAGGGGGTCCTTGTAGGGCCATTGGTGCTATCCAATTGAGAGGTGTCTAAAGATTCTTCATAAAAAATGTAGAAATAAAGCCAAAATTGAGGCTTCCGTGGCAGAGGCATTCAGAGTGGAGGAGGTGTCCAACTTCACAATGGCGTACTATACTGAGAACCTTCCCAACGTGAACCCACCCCCTTGTTACAATGACGACTGGAGTTAATCGACCCTGAGCCTTTTCAAAGGGCAACTCGGAAGGGGAAGCGCAGCTACCCCCAAGACGTTGAAACAACATGAGTTTCGCACTATCATGCTCTACGTGTTGTTGAACCTTGATGAAGTGGTTCCTTATCGAATGTAAGTTCTCAATGAGCTAGTTACATACGCAGTCAATATCCTCCCACCCTTTGTCAGGTTCATCGATCCGATAGCACGACCTCCTCCGACGTCCCCATACGACCTCGGTAGTCGAGCCACACGCAGGTGTGGGCGGCGGTTCAGGTAACTTTAGTTTCATTCGTCGTTCATTGGTTTTACGTATATACCTTTCCTTTTGCATTGTTTAAACATCGAGGGTGTAATATTGCAGTCCGAGCTGGCTGAGTTACGGGCCGCGCAGGAGGCCTCGCCGGAGGCCTATCGGCGGGAGATGGCGCGCGAGAGGAGGCCCATCTGCAGGAGATAGCGCACCAACTTCAGGCTGTCCGGCTGGAGTTTGCCGGCTACATTCAGAACATTCAGATCCCTGGTGCTGTCATGCCTCCGTTGCCCGCCTCGATGTTTGCTCCACCACCTCCTCATGGCCCTATAAGGACTCCGGTGAGTATATATGTTTATCCATTGTTTTGGCTTGTGCGGCCATCATGCAGGTACTAATGAGATCGCTTCTCCTTTGTACAGGCACAGTCGGCGGGTTCGAACCCGACTCCTCCACATGGCCCTTCTCCAGGCCATGGGTGGCCGGTTGTTGCCCCTCAACCACACTTCTGGCCTCCGGGTAGCGGTCTTCCTCGTCCTTCGCAGCACGGGACCTCCGTGTGGGCAAGCTGCCCTTCTCTGCCTACCCAGCACGCGCACTCCGGGTGGCAGTACCAGTCGGCGCCGCACGGGCTCGAACAGGAAAGTCCTCGTGGTCTTCGTGGCCTTTAATCCATGACGGGCATAGGGACGACGGGTCACAGCACGAGTGAGGGCCTTTGTATGGATTTGTTAGACTTTGTTGGACTTTGTGATTGTTGAACATGTTAGACTTATTGGATGCGTTTGTTATGGACGACATGTGATATATATGTGAATTTGTGTTATATATGTGTGAAGTTGTGTTATATATATATGTGTGTGTGATTTGCCTTCTGCGATATATGAAAAATCAGGAAAAAAAGAAAAATATTCTAGCTGTGCCGACTGCCTTGGCAGTCGGCAGAGCTGGGTGCCGAGCTGCACATGCACCAGCTTTGCCGACTGCCATGGCTGGCAGTCGGCAAAGGGTGTTTACAAAAATAAATAATATATCTTTGCTGACTGCCACCTAAGGCAGTCGGCAAAGATTTTTTTAAAAAAATAAAAAATCTTTGCCGACTGCCATGTTGGCAGTCGACAAAGAAGACGCCAGATGGCACGGGGCCGTTTCCTTTGCCGACTCCGCGTTTGGCAGTCGGCAAAGAATCATTTGCCGACGACATCTTTGCCGATGGACCTTTGCCGAGTGCCAACGTGGAATGCAGTCGGTAAAAGGCTTCGCCGACTAGATTCCGGCCTTTGCCGACTGCTTTCAGCAGTCGGCAAAGAACCAGTTTCTGTAGCGTAAGCAAGTTGATCATATGGATCAATTGACACAACCAATCCCACAAGTGGACACGCCCATCACGGTTGATTACCATAGTTTCTCTGCCCTCGGATCCGAGTGGAGGCGCAGCCCCTGAGTCAATCAACATTTTCAGTACCAGAAAAAGAAAAAAACAAGTATGTATATATAGTGAAAAATGCAAATCCCTCCTCCTGATTGTTAAAAAAAATGCAAATCCACTGATGAAACCCAGGAGTGATCATATATATGTAGCTGATTTAGTTAACTTTGTACATATATACAGCGATCAGCTGTACTGAGGGAGTGAGGGAAGCGGTGACGGCGAGGAGCATGACAAGGCGGCCGGGGAGACATGTTGTCGATGGAGAAACTGTACCAGCGTAGGCTGAAAAATAACAGTATGGACGCCACTTTCCGGTCTGCGAGGTACCACCGGCCCAACAAGCTTGTTTACTCTCGACGCCTTCCCGTCTGTCTCAAAAATATATCTTCCACTTTTGTACTTGTCGTCACATGCTGCTGCACCATGCGCTTGTTGTCTTTCCGGCGGTGCGGCTCCCTTATCCAGCGCCGCGATTGTCATCGTTCCCCCACCAGAAGGTCGTGCCCGTTGTTGACATCGTGGCTATCGTGACACGCGACCTCAGCAAGGATATGTTGCGACGAAAATGCATGTTGCAAATGTATGTTTCAGGCATTCAAATATTTGAGAGGTACTATGTTGCAATTGTTTCATATGGAATGTTGCACATGTAGCACAATTTGCAATTGTTTCATAGGCATGTCGCAAGTGCTTGAGAGGTTTGCTCAAAATGTTTCATCTATTCTAGAGGTATGTTACAAACATTCTGACCTAGATATTGCATGTGTTTCACATGTATATTACAACAAAAATTTCAAAATATTTCATTTGTTTTAGCCCTATATGTTTTAGCAAGTGTGTTTTAAAGTTGCAAGTTGCAAATGTTCGTTCAATCTTTTTTTAACAACAAGACCTGAAAAATAACCCTTTCTGCATATGGGTCTATAGGAAATTAAAGATGCTCATCTCCTGTATAGGTACTCTGTTCAAGAATGATACAGTACCATTGGAGATCTATTTTGGGTTTGGGTGCCCTTATGTCACATGTTGGTAAAGGTTTCTTTGTCCTTTATTCAGAGACTATGTAAGCTCTCGTTTAGTTGTTAGGTCTTGTTAGATGTACATGTATCCACCTCAATCAACATATGTCGGAGTAGAATAGAGTGGAAATTAAACTAATTTTCACTCAAATCCACATCAACACATGTGGATTGATGTAGATTAATATGTATCAAAACAAGGCATGTTTGGATGTATTTGATTAGTCATCAATTCACATGTGTTAGGATAGATTGTGGTGTAATTTAATTAAAGCTCGACTCCAATCCATTCTAACATGTGTAGATTGATGTCAAACCAAATACATCATCCATCTCAAATTAGAAATCATTTCAAGATATATTAGAAAGTCCAAGCATCTCAAGTTTCACCAAATTTTATGGTAAGATAATAACATTTATGATGCCAACTAAGAACCATTAGATTATTCATTACTTACATTTTCATTGTATACATGTTTGATATAACAAAATTTTATAGCTTTCTCAATAATTTTGGTCAAACTTGAAGTGATTTGTCTCTCCAAGATTTTTAAAATGACTTATAATTTAGAATGGAGGAAGTACATCCTAACAAGGCCTTAATTGGTCGAATTTTGAGAACATGATAGCCAATAATGACACCTAAATGGAGGTATATAGTAAATTTAATAGCTTGGCAGCTTTCATTAAATTAAAACCCCTTTGATAACTGAGATCTCAATATAAAATAAAATTACATTGAAGCACACCACTAGGTCTTGAAACTTCATCTTCCTCGCGTCGATGGCATACTCTTTAGAAAACTCCATCGCGACCATAAAAGTACACTAGATCTGGACCCGAGAACCACAGTCTCTACCAATAGAAAACTCCACGAACATGGAGACCGCATAAGAGGCGCAGTATGCTCAACAATTATAGGGAGTAAAGGGCGAAAGCACATCAATTGTATCTTTCTGAAGGTTGAACTGAACATAAGATCCGACGTTGCTAGCATCACCAGCAGCAACCAGAACGGCAGATCCGCTGCCATCAGTAGCACCGGCGGCCGAAAAAACGATCTCACAGAAGGGAAAAATAGGTACAATCCCTCCTCGAGAAGAATTATTCTAACATACCTCGATCTCAGGAGCATGCCATTACCGGAGATGATGATGCATCCACCAATGATCTGGTACGAAGCAAGAAGCCGGATCGAAGACATCGAAACGGCCAACCAAAAACGTAACCCTAATTATTAAGTTAGAAAGGGAAACAAACAGATAAAAAATCTAAAAAACAGTAGAACTTCTAAAACGATGGACCCTCATTCCTCCTCTCCGTCGGCAGGACGCTGGAGGCGAGAGGAACAAGGGCCAAGCGACGGCGGCGGTGGCGACGGAGGCAGAGTCGCCCTTGTGCTATCGGAGGCTCTGATAAGGTCGGAGAAGAGAGCAGGAGAAGACACAGGTTTATACCTCTCAGAAAAGAGAAGAATGAGCGAAGGCGAGTTTTTTTTTTTTTTTGTTGACAACAGACATAAATATATTAGCAGTATATGCTGCGAGAACCCCTGACAGAAACCAGTGATATAGAGTTCAGTGTACTGATAAGAGGGCACTGATGGCTGTGGCCAGAGAGAAAGAGCAGCCGAACACAATAGTGACCTGAGAAGATCGAGTTTACAGGAACTGAAAAGAAGGCGAGTTGTTGTGCAGAGTGACGAAGCTCACCTCAAGAAACAATGGACTCGGGCAGGATGCGCTCAAATGTAGCTGGAGAGGACTCCAGCGGGCTGTGCGATAGGGGAGCTTCTGATCAAGATGGCCTTTTAAGGGTCGTTAATTAATTAGGGGTTTAATCACTGTCAAACCTCGTAAATATCGACGAAGAAACATCGATGATACCGTGATTGTCTGTCTTTACATGGTTTATTTGTGTGGGCACATGCATGTATATATATGACCATATATTTTGTACCGTGTTCTAAAAAAAAAAGGTGTATATATTACACTGGTTCATCACAAATTTTGTGCATGTTTTATTATTTTATAATACAATACACCTAGACGATGAGGGCGCAGACACGGTGTGTAAAGATCAATTACCGTCGAGGAGTAGCGCAGCAGGATTTGTTAAACACCAGCAACCAGAAGCATGACGGCGCCGGCAGCCGCAGCGAGAGCGACGATGATCATCGGAGCTTTGCTGCCCTCGGAGCGGAGCAGAAAAGAAGGTGCAGCCCCTGAATTGTGAACACAATTAACACGAAAACGATGAGAAATGCCATTCGATCCGTATATACCGACCTGATGGAATCGCAGGCTGCGGAGACGGCGCCGGGACGGCCATGCCGATGCCGTCGATCGGCTCGTTCACCTGGTACCTCAGGTAGCAGCTGAATACGCTGATGAAGCCGCCCGTGGCGTTGGTCATGAGCATATTGTCAAGGAGGAACACGATGCAGCGTGTGCACTCGCTGGGCTCCAGGTCCCCGGTGCACTGTGCCAGACCGTACACCATCATCTGGGAGCCGTTTCTCGCGTGCGTGTACGGCAGGGCTCCCGTAGGCGAGCCGCCGCTGGGGCTGGTCGTGGCCGGCGGCGGCGGCGGCGGCGGCGCTCTCCGCGAGCTGGCTCAGCAACCGCCACCGCGTCGTGTTCATGCTGGCCACGTCCGCGACGTCGACGTCGGGCCCAGTGTTACTCTGGCCAAAGTGGAGGGTGTCGGCGGAGCCCAAGAACGGCGCGTCCGCGTATAGCGGAGGCGGCACGCGTCGGAGTCGTAGAAGCTCGCGCTCCTCATGTGAGCGACCAGCGAGCACACAGCTCCGTCAGCCCGTCGATGGAAGCGACCTTCCGGAGAC
This sequence comes from Bothriochloa decipiens, assembly GCA_023333625.1. NCBI lineage: Eukaryota > Viridiplantae > Streptophyta > Magnoliopsida > Poales > Poaceae > Bothriochloa > Bothriochloa decipiens. The sequence goes on along the minus strand of CM041629.1, from coordinate 20,029,362 downwards.
AGTCCTGGCACCGCGTGGGGTTGCTGTCGGCGAAGCACGTGGCGAGGCCCCACACTTTGTCCGGCGCCGCCGACGCTGCCGCTGTGGAAGTGGAGCGAGCCGTCGTTGCCAGCGGCCGCCGCGCTTGACAGCGCGGCGAGGAGATCGGCGAGGTTCTTCTCGTACTGGCTACCGTCGGTGTAGGTACCCGATGAGGGCAAGGGCCCACAGCTGGCTATTCCAGCATGTGTGACCTGGCCGGCTGCCATCATGACGCCAAGCGAAGTGGCGACGGCGAGGAGCGTGAGGAGGAGGCGGGAAGACATGGCGGACCAACAACGGTGCAGGACACTCGAAATCTTTCCGGTCGAAACCTTTCGCTTCAACTTAAATACAGATACAGCCGGCTGCAGCTGCTACGTAACTCGTGAGGTCACAACTCACAAGGAGATAGTACAGCCCCAGGACGGCTGCAGCGGCTGCAAAAACTATGTAACGAACAGGCTGAGACTGCCAGGTACGGCCGTACGGGCCGACAAGTGAGATCCAGGCGGATGGATAGGATTTTAGAATAGGAAATGCTAAGAGCCTAAGACCTTTTGCAGCATTGGTTTTGAGTGGTGCTTCAAATGGACAGAAAAGGTTTGGACATCACCGCACACTCGACGCCTTTGCTCTAAATCAGAAAAACTAGTAGCGATAAATGTATAGGCCAATGCTCTATAACTACCCCATCTCCTACTATCTCTGCCTTTTCGCGCACTCCACGCACGGCCGGTGTTTCAGAGTGCAGATGCAGGCTCTGACATTGACACGCGACGCCTTTGCCTGTGACATTTAAACTCCAGCGGAACAAGAATGCGACGACGACGTTTTGCTGCCCCTGGAGCCGGGCGGTAGTGCAGCCTGCCCCGAAGCCTGAGGCGATGGCGCTGGTACAACAGGGGCTACTAGTGTCACCAGGCCGGCGAAGCACAGAGTTTGATACACACCAACCGACTGAATCGATGGACGATGGCGTAAACAAGCTGAACAACAGTGTTGTATGTTTACAAGCTGAACATCGCAAAGATCTGACCTATGGGGCTTTTCGGTTCTCTTACCAAACCATTCTGGCTCAGGCTCCCGCTGGCCAGGCTCACATTGATGCAAAGTCTATCCCGCTCTCAGGTCAAGCAGAAGTGCACAATCTTAAAGAGCGAATGGATTGTTTCGTTCTGTGCTTATACGAGTCAAAACATCTAGTGATAACACAAAGTTCGATTCAAGACCTATATGGTTCCTTGTATGAATTAAATACAGTAAAAAGACGAGATTTGCTATCGCACAGGATGTTATACTGTAACTGTGAATGTTGTACTGTAACTGTGAGTACTACAAAGCCGAGAATAAAGTTTCAAACACTACCCTCAACTCAAGAAAAATACAACGAAGAATTCACGCACCCTCAGGTAATGATAATAGTTGTTCTCTGCAGAGCACTGAATTTCAAAGCTACATCTGATGGGGAGGGAATGTTGAAACCACTATCTATATCTATTCGGATGACTGCAAAATCATCTCGAAGATCAACGATGGATCGATCAAAACTGGAAGCTGTAAAGAAGGAACTTGGACATCACTCCAGGGCTCCGTAGACTTCAAAGCATCCCTCTGAATCAACCTTTCACAGGGGGCACAGGCTAATCTTTTGGGCTTGTTTCTGCCGATGATGAGTCAGAGGAGGAGTCCGTGTTGTACCCAGGAGCACGTGGTGGCAGCTCTGCCCCTTCTAGCTCAGTAGCTGAACAAGAAATCAACACACAAAGTCACAACTGGGAGTTGCTCATATGAAGGAGCTCGTTCCAACTTACAAAATTAGGATGGTGGAATCCCGGATGAAGTGTACCAAAGACACTCCAATCCAAGTAGTATATTAAAGTGTTATAAGAATGTATCCATGTATATTGTAAAAGAATGTACGAACATAGCTTTTGGATCTAGTGCCTGTTAGTAACCTAGCCTCTAAGGGCTTGCTTGTAGCACAGATGTAATAAATGATGGGTTTACTATGCAAGCTAAATGCCCAGATGTTTATGCATGTATGCTAGTAGAATGACCAATGAGGCAATGACAGATTCTTAGTCCCGCAACCAAGGACGAGGAACACAAGGAAGCCTTTTCATTTTAGAAACCAGAGTCCCCACAAGAAGTCCTATGTGTTTTTGCATATAATGTGGACATCGAATCAGCCAATCACTACTAATTCATATCTCACCTGTAACTTTGTGAACTTTAGACTTGTTTAACTTCTTTGTGTGCCGCCGTATAAGCTTCTTTGTTTTTGTTATAGTCAACTGCCGAGCAAATGGAGAGAACTCAATTTCATTCTCACTCCGTTCACCATGGAAATCATGATCAGCATCTCCTTTCATTGTCTTCAAAACAAATGCCATCGCTTTCTTTTTTTGTGTACTGAACAAGCCTTTAACGGAGGTTGCAAATCCATCACCGGCTCCATCACTAGGCTTTTTTAGAAACGCTGGAAGTTGATCAGAACTGCCAGCTTCATCGCCATCACTGTCACTTAAATTAAAATCAGTGGCACTGATTAAAGCTGAAGATGGTTCTTTTTGGCTGCTAGATTTAGCTTTAAACTTTTTACCCTGTAAAAGAGAAATAAGTAACCTTCAAGTCAAATTAGTGAAAACATCAATGTTTCTAACAAGTTGAATATTTCCATCTAGATTCCTTCTGGAAGTCATCAAAATAGCAACAAGATAAACATTGAACTATAAACACACATTTACATCTAGCTTTGCATTATATGTTATTTTAACTTTTAACAGCCAAGCATTTGGAATTTGAAGTGCTGTTTCAATTTTGAAAGTTTGTGAGTAAATCAAAATTACTTGCCTGCATGCCTGTAACAGACTTCAAAACGCCCCATACAATATGTTTCTTTACTCGTGAAAACAGTCTTGGCCATGTTCCAGTAAAATCCTCACGATGGAAGGTATCCATAAGTAGCCTTACATCACTAACAGCAAATGGCAATCCTTCATATGTGAGCTGCAGTTCAACCTTGCATACCAAGAATTGTTGTCATCAGATCAAATAGTGAGCACATCACATGAAAAGGACTGTTTAACTGGATATTGTTTTATTATGTCATGTATTACAAGTACCAGGTTGTATAAAAAAAGTAACTGCATTCAGTGAAGTAAATGCCAACCTGGCTTATTTTTATATTGCGGAAATCCATCATCTTTTGAGGTCTACATTGTTTCACCTCATTGGGCTCTACAATTTTCTTATCCTCACGAGTAGAGCGAGGACGTAGTAACTTGGAATCCTTAGCAGCATCTTGAGGTTCATATTGGGCACTTGATTGACCCTCCATTTGTGAAACAAGTTCGTTAGCTACAGACTCAGCAACTGTTTCCTCCCATGTTCTGTCAAACGAAGATGTCCTTCGAAGTTCAGGCTTCTGTGCAAATGTAGTTTCTTTTGATGACTGGTTATTGGGACTATTTGTCTCTGCAACAGAAGTATTTTTCTTTCTTCTTGTTCCTGCTGTAGTGGAGACCTTGAAAAGCTCCTATATACAGTGAAAAGTAACATAAGGAACAAAGAGGAAAGCAAAATAACATTTGAAACAGCAAAGAACACCAAACAATCTAACCTGTCGCTTTTGTGGTTGCTGTTCATCTCCAGGAAAGAAATATCCCCACATCATTCTGTACATTGCTTCAGTCAAATATATTTTTAGTGGATAGATGTCTACCTGCAGTCACAAGAGTAAAATGGAACCATTTCTATTATTTATTATTGACATCCATATAAGTGTGCATACCCAAAAAAAAAA
>CM041629.1:19981649-20010536 GCA_023333625.1 Bothriochloa decipiens | reverse complement strand
AACGCGTAAGCACATTAGCTCCAAAGGAATTATAAACCCAAACAAACCAAAAAAAACATCTTATCTGTGTATTCAAAGGGAAGCCTTATCTGTGTGCAAGGGAAGTATTCTCCAAAAAATGATAATAAAAGAAGGTAGATGGAGGCCCCTCAAAATTCTCCAAGGGAAAACGGAGGATCCAAAATAGGAGAGTTTGGATTAATAAAGAAATAAGATCAAACTGACCTGAGATGGAATGTTAGCTGAAACAACTGTTGAAACTTTTATAACCTCTAATACAGAGGTGGCACCATCCATTAGAAGCTGGAAAAACAATACATCATTAAAAAAACTTCAGAATCAATTTTTCTACAGAAAACAGTCGTGTTGAAATAAACAAAATTGAAAAAACTTATATTTCCTATAGATAACATAAAAACATACATGAATCTCTGTTATATCAGTTTCCAACCCAAGATGTGTTGTAACCTCTCCGAAGTCTTGCTGTGGTTGTAACCTTGTACATCTCAAAGATATGCTACCAATTTCATTGTTGACTGAGAGTCCATGATCTTTAGGCAAAAACTTCAGATCAAGTTTGGACATATTGAAGCTAACCTTCCAAATAAAACTACATTTTAGTGAACAGTAATCAAACAGTTAACTCGTTTTTAAAAAAATCACAGTAACAATTTAAAATGGCAAATATAGACAGTAGAAGATAACTTGAAATTTTTGGATTGTACCCTAGGTAAAGTTAAACCCCCAAATACCTCGGTTATATGTGCTAGCAAAGAACAGTTTGAGTTGCATTTTATATGATATTCAACATCACCTCTAACTATTTGTTTCTGATATTCCTTCAGTCCTATAATATTTGCACACTCAACAAATAATTTGTATTTAATGAGCAATATCAGCACCAGTGAAGAACGACTATTCAATGGTTCTATATTTAAAGAAATATGCATCTGCACATACTGTATATCCGGAATAGATTTAGCTTTCCTAAGCAATCAATGCGCCCTCCCTCCAAGTCAATATAAATAACAAAAAGTATATGTCCACATATTTTATAAGGAAAGTGAACCAATACGACTATTGTCGAAAGTACAAGCAAGCATTAACAAGCTAAAGAAATAACAGAATATATGCATGCAGTAGAGCAAAATACTAGTGGATAGATAAATATAGGAACAGCAGTTGTACTCTAGGGAGTTCATACAACCTTTTCGGGAAACATACTGATCTTCTTATTTAGTGATGCAAGTTTGCCCCCTTCAGATCTGGCTGCTGATTTATTATCCACAGAAGGTTCATCCTTTTGCTCAGCAACAGTAGAGGCAGATGGTTTCTTTTTTGCAAGTAATTTCTCTTCCAAATTCACAACAATTGGACCAAGCATCAAGTCCAAATTTTTTACTCTAATTGCTTTATCCCTAAAAGACATAGTCAATAATAGTTCCTATTGTTAATTATTTCATTATTTATAAATCTGATGAAGTTTGCAAAGCATTGACTTAATGTGTTACCTCTGATGAAGGTCACATGAGAGTGATATATCCTCAAACAGGAAAGAGCTACAGTCTGAAGTGTCCATGGCTGAACAATAATGTCCACTAACCCACCAATCCAATTTACTAAACACCGATGTGTTGTTTTCAATGCTGTCTGACTCCAGTGCTTGCACAAATAAAGGTATGATATTAATTTGAACATTAAGAACTGGATGCAGTCCTCCAGTTTTAGATATATCAATCTTAAGGTCCTTGATACCAAGAGCAGCTTTGGGAGCCTGCAGTATGAAGAGACAAGTTATTGCAAAGTTATCAATGCGTGCACGAGAGAGAGAGAGTCAAAACAGAGAACACATGTTAGAGCCACTGTGACTCATATGTACCTGTTAAAAAAAATGCCATAGATTACAAACAAAAGAAGAAAGATAAGCATATCCATATAGATTGTTATCGAACAAATCTAAAGATGGCTTCGCCTGCATTATAAACTTCTTACAACAAAAGAACAAATGTTGATGGCTTAACTATTTGGATACGGGTCTATCATATAGAATGTACCAAAGATGGAACCAGAACCAGAGCACACATCTGCTAGCAAAAGAACTTAGCACAAAAGTCTATCAAGCGACTAAACCTTTGAGAATATGCAACTATACAGCTATTATTACCTATGAGCCTCTTCATTTCTAGCATCTGCTAACAATGACAGGGAAAAAATGTTCGGGGTTACTGGGAGAGAGATATGTCATTCACAAAATTGTGAGTGTTCATAACAATATAACTATGATTGATGGAGTTTAAGTGTATGAATAGTAGGCAGTACCTTAAGCCTCAGCTCCACTATGGATAATGACGACAGACTGGCCACGCTTGTTATCAGCCTCCATTTTGCTTGTCCCTTTGATTTTCCTTTAGCTTTGCCTGTCGTGGACGAGGCCGGTTTGCGAGGGGCAGGTTTCTTCTTGTTAGCGGATTTCACAGGTTGCCTGAGGACAACATCCAAATCAGAGATTTGCAGTTGCAGGAGTCGGCCATGGGTCAGTATTGTAAACCCCAGCTGGGTGATCGGATTCCGCAGGCCAAGTCTAATTTCACCAATGCAGATGGACTCAACAGCGCCCTGAAAATGCAATGCAAACGCGGACGGATCACATGTCAGGACTGGCATTGCCATTGGCGTGGAGGGATGAGAAGCCACTAAAGCAGGCAGACGGGGAGAGGTACCTTCGGTGACGAAATGGTGATGTCCCTCAGGTAATTGAGGCCGTATGAGCGGCAACCGATGGAGACCTTGGCCGCGCGTCGGAGCACCCAGGCTACTGCCCTGGCGAAGAAGCTGCGATTGGAAGTTGGCAACACACAGATCCTTGAGATTGATAAACATAACGTATAGCACGGAAACAGACAATTTCGTCCGGTGAGGCTTCGTGGGGGAAAAAAAAGGAGGAAGAGGGGGGCGAACGTACATGGCGGCGACGCATCCGGCCGCGGCGGCGAGGGCGGCGAGGATGGCGAGCTTGAAGACGGAGAGGAGGAGGCCGTGGCGGAGGACGAGCTCGACGGCCTCCCAGGCGACGACGAACCCCACCAGCAGCTGCACCAGGCCAAGCATCATCTTCGCTTCTCCTGCCTCCTTGGCCTCTAGCGCTCCGTCGTCATGGCATCAAACCCTTCTTCCTTCCAGAAGAAGAATGCGAGGTCGCCACGTCGACGGCGAGCAATCGCGGCGCTCCGTGCGGGATCCGGTCGGTCGTGGTTGCGGAAGGAAGGTTGCGGGGAGGAAGCGCGGGGCTGAGCGGAGATGGTGCGGAATCGCGGACTGGTGTAATGGAGAGGAGAGGAGAGGAAGATGGACGGGAGCGGAGTGGGGAAGAGGTGGCGCGCCATTTCCGGGGGGAAGCGAAGCGGGGGGAGGGGGTGGCCGGCCCGGGTGGGGAGGAAAAGGGTGCGGGCGGAGTGGCGCGACGGTTACCCACACGTCCGAATCCAAATTTTCCATAAAAAAACATTGCCGGCACTGGCACAGGCGTACCGCGCACAGCACCGCGTCCCAAGCCAAATCGTCAAACGCCCGGTGGACTTGCCAGTTTGCCCCGTCCGCTCGCCCGGTGGACTCGGCCTCGCCCTCGCCGGTCTAAGTCGTGCTTTCAGAAATTCAAAAAAAAAAAGTAGTGCTTTCAGTTCACAGGTGGCAGAGCGCTAGCGTACCAAGGACAGATTCAGTTCACGTTACCTGTGCGTCACGTTTTGAAGCCAGTGGCTATAGGATATCTCCACCAGATTGATAATCGCCTTTCGCTAAAAATCTCATATACTCCGTATAAGATTGACAAAACTGAATAAAAAGATATATACTAGAATAGAAATTTTGCAGCAGATTTAGAATACTCTATCCTCTTCATTATGCGGGGGACATACATGTCAATGACACCCATTTTTTTTAGAAATTTGCCACGGGACATGCAAAATGGAATCCATTGCTGAGGGACACCGTTTTAAAACGGTTTTGCTGAGAGACACTGCACTTTGGTGCCAATTGCTGGAAGACACTGGCTTAATTAAAATAATATTATTCAGCTGATAAGGAGAGAGAAAGGTGGTGAACTGTCCAAATTACCCTTGGCCCCACTAGTTAGCCTATTCTTCATCCCTCCTTTTTCTTCAGGCCGGAGCAGAGCAAAGCACGGCCGTGAGGAGGCCGGAGCAGAGCACGGCCACCTGGGCGCCCGCGAGCACGGCCGTTTGGGCACCCGCGAGCACCACCACTAGGGCACGAGCACGGCCGCTGAGGCGCACGCGAGCGCGGTGAGCGCAGCCACCGGGGTGCGAGCACGACAACCAGGGCACGGCGAGCACGGCCGCCGGGGCACGACGAGCACGGCCGCCGGGGCGCGGCGAGCGCGGCCGCGGGGGCGCGGCGAGAACGGCCGTCGGGGCGCCGCGAGTGCGGGGAACGCAGCCGCCTGGGCGCGGCGAGCGCCGGGGGCGCACGCGAGCGCGGCCGCCGGGGGCGCACGCGAGCGCGGCTGCCGAGGCACAAGCGCGGCCGCCGGGGCGGGCGGAGCTTTGGCAGAACCTCCTAAATCCTATAGCCCACAAGTATGATTATTGTCTAAACAGACTCCAAATAACCATGAATGTGTTCCATAAAACTTAAAAGGTCTATCGGGTAAATCCTGAATCATCCACGATTCTCCGAGCAGGATCAATCATTACAAAGAGAACTAGCAGTATTACAACCATTTTATACAAATAATATATATCAAAGTAAAAGAGCGAAAGGATTACAATAACATAAATTTTACAAACCGTTTAGTTCAAACCTTACAAATCATAAATTGAATTATTACAAACCATAGTAGTAGCGGAATACAATATAACTTATTACATCAACCTTGATTATATGCTCTGCCCAAGAGCGAGATATCCTATTCGTCGTCACTTTCCTCGACGACGGTCATGCAGCAGGGGTTCAACAAACCCTGAGTACAAAAGTACTCAATAAGACTGACCCGACGAAAAAGAGGGGTGAATACCCAGGAAATGCAGGCTAGAGGGACAAGGTAAGGCTTGCAGGAGATAAAAAATTTGCAGAAAAGCTTGAAAGAAAGAAAAGATGTTTTGTTCAAGATCAAATTACCAACCAACTTCCTTCTTAAACCTTACTCATTATTCAAGTTGTTAATATGACGATGAACACCGATCGAGTCTTCTTCTCCGAGAAGCAACGGCGATTCGAATCCATTTTCATAACCAGCTGGGACCTAGGTTACTGATATGCAGGAGACTCCAACTCCTAAGCATAGCAGGTGAACCGATATACCGGGATAACAACCGCAGCCATATATCACCACATGATACACGTGAGCACTTCGACCCAGTGTACCGATATACATGGGAATTTAAACCCACAGTATAACACACTATGACATATGTGGGGACTCTGGCCCACTATAAGTCACTCCATGATATACCTGGCTCCAACCATCAGTACATCACTTCATGCATGTGGATTTTCTAATTTCTCGATATCACCAGTTCACCATCGACACGGGACCTAGGGCATCAACAGACGAAAACACTACAGAGGGACTCCATTCCTAATGCAAGTTAGCCGTCCGGACTCGATTTATTAACTAAAAGCATGATTTCAACAGATAAAACCAAACTCATCTTTTTCATTCTTTTACTTCTGAACACTTAATTAATTAAGCAGGGCTAAGCATTACTACGCATCTTTTAGAACAGGTAACAAGAAATTATGGATATAAGACAGGTAATGCAGTTGGTGGGTTTTCACTCAACTCCTATTACTTAATGCAACATATCATAACTGAAGCGATAAAACTTTTATAAAATAGAATAGGGTTTGAATGCATCCGGGGCTTGCCTTGGTATTCGGGGTAGATGGTCTCGAGTTCTGGATCAACTCCAATCTCCTGAGTTTGCTCTTCCTTCGGATCTGGGGCGACAACGTTAAACTCTCCGTTATCGGAAACTATACGATACAAGGATATGCTTCAACATGATTGAATAGTAAACATGATGCTCAATGGATACATGATCAGATTAATGGCTTGAGTACAACTTTTCTTCACGGTAAAGTTGTAAGCCAACCAAAACATACTTACTAAGTTCATTAGGGTTAACTACATTATCTACAAAAGTTATTAAACACATGAAATAACATTAATTAAGCCCTAATGACATTATCCAGGTAAGCGTAAATAATTAATTAAAATACCAAAGGTCATTAGGGTTAATGACCCAAGGTCATCGATCAATCCCAAAGTCAAACAATTCCTATAATAATTAACCTTAATTAAAGGGGTTAATTAATTATTTAAAAGCATAAAATAAAGGCATAAAAATTAAAATTGTCTAATTGAGCTCAAAATTTTATTTTAAAAAGCTCTTGGTATAATTAGATGGCAAAACAAATTTCAGAATTAAAAGCCAATTATTTTATTTATTAAAAATCATTGAAGGTCTATTTTTAATTAAAAGGGCTAATTTTAACTTATGCAAAAAGTACTCAAATTTTGCATTTCATATTTTTCCTAGGTAGATGACATCATAAAGAACACACACAAAAATTTTCAAAATTTTTGGAGCTATATATGAATTACTATGATTTTCTAAAAAAATAGCATTTAAAACATTTTCTAGAAAAAGAAAAAGAAAATAAGTACAGTGTCCCCGCGCTGACCGACGGCGGCGCGACGGTTGACCGGCGATTTATCGCCGATGGCGAGGTCTCCGGCGACGAGGTTTGGTCCTACAGGCTCATCTCGGCACGGCGAGCAACTTGGGCTAGCTAACGTGGCGGCGGAGCGACGGCGGCACCCACGCCGGCGGCCATGGCGGCGCGGCGGAGCTCGGACGCGGCGGTAATGCTCACCGGAGCGATTTCCGGCAACGGCGAGTGCACGGATACAATCTATACACCCACGCGAACGTAATGGACAACAAAATGAGACTCAATTTGGCCCCCAGCCGCAACGGCTACGCGCGCGGCGGAGCGGCAAGGTCACGCCGGCGGCGACGCACGGCGGCCGGACACTAGGACACGGCAAGGATAAAATTGAGGGTACTGACAGATGCAAGAGCTCACCACGGGCACGGTGCACGCGTTGATGAAAGCTCGGAGTGGCTGAGTCGAGCTGTGGACGGCGGCGCTGATGGCGGCGACGGCGCTCCGGTGGCAAGGACGGCGTTCTGGCGCTTCCTGTGCATCATCAGGTCGACCAAGATGCGCATAAGGGGCAGCGAAGCACGGAGAACATGATGAGAGGGTTAAAGGTAAAATATTTTCCACCTTGGCGGCGGTGGATGGCGAGGAAGCTCGCGGCGACTCGGCGACCGGTCGCGAGGAAGACGACGTCGTGCGGGCGGCTCGGGCGGGAGAGCGAGCACGAGCTAGCTCAATCGAAGCGCAAGGTCAAGGCGGAGCTTCAGGCAAGATGAAACGGGCAGAGATGAACGACAGTGGCGAATTTGGGCGGCGGAGCAAGGTCGTCGGCGGCGGCGGCAGGAGGGAAAAGAAGAAGAAAAGAGACGACGGTCGACCTATTTATAGGCCAATGGTGACGCACGGACGGACGACACGACGACGGCGAAGTTTCAGGTGTCGGGGGCGAGTTGGCGGGCGAGGCATGTGCGGCGGTGGACGGCGGCGCGGCTTGAGAAGCCGGCGATGGCGGCCGTCGATAGGTCTCGGTGCTGTTCAAGAAAATTACAGAATTGACACTCATTTGAAATTACAAATTACTCTAAAATTTATATATGAACTTGAAAATCTCCAAAAATATCATTTGCATAAATTTTCAAGAGCTACACTTTTCATTTAATTGGCATCCTCAAATTATGTCTGGATTTTGAAATATGAATTCAAATTCAAAAGGGGAATAAAACCCTAGAAACAAACATTTGAAATTACTTTAGATTTTTCAATAAAACTTAAAAATATTCAAAACTATAAAATGTTTAACTCTTCAAACCAAACCTTTTTCATATACAAAGTTTTCCCAAATTATGCATAATTTTTGAATTATAGTTTTAAAATCAAAAGGGGACAAATGCTGGAAAACTATATTTTCAAATTTATTTGAAATTCCTTATGGAAACTTGAAAAACTTTGAATACCAACTTTGTAGCTCTTGTCAAGATCTACAAATTATCTTTTTAGAGTATTCCCAAATCTTTTTAGATTTTGAATTATAGAAAAGGGGATAAAGCTAGGTTTTGAAATAAAGGTTTTTTAAACCGAATTCAAACTCGATTTAGTTTCTAATTTAATTGGTTGGTTATTAGTGATCACATACATCATCCAAGGACATTTGAGGTCAATGACCTAATAGTACCCTTGGTTGACCAGATTGACTTTTAAAAATCATTTTTATAGCATTCCAATTTGAATTTAAATTTAAATTGCAAGGCTTGGGAATAAGCTTTGAAATCCAAATTTAACTTCAAATATGAAAATGATTTTTAGGGTTGGACTTAAATTTATACACTATGCTTGACACTAGTGTAAACACGGTTCACACCTCAAGTACATAGAATATAAATCAAGTATTTAAGATGACATTCGAAAGTAGGGTTTTATTATTTCATGTGATAACACATTCCAAAAACACAATCAACCTATGAAATGTAAACTTATTTTAATTAATGCACATCAAGGTTGACCTAATCATAAATGCTTTGCAGTGCATATGATGACATGGCAGGTTTTAGTTAATATAACACCAGAGGAGCACGGCCGCGGGGCCACGAGGAGCACGGCCGCCGAGGCGGGCGGAGCACGGCCGCGGGGCCGCGGGGAGCACGGCCGCGGGGGCGCACACGAGCACGGCCGCCGGGGGTGCGGGGAGCACGACCACCAAGGCTTTAGGCGAGGTGGGACGAGGATGGCGAGGTGCGCGGCGTCGCCGCCAGCGAGCTCGGAACTCTGAGCCAGCGCCCATGGCGAAGGCATCGGCAAAAAATTAAAGAGTCAGGAAGAAGAAAGGAGCAAAATAGTCATTTTTCTGCTCTCTCTCCTCTGGCACCAGAAAATAATATTTTATTCATCAGTGTCGAGGAGCAAATTACACATAATCGGAGTGTCCTCCAGCAAATCGGTCTTTTTCTTGTGTCCACCGATAAATGAAGGTCACTTTGCGTGTCTCACGGCCAATTCTCCTTTTTTTTTTTCTGTCCGGCAAAAGGTAATGGCACATCCCCTTCATCAAGGCAAGGTCAACACAGACTAGTATCTACTGGTTGTCTTAGTTCCACGTAAACCAAGTACTGCTTGCATGCCTAATGCCACATCGATATAACAAATTTGTTCCGTCACAATTTGTTTGCGGAACAAATGATCATCAATATACCATCACCAAACAAAGTGCAGAACAGATGATGCGAGATTAACCACAGGTCCCCAGCCAATCACAGCATAAAATTCTTCTTTCTACAGAGGGTTCACAAAACACTACTTCCTTCCCTTGCCCTTCCTTTTACCCTTTGCAGCACCCCGCTGCTTCATGTCACCCTTTTTCGCTTTACTCTTGCTCTTGAACGTTCTCTTCTGTGGCTTCTTCTTCACACCTAAACGGTTGTTCTTCTTGGCAAACGAGCTAGGATTCTTGTTGGTGTAGCTGCTCGCCATGGGGCCCACAGTTTTCGGGCCAATGTCATCATCGTCTTCAGGAGTAATTTCACTGGTGGTGACTACAATTCTGGTCCCATCATCTTCGTAGGTTTTGATTTCTGGAAGCACAATCAATGAATCAGTTACCAGAGAATGAGATTTGACTTGTAGAAACATCAGTGTGACATGGTATGATGGCAGGTAGCAACTGCTACAAATTTGGTTCATGTACTCACCAGACAAAGGTTCGTCATTTTCCACATCCTCACCATCATCGCCGAGATCTCCATTTTCTAATCCAGCGCCATCATTGTTATCCGATGACAGTACTCTACCGTATAGAGCAATCTCCTTCTCTTCTTTCCTCTGTAACAAAATAACAGCACTGAGAAAACCTAATGGCAACAACCAAAGTGTGCTCGTGTAATTACTGAAACACAAGCACCTTTACTTGGATATCTGTAATCCTTAGGTAGCATTTGGTTATTAGATTGGGACCAGAATGGGCTCCAAGTAACTATCCCAACCATTCACTTGCCAACCAAACAAAAGCATTAAATTGGTGCCCCAATTTCAATTTCCACAAGGATTTGGTTTTGGGACTTGTTGAATTCGGTTCTAACAATTCAGAGAACCCAAAATTGTTCAAGCCACTTACAATACCTGAAATCCTTAAGTAGCATTTGGTGCTTGGATTGGGGCTGGAACTGGGTCCAAGCAACTATCACCAGCCATCCATTTGCCAATCAAACAAAAACATGGGAATCTGTGTCCCATTTCTATTTCCATATGGATTTGTATTTGAGACTCGGTACAATTTGGAGAACCAAACAGGCCATTTGTGTTGTCTCGACGCCAAAAAGGAGGGGGAAATCAGCTTTAATTACTGCATTATGAGCTACGATCTGCAGGCATCTTCCATTGAACTTACCCATCAGTCCACTGGACTACAAGTTAGCAGTCACCTTAGACACTATTCACCTAACTATGCATATCAACTGTCAATTACTAGAAGCTTTCTACATTTCAATATGAATAACACAAGCACACCTACTTTTGGATTTCTTTCTTCCTATTCACTTTTAATGTTGGACTTGTGAACGTTGACATAATGGCATACATTCCTAGATGAATAATTTATCTAGGAAGATGCTACAATCTCTAGGACAAATAGCAAGTGTTGGAAAGAGAAAAAACTGTGGTCAATCATTTTTTCGCTAGGACAAATGGCAATTTGTCTTTCATCAAGAACTAGCCACCATTCACGTAAAAATTCAGAACCAGGATATCATTCATGACCCACAGCATTACAGAATAGAAACTAAACAGCTTCTGTATGCGTGTCAGGGGGAGAAGTGTTTCTTACCCTCTTGCGGTCCTGTATTTTCTTCTTCCTCTCCTTCTCCTGCAAAATCTTCTGCGCCTCTTTTCTTCTCTTCTTCTTCCTCTTGTGAAACCCAGTCACGAAATCCCTGTCAAATCAAGATCCCAGTCACGAATTCGTCAAATCCCTTGAACCACAGCACCACTACTATATAATGCGTCGATTGACACAACGACAAAAAAAAAATAACATCATGTTTTGAAACAAGAATTTCGCGGGCGCCGCCAACGGGGAGAAGGCAAAGGAGGTAGCCGCACCTGAGCGCTTTCTTGTCGAGCGTAACAGAGAGCGCCTTGTTCTTCAGGGCCCTCTTATTGATATGCTTTGGCACCATCACCGTCGGCATCTGCCCCACCACGACGTCCTCCTCCGACTCCGAACCCGCCATCTCATCCCCGTATTCCTCCTCTTCCACCGCCTCCTCCTCCCACGCCATGGCTACGGAGCGCTCGCTCTCTCTCTCTCTCTCTCTCTCTCTCTCTCTCTCTCTCTCTCTCTCGCGGCAAGTCGGCGGGAGGCGCCGCCGCTAGCCCGCTATGCAGGGTAAAACCAGGACAACTTAGGTTTCGAAGGTCACGTGCAGGCTGCGTGACTGTTTCTCAACCGAGTAATAGAAGAGGAAATTGCGCTTATACCCTCACCCAATTCCTGACTCCAACAGTCAGCACCCAAACTTTAGACCCATTCTTTTATTTTCGTCATGCACAGGAAAAACGTCAGCCACCCAAATTCCTCCGTCTCCAATAGCGCAGGCATCAGAAGAAACCCATCGCTGTTTGTTTCACGGGCGCGTGGTGAAATTTGCGCGGGAAACGAAGTGTTACTGACCCGGGTTTCGCTCGAACGATGGCTGGATTATTTTGCCGCCCCATTGCGTGAAGGGACTCGAGGGGGCAGTGATGCAGCCGGCGTTGTGAAGGGACTCGAGGGGGCAGCGACGCAGCCGGCGGGACTCGAGGGGGCAGCGACGCAGCCGGCGCCGTAGCCTCGCTCGAACTGTGCGCACAAGGCTGGCATAGGCAATCAGAACCCAGGTAATCTGATTTTTCTGGCAATTTGCTTGTTCGATGTCATATTTCCTTTCAGTACCTGTCCACTTCGCCCCAAATCCAATGCGCACCTTCCTGTGGCCGTGGTTCGCCTTGAGCCGGCCCGTGGCGGCGCAGCCACGCGAGCTCGCGGCTGGCCGGCGGAGCTACATAGCGGAAAGGAGCCCCGAGGTGAAGCAAGACCGAAGCGGAGTTGCTCCGCATGCAGAACAACGCGGCAAAGCTGGGTGGCGAGCTCGTCTTGGCCGGCAACTGAGCAAAATAGCGACGATGCGGCGGCGCTCGATCTCGGCTTGCGGCCATGGCGGAAACGGCCGATGCGCTCTTACCCTAGCACTTGAGCTTTGCGGCAGCGGATCCGGTGCCGGCGGAATCGGAGCCACAGGTAGGGGCGCCGGCGAAACCGGAACCACAGGTGGGGATTGAGAGGGATTTTGACTTATAGGAGATCAAATCACTCTCAATCACCTCCAATCCCTCTCAAGCTCGTGATTTGTGGCTAATTTGTCTCTAATCGGCTTGGTTGTACAGCTCGACCATGGATGTTTTGGCCATGGCTTGGAGTTATGTCAAAATGTCGATGTTCGGGACAGCCGCAGCATACTCCAACGATGATGAGGTCATAGCTACTGTGGCCGTCCTCACCCTGACGCAACAAAAACGCCCTTGGGGAGGGTCGGTCCCAGGCCACAAGACTTACAAGCGTGGTCGACTTGCAGCAGAATGGCAGCTGAAGCAGGACTACTTCATTGAACGTCCACTGTACAATGAGGAGCATTTCAGACAGAGGTACAATCTTTGGCCAGTTTCGATTTCCATGACCAAATAGATTAATTTGATAAAAACTGGATTTTTTCCTCAGGTTTCGCATGAGACGGGAATTATTCCTTCGGATAGTGGATGACGTCAAAGCCAAGAATAGGTTCTTCCAATAGAGGAGAAATGCTGCTGGGCAGTTAGGATTCTCTGCTCTTCACAAGTGTACAGTGGCTCTGAAGATGCTAGCATATGGAGGCCTAGTTGATGAGTTGGATGATCATTTGAAAATAGGGGAGAGTACTGTCCTGGAAACCTTGAATCAATTTGTTATGACTGTGATCGAAGTGTATGGGAAAGAATTTCTTCGTCTGCCTAGAAGTGACGAGATAGAGCGCATATTAAGCATCAATTCGGCCAGAGGTTTCCCTGGAATGATAGGCAGCATTGATTGCATGCACTGGGAATGGTCTAGCTGCCCAGCTGGTTGGCAAGGCATGTACAGAGGGCACAAAGGCAAGCCCACTCTAATACTTGAGGCAGTGGCGACAGAGGATCTTAGGATTTGGCATGCCAACTTTGGTTTACCAGGATCTCACAATGACATTAATGTGTTGCATCGTTCCAATGTTTTTGATGATTTGGCTAACGGGAGGGCACCCTCTGTTGAGTTCCATGTCAACGACAACATTTATTCCCTTGGATACTACCTAGCAGATGGCATCTATCCTGATTGGGCTACATTAGTGAAAAGCATACGAGCTCCAATTAGCAACAAGGAAAAGGTTTTTGCAGAGCGACAGGAGGCATGTAGAAAGGATGTGGAGAGAACTTTTGGTGTTTTTCAAGCTAAGTGGAAAATCATCCATAGGCCAGCTCATTTATGGAATCCAAAAGTACTTAATTCCATTATGCGTGCTTGTGTCATACTTCACAACATGATAGTTGAAGATGAGCACGGGGTTCAGCTGCCGACTGTGCACCCATCAGAATGGCCTGGAGTGGCTGACCCACCTATTAACCAGGATAGACAAATCCCAGGAGTCGAGGAACTTATTGATTCACAAAACTTTATTGAGGACAGAAAGATGACAGCATTGCTTCAGAATGACCTGATGGAACACTTGTGGACACTATACGGCCAATGCTCTGGTCCTTTTGCTCGTAATCACAGGAACTGAAGTATGTAGTTGTTGCTTTAGTTGCCTGATGGGTCCTTTTGCTCGTAATCACAGGAACTGAAGTATGTAGTTGTTGGTTCAGTTGCCTGATGGGTCCTTTTGCTCGTAATCATAGGAACTAAAGTATGTAGTTGTTGGTTCAGTTGCCTGATGAATTTTGTTGGCAGCTCACATGAACTAGCTATAGTGGCATGAAGTTCTTAGTTGCCTATTCCTCCTATGACAGGAACTAAAGTCTGGACTCGTAGGAACTATACTAGTTGTAGGAACAAAAGTATATAGTTGGGCTCCTAATCACAGGAACTTTTGTATTTTGTTGCCTGATGATAAGAGGTATATGACATTATGTATTGTACAGCCTGGTGATAAGAAATATATGGCACTCTATATTTTAAGCATGGTGATAAGAAATATATGATATTTTATATTTGTACATCCTGGTGATAAGAAATATGACATTTTTGTATTAGTATGTTGAAAAATACTAACCTCTGGCCAACACTAAAAACTGACACTAAAAAAACAGCACCACCTCCCAACTTATTGACAACCAAATATAAAAGTAAAGGAACCACATTTTTCATTTATACATTTTATTATAATTATAAACCATTTAATAAGCAATAAGCAAGATAAATCAAAAGATCAAGCATATGATATCCAATGACCACAATATTTTTATTGCAACACACACATAGCACAAGAAACATGTCATAAAAATTTCAAGTCAAAAGGAGTCACATAGCATGAGATATGAATTTTCTTCTCTTTAAACATTAAATAAAGGCATAAAATATAGCTAATTATTTTTCTATAAAACATGGCATGTTTCATATTTTTAATAAAAACTAGGCATTACAAGAAACATAATAAAATTTAGTTCACCAAAAATAGAGTTACGAAACTCCAGATATGAATTTTTGAAGTTTATGAAAAACTGCTACAAACAGGTCCTCGGGGCACTATTCACCTGAGTCTATAGCTGTGCAGTTAGGACCCTGGCTTTAGTTAAAACGGCAGCGACGCGGCATCAGAACGGACCACGGCATCAAAACGGACCATGACATCAGAACGGACCAGCAAAACGGACTAACAAAACAGACCAGCAACATCGGACCAGCAACATCGGACCAACAAAATCGGACCAGCAACTCGCGTGAATTACTGTTCACCGAAATTACAGAACTGCCACTCGTCAAAAATTATAAATTACTCCAAAAAATATATAGAAACTTGAAAATCTCTAAAAATAAAGTTTGCATAACTTTTCAAGAGCTACACTTTTCATTTAAGAAACATTTTCAAATTCTGCCTAGATTTTGAAATATGAATTCAAATTTAAAAAGAATGCAAAAAGGGTCAAATCTCTAGAAAAAAACATTTAAAATTACTTTTTATTTTTCTAAACAATATGAAAATCTTCCAATGTATGAAATGTTCAGCTTATCAAACCAAACACTTTTCATAGAGAAAGTTTTCCTAAATTTTGAATAATTTTTGAAATATGAATTTAAATTGAAGAGGGGATAAGTGTTGAAAAACTGTATTTTCAAATTTATTTGAAATTTTTTTGAAAACTTAAAAAACTTTGAATACCAATATTGTAGCTCTTATCAAGATCTACAAACTATATTTTGAGAGTATCTCAAAATTCCTTATAGATTTTAAAAGATAGAAAAAGGTATAAAACAAGGTTTTGAAAATAGTTTTTAAGTAGCAATCAACTCATCATTTCATGTATAAACAAAGCACCACATAAAAGATATTATTAAAACATGAATGCATTTATGTCATGATGCTCAA
This sequence comes from Bothriochloa decipiens, assembly GCA_023333625.1. Taxonomy (NCBI): domain Eukaryota; kingdom Viridiplantae; phylum Streptophyta; class Magnoliopsida; order Poales; family Poaceae; genus Bothriochloa; species Bothriochloa decipiens. The sequence continues at coordinate 19,994,730 of CM041629.1, read as the reverse complement.
TGATTATTCTTAACAATGAACTTGATTATAATTTTAATTGCTTACTAACATCTGGGATGTTACACAGGAATAGTTGCACACAACACAAGTTCACGATTGAATATAACAGTAGTTCACAACACTACATGAAGCTCAACTCTAGTGCAGCAAAGTCGCACATAATACACAAGTTCATAACTGATAATATGAAATTATGAATAGCTCCACACAACACAAAAGTTCAGCTCTAGTGAACTTTTCGAACATACATCTAACAAACACGCTCCTTAGTCTTCGTTGTTTGAGGGATTGATGAACCCTCTGCGCACCATGATTTTCTGTTGCATGCCAACATAATAGTTTTTCAAATGAGGGGGGACCTTGTTAATGTCAACTGACATAATACTAGACTCAGCTGTGATTAGTTGAGCCTCTGACTCCTTCTTCCTACTCTCTGACTCCTTCTCCCTAATCTTATTTTCCTTCTTTTGCTGTTGCAATTTCATCTTCATATGCTTCTTTTGAAGGTTGAATAGATCCCTTTGAATTTTAATTTTTTCATCCTTCCTACTAAGGATTTCAGCCATTTGCTGGTCTTGCTTTTGTTCGGTCTTCTTTGATTTATCCTGCAACCTCTGGAGGACTTCAACAGCCGTACTGGATGATGATGTCTCTGCGAAGCTCTTTGATCTATGCCTCTTCGCACTATCCCTCCCCTCAGGGTGTGATGTGTCTATATTCTCATTCCCAGATTCTTCATGGCCAGCTACCGTATGGCGTTGAGTCGGAGGACATGGTGCAGAGTTGTTTAGCTCAAGAAACTTATTGTTCCATTTGGCCTCATCGCGAAGTCTTTTCCAACAATGCATGATGGTAAAAGGTTCTGTCCTCTCGTACGCCGTTACAGCATCATCAATCTGCGGATATGAATATAGATTAAACCAATGAAAAAAATAAACATATGAAAATTAAAGAGATGGAAGTCAACATGAGTGGAAGTATACCCGATCCTGCTCATTTTTTCCGCTCTCATTCATCCTATCAATAGCTGCTTTGTGCCCACAGAACTTGTTCATCGCTTTTTGAATCAATGCCCACCTATGTTGAATCGCAATTTGGCTACGGTTGGACCCTTCAGGCTTGCGCTCATTGAAATAATCATGCATCCTCTTGTAATAACCACCTGAAGTCTGATTGACACCTGCATGTTATGCCACCATGTTATGTGGGCATCAAAGGGTCAAAGATTTTCTTAAAATGTTGACAAAAAAGATTTTCTTAAAAAACTTTGCAAACTATTACCAGTAATAGGGTCTTTGCTAACATTCAAAAATGTTGAACACAGCACCAAGTCCTCCTCTTTGCTGAATGCAGTTCCTCTTCGAGACACGTTTGCCTTCTTTGGGATCCTCTGTGTTTTGGATGATGGAGGGTCTTGAGAGTGGTGGTTGTTGTCAATGGACAACCCCAGACTGGGACAACTCATAGATGGGCAGGACATCTGGGAGGAGCCATTGATGTTGAAGTAGTGATGAAAAAAATTATTAATCATCGATGTTGATATGTAAATAGAACAAACCATAATGCATGGCTGCAATAAACCTGGGGGTACGGAGGAACACCTGAAGATTGCAAAACGGCAGAATAACCATAAGCCCACTGCTCTTCCCCTAAGATTTCTTCAGATTCGGTGACGCGACGACTTGTGCCACTATAAATGTTGTCCATTGTCCTAGTACAGAGATATTCAATTAAATATCGCACAATACATGCATATAACTTAACACATAGGCAATCATGCTTGCTATATGATTTTTCGCATCATTGGAGAAAGGGAAATCCATCAATTTCTTCAGAACTTCCTTTCTGGACTAATTGCTGAAAGCATGCAACGTATGAACTCTTTCCTATTTCATTTCTGTGGCAATGTCGGCATCCCATATGCATGTATGTGAATAATTGAAACACTGCAGGTAGAAGAAACTTAGGCATTATATGATTATCTTCATCGCCCAGCCCCACCCAAAAGGAAAAAAAACTATTTGATCTTGCTCTCGAGCATTCTCTTACTAGGAATTAACTCTGACATGTAATTTTGTAGGAGGAACAGGAAAGTCCATATAATGCAAAGCTTCAACAGTCCAAGAATCCCTTGAACTGGTAAAATCTAGGCATGTTTCTGCCTCTGTTATCAACCCTCGGCCGGCCGTCCCTGAGCAGTACAATGACGACATGGCATACTCGAACAAACAACAACTTTCAGCTACTCCCCCCTCCATCAGGAAATCCCCAAATCAATGAATTACCAAATCAAAAATCTACCACCAAAATCCAAAATCGCCACCCACAAGGCCACAAACAACAGGGCGCCTGGGGATGGCCACCGGTTAGCTGAGCGCTTGGAACCTGTCCGCCAAGGAGCTGGCCGGCCGACGGCAGCCAAAGCAAGGAGTGGCAGCAGCAGCTGCGCCGCTGGGGCGGGGACGCGCCGTCACGGGGTGGGATGGCCAGGGCTCTGCGCCGGTTGGCGCGAGCGCGCGGTGGCGGCTAGCCTGAAGGACGCAGTGCCGGGGCGGGCTGGCTAGGGATCCATACCTGCGAAACCTAGCTTGGTGCAGACCTCGTCGACGGCGACTCACCAGCTGCGGTCCTCTTCTTTCCCCTCCCCCGAAATCCTTTCCCTTCCCGCGAAACGATTGTGCGGGCGCGGCAGAGGATGCGTCGATGAGAGAGAGGGACGCTTATTTGGGCTTTCCTTCCGCATGGACGCAAATTTGGGCTTCGGTTTGCCTATTCTGTTGGACCCTTTTCTTATCACCTAAATCTACTGTAACGAGCCATATATAGGTTTAGGTGTTGGAATAGGTGGACTGTTGGAGTCAGCCTAAGCCCTAGTTCGAAAAAAAACTTTAAGCCCTGTTTTGCATCACTTTTTGAAGGAATTCAGATCTTAGGTCCGTTTGGATCTGTTGAATTAAATTCATCGTAATAATAAATTATAATTCAGGCATATATTTAAGACAGGCTACATAGTTTCTATAGCTTTAATTAAGTTAGAGAGTACAAATATAGTATATGATGATTTATAAAAATCTATTTTGATCTTCCACTCTATAATTTAAGATAGCTTATGCTCCCTCGTATATGATTTAGAAGTCATTTAGGACAGTGACACAATCTTTAAATTATAACTTTAACTTTATATTTTTCTAAAAAATACTCATCACAAAGTGATATATTTATACTTTTATAAAAGTACTTTTTGAGATAAATCTATACATATGATTTTTTATATTTTTAAACTCAACAATTTAAAAGTTATTCATGATTTATGTTTCCAATGTTGACTCAAACCTTTTCTAAAATGACTTCTTTTAATTTCCTCCACATTTAAACAAAATAGCTTAATCCACTAATAAATTTAATTCCTCCAAAATTAAAGGATTCAAACGATATGCCAAAATCTGGCTCAAGAAACAAGTCTCTGAGACTCCGACAGAAGCTCTTGGAAAAAAAAAGAAGGCGCTGTAGGCAAACCTACGGCAAGTTATGAACACGGTCCAAACAACAGCAATGTGAGCTAAGGAAGCGAACCTAACACGTCGTCATTCTAAGCTCTAACGCCGAATTGGTGGTCCTCAATGCTCAGAACTGCATAGATAACTTCAGACTAGATGATAAAAGCAAAACATGATAGCAGACAGGTATTTTTCTTCAGTCTTTGAGACAAAGACATGGGCATGGCTTCCAATTTTTTTAAAAAGAAAAGGGAATATTAATAGAGCCAATTGTATAATTGCCTCTATTTTAAAGTACAATTGCTCGTTTGCCCCTATTTTTAAAATTTTGCATGTTTACCATTGTTTTTCAAAATATCACTCCTTTACCCAAGATCACCTTTCTTCCCAATATATCACTCCTTTACCCACACAGGGCTCTAGGAGCATTTCTACTGACGTCGACTCTATTCTTCAGCGAGTCTAGAAAAGTAAGAAACTTCCACCTCTTCTTAAAACTTTTGCTTGAAGACTTATAAGACATGCTCTCGCCACTGGAGAGAGAGCAGGCGGGTATTCAGTTCATATTGACCAACATTGTTCGTACTGTGGGGCTATTGAGAATGACTTTCACCTTTTCTTTCAATGCAATTTGCCTAAATCGGTTTGGTCTACCTCTAACCCCTCATGTATTGTAGACAACATCCCCCATGAACATGATGGAGTGCAGTTAGCTCTTTCTAGACTTCTCATACCTAACCCTAATGATGATCTCTTGTGCAAATCTTTTTACATTTTGTCGTATATGTGGAAAGCTAGGAATGACCACCGGTTCCGAAGAAATACATGGACATCCTGGCACGTCCGCCATGCAGCTGCTGCACATTCTAACACTCACTTGCATGCCTTGTGTGAGATAACTGAAAAATGGAGGAAGGGAGCTGACACGCCAATGCAAAAATGAAAGTGGTCAGCAGCCACCATCGACAATGCTCCACGACACTATCATCTCAGGTACAAATATTTCAAATGCAGGGATGCAAAGGAAACAACAATATCAGGCTGTCCACAACATGCTTCCGGGATGGGCTGCAGATCTGCCACTAATCTCCAACGGTTTAGGTATAAATTCTGCATCTACAGGTCAGATGGCTCAAACGATACATTTTCCAGTGCTGCTCCCAGGCATTAAATGCTTCGTTGATGCCTCTACTACACCGGACAGTCCAATTCATCACATTCGGCAAGCTGGCATTGGTATTCTTTTTGTCAATACGCAGGTTCAGCCGATCAACACGATCTGCATCAAAGCAAGGATGCAGGATACATCCTCGGTGATCATGGCTGAAGCGGCCGCTCTGGCCCTTGCAGCCAAGGCTGCTTGCAATATGAACTTCAGCAATGTGGCATTCCTATCAGATAACAGCAAGCCTGTACAATTACTGGATGCGGAGGACCAGAGCCATCCACAGGATTGGAGGATGAAAATGTTTACACAGAAATTTGACACATGTAGGGATACATCACAAATGAGCTCATTCAAAATTAGTAGGGTTGAAAACACCACTGCCGATGCGCTTGCCCGGCAGTCTTTATTAGACATTTAGACTCTAATCAGCCTCTTCAGGCCTCCTGCGCCTATGGTGCTCATGGTTCCCAGTGCCAATTGTTTCCCTACCATTTGTAAGGGTGCTCACAGCCTGGTGCTGTTAATAAAATTTTTGTTCATTGTCAAAAAAAAAAAAATTGTTCTACTAGTAGCCACTAACTGTTGGTCCATCACGAGAACAAAGTAAAATATATCTATAGGCTAGTTCAAAATCTGATTGATGCAAAATATAGGCAAGTTAAAAATTTACCCAAACTTTTTTTGAGGGAATGAAATTTTTTGAACTAGCCTATAAATATATAGGAGATTGGGAGTCGACTCTGCACCACGACGGAGTAGTAACTGTGTCAAATTAGTGGCAGTGTTTCAGTTCATCTTGTGACAAAAGTGATACTAGCGCAAGTAGCACATTTGTTTCAGATCAAAGGGATTCGGTTAATCAGATTGGATGTGCCTGTTAACATGCCATTTTATCGATTTTGTCGGACTTTCCATTACTTCAATTCAGAAACCAGAGTCAAATAGACATTGGACTTCAGGACAAACATAGACCAAAGAAAGTTGTTCTGGATTCGAAGGAATAAATGGTCTTGACATTGTAATATAATATGGTGTATGCTCACTTGTAATCTGTGAGAGCTTAGTTTTTTAAATCTTGCAAAAAGGTAGAGTAATCTGTTCAAGACAGCTATGGCGTGGTTAACTGTTTCAAGACAGCTATAGTTTTCCAACTAAACACGCCGGTAAAGCTTTCAGACTGGATGATAAAGCAAAACTGCTCAAGACAGCTATGGCGTGGTTAACTGTTTCAAGTCTTGGTGGTGCTGACTGCTCAGAACTGCGTAGATAACTTTCAGACTGGTTGGTAAAGCAAAACGTGACAACAGCAGACAGGCATTTTCTTCAAGTCTTCAAGACAGCCATGGCGTGGTTCACTGTTGCAACTTTGCAAGCATGACTCAGCTGCTGGTACAATGTTAAGCATCAGCCGAACATATGAGCGATAGAAACCAGCCATCGGCCGAACATATGAGCCATAGAAACCAGCTCGATTTCGGTAAATTTCTCCTCCATCCGCAGTGTCCTTTTCATGACTCATCAGTCGTCCCTGTCCCTGGCAAGCGAAGGCAAAAATATGCCCTGCAGAACGAAGCGGCAAGGTATGTGTTACCAGACGTGTAGCAGAGCAGAGCTCTCGTTTATTTAGAATATTTACAACGTCAACGGAGTGCTGGACGTTTGGAAGAAGGCCAGCCTTGATTTTACCTTTGCTTTTCGTCATGTTGTATTTTTATCTTCACTTTGTGAAAACGAACACTCAGTTTACTCATACTCTGTTAACAGTAGATAACGGTGTTAAATAGCCTTCATAATGACAACTTTGCTCTTGGCAAAAATACTCTTACTTTTCTGAGTTTATTGTTTTCTAAAAAAAAGTTGGTAGTAACAAATAATGAAGACAATGGTCTGATTGGACATCATCAAATTAGTTTCAAACTTTTTGTGAGTTCTGGTATTAGCATAAAACAGATACACAAAAAGTTTCACAATTTGATCGCTCATCTATAATTAGTTATGCATTTGTAAAGATATCAAGCATTTCAAGACTTAAATAAAGTTGCATATAAAAGCATCACAAAAATATCATATTATATTTTTAACAGGTAGTACACACCACCAGGAACCCAAAAAAAATTGAATCACTCAATTTGGACTAATATTCATGGAGATATAAATTTTCTAAGCATTATAAGCATTTCTGAAAATCCATTTAATCAAAAACCGAAATTCATGATAGATAAACACTTTGCATCGGGAGCCCTGGAATTTTCAGAAATGAAGCAAGCCTATATATGTAAACTTTTCTCTCTGAACGTTTTGCATCTAGAACCTTTCCTTTCTTTGAATTCATGCACAAGGTCCTTCTCCTCTTCCGTCGTACCGAGAGCAGAGGATTGGGGAATTCGCGTTGCCCGGCCGGAGGGGCGGCGCCGGCGGTGAGGAAGGGAATGCAGAGGCAAGGTGGCCTGGCCCCCCGCGCCCTGGGCGAGCCGCTCGAGCAGCCCCGCACGAGCCGCGCTGCCTGGCTGTGCCCCTCGCCTGGCCGCACCCTCCGCCCCGAGCCTGGACGCGCGACGCGCCTCCGCCCCGAGCCTGCACGGCGGCGGCTTCGGCGCGGAGGGACTCCGGCGGTGGGCGGCGTCCATCTTGCAACGTCAGCGCGGCGGCTCGCGGGATCCTGCAGCGGCGCGGGTGGTTGGTGGCTGTGGCAAGAGAGGAGTGGGTGGTGTCGGGATTTGCTCCCCGGCGGCGCTGCGCTGTGCTGCGGCGATTTGTGGGGCATGGCGCGGCGGTGGAGTTTGGCGAGGGCGGCGTCGACAATGGGCCCGACGGCGTGGCTGCAGCGTAGTGGCGGGAGGAAGAGGTGGAACGTGGACTCGAGCTTGGATAGGAAGAAGAGGGAGATCTGGTGCTCGATCTCCCGAAGGTGCTCCTCTCCGGCGGCCTTGGCCGGCCTTCCTGCTGGGCCGCCGCCGTCGCCGCCCGTGATGGAGTCGGTTGATTTCAACGGGTTAAGGTCGCGCTGTCGAGGATGGGGTGAACGGGTGGAACTGTGGAAGGGCAGGGGTAGTTTTGTCTCTTTTCTATACAGCGAAGCGTTTTCTTTTCTTTTTAATTTTTTAGTTCAAAAGGCACTGACAAAGTTACAATAAAGATAGACCGAGTGTTCGTCCTAAGAGAACAAGGATAAAAATATAATATAATAAAAAATAAAGATAAAATCAAAACTGGTCGAAACGCAATAACCCCCTCGGAAGAACCGATGTTTATACGTGATGAAGACAAAAAAAAGGAATTTTTGTCCATTTGACTTGCCAGTAGCACACAACCTCATTTGACTTGGCCAGGCCAATACTGCTACTGGATAACAATGCCATCGTGGCTGACACGACAACGTTTAGTTGCTTAGAATATAGCTGCTCCCTGTTCAAACGATCTTGGGCCTTGTTTAAATTATGAAAAAAAATAAACCCGATAAATAGTATCATTTTCGTCTTATTTGATAAATATTGTCTGATCGTGGACCAACTAGGCTCAAAAGATTTATTTCGTGATTTTCAACTAAACTGTGTAATTAGTTATTTTTTTACTTATATGTAATGCTCGTAGCTAAATATTGATGTGATGAAGAGAGAGTGAAAAAATTATAATTTTTAAAGGGATCGAAACATGGCCTTGCTTCAAGAGCCATGCTTATCAGTCAAAACTCTGGAGCAGCAGCAGCAGAAGACAGTGCACAGCCGAAAGAACAGTGCATGCTGTATGATTCAACTTAGGCCTTGTTTAGATCATGATAAAAAATAAATGAATAGTATTATTTTCGTTTTATTTGATAAATATTGTTCGATCGTGGATCAACTAGGTTTAAAAGATTTATCTCGTGATTTTCAACTAAACTGTATAATTAATTATTTTTTACCTATATTTAATGCTCAATGCAAATAGCTAAATATTAATGTGACGAAAAAAAAGTAAAAAAATTATAACTTTTAAAGAGATCTAAACATGGCCTTGTCCACAATATTTCAGGTCTTGGGCAGTTGGGATCATCATCCATCGAAAACGATAGGATCAGATAGCACCTCGGAGTGGGCCAGTGAATTCGTCAGAGGAAAGCAACATGCACTGGCCTCATTTGGATGCGCGTATTTTTTTAACTTAGATACTGTAGCTCGTTTGTATTTAGTAATTATTGTTTAATTATAAATTAACTAGGTTTAAAAATTCATCTTATGTTTTTTTACCAAACTGTAGAATTAGTTTTTTTTCCCCAATCCATGCAAGACGAAGAGAGTGTGAAAAAACTTAAACCTCTGGAGTCATCTAAACAAACAGTAGTAGAAGAGCTAGTTGCTGTAACATTAGACTGCCTGCCATTGCACATCACACATTTTTACTTACAAAAGGTGCAACCTAACACTGGGAATTCCACATTCACCCTCTTCCATTCTTGCGGGGTTTCCCTAGACCGAGACACACCGGACGACTGAACACTGAACACAACTTAGAGAGCAGCAGCAGTGGACTAACAGCTGCGTTTTGTTATATTTTTGGTCATTTTTACTTGCTTGCTATACACAAAGGGAACTTCTAAGATTTTACTAATACTCACTACTCGAACCACCAACCAGTACTTGGACTTGAAACTTTGTTGAAAGAGCAGAGCAGACCGCAACGGCAGCAGCAGCCAGGAGCAGAGGCTGCAAGAGGTGCAACAGCCTTGGCCAGAAGCGAATCTAGCGAGGCTGGTGGATCACGCGGGGGCCGGCGTTGCTCTTGGGGCTGCCGGCGTACTTGGTCGGCTTCTCCGAGTGCCTGGGCTTCTCCCGGAACCCACGCGGGGCGTCACCGCCCTTCAGGGAGGTCAGGTTCAGCGCCTTGAGCACCTCATCTGGCGAAGGAAAAACACGCCAACTCGTTCAGACATGAGCTCACTGCGATTCGCTAAGGAAGCCAAATCTAGCGAGAGGTAGATCCGTACCTGTCTTCAGGGCGGCGGCGGCGGCGGCGGGCGCTGGGTCGACGACAGCGGGGGCCTGCTCGAGCTGGTCGTCGTAGAAGAGGTCCTCGTCGTCGGGCAGGAGGCCCGCCGCGTCGAGGTCGAGCTGCTCGGCCATCTCGTCCAGGTGGGCGTGCTCCCGGGACCAGTGGTCGCGGAACCAGGCGGTGGTGGTGATGAGGTCCCACCACTGCGGCGAGAAGTCCTCCACCTGCAGCAGCGCCGCCGGGATGAAGAGCGGCGCGTCCGGGTTCAGCGACGACGAGACCGCCACGGCGCTCATGGTTCACACTCCCTTCTCCTTTCCTGATGATGATTTACAGCAGGTCAGATCCAGGTCACAGACAGCGGGAAACCGAGCAAATCAAAGATAACGCGCTTCGGTTCTGGATCTCGGCAAACGGGCAAAGGATTCGGCCAAAAGGAACCCACGAGCTCTCTTGGTGGAACCATGAAAAACCGCAGATCTAGAACCGCACGGATCGTGACAGGCGACGGGAGATCTAGGCGCGAACGCGACGCCGGGCTACAGATCGGGGATAGGAGGGCGGATGGCTCGTTCCTGGCGCTCACCTTCGGGTTCCTGGGTGGATGGATCTGATCTGCCTGGCGGAGGACCTCGGCGACGGAGAGGAAGGGGAACGAGAGCGAAAGTATTACGGGAGGAGTGAGGGGGAGCTTCTGATGCCTAGTGGACTCGGCGAGGACTCGGATTTATAGGAGGGGCGGCACGCGGGGCCGGCGACCGAGCGAACCTTCGTCCCTGCAGCTGCTGGGCCGGACCGGAAAACGTGTCGCCGGAAGGCAGCTTCCGGCCGCCTCTGCTGGGCCGTCCGTGCGCGTCGGCGTCCAGCACAAATTCTTCGAATGAAATTTATCAACAACAAAAAAAAAGAATCACAAGAACATCACTCTGTTACACACGTCACTTCCAAATCCGAGGTGGGTCACTCGATTGCACGTGGTCTTAAATAGCTTGGGATAGTTTTATTAGGGCATTGAGGAGTATTATATAGGTCTGATCAATTTATTATCTCGAATATTATAAATTTTGAGTCTAAATAAAACTTAAAGTCTTATTTTTTTTCTCCCTCTCTCTTCAATAAATATATTTTCACATCAGCAAAATACTATAAATAAGAGAATAATAAATAGTCTTCGACTCTATAGTTTTGCTATGGTTTTCACAATTGTTTTGATGTCATCATTAGTAATATTTAAAACATCACTACTTTGCTTAGTCATTTTTCTTTAGGTTTTTTATTACTTAACACATTATTAAATAATAAATTATTATACTATGCATATATTTATTGATATGATGAATATGATGTACTCTCTTCGTCCTAGAATAAATGTCATTTTTGATAGGCTAAATGTTTTCAAATTTGACCAAATAAACACAAGGAAATGCTAATATTTGTAGTATACATAATTATTACCATTAGATAGATTGTTCAATATATTCTTATAAGAAATTTATCTGAATATACAAATGATGCTAATATTTTCTATAAATCTAGACAAACTTGAGAATATTTAACTGGCACAAGTACCATAGTAACACATTTTGGAATGAGGGAATAGTGAACTTGGAAACATATTCTCCTACATCATGCACATGTATTTGAATAATTGTGTTCATAAAAATTTGTCTACTTTATTTTTGTATGCATAATGATTTGAAATTTTTCATGTGTTTCTATAGAGCTGCTAAATGAATTAGCTTCTATTATAATTTTCTACCGTTTTTTATAGCTTTTGGAGAAGGTTACCAGTAAATATCTTGTCCCGATATTTAAAACATTGTTCAGAATGAGTTATTATGACATATCATCTCTTCAAGATAAAAGTACACTCCACATGCAGAGAGAAGTTAATTTATTTAAATTTCATTAGACATGTACGAAAAAAATACACTAATACTTATGGTGCACAATAATTATTGTTAGGTTAACAAGGAAATATACTTTCATAACAATCATCATATTATAGAAGACAGAAATATTTATAATGTTTCTTTACAAATATAATTAGAGAATTTAATAGGTTTGATGACTCCTATGTGTGGATGGAGTATGATTTATTCCAAGTCTCATGGGGGTTTAGCTAATGTAAAGACCAATGAAGACAAAGGCCATATGAGCAAGAGAGAAGATTAGTGATGCAATAATGGTAAGACAACCCTAGTATTGCATTAATTGGAGGCGGGTCTAGAAAATCCTCCAACCCTGCTCGATTTGTGCATATAGTGACACCGTAGCCTATGTAAGAATGACCACGACTGGAGTTTGAACCTTAGACAAGTTTGGTGGTACGAGAAAGGCGAGCAAATTTTTGTTCAACCTGTCTTGAAACTCCAGTCGTGGTCATTCTTATGCACTGTGAGCACGCTGTCAAGGGAAGGCGCACTGAACCGCCTCTTTCTCCTGAGGAAGAGAGCAAGTTCAATGAGGCGGATAACTTGCTCAAGCTGTCGCTCATTAGTGTCATAGATGAGGGTATGATTCCACTGTACATGGACATGCCTACGGGCAAGGATATGTGGGATGCACTGCAGGCCAAGTTCGGGGTTCCTGACGCTGGCAGTGAGCTGTACATCATGGAGCAGTTCTATGACTACAAGATGGTCGATGATCGTTCTGTAGTAGAGCAGGCTCATGAGATACAGATGCTAGCCAAGGAACTTGAGAACAACCAGTGTGTGCTGCCCGACAAGTTTGTGGCCGGCGGTATTATCGCTAAGCTGCCACCTACTTGGAGGGATTTTGCCACTTCTCTAAAGCACAGGAGGCAAGAGTTCAGTGTGACTGATCTTGTCGCTTCCTTAAGTGTTGAGGAGAATGCGAGGGCAAAGGACACACGGGGCAAGAAAGTGCTAACTGAGGGAGGCTCTAGCGCCAATCTGGTGCAGAAGAGGAACCCTCAGGCCCACAAGAGAAAGAAGAACAAGAATGCTGAAAACAAGAATGTTGTCAAGCCACAAGCTCAAGCTTTTAAGAAAAAGGCAAACAAAGAAAAGAGTGGCGGCTGCTTTGTCTGCGGGAGCACTGATCACTGGGCAAAGGAGTGTCCAGACCGCAAGGACAGGCAGCAGAAGAAGACAGCCAACATGGTTGTTAGCGAGGCTGGAGGATCTGGGTACGGTAATTATTTACCAACAATCCTTTCAGTTTGTCTCTCTCCTGATTGGTGGATTGACACAGGGGCTAATATTCATGTATGTGCTGACCGCTCTTTGTTCTCTTTGTACCAGGAAGAACGAGGTTCCTCCCTGCTGATGGGAAACGGATCGCATGCGGCTGTTCATGGTATTGGCACGGTCAATCTAAAGTTTACTTCGGGAAAGACCGTGCAGCTGAAGAACGTGCAGCATGTCCCCTCTATCAAGAAGAATCTAGTCAGCGGGTCTCTACTGTGTAGAGATGGTTTTAA
>CM041629.1:19948296-19964856 GCA_023333625.1 Bothriochloa decipiens | reverse complement strand
AATAAAGGGATAGCACCATACCTGCCATACTCATCAACAAGCATTCCTTCATTGTCACGCAAAGGGTCATTTAGAGCTCTCTCCGTTCTTGATGGATGGCGAGAACTTCCAAATGATGCCTCATTGATAGTCTCAATTTCTCTAATATGGTGACGGATGGTATATTCTGAAAGTGTTTTCCTTTCAAGCCAAAGTTTCAAAACCTAATAATCAAATGACAAATTTGTAAGTAAAAGAAAAGGCAGTACAGCATGTGATGTCTACTCCATCAAGACTGTCAAATGTACTTACCTTGAGGCATTGCTTTCGATTCTCCCATGCTGAGTTTCCAGGAGGTGCAGCAGCATAGAGTATTCGAGGTAGAACTGCCTGAATGAGAGAGGGATATACATCTCCAGTTCCACCTGCATAATTTCTAACATAAGTATAAATAATGCCATACAAAAATAATGAACCAAAAATGTGAACGCTATACACTAACCTTTCTGATTGCGAGAGCATTGCGTTATTGAATCTACAAGAAAAAAGAGATCGACTCTCTTATATAAATTCGATTCCTTTTCCAGGTGGTCAACAATAATATCAATTGCCTAAACAATCAAATCAAACAAAAAAAAGGCATCAGAAAATTTTGATAGATGGACTTTTGGTGGATGAAATAAGGGTCATGTGATTCTCTTCATAAGCTGGATGCAGGCAGCATGCATGTTTATGTAAGTTTCACAAAGTAAACTAGAATTTGTAAGTGGCATGTCTGACAGGATTATGATTTGTTATTTCCATGTCCTCAAGTTTATGATAAGTTCCTCATACTATATCTAAGCATGTATAAAAATATCAGAGATGGCTCTCTTTTAGGTAACGAGCTTCATACATCAAAATGAAATGTTTGCTCAAGTTAGTGTAAGGGATATAAAACACATCATCAACAGAGTAAGAAAACCAAGAAATGAAATCTACACTAATCAATCCAATATATATCGAACAAACCAGCTACATAAAAAAATCCAGAAGCAAACAGATCAAGACGATCCTAAAGAAACACTTAGTCACAGAGCATGAACAAAGAACTGAGTATTGTGGAAAACAGTTTTTTATTTGAATAAATAAAACAAAAGGAGGGATATGCAGAGTCTAACCTCACCAGCAATGCCAAACTTAGCACACTCAATAGCAAGACGTGTCGCGCGTGATATACTTTCTTTGGTTCTCGTCAATGTACTGAGGAAATCTTTGAAAGACCTTCGTGCTGCATTGGCTTCATCATGCCCTGCTAATTTCTTCTGTTGAATATTTTCAAAAGGACTCCTAGAATGAATATTATCATTTGCAGAGGTGGACCTGATTATCCGATTTGAGGGTGACAACTGCTTGTGTGAGCCTTCCTTGGGAGGTGTATTTGTTGATGTTTCAGGAATATACTTGGCATTTAGGAAGTTATCCGGGAAAGACGTTGATCGAGAAAACCTTCTAGCTTGTGCCACAGCTATAAGTTCTTTCATCGGCATTGAATCTGGGGAAGTGCTCCTGTCCTTAATTTTTCTATGGTTCAGTTCTTTCAATGCCAAAGATGAGAATGTATGCCTGCAAGACAAATAAGTACAGTCACACGCCTTCTCAGAAGGCTGCTTTTTGTAAATTTAAGCACCAAGTTGGGAAGGTACAAAAGAAGATCCCAACAGCAAAGACTGCTGCATGTTCAGGAACCTAATATAACCTCTGTGTCACTATGGTTATACATAGTGAAATGGCCAGGTACACTAAGAAGTAGCAGATCCAAGAAAAAAATAATGTGAAATGACTATATGTATCCATAATGTGAAATGACTATGTTAATATACAATCATTTCTCTTCTATCGAATCATTAGTTGAAGTATTGCAATAACTACACCATCACAAATCATCCTCCACAGACACCAAAGGGTAAGTACTCCATAGAACTGTAGATCTTGCATTCAGATTTACAGAATTATTTTAGCTTATGATTCACAAGTTCACAGTTTGATTGAAATGAACAAAAATCTACTCTCCATCCATTTTACAATATTTGTCAGGAAACAGCATCTCAGAATGTTTGCTCATCACAAAATGTTAGTGTATTGACATTAAGTGCAATGACAGCAAATAGCTCCACTCCCAACCCCTACTTTAGTGCTGTAAAGAGAAAACATGCAGGCTGACAGGGCCAGTCATATCTAATAGGAGACTGTGTAGTAATCTTCTATTATTTTCTCCCTTGCATTTAGTGTTTTCTTGGTTTGTGCACAGTTGGGTTCAGAAAAAAAATCGTAAGTACACCGTTAGGATAATAAATTTAGATTTTAGTAAGTGGAAGGCAATCTAATATGTATGACAGAATCTTAGGAAACCATAAGTGAATATAAAGGTTAATACTGTACTTTCCATTCTCACAGAATAAACATCATGCTTAGCAACAGCACAACACAAGAGCTCCAAAAACATAGGAATTTTGAAGGATTCAGTTCATATAGGAATTTTTTTATGAAGCCCTTTGGTGCAAAGGAAGGCTTCCCTTTGAAATTCCTAAGGTTTGAGCCATAGGGAATTTTGGAGGAAAGAAAACATAAGCTCCAACCTCATTGATTTGTTTCCTTTGTTTTTCCTACAATGCTTCCAAAGGCATCTTCTTTGTTCTGAAATCTTGTAGGATTTTAAGTGTTAGGGCATTTCAGTTCTACTTTTTTCCTATTTCTGTGTTTTGTAAATCATTTGGTCCAAAGGGAGCCTAAACGATATTTTCATGCTTCAAGAATGTCCCAATAATAACAGAATTGTGTTCTGCAAAATTAATCTCAGCCAGCTCAAAAAACCTATCAATTAGCAGTGTCCCAATAGAGCCATCACATAGACCTAGTTTTGCATATGCAATTTCAAAAGTAGACATCTTTGGTGAAATAATCATCTCACATCATCCAGAAAAATGAGAAGGCCAACCATAACACGACTTGGGAAAAGATGCATGTCAAAAATAGAAATGGCACATGTACTAAAATTGCAGAAGAGCAAACACAGATGTGTAGGTACAAAACACTTCATGTATTTATGTTAAAGAAAGCACTAATGGTAACATCAGCATAAGAATAAGATCTTAGATCTTACACTTCAGATGTCCGAGTGTCTGCATCAGATTGTATACTGGATGATTTAGTAGCCAACGAAGAGTTGCTTGCTGTATCCCCCACATTGTTCACTGAATCCAATACAATAGTCTCACTATGTCGTATAGTATTGCTCATCACATTGTTGTTTGAATGGTCACTTGGTTCTGCACTTCTGTCAACATCACAAACAGCTAAGCCAAAAGCTTTTGTATCTTTAACATCGGTTGCTGCCACATTTTCAATGGCTTTCTCCAAAGACGAAGATAACCGGTCAGGTACAGATGTGGCTTGTGTAACATCAAGTGCAGGCCGATTCAATTTCATACAAAGGGCCGAAGTTTTCCCACAAGAATCATTATCTAGTTCACTAGAAACCCAAGAACTATTGGCAGTTTTAGTATCCATGAGGGTTTCTTCACAAATATCTCTTTTTAACGTGATATGATCATTTTCTTTTGAAGGAACTGAACCAGAATCAGGAATGGTGTTGTTTTGTAAAATTGATTCTGAGGTACATTTGTCAAATGGGTTAAGCACAACCTGTGTGTCTAAAGAGGGTTCAGAGCTTTGAACTATTACAGGATTATTGGATACTATGACTACTCCATCGGCAGATTTATAAGAATGGCTGTTTGCTGTCGACAAAGAGCCATTTAGAACCATTTCATTTGGTCCTGTCACTTCAGGTATATTCTTGATATTCTCAGCAACATTAGCAGACATCGCTTCTAAGGCACGATGAAGGCGTTTTGAAGGAGGCAAAGCAGCTTCCACATCTAACGCTAAAATTTTTGGATGGTATTCTTTATTCTTCCAAGGAAGATGACCTTCCTTTGACAGGATAGGCATGACAAATTTGCAGGGTGGATTAGAAGCAGAACTTACAACTGCAGACACCTGATCAGCTGAGTAATCATTTGCAGGACTTGCAGATTTACCATTCCTATCACATTGGCCTGAGATTGTTGCAAGCTCTGGCTTCTTATTAGAAACACCGATTTCATCAACTGGTGAATCCTCCAACTGAGACCTTCCCATTCGGACCCTTGCCCTCTTGACCAATGGCAAGTGCTCATCCCCATCTGACTTGCTTAATTCATTCTTTGAATTTGGAGAATCTGGAAGAATTTCACTGTACTCAGCACGTAATTGTTCATCTTTATTTGGTGTTGTACAGTCTTTATAATGAGGAACAGGTATTCTATCTGAGTTTCTTTTTCTCTTGAAAATTACTGCTGCATTCATGGGTAGATTCGATGTGCCATTTGATTTCAATTCTGTCTCTGAAGTTCCATTTTCAGATGCTTCACTGTTATAAGTACTATCCACCTTAGCAGGAGGATTCAACATTCTGTTGCTGTTACTAGTCCCCAAAGTTACAGGTTGGTTGGAAGTGCCTCCGCCAGAATGCAACCAGACATTATCTGATGTACAAACAGAACTTGAGTTAGCTTTGTCACCCTCGTGCCTATGACGACTGGAACGTTCCATATGTTCACCAGGAACCAACTCAACAGAAGACAAATTAGTATGATCAAAAAAATTACCAGAACCTTGAGCCTTTCTTGATTCAGCACTTATTGAACTTCTTGAATTCCGCAGAGATGGAACCCTAGTACGTGTGTAGCAATTTTGTGGCTGTGCATCCCTTTGCTTATTTGAAAATGATGAATTAGTACGCAAAGAAATATCCCTCATTTCATCAAGGGCAGATACATTTTCAGTAGGCTCATCAGGAGCAGAATTTATAACACAGCGCTCGTCACCCACTATAGTGACTGAAGGCCTGTCAGAATTGACCATGTCATGACTCTTGGTAGTGACATAATGATCTTCTATCTTTTTATCATTGTGCATATAGGAACTACTGACCAGATTTTCAGTATCCATGCAGCCATTATTTTCAGCAAACTTTTCTACAGCTGGCTTTACTTCTTCAGCAGCCAAGTCAACCTTGTTATTACTTTTCTCCTTTAGAGAATCATAAACTTCAATTATCTCATCAACTGCTCTCAAAAAATCAGCCCCTTTACCATGTCGCTTAGCGAGTAGAGATCTTTTTTTCTCTTCAGTGAAGGCCTCGAGATCAGAATAATTGCAGAAAGCACTGCGATAGAAGGAACTAAGAGTCACAAATAACTTACAGGTTGAAATGGTTCTAAAACATGATTTTTTTTTAGAAGGAACTACGAAAATGTACATATATAAACTAATCAAAAATAACAACACTCAGATGCTTCTAAAAATTGGTGTTAAGAAGATACAAAACAAATTGACAAATTCAAATAAACTGAAAAATTTTCAGCTGAAAATAGCACTTACATCTGTTTAGTACCATAGAAATAGACCAGTGGCTTCTTTTTAGTAGAAGGCATCTTCCACTGCTCTGGTTCACTAATCTGCAGAAGTACAAATATTCACAAAATGAATTAATTTCTCCATATTCCCTCATGAAAAGGTAATTTCTGAAAGTGTGAAATTGAATTTCACACAAGCACATGCTCACATGAATACCGGCCAGATCTAAAGTATGGAAAAATAGCAAGAGTAAGCCTGTCATGAATGTCACCTCCTCTGATAAAAAAAAAATACAAAGACATTTAAGCTTGTCCCAACTCCTAAGTGAAACTTCTTTTAACATTGACCATCAATATCTATAATTTTATAGACTGACAACTGAAAATTGTAATTACCAGATTAGTTATGAAAAAGTATATGGCATATAAGTCTTCAAATTTAAGGTTATATATTTTATAGATATTACTAGTTCAAATGTCATATTAGAGAATATGTTGATGTCCAAATAGGCTTATATTCATGGCAAGAGTAAGTATACCAGTTGAAAACAAAGCCCCAAAGGAAAATGAATATACTGGGAACCATAATTACTCTTAGGAAAGTGCCTACAGCAGCTACAGAGCTGACAGAAATTTAACAGGTGAATACAAGATGAGAGAAATTTTACAAGGAATATCGATGTAACATGAGTTTTGACTGGAAGCACTTAAGCATTTTAGCTAATAGTTAGGAGGTAGAATGCAAAAAAAAATAATAATAACAAATTATTGAAACGGGTGCCATTATTTAATCTAATCAAACTGTCATGTTAATAATTAACTGTATATTTGTAAGCATTTATTGTCAAAAATCACCCAGAGTGTGATTTCCAACATAAGACTGACCAAGCCAACATATAGCAAGTAGTGATGTTCAACCAAGCTTCTTCAGTCCATTCTATATGTTCAGGTCAGGAATTGTGGGAGGCTGCACTTGGTTCCATCCTAAATACTGGTTCCAAGCTTCTTCAGTCCATTCTATTTGGCATCATGCCACAGGGCAGAAGATGATGCACTTGGTTCCATCCTAAATACTGGTCACTTCATCAAACACAGAGGCTTAAATACATCTGCTGACATTCCTGCAGCAGTCAATGTCAAGTTGGCAATGACCCCAAAAACATCACGTACGGAGACTGAGAACTACCAAAGTGCTCTCAAGTTCAGACCTTCCAACCTCATTGCCCAAATATCTCAAACCAAACCCACACAGTTAAGTCAACAGCATTATGGGCCCTACATTCTATCTTACTCTACAAGCAAAGTAAAGAATAATACATGCAGGACAAACTTCCGTAGTCTTTTACAATCCCTGATGATGTGCAATATTTTGACCTGTGCAGCAAGCACCACTAATTTAAACAAAACAAATGACTTGCCACATTTTTTTGTTTAAATTAACTACAAAAATTAATCTCCCAAATGAAATATATTTAACACATTTATTTGCATGCGATGGAACAGAATACAGGAATGACACATTACCAAAACATTCCACCCCAGCAACCAAACAGAAGACTTACTGAAATAAATCAACAATTATGTGTTAAAATGTTCAATTAGGGTGCTGCAACTAGAAGGATTAAGAATACTTGCAAAGTGGTTTAACAAATGCGATGAGAATGAGAAGTATTGTTAAGTGGAGGAGACATTATAAAGAAATGGAATCGCAGCAAAAACTAGAACAGCCTATATGGAGGGCTAGAAAATTGAATTAGATCTTTTGTATCACCAAATAGGCATATACAAAGTCAGAAGAGCTCTATAAACACAGAAGAATCTACATGAAGTTGCTAAACATATGACACATGTGGTGTGACTACCAATACCAATACAAATAGAGGACATCTTAGCTTATTTAACTCTTGATGATCCAAATTTGAAACAAAACATGGGAGAACATTTAACGCACACTCTGTAATATAGAAGCATGCATACATATAATAATCATAATATTCCGCATAATATGAACACCATAGACAAAAACAACAAATCCTATGCTATTGTTTTCCACTACGGATGAATCCAAATTTCCTTACTGAAAAGCAACGAAGTGACAGAAGTTTGATGACATTTAAGAAGAAAATCTTACACTACTTTAGAAGTGATAAAAAAAAATGAAATGACAAAGTAGCGCATTTCCAAACCTAGGAAACATCAAATATCCTGGCATCTGTAATTGTAAACAGGAAGCACAAAGAGCCAGATCCCCAAGAACGAAGTCCATATACATAACCAGGTAACCCACTACAAAGCTATGAAATCCATAGGTCAAATTGGGTCGAAATCTAACTGCACATCCAAACACAAGGAAGAAGGCCCCTAATCAGTAATCGCCCAAATCTATACAAGAACCCAAGGCCATAAATCACAAGTAGCACCAGATCTATACAAGAACCCAACATCTACACAAGCAAACCACCAAGAAATGAACCAAGCTAGGCCAAAAAAAAGCAGTAGAAACCAGCCCCTAGTCCCTAAAGCTCAGCAGAAAGTAACAGAAAGGGGTTTCTTTTACTAAAGATCCATCCTATCTTTCTTGAGCATGTGGCAACCAAAACCCTGCTCGCACAGACTCCCCGAGCCACGCAGGGCAAAATTAGCGCAGATTAAGAGCTAAAATGGCCAAATCGGGGCAGTAGACCATGTGAGAACCTAAGATTTAACCAGACCGACCGCTGGGCAGCCAGCCCCAGACACGGGACTTCTTCCTTGCCCCCCACCAAACCCTAAGCTAGAGAGAAACCCCCGCCCAGACCCAGAATCCCCCGACGGACCCCAGGCTGCCCATGCCACAACCACAAGGCGGCGACAGATCAGCGAGCAGCAGAGCAGGAGGAGCTGCTGAGACGGCGGCGCACTCACCATGGCCGGCCAGGCCGGGAAGCCCTTCATCTTGGCGAGCACGAGGTCGCCCACCTTCCACTTGGCAGCGGCGGCAGCCGCCGCCGCGGCCGCCGCGGCCGCCGCTGCGCGCTTCCTCTTCGCCGGGGCCATCGCCCGCCCCCGCCACCGCCCGTCTACCAGCCCGCCGCCGACCTACCGACCCCCCGCCCACCAGCACCACCGATCAGGGCTCACAGGGCGGCCCCGCGACGGCTACCCGTGGAGCGGCGGCGGGTCCCCAGGGAGCCAGCGCTCCGCCCGCCTGTCGTGGCCCTAGCTCTCTCAACGGCGGCAGCTGCGGCGGCGGCGAGGGGAGGAGGCATGGGAGGGCGGAGGGGGAGCAGGAGGAGAGGAGAGGAGAGGTAGCTCTGGGGATTTTTATTTTTTTGGGGGTTCTTCTCCTCTCGGAATTATTTTGTGCCCCTTTTTTTATAGTTTATTATTTACTCGAGCGTGCGACTGCGCTCGTGCTGTGAGAAGGGGAGTTGGTAGTTCGGTGGAAGAAGAGGGAGGAGGAGGGCGTGGGAGTGGTGAAGAAGCGGTGGCCTGCTGGGGTGGGGTGTTATGTGTATATGTGGACGGACTGCGCGTGCCCATCTCCGTATCTGCCGGAGCTCGCTTTCCTGTAGTCGAGGAGTGGACTGGACTCCAGTTTTTGCGTGTTTTCTCAGCTCCAATCCTACTTATTTTTTGTGTGTATATATATAGTATAGTTAATTTGGAACGATAGAATATACATTTGTACTTTCTTAGTTCCAAATTACAAGTTAAACTGATTTGATTTTTTGCACTATATTTTTTTACGCATGTTGATATGTAATAATATGTATAGATATATATTAAAATGAATAAATCAAAAAACTCAAGGTGATTTGTAATTCTGAACGGATGGAGTATTCGTTAAGGATTTGTTAGGACTATTCTAATTCATTAGAAAAATAATTCCAATAATAGGTCAGCTCCACTGTAGAGATGGCAATGAAACCTGATCTCTCATCTCCTATGGAATTTTCTTCCTACGGAATGGGAACGAGGGTATTTTTCTCTAAAGAACTCAATGGGGAAAGTCTCCATGGATTTGATGAGGCCAAGGATGAGGGAGCAATCCCCGTATCGGTTTAACCGGCTCATTCGTATCCAACCGGTCTTCTTCTATGTATTATTCATCCTTTCATCCAATCATATGAAAACTACACAAAAACCTAATGCTTCAACGTCTGCATACCTCGTTGTTGTCCCGGCCCGTGCCCTCCCTGTTCTAACTTGTGACTCGCAAGTGGTGTCATCATCTTCCATAGTCACGACTCGCCAAGTGTTGGCGCCACCCTCCTCAGCCACGAGCACCATTCCCGCCCTTTTCGTTCCCTAGTCACCGGTGCTGCACCGTAATCCCTAGTCCACAGTCATGAGCGTCACCACTCCTCAAGCACCATCGTCCATCATCCCTGCACGTGAGATGGGGATTAACACCTGCAACCGTGGGGTCTTGACTATGGTTGGCTTCATCCACAACCGAGTGTGCTTAACCCTAACAATGGACCACAAATCTAGTGCCACTAGGCTTTATCTCCATCTCTTGGAGTCTTGGTACTCCCTAGAATCTAGTATTAGTTTTTTTTCCTCTCATTCCATGGATGTGCTCATGTGTTTCAAATGGGGTAGTTAGCTTTTTATTCTTGTCATTCACCTTGAGGCGATGAGACCCTGTTTGGTATAAAATCACCATGGAGGATGCTGATGGGGATAAAACGTTCATGTGGTTGTTAACGGGGATGGGTTTTTTTCCTGCCGGGACAGTGATGGGGAAGTAACTCCGATGCATAGTTCCCCGTTGCCATCTTCACTCCACAAACCCCATTCGAGAGGAAAAGGTGGAACTAGGGGGCCACCTTTTAAGTTTTTTTTGAGTACCGGGGTATTTAAATACATTAGTGTCTTCTTCATCTTTCTGCTCCCTTGTTTACTCCCTCCTCCATGGATGCCCGCTGCGGAGACATGCATGGCGCGATGGCTGGGGTCACCTATTGTAGCGACGATGTAGCCGGACCCGCAAGCACCATGGGTGTCATTGTGGGGTATGTGAGTGGCGATGCCTACAATGCAACAACTGAGGCTGAGCTCCTTCGGTTGGCCAAGCTTCTCAACGACAACATGGTGGAATAACATCATTATCTGCGAAACTTCTCTCCTCCCACCCTTGATGACATGTCCGAGAGCGACCTACTCGCCTTCCTGTCCTCATCCACCTTGTGCCCGCTGTCGGCATCGTCGGTAAACACGCCCTCACCTAGTGTCATCTTCTTAACACAATGTGCCCCCACATAGGTTTGTACATGGTTAGTCATGACCTAGACCCCATAGCTCCACACTACGGCTTCACGCAGCCACCTTCATCGACCGTCATTGTTGGTTGCATGCCAACCATCCCTTGCTGCTCCTCCCTTTGGAGACGGAGGCAAAGGCAACACTACAGGGAGACAGAGGGGCAAGAGAGAAATGTGTGTGACTAACAAGTGAGGCCCTTATGTCAGTGAGTGGGGTGAGATGATTAGGAGGGCTACCTTTTGTCCATATAAAAATACTTTCTATTTGTGCGCATGTGTTTAATCCTAGAAATATCATGACCATACAAAATGGCGTGAGACACTGCCATAATTATATTAGCATCAACTAATATATTAGATAATAACTAATGGTGTTTCTCATAAACATCAAATTTGTAAAGACATAGTTCTTGACGCGTCAACACATTTGATGACTTAGCGATTAATTATGAATGTACATAAAAGAAAACAATACATAGAATTTCATTTATGTAAAATTCGTTGTCACATCTATACTAACTTAGAAGCCAGTATAACAATTTTACTGACGACACCACGAAAACTCATCAGTGGTAAATCGCACCTAATTCACGACTTCACAGCAACATCATTGCTTCTTGTGCAATATACAGGGCCTTGTTTAGTCCCCTTCAAATTCTAAGTTTTTTACTCTCTCCATCACGTCAATATAGAGACACGTACATGGAGCTGTACACGTAGGTAAAAGTTAATAAATTACACAGTTTAATTATAAATAATAAGACGTTTTAAGCCTGTTAGTCTATAATTGATTAATATTTACTAAATACAAACAAAAATAAAGTGTCAAATTTTTTAACTTTTTGAATTTTGCCGTGAACTAAACACGGCGCAGGTATGCACGGCACTAAACGGAGAGTCGGGGACGATTTTGTGGTCTTTGTGCCGTCACATGAATGCCGTCGGTGGGCCCATAGGCCGCAAAAGTTGTTCTTCCTACCGGCGCTGAGCCTGAGCCAGAGCCAGACGCAGACCGGACAGCCTGTGCCACTGCTCAACGCGCCCGGCGGGCGCTGTAATCATCTGATCCTGCTATAAATAAATAACCGACCAAAGAACACGGGAAAAATCAAATCCAAGCGACGGGGATTCCAGAGCGCCCCGCTCCGTCGGGTAGGGAAGAGAAGGAGAGGCGAAGCGGAGCGGAGGCGAGATGGGGGCGGCCGAGTCCGTGCCGGAGACCTCCATACACGAATTCACCGTCAAGGTGGGTGCGGCGATCCCCATCCCGAGATCACGCTCCTCCAGCGTGGTCCTGTTAGTATTTCTTTTTCGCAAAAGATAATTTTTGGGGGGATTTCTTTGCGGAGCAGGATTGCAACGGCAAGGAAGTGAGCCTGGAGACCTACAAGGGGGAGGTCCTCCTTGTTGTGAACGTCGCCTCCAAATGGTACGCTATCTTTCCCTCACAGTGGATAGAATCTGTTCTTGGTATTCTTTATGGCTCGTGAGATGCTGAGACGGGTTTGATGTTCTCGGTGCCGGCCGTCAGTGGGTTCACGAAGACCAATTACACGCAGCTGACGGAGCTTTATCAGAAGTACAGGGACAAAGGTCAGTTCTTTGCTCGTTGCTGTTCTTGATCTGTTGTCGTGCCTGTTAATGGTCTGAAATGCGAATCTCTCCGGAGTTGGCGTGTACGAGTGGGTTCAGCAAGTGTTCTAGTTAGAATTGGAGTAGTGCACGTTGATGCTCGTCGGAATAGTGGTTCTTGTTCTAGTCACATGAATTTTCACCTGAAAAAAAAATGTGTGATTAGTCTTGCCCAACGAAGATTTTACATTGTTTGACACACAACACTCATACCAAAAGCTTTGTTTACCTGTAGCTCATTTCTGCAAGCGTTTTACATTGTTTGCTACACAACACTCATACCAAAAGTTTTGTTTGCCTGTAGCTCATTTCTGCAACTGTTTCTGTACATGTATATGTTTTATGTGCAGCTTAGATTAGATAGGCAGCTGGTACAACTTGCATACAATTTCATTGCATTCTCTTATCAAATCGGAGTGATCTCCCGTTTTCTGGAGTGCTTGGATAGTGGTCCAACTTGCAGACAGCTTTTGAGGGTCAGCGAAGGGTTCTGAAGGAAGCAGTGAGAACCCTGTTTTCCAAAGAAGGTGTTTGTTTCCATGTGGATTGTCTCCCCAAGTTTCTTGACTGACATTTTCCTGACTGACAACCAATATGGGCACTGTTCAGTGAAATTAAATCAAAACTGCAGGTAGTTTAAGCTACGCTAGAATGATAACGATTTGTTGTTACTTGGGCATCAAGTGCCGTACCTGCTTACACTTGCAGCAAATTTGCTTTGTTGTGAGTTCAGTATATGGCTATCAAGCATGCCCATTGTCTCTTGCAACTATGCCTGTGTACTCCGATATAGTCTGTGCATTCTATTCCATTGAACTGATTTGGTTCTCTAGATAGATCTAACAGCAACTGATTTTACTTCCAAACTTGTCAGACTTTGAGATATTGGCATTCCCCTGCAATCAGTTCTTGCGACAAGAGCCAGGTACTGCTGAGCAGATACAAGACTTTGCTTGCACCAGATTTAAAGCTGAATACCCAGTTTTTCAGAAGGTGAGAAATGTTTATCGGACATGCTAGCTTGCTAAGAAACTTTTGATCATTTTTCTAATATAAGTTATTCTGAATACTAGTCTCATGTACCTGGTAATATTGGATATTTTCTATGCAAATTTCTAGATGATGCCAAAGACCACATGGCAGAACACATCAATTTGGAAACTAATGTCATGTGGTAGAAATAAACACAGAACTTGACAATGCATTGTTATATTGTTTTTAGTTTGCACAATCAGACAACTTTTAGTTGATTTGCACAAGGGTATTTACAGTGTACGCAATCTGCATCTCACCATTTAAAAATACAAGTAATCAGCCATGGTGACTGGCGAGAATTTATTGGAATGCATATCGATATTTTGGATAGACCTGAAAAGCTGGCATCAACGTGCAAACTGTCTTGTGTGTCCTTATTGCTAAGAAAGCTTTGTCTCAAAAAAAAAAAAGGAAAATGTAAGAAAGCTGATTGCATTTTGAACTTGGGTTTGCAGGTGCGTGTAAATGGCCCGGATGCTGCGCCGATTTACAAGTTTCTGAAAGCTAGCAAGCCTGGTTTGTTTGGATCAGCAAGAATCAAATGGAATTTTACCAAGTTTCTCGTGGGCAAAGATGGGAAGGTCATTGAGAGATACGGAACATCGACCCCTCCAATGTCAATTGAGGTCCCTCCCTCCTCCTTGCCTCTCTCTGTCTCTCTCCCTTTCCAGACGTTTGCTTACTTTCTTTTGATGGATTGGTGTTTTCTTCGACTTTGCAGAAGGACATCCAGAAGGCCCTTGAGGAATAAGATGCCATATGCCCTCGTCTTGTCTCATCCATCACCCACTTGCAGAAATAGGCCCTCGCAGAAGTATTCCGTTGTAGCAACATTTAGACGTCTTTGCTTGTATAATGTCCTCCTTTTGGCCTTCATGCTCATTGCGCTCATGTTTGCGTTCTGTGTAACTTTGTAAGTATTGGTTGTATTGACTTGACTAGCCAATATCTTCTCCGTCCTGTTTTTGCCCCTTTTTGGTCTGAAGGGTGAAGTATATCGATGCAAAACTATGTAACATTGGTGAAGCATCATATAGTTTAAGGTTTGTGTTTACGCTCATTGCATTCCTAATTACCCTTGATGGCCCGACGGACTGGCTATATGTGGCCTCATTGAGGCTGGTGGTTTGCGCCATATATAATAACATCTGCACGCTTCTTATAGACGATCTCACAGGTCGCTGTCAGACCTTTTAAACGCTTCCGGTCAGGTTTTCGATGCTCCTGATAGATATTTTTATGCCGGATGTCATAGCTAACACAAAGACACAGCTGGAAAACTTAGATACGGCAGGTTTGGCGCGTAGCAGCGTAGCATTTCGGTCAGATCGCACATGAGACAACGTAAAGTATTTGGCAAGGGTTTGACTACTGAGCACGGCACGAAACACCCATACAGAAAACTACTCGCTGTCTTGCAAGAATTGGTTCGAGCATGCGTGTCGCATTTGCCTTCTTGCACTCTTTTGTCACAATCGCCATGCCATGAGCTGCTACTCCACTACACTCCGCGGCCTCGCTCACGACACGGCACGCGCAAAAACACAAGGAAAATCTGACACAAGGATTTGCTCTCCTGGCAGCGAATTCCACCAGCTGAAAACAAGAGGGCTCAGACTTTATCAGAAGCATCATCCTCGGCGTCCTCCCGCTGCTGCTGCTTAGGCGGAGGCGTGCCCTCCGCGTTCCTGACCGCGGCCAGCTTCTCTGCCAGTCTCTGCTCCAGTGCCCTCTGACCCCTTTCTCTGCAGGCAATGGACAATAATCAAAGACAAAGGAGATGCCCGGTTGAAGCCGGTTTAATTCACTAGATAAGAACATCAGACTGGTCAATGGGTAGGAATCATTTTGTGATGGTGCTCAACGGGTAGGAAACCAACAGCATGTGCTCCACTATGCAGATGGTTTCAGTGATGGATGGATGGATAGAACGATGAGGAAAGAAAAAAGGAATTCGCACCTCCTCCTGTTTGCCTCAATGGAGCCTGAACCAGGGAACTGTGACCCATCCAATGTCTGGCCTGTGCCTTCAAGTCTTGGAGATCGCCCACAGATAAGTTTGTGGAACATGAAAGCAATAGGGTCCAAAATTGGCCTGCGACATTTTAATAAGTTTGTGAAATACAAAAAAAACAAAGTTTAGGTCTACTTATTTCAAGATTTGTTGAGTCAGTTATTGTTTGGAAAGTGTTTAGCAATCACAACTTTCAGAAAAAGGTCCAAGGACATTCGTTGCAGAGCAAGGAATCCATAAAATGATAGGGTTGGTGGGTTAATGCTAGAGCTCTGCGTTATTACTAGGGACCAGGAACCACCCTAGCATGGTGAGAAACAAGTTGGATAAGCACCTATATCTCTACAGCCATTTTCCTACATCTTTCTCTTCATATATGCTTTTGACAGTAGAGTCAGATGCTATGTTTTATTGCAATGATAATCCAAAACTTTCTTCTAACATTTTAAATTTGCTGAGCAAGGGGTACTCTAAAATGTTCTTTGCTTCGCAGAGTTATTGCATTGCATTTGCATTTCCCACTGCTTTACAGCAAGATTGCTTGTGAAACACAGTACCTTAAAAATCCAGGGAAGAAGCTTGAAAATGAGAATTCATCACTTGGGTCCCCTTTAAGGCCTACTTCTAATCTCCTTTGGAAGTAACGCAGGTAAATCCAGCTCATGTAGATGCCAAATAATATTATGGGAAGGTATGACATCGGTTCCTTTACGAAGAAGCTTACGGCAACTGAGATAAATGCAACAATAGATGGAGTCCACTGAATAAACAGAAAAAATGTTAGGAAACCTTGGAGATAATCAAAAGTGTTGCCAAATTAGACAAATTTCATCATTATAGAAGTAATCAAGCACCTTTGCACTGATCTTAAGCACAAGAAGGTTAAGCTCCTGGTCAGGTAAAATTTGCTTGATGCCCACCAGTAATCCTGAAAGAACTCCATAAAACCCAGAAATAGGTGTGTAACTGCAGAATCAAATAGATGTAATGTCAATTTTCATGGTAAAGTATGACTAGGCAACGAACTAATCATTTTGAACTGAATATTATGAATATCCACTATTGAAAAGAATCATAAAACATCAATACATCATGTTGCTGCATCTCCCAACAAGCCATCTAAACCTAGTTCTTTCTATCAGTTAGATATCGTATGATAAATTTGGGAGATAAAAACATCATTTCAGTTTTCAAATGAGGAAGCTCAGCA
>CM041629.1:19784279-19830355 GCA_023333625.1 Bothriochloa decipiens | reverse complement strand
AAGTGAGTTGAAAAATGAGATGATATCCATGATTCAAGGGCTTTTGGAGATGAATCTGATTGGTCCTAGGGAGGTGTGTGAGCTCAAATTGAAATTCATCCCAAATGATGTGAAGCTAGAAGGAAGTAAAAACTACCTATGCACACTGTAGCATAAATTTGGAAAACTCTGAGTATCAGGTATTCCAAACAGGGGAATGTGATGGTGATGATGGAGATTCAAAATAAAGCTGATGCAGTGAAACAGGCAGGGCGATCAGTGGAGCAATATGCTAATGAGTTGCAGTCATTGTGGGGAGAGCTGGACCACTATGCTCCACTCCGTATGAGAGATCCACAGGATGCACAGGATGTCCAGAAGTGGATACAGGATAGGAGGGTGACTCATTTTCTGAGGAACTTGGACCCAGATTTTGAGAGGAGGAGGGCTGCCTTTTGTCACCAGGAGAGTCTTCCTACCATAGAGGATGCTGTGTCAGCCATGGTTATTGAGGAGAGTAGGCTTCGAATGATGAGTGGTGACAATCCTGTGAAGTCATCCTATACCACTGTGGCAGAGAGATTGTGTTACAACTGTGGAGAGAAGGGACACATGAGCTATAACTATCCCCTTCTAAGAAACTATGGTGGTAGGAGTGGAACTCGAGGAGGTCATGGTGGTGCTCGTGGTGATCAAGGAGGTCGTGGTGGTCGTGGTGGAGGACGTGCAGGAGGATGTGGCAGAGGTCATGGTATCCCTCAGGCCAATGCAGCTACCATGGAGAGTTCTACCACGGAGAGTGGTTATCAGATTAATGCGAAGACTCAGTCCCTCACCTTAACTGGAGAACATGTTAAGCAGTTGGAGCAATGGCAGAAGTCTAAAGCATCTAAAGCTTCCAGCACTACTCCAATTGGTTCTGTGATTGCCACCACCAGTCACTTTGGTAACTTTGCCAACTATGCCCACATGGGCAAAGGTACTAAGGCATAGGCACTGGCATTGATTCTGGAGCCTCCAAACATGTCACTGGCATATCTACTTCCTTTAAAACATATACCCCACATTTCTATTCTAAGATTATTCAAACGGCTGATGGTACCTCCCAACCCATTCATGGTGTAGGATCTATAGAGTGCACTCCATCTCTTCACTTATCTTTTGTTTTGCATGTTTCTTCTTTCCTAGTCAATCTTCTCTCCGTTAGCTCACTTGTTGATCAGTTTAAATGCATAGTTACATTTGATGAAAATTTCTGTATTTTTCAGGAGAAGAGGACAGGAAGAGTGATTGGGACTGGAGTCAGGCGGAATGGGCTGTGGTACATCAACCAGGAGCAGTCAGCATTGGCAGTGGCTACAGGAACACAAAAGAGGGAGATCTACTTACTTCATCACCGGTTAGGACATGTACCCTTTGGAAGCTTGAATAAATTATATCCTGATATTTTTAAAGATGTGG
This sequence comes from Bothriochloa decipiens, assembly GCA_023333625.1. Classification (NCBI taxonomy): domain Eukaryota; kingdom Viridiplantae; phylum Streptophyta; class Magnoliopsida; order Poales; family Poaceae; genus Bothriochloa; species Bothriochloa decipiens. The sequence continues at coordinate 19,828,915 of CM041629.1, read as the reverse complement.
ACATAAAGAAACTTGTGTGTGATGCTTGTGAACTTGGGAAGCATACAAGGACAACGTATCCTAGTATTGGCCTCTAGAGTTGTGAACCTTTTATGTTAGTACATTCTGATGTTTAGGGTCTCTGTTCATTTACATCTGTGAGTGGATTTAGGTGGTTTGTCACCTTTATTGAGTGCTACACTCGAATGACATGGGTTTATATGCTTAGGGGTAAGAATGAGGTCCTTCGATGTTTCTAGGACTTTCATAAGTTGGTGTAAAATCAATTTAATGCAAGAATCTAAATTATCCGAACTAATAATGGAAAAGAGTATGTGAATAATGTTTTGGGGGCTTATCTCTCGGAACATGGGATTATACATCAAACTACTTGTCCTAGTACCCCACCACAAAATGGTGTTGCTGAGAAAAAGAATCATCACTTGTTGGAGGTAGCAAGATCAATCATGTTTCAGATGAATATGCCCAAATACCTCTGGAGTGAAGCGGTGCTAACAGTAGTATATTTAATCAATCGTATGCCATCTAGGATTTTTGGTATGAAGTCACTTGTGGAACTGTTGCTGGGACAACAGGAGTTCAAAGTACCCCCAAAAGTATTTGGTTGTGTGTGTTTTATTAGGGATCACAGACCTTCAGTTGGTAAGCTAGATCCTCAGGCGGTGAAGTGTGTTTTTGTTGATACTCTTCTACACAGAAGGGTTACAAGTGTTGGGACCCTATTGGAAGAAAATTGTTCGTTAGCATGGATGTGACGTTCAAGGAGTCTAAACCATACTATACACAACCATGGAATCTTGATCCATTATTGGAGGAGTTCTCTTCTGTCACTGAGGGTGACAGTAGAGAGGGGAAGAATGAAGGAGTTGATGATACTAAAAGGGATGTGATTGTTGGTACCATTCCATGTCTAATGGATAGGCCCGAAACTCAAAGGGAAATTCGTCATGATAATGGAGGTGTTGATATGAGGAATGGTGACTGTGAAGATGAAGAGGTAGTTAGTGATGAGGTAGTTGGTGATGAGAATGAGGAGACAACTGATAGAGGAAATACAGAGGTAAATGTTGAGCAAGAGAAGGAACCGATAGTGTACCGGAGGAGATGGTTCAGGAGTCAGAGGGAGCAAATCAGGAGTCAGGGGAACAAATTAGTGTATCACAGCCACAACAGCCTACTACACCAGTTCCAAATCACCCCTCAGACCTCTCTCCATCAAGTGGTAATGTCCCTCCTATCCTTGAACATGTAGAGTTATGATGCACAACATAGGGATACTAGATCCAACTTTGGAAAATCTCATGTTCGCTATGGTTTTGAGCATCCTAGTACAAATTATGATATTGCCAACTTTCTCTCATATTCTCACCTTTCACCTGCATATGGAGCATTTGTTGCATCTTTCAAACGGTGCCTATTCCAAAGGACTGGAGGTGTGCAAACCAGGATCCTATCTGGAATGCAGCAATGAGAGAAGAGATGTGTAACAACCCGAAAAATCCGAGCTACAAATTTTTTTCTCAAAAACCCTGAGTGATGTAGTGTCATATAAAGAAAACCCCACACATGTTGCACAAGCATCTCATGTTCTTATCTTGCAAACCCTAGCATGCATCCATGTTGCATTTTAAATTTACATGTGATTTGGATTTTATTTGGATTTATGTATTGATTATTAAATACCAACAATATTTATTTATATATATAAATAAATATTAAGAGAATAATACCCTAACAAATATAAGGGCCTTGTATGCCCACTACTTTATTATTCAAAGTTGGCACATCACATAAATATGTATATAAGTATATATATAATGTATTTTGGAAAATCAGAAAATAGAAAAGAGAAAGAATAAAGGAGAGAAAAAGGAAAAGCAATCTGGCCCACGAAGCCGAACTAGCCCGGCCACCACTCTGGTGGTTCTCAATTAGCCTTGCCTAGCAAAAATCGCCCGCGGCCGCGAGGATCTTTTCCTCCCGCGCGCGCGCACATGTGCTGCCGCCGCGGTGAAGCTATGCCGCTGTAATGCTTAGCTACACCCGGCACCCGCTAGCCCCCTCTCGCTGACCCCTGGACCCAGCCAAGCTCCCCGCCGGGTGACTTGGACCTCCCTATGACCGCCTGATCGAGCTCTCTCGATCAGCCACCATCCGTCGGCCACCTACCACTGCTGCTCCCCTATAAAAGCAAGGCCCTAGCACCCTAGGGCTTCCTAGCCACTGCCACCACTCTGGTGGTTCTCAATTAGCCTTGCCCAGCAACAAATCGGAGAAGAAAGAGGAGGAAGGGGAAGAATGGGGCGGGGAAGGAGTTGCCGCCGCCGAAGAAGAAGGAGACCATTGCTGTGCCGGAGCTGTCGCTGTGGTGCCACCAGGAGCAGGAAGGAGCCGTACCGCAAGTCATGGCCTCACTGTCGCTGGAGCTACTTGGACTTCGTACCGCGACTCCGCTTCCTCTTCGCCCGTCGGTGAGCACCCTGAGCGTCTCTCTTTCTCTTTGCCCCTGCTGCCGGCCATGGCGCTCTGCCTTGGGAGCGCGTAGGCCGAGACCTTCATTGGTCTCCCTTGGACACAACACGCACGCACATGCACGGACCGGCAGAGCCAAGAGGACCACGGCGCCAGGAGGGCGCCGGAGTGAAAACCACCATGCCCGCCACCGCACACCGAGCGCCGTCGCGGCGAAGCCACTTTGCCGGCCAGCCGAAGGAGACCGGACTTCATCGACTCAAGATCCGAGGGTGCCTTGACATGTAGATCCTCATGTGCATGCTAGATGCTAGGCTCGCTGCTTTGAATGCTGTCCTAGCACCACCATGCCAGCGCACCGCCGCTCTAGAGCATCGCCGCCTCGACGCCGTTTCCTGCCAACTCCGACCACCGTGTGGATCAAGAAGGCATCGAGGAGCACCGCTGAGAGAAACTGCGTCAACTTAGGAAGGAGATGGAGGCCATGGACCCACTCTGGGCGCCGTGCTACGCACCAAGGCCTCGTTAGAGCTCCACCGTGGGAGTTGCTACCCACACGGACTCCGCCGTGGATTTTGGTCGCCGCCGGTGCATCGGGGAGGTGCTGCATAACCTCTATCACACCTTGCACACCACTTGGTCTTGGATTGAGTCACCCGTGAGTTGCAGCCATGCGCCGTCGCCGTCGACCCACCGCTCGCTGTGGAGCACGCCGCCGGGAGCCAAGCTGCCACCTTGAAGACTACCTCCGTGATCGCCGTGGCGCCTCGAAGCTGTTGAGCAAGAAGATGGAGCCGGAGGATCACCGAAGCACCGGCATTTGGAGGATTTAATGCCGCCAGTGAGTCCTTGCCGTCGGGTTGGAGAAACACAGGAAGGGGATGGATTGGTAAAGAGGATAATGGACGTGGTCTACGTGGACCGGAGTCACTGCTCATGGGACCTGGCGGAGTTGGTGCACCAAGGACAGGTCTATGGACCGCATGAACCAGAGAACGACACTGTGGACGCGGTTCACGTGAACTTGAGTCGCTGACCGTGGACCCCAGTGTGTTCGGTGCAGCGTGGACAAGGGACCGTGAGCTGAGCCCGTTTTGGATCCAGACGATGACGTGGCAATACCAGAGCGCGCCACACGGCGGGCCGAGCCCGGCCCATATCCGGCTCATATCTAGCCCAGTTGGCCCATTAACGGCCCGATAACGGCCCAGTGGGGCCCACTTGTCAATTGACCGTTGACGGTTGACTGATGATGTCAGCAGTGACGTCACCTCGGACCCACATGTCAGACGACCGTTGACCCAGTCGATGCTGATGTCAGCATGACGTCACCTACCACGTCAGCTGCTGTGTTGTCTCTGTGTGGACCCGCACGTGACACGTGGATCAATCCCGTGATGCCACGTGTCAGCTCCAGAATAAACCAGTCCTTTTCTTTTTCAGAAAATGGTTAAATCTTTGAAAAATCATAACTAATTCATACGAGCTCAGAAAATTATGATCCACATATCCAAATTTTCTATAAATCGAGCTCTACCTATTTTTGCTATGTTTGAGTGCATTTGGATCCTTTATTTGGTATTCGTTCTTTGTGCTAATCTATAGGGGTCACTTATGCGACCATTAATTCTCGGTTACAGGCTCAAGCGAGGACAGGTCTGACGACAGTGACTATCAGGAGAAGTCCGACAGCTACATTAGTGAAGGTGCCACATCTCGCCCAACCTCATAGATCCCATTATGCATGGCAAATATAGTATGGCTAGTGCTTTAATTTTTGTTGCAATATAATGGATCACCTATGCTAGGTATGCATGGTAGATTACTACTTGATGAGCCCTACCTTGTTGTAACCTATCAACTGCTTACCCGTTGTTATGTTAGCCACTTGCTTATCTGCTATATTTATAAATATATAATTCACTCGCTTATATTTTGATGCGACGTGATGAACCCTGGGAAGGCCTAGAGGGTGTCAGGCTGGAGGTGTGTGTGATGATGGGTTAGATGAGCTTGTGAGCTGATGATGCTATATCTGGGTTTGGGGTGGAGCTTACGGCAGGGAGTAGGGTAAGGGTTGAGTCGATCGAGCTGGGATCTACGATGAGCTTATGGAGGGAGTCTTGCCGAGGAATGGATCTAGACATTCCCACGAGTAACGGTCTATGGCGGACTAACTCAGTTGAGTTAGAGAGTCCTGAGTGGAAACCTCTAAGGGGTAGAAGCCAAGAGGGGTGTGCTGGGGTAGCACGTTAAATGGGAACCCTGATGAAGACATCCTGGCTTGATCACACTTAGGAACTGCTGCGCTGGTATCCGGACCTTAGGAATCTCTTGCTTTCCACTCGCTTTCCATGGGGGGAGACGGCTGAACCGCTGGATAAATCGATGCCACTACTGCTAGGCATGTAGTGTTAGGAAGGTGTATGCATGGGTTGGAGCTAACACACTACCAAGACGATCATGGCACCCTCTTCGGGAGCGGGTACATGGCATGGCATCCTCTTCGAGAGCAGATACATGCTCACTTCACAGTTTTAGTGATCCAGAGCTGGATGGTAGAGTGGCATCGTTCTATGGCAGTAGGTGCCCGGAATCTGCCTAGGTGGTTGTCGGTTCTGAGAGAAGGGGTACCCTAAACCTCCCTTGTTTTCGGTTGAACCCCGAGTTTACCCTCAGATTAATCTCATGGGGACCCTCGAAAAAACACATGCAAGACCAGACCGTACATCCTCGACCCACCGGGGCCCACCGACAAATACACACCGGGCCGACTCACAACGGAATACTTAACTTCTGCCACGACCCTTGATAAGCCACTGAAGTCACTATCTGACCCTCGACAAATCACTGACGTCACCAGCAGATGATCGCTCGAGATGGGGGGACCCCGCGTCAAGTGTCGAGGCCCCGGCAGGACGGATGCCTCGATACAACAAGGGTCGAGCCCCCCCTCAATCCACCAACTCCAGGTGCGTTCGATAGCGCATTTGATGCAAAACTACCTAACCTCGTCAAATCGTATGGCTACAGTGTCTGCACAGTGGTCCGTACAGCGGTCGAATCCCGCTTTACCGCCCATACTGAGGACGTGCATCGGTCTGCACAGCACTGTTACGCCGTACTCAGCGCTGTTAGGCAGCTCGAGGCCCCCTTCGACGCGCTACTCGACAAACAACCGACATCGGATTCCCAGAATTCAATCTTATCCGTTCAACCACTACGCTCGTGGCTACCCCTCGACTGGGCCTTGAGTACGCATCGACGCCCTCTGGTCAACCTACATCGACTTCGAAAGCTGCGCCAACAACTCCCGACGCGACCCCAACAGGAACTCGCACGTCCTCTACAGGGGATCGCGTCTTTCGCCGGTCAGCAACCGCATCTCCGAAGGACGCCTGTCAACTCCGAGCCACGCTGCTATAGAACAAGCCATGCTCAGCGCACGTCTCTGCAGAGGCCTCGAGTTGACCACCACGACCCGCGACGTCACCACCGCGTCATCAAACCAGGACATCTGTACCCCTGTGCCTCCCCTTGGCCTATAAAAGGGGACGCCAGGAGACCCAATAAAAGGAAAAAAAGAGAACCGACTTCAGACAACGATCCGACGAACAACCGAACACACGCCTAGGCAGACTCCTAGACTCTGAATAACTCTTTCACTCTATACTCGACCCCCCTCGAATTCTCTCCTTCACTTGTATTCACCCTTGTACAAGCACTTAGGTGCAAGATAATGCAAATCTTCTCCCCCTGCTGGACGTAGGGCCTTCTTTGCCCGAACCAGGATAAATCGCTGTGTTCTTCTTGCATCACCATCCGAACGGGTTACACACATGTACGTTCACTTGTTGGCTTAGGACACCCCCGGGTTCCTAATGCCGACAATGGTAATCAACACCGATGATGGTTATCTAGTGGATTAGTGAAACCTCTGCAGAGTGTATGGTTGATCGATTGATACATATGCCAATTCTTTGGCTATGGATCTTTCCTTAGGAGGATGCACCAGACTAATGAGTGGAGTGTTCTACCTTCCCCCTGAGTGTGATTCCCAGCCGTGAGCCAGGTTGAGGGCTGCGGGCCGCTGAGACAAGCCGAGAGGGAGTTGGCTTGTCGACTTGAGTCTGAGATGGTGTTGGAGGAGTTGGGATGGTGATTTGGAGATGGATGGTGAAGGATGGTGAAGGGTTATGAGGGTGCTACGCTAGCCAGAAAACAGAACTTTTTGACCACATAAACCTAGATCTACTGTTAGTTACAGGTTACGGGATTACCACTAGACACGCAGGTGCAGCGGAAGACGACTCGATGTAGTCGTACGCATCGCAGCAGGCAGTGCAGTTGCGTGGTCGTCCGTCACCTCAGTCCCCTCGCGCGGTTCATCCAAGTGCTCCAGATGCAACACCTCTGAGGAATCCCACACGTGCAGGGAAGAAGCGATGCGCCTCCGAACTGCTAGGTCCACGAGGAGCAAAAGGCGCGAGCGTGGGAAGGGCGACAACGGCTGCCAAAATTGTGTGTCACCCTGACCGCGCCCCTACCCCTTGCTTATATAGGCGTCCCCAATGAGCTCACGAGTTGGAGGCCCATTAGAAACCCTAAGCCTTGTCTAATTCAGGTCCAACCTGAATTAGGCTTCCAGCCCCTTAAGCGTGCGACCCTATGGGTTCACGCACACATTAACATAGGCCGAGTACTCCTACTCGCCCAATAGTTGACAGCGGCCTCTAGCAAGGCGTGACAACTCCTATGTGCACGCGAAGATCATATTAGACGAACCACTACGACCACATACAAGTTATTCCCTTTGTCACTCGATATATGGTTCAACTCGTGGGTTAACACTTAACCCAAGCGTGGCCATGCATTTGTTGTTCCAATCACTTGAGTGATCCAGTGATATCTCTCTCATGTAGAGAGGGGCAAATTCCATCTTCATTGTCTATGTCTCATATTATGCTTCCCGACCACCCAAAGACCACCTTTATAACTACCTAGTTATGGAGCAGCGTTTGATAGTCCCTAAGTAGGCCGTTTCACATCTTGAGTATATACCACAATCTTAGGTCTAAGGACATAATGTACATGACATAAATAGAGACTTTCTCAAGTCGGGTCAGTCCAGCCTACATGTCTCACATGTGCCCACATTATTAGTTTGACATCTCCGTGTCCATGACTTGTGAAACATAGCCATCAACTAATACATGTACTGGTCTAATATTCAAGTGTGTTCTCATAAGAATGCCGACCAGGGATAACTTTAGAATAACCATTCAAGTAATTGAGTTTCACAAACAATTCATATAATCGCCAATCAATACAAGTTGTCTATAATAGATATTCAATAAATATTTTATTAATCATGGATACAATCGGAATATCATCATCTACATGATTAGCTCTAGGGCATATTCTCAACAGTCTCCCACTTGCACTAGAGTTAATCTCTTAGATGTCTAATCCCCATAGACCTCATGTGCGCCTCATGCTTAGGCTGTGGAAGAGCCTTTGTCAAAGGATCTGCTACATTTAAATCCGTATATATTTTGCACAATTTGATCTCTTCTCGTTTCACAAACTCTCGAATGAGATGAAACTTTCGGAGTACATGTTTGTTCTTCTGGTGATCCCTAAGCTGCTTAGCCTGTGCAATCGTCCCATTGTTATCACAATGTAAATTCAATGGGCCCGACGCATTCAGAAACACACCAAGCTCAATGAGGAACCTCCTCAACCAAACACCTTCCTTTGCAGCGTCAGAAGCTGCAATGTACTCGGCTTCTGCTGTAGAATCGGACACTATTTCCTGCTTGGAACTTTTCCAGCTAACTGCACCACCATTTATTGTGAACACAAAACCTGATTGAGATAGTGAATCATCCCCGTCGGTTTGGAAGCTAGCATCGGTGTAACCATTTACAATGAGCTCCTCCTCACCTCCATAGATTAGGAACACATCTTTAGTCCTTCGTAAGTACTTTAGGATGTTCTTAACAAGCGTCCAGTGAGGTTCACCCGGATTAGCTTGGTACCTGCTCGTAACACTTAGAGCATATGAGATATCTAGGCGAGTACATATCGTGACATACATGATGGAACCAACGACCGAAGCATATGGAACCTTACTCATGCGGTTGCACTCTTCATCTGATGAAGGACACTGCTTGTCACTAAAGCGCATACCATGTGACATAGGCAAGAACCCTTTCTTGGACTTCCATGTTGAACCGTTTCAACACCTTGTCAATGTATGTGTCTTGGCTTAATCCTATTAGCCTTCTCGACCTATCTCTATAGATCTTAATTTCCAAGATGTATGCTGCTTCTCCTAAATCCTTTATAGAAAAACTATTATTCAGTGAAGTCTTTATAGATTGCAACATAGGAATATCATTCCCAATCAATAGTATGTCATCCACATACAAGATTAGAAACACAATAGCGCTCCCACTTACCTTCTGGTAAACACAAGGTTCTTCTTCATTCTAACGGAAGCCAAACCCTTTGACTACCTCATCAAAATGAATATTCCAACTCTGAGATGCTTGCTTTAACCCATAAATAGATTTCTTAAGCTTGCATATCTTTCCAGCATTATTAGGATCAACAAAAGATTTGGGCTGTATCATATACATGTCCTCTTCTAAATACCCATTTAGAAAGGCTGTTTTAACATCCATCTGCCATATCTCATAATCAAAATATGCAGCAATTGCTAGAATGATCCAAATAGATTTAAGCATCGCTACCAGCGAGAATGTCTCGTCGTAGTCAACTCCTTGAACTTGCTGAAAACCTTTTGCGACAAGTCGAGCTTTATAGACGTGAACATTTTCGTCCATATCCTTCTTCTTCTTAAAGATCCATTTGCACTCTATGGGTCTAACCCCATCAGGCGGGTCAACCAAGTTCCAAACTTGATTGTCTCCCATGGAATCTATCTCGGATCTCATGGCACTTTGCCATTTCTCAGAATCTGGATCCATCATAGCTTTCGCATAATCCGTAGGTTCGTCATCGTCTAACAATAACAAATCCCCACGTAATGCGCGAAGTCTCCCTGATCTTCGTGGTTGTGGCGGTATCTCCACTGTCATGGGTGTCTCAACTTGCTCTGCTACATTAGCATCACTCGCAGAGTCAGTCCCTATTGGCTTATCTTGAACTTCTTCAAGATACACCTTTTGTCCATTCTTTTCTCTTTTGAGAAACTCTTTTTCTAAGAAAACACAGTTTCGAGTAACAAACACTTTGCCCTCTGATCGGTTATAGACATAATACCCTAAAGTTTCCTTCGGATATCCCACAAAAAAGCACTTATCCAATTTGGGTGTTAGTTTATCTGATATAAGTCATTTAACACAAACTTCACAACCCCAAATTTTTAGAAAAGACAAATTGGGACTCTTACCAGTCCACATCTCATATGGTGTCTTAACTACGGACTTAGATGATACCCTATTCAATGTGAAAGCGGCTGTTTCTAGAGCGTATCCCCAAAATGATAAAGGTAGGTCCGACTGGCTCATCATAGACCGAACCATGTCCAACAAGGTCTAATTATGTCACTCAGACACGCCGTTTCTCTAAGGCGTTCCGAGTGGCGTAAGCTGTGGAATAATTCCACAACTCTTAAGATGATTGGTAAACTCGTGACTTAGATATTCACCTCCACGATTAGATTGCAAGGCCTTGATCTTCTTGTCATGTTGATTCTCTACTTTATTCTGAAATTCTTTAAACTTTTCAAATGTTTCAGACTTATGCTTCATTAGGTAGACATATCCATATCTACTAAAGTCATCAGTAAAAGTTATGAAGTATTGAAATCCGCCTCTAGCTGTCGTGCTCATTGGTCCACATACATCAGTAGTACAAGTTCCAACAAGTCAGATGCCCTCTCAGAAAATTCTTTGAATGGCGCCTTGGTCATCTTGCCTAGCAAGCAAGCCTCACATGTCTCGTATGATTCAAAATCAAACAAAGTTAGAAGACCATCATTATGGAGCCTCGTCATGCGATTCTCACTTATATGACCCAAACGACAATGCCACATATAGGTAGGACTTAACTCATTAAGCCGAGGCCGTTTAGCACTAACATTACAGACAGGTGCATCATCAAGATTTAAAATAAATAACCCATTCGCAATAGATGAAAAAGCCACAAACACATCATTCTTTGAGATCACACAACCATTGTCTTTACTCGCAAATGAATAACCATCCTTCATCAAGCATGAAGGTGACACAATGTTTTGACTTAAACTAGGAGCAAAATAACAATTATTCAATTCTAAAATAAATCTTGACAGCAAGGGAAGTTGCATCGTCCTGACGTTCAATGCAGCAACTCTTGCATTATTGCCCACGCGGAAATCAACTTCTCCTTTCTTCACGCTTCTACTTCTTATCATTCCCTGCATCATATTGCAAATATGAGCAACCAATCCGGTATCAAATACCCAAGAATTGATATAAGAGTTAGCGAGGAAAATGTCTGTAACATGAACAACAAGAGTACAAGCAGTAATAGTACCTTTACCGCCACCATCCTTCTCTAAGGATGCCAAGTACTCCTTGCAGTTTCCTTTCCAGTGTCCTTTTCCCTTACAATAAAGCAACCTGAATTTGCAGATGGTCCAGCCTTGGCAGCAGATGGGTTTGGCTTAGAGATCTCATCTTTAGCCTTGCTCTTCTTCTTCCTCCAAGAATTGCCCTTCCTCTTAAATCAAGGTCGGTTCTAGATCGCCAACACTTGGCTACTGCTGGCACCTTTCTTGATGTCGGCCTCTGCTGTTTTTAGCTTGCCACATAGTTCATTCAAGCCCCTCTCTACTCCATGCATATGGTAGTTCGAGATGAAATTTCCATAGCTGGCCAGAAGCGATGCAAGAATGAAATCAGTAGCCAACTCTTGGCCAATTGGGAAGTCTAGCTTCTCCAACCTCTGAGTGTAACCAACCATCTTGATTACATGTGGACCAACAGCTGCGCCCTCTGCTAGCTTGGTTTCTGCAAGTGCCTTAGAGACATTGAACCTTTCAGTCCGCGCTTGAGTTTGGAACGTATCTTCAAGTGCCACGATCATATCGTTCGCTGAATGATTGTTGTCAAACTGCATCTGCAGATCAGGTTCCATACAAGCAAGCATGAGGCAACTCACTTCAAGATCTGCATCACATGCTTTCTTGTAAGCGTTTTTCTCAGCAGCAGTTGCATTTTCATCAGGCTCATCTGGTAATGTGGTGTCTAGAATTTCTTCCTTTTTCTCAGCCCTGAGAACAATTCTTAGGTTGCAGATCCAATCCGTGTAATTTGTTCCATTCAACTTATCTTTCTCAAGAATTATACGCAAAGAAAATGGTTGATTGCGACCAGCCATCTACAACAAAAGTAACACAAAATACTAAGACAATGTATCCATAAAAGAGTAAATTATATCAAAATAAAATCTACTCCCACTAAAATCGATATCCCTCAATTGATACTTAGTGATTCAAGACCCACAACTAACAAGTCAACTAGTGAGCTTTAGCATCACCACTAGAAGACATGGTAGATCGGTAAGCAACACTTTGCTAATCATATCACATACGACTCTTGTTGTTGGGAAGCATCTCTATGCTACACTCAACCTACCCATGCTCCATTGTCCCTAACCATTAGGTTGACCTTGTTTAAGTAATCAAACCTTCTTGCAGTAAGTATCCTATACGAACCTGCCTAGTTGAGAAAAACCAGTGGCACCCTAATTTCATAGACCCACCACCGATTGTACAAGACTTATGACAGTGCAAGGTTTGGGGAAGCATTTAACTTAAACATTACTGAGGGATCGTTCTACTTCACTACTGCACTCATGTAGACAAAAACATAATAGCATGTGAAAGTAGAACATAGTAAGAACGACATAACACAGACATGACTTGTTATAGCCCATTATTCCTTTGGGGATCTCCATCTCCATCAATCTGTGCATCACGGTGATCTCCATCTCCATGATTCAAGTATGCCATCCTTCAGTGATGATTCCACTGAGACTAGCTACTACTAGCGCAAGTAAAATGAAATTACATAGTCGCGGATAGATCATCACAGATTAGCACACAGGCCATTACATTAATTTTGACAATATATATGTGGCTCCTGTCCATATTGTCCTCATGACATGCAAGCCATGAATTAAATACATACATGCATCACATACACATAAGGGCTATACCAGTCATCAATACCTGCAAAATAGAGTTATCCGAATCCGACGTCTAATCTTACAACGCAGAAAACTCTATTTTTCAAGCCTTATTTTGCAATTCTAATTTTGCCGAATGCGGTGAAGCGATAGAGAACCAGATTTAAAATTTCATTCTCTATGATTTTCATTTAGAGTTCATCTCAATCCGAGTTACGGTTCAAAAGTTACGGCTGTTTTACCGAACAACACTTTTCTCGGCAAACCGGCGCCCGGCAGAAAATTCCATCTACCACCGCCGCGCATCATATGCGCTTGGCACTTGACCTAGGGTTTAATTCGATTAATCTGATTGATCTCTAACTCACCATGACTAGATTTACATGAATCACTTAATTCGGATGGCAGAATTATGACCGGTACGAGTAGATTGTTTCAAGACCAACACGGCAAGATGACGAACCAAGGTTAGAGACTCATCTACAACCACACATATCACCATATGCACAAAACCGAACCTATAACGAGGCGTAACGGCTCTGACACCACTGAAGGGTTATGAGGGTGCTACGCTAGCCAGAAAATAAAACTTTTCGACCTCATAAACCCAGATCTACTGCTAGTTACAGGTTACGGGATTACCACTAGACGCGCAAGTGCAGCGAAAGACGACTCGATGTAGTCGTACGCGTCATAGCAGGCAGTGTAGTTGCATGGTCGTCCATCACCTCAGTCCCCTCGCACGGTTCATCCCAGTGCTCTAGATGCAGCACCTCCGAGGAATCCCACACGTGCAGGGAAGAAGCGATACGCCTCCGGACTGCTAGGTCCGCGAGGAGCAGAAGGCGCGAGCGTGGGGAGGGCGACGGCGGCTGCCAAAATCGTGTGTCACCCTGACCGTGCCCTACCCCTTGCTTATATAGGCGTCCTCAATGAGTTCACGAGTTGGAGGCCCATTAGAAACCCTAAGCCTTGTCTAATTCAGGTCCAACCCGAATTAGGCTTCCAGCCCCTTAAGCGTAAGACCCTATGGGTTCATGCACACATTGACATGGGTCGAGTACTCCTACTCGCCCAATAGTTGATAGCGGCCTCTACCAAGCCGTGACAACTCCTATGTGCACACGAAGATCATATCAGATGAACCACTACGACCACATACAAGTTATTCCCTTTGCCACTCGATATATGGTTCAACTCGTGGGTTAACACTTAACCCAAGCACGACCATGCATTTGTTGATCCAATCACTTGAGTGATCCAGTGATATCTCTCTCACGTAGAGAGGGGCAAATTCCATCTTGATTGTTTATGTCTCATAGCATGCTTCCCGACCACCCAAAGATCACCTTTATAACTACCTAGTTACGGAGCAGCGTTTGTCCCTAAGTAGGCCGTTTCACATCTTGAGTACATACCACAATATTAGGTCTAAGGACATAACGTACATGATGTGAATAGAGACTTTCTCATGTCGGGTCAGTACAGCCTACATGTCTCACATGTGCCCACATTATTAGTTTGACATCTCTGTGTCCATGACTTGTGAAACATAGCCATCTACTAATACATGTGCTGGTCTAATATTCAAGTGTGTTCTCACAAGAACATCGACCAGGGACAACTTTAGAATAACCATTCAAGTAATTGAGTTCCACAAACAATTCACATAATCACCAATCAATACAAGTTGTCTATAATGGATATTCAATGAACACTTTATTAATCATGGATACAATCAGAATATAATCATCTACATGATTAGCTCTAGTGCATATTCCCAACAGATGGTGTGGTTTGGGAATGTGTTTAAAACTTGATTACTATATTAATTATATACTGGATCGCTGCATAGGAAACCCCAGCCTTTATATGTTACTTTGTTTATATCCATGATTTGCATCCAATTTCCACAAAGCAATGCATAGGGTGGGAGTGGCCAGTATATATTGTACTAAAAATTTAGTTTCAGGTTCACGGAGTGGGTACTCATCTGTGGAGTACAACGATTGAGGGTTTCGTGTCTACGCTCAAGTTGGATTTTGGAGATGATAGCTTCCGCACGTTCAAGCTTTTGGTGTTATGTTGCATGAACTCTGATTCTACCAAGTGGTGATGTAATAAGTTATCGTAAACCTCTCTATGCACTCTTTTGTACGATGTAAGGGTTATGGTATTCAACTGTTATCGGGTGATGTGATTTAAATGGTCATATTACACTTTGACTCTGTGGATTTTCCTTCATGGAAATCGAGGCCGTTTTAGTTGGTATCAGGAGCCATACTTGACCCTAGGAAGAAACCCTAGAAATGAATGTTAGTACAGGACAAAACAGTTTTTCTTTCGGTTATATACCGACCCTGCATTTCTTCTTATGCAAGGCATCTCTATTATTACTGACTTGCTAACCTTTTCCTTTCAAAACGTGCAGATGACAAGCTTTGGACCCCTGCTTGGACTATTGAGTAGTCTGCCCAAGGCTGAGTTCACCTATGAGGGACGGGAGTTTCCAGGCTTCTCGTACACCCTGTGCCATGTTCTGGGAGTGCTCGGAGTGCCTGTTGAGGAGATCAAGTACAACTACACTGGAGCACCTGACCTAGAAGGAGGAATCAAGGGCTACGTAGTCACCCACCTGGAGACCCTTACAAGTCAGACTCTGCCTTCAGTACTAGCTCTCCTAGAGATGACAATCAAGGACTCAATCGAGGAAGGGATCCAGTCTGTGTCCCTCAAAGCTCTGCGTGAAGTGATGAAGATCGCTTATGAGCACCTTCACAACACAGAGTTTCGCCTTCTTCCTCAGGTGCTGAACTCTCTCTTCACACCAGAGTAGCTGGACGACCTGGTCAGGCCGATCATCCTAGCTGAGACAAGCCTTTGCAACCGCGCCTCCGCCGCTCACCTCTTCGAGCAGAACTACTACATAGAGCACTTAGAGAAGAAGAGGCGCCTTGACCACAACACTCTGATGGAGTACCAAGAGTTTTGCAAGAGGGAAGCTGAGGAGAAAGAAAGTCTCAAGGCAACCATCGCTCAGCTGCAGGACAAGCTTGCCCGACTAGCAAGAGCCCACAAAGCCGAAGTCGCTAACCTACGAGACAAGGTGGAGGACATTGGACTTTGGAACTACTACCTCGATGCAAGGGTTCTCCAGTTGGAAGGAGAGAAGATCGACAAGGACAAGGAGATCAGAGAACTTTAGAAGAGGAGATGGGAAGATGGCAAGAGCAACTTCACCATGCAATATGAGAAGACAATGCTCATCAAAGCCTTGAAGAAAGCAGAGGCAAAAGCATAGTGCAACCAAGGCCATCTGATTGCCCTGATGATTTAGAATGAGACCTTGGTGGACAGGTACAAGAGACTCAAGATAGCTTGGAAGAACGCTGATGAGAGGCGCTGTCAAGAGTACGCTGAGTTGCGGGACCGGCTTCCTTTGTCAGCCAGACGCAAGGACCCCTTCAAGGGAACTTTCCAGATTGGTCAGACTCACTTGAGGCACAACCATGGTCCAGCCCCCACCAACCTACCACTTACCAAGGAGTTCAGAGAAGCCTAGGATTATGTGAAGCGCCTTCACATGTCACAAGAGAAGCTGACGGTTCTTGGCAGTCATTTTCACTCAGCAGTGTACGACACATCGATGTACGAGTCAAACTAGTGTGGACCCTGTGTGGCCATGTCATGAGTTAGATTTGAGCTAGTTGAAATCCATGAGTTATGATGTATCATCCCTGATGTACCCTCCATGAGTTACCTTCTCGTAGTGCGAGTCTCGCACGTCATCTAGCGAAGCTGCTAGAGATGATGCCATGTAATGCAAACCATGTGATGAATGTTCGATCTTATCACATTTTATGGATCTTATTGCTTCTTTGTATGAGTGTTGGATAGATTAAATGTTTTCCTTAAATCATTTAATTATATTGAATTAATAAGCGCTAAATCATTGTCGACCCATGTCACAGATGTTAGCACGTCGCTCCGCGCATCTGGGCAATCGTCTGCCTCCACCCATGCCGGAGCTGTGGCGTGGAAGGCGCCATGGACGCAGGGGTGGTCACGTTCTGCCCATCAACCTCAACCAGGGTGGGAACAATCGTGAGCAGACCCCGCCAGCTGGAGGTAGTGCTCCTAGAGGGGGTGCCGCTAGAGGAGGTGATGCCAAAGGTAATGGGCCTCCGCCACAGCCAAATCCTCCACCGCAGCCAAACCCGCCACCGCCACCGCCACCGGACCTGGCAAAAGTGATGGCGCAACAGACACAGCTGCTCGCCGCATTGGTCAATGGGGCCAACCACCGCTATGGAGGCAACCCGAATGACTTACAGAGGAAACTCGAGGATTTTCTAAAGATTAGACCACCCACCTTTGATGGCACCTACAAGGAACCACTGGAAGCTGATGATTGGCTTTGGGAGATCAAGAAGAAGCTAGAGCTGACCACTTGTACCCCTGAGGAACATGTCGAGATCGCTGCTCACCCTCTCACTGGAGCTGCACGCTCCTGGTGGGATAGCTACTGCCAGGATGAGGACCCCGACCGTATCTCCTGGGATGAGTTCGCTGATGAGTTCGTCGAGTACCATGTTCCTGAGGGAGTCATGGAGTAGAAGGAGGAATTTCACAATTTCATTCATAAGGGGTGTGACATATGCGAGTACACCAACACTTTCACCAGTTTGCTGCGCTATGCACCTCTGCATGTTGCGACATCTGAGAAGGAGAAGATCACTCAGTATAGGAAGGGTCTGAACCCCAAGATCAAGGTGGCCCTGGGAGGCACCAAGAGTCACACCCTTCGTGACATGATCGATCGCTGCATACAGATCGAGAAGGACCAGAAGGAGGCAGGAGAAATGTCCAGGAGGGAGAAGAAGAAGTCCAAGGGCTCCTACCATGACCATGAGCGCAAGAGGTTCCGTTGGGACAGGTCATCAAGCCGTCCTCACTACGGCAAGGACCCTACCTATGGCTCGGGTAAGAGTGGTGGTGCCTACTCTGCTAACCACTCCCGCTCTTCCCATGACCATCGCTCCCGTGACTGTCACTCTCGTGACCATCGCTCCCGTGACTGCTCTGGGAAGGATTGCTACCGCGGGAGCACTCTTCGTAGCCACGTCACAGGTCCAACCACTCTACACCTGCTCGTGCTGCGCCAAACCCTGGCAACTGGAAGGCCGCTGCGCCAACCCCCACAGGCAGTGTGCCGTTCACTTGCTTTGGTTGTGGCAAACCTGGCCACAAGGTGTTTGACTGTCCTGAGAAGACGGCCGTGCCTGCTGCACCCAAGTCTCAGTACCGTGGATCTACAAGCCGCGGTTGCCTCACGCACATGAACGCTGAAGAAGCTCAAGCTGCCCCAGATGTTGTGCACGGTATGTTTTTAGTTAATGGCATTAAAGCATCCGTTCTATTCGATTCTGGATCTACATGTTCATACATCTCATCCGAGTTTGCACGAGAGAATAATATACCTACCACTCCACGTCTGGAGCCTATAGTCACCAGTTCTCCCCTAGGTGAGATGAGAAGCACCCATATCTGTAAGGGAGTGAAGCTTTCTATCGAGGGTCTAACCTTCTGAGCTAACCTTACCCTTGTACCTTCAAATGGCCTGGATGTCATCCTAGGCATGGATTGGCTTACCAAGCAAAAGGAACTTGATCTCTTGTTCACCTAGATATGTTCAGATAACCCACTCTTCTAGCCAAGCAGTTAGATGTGCACCTCAGAAGGATAAATCAGTATATGTTTTATGTGCCTTGAATGCACTCAAGTCTCAGGCAAAATCTCAGAAAAAGGAGAAGACTCTCGCTGATGTCCCCGTTGTCAGAGAATACGCGAGTGTGTTTTCAGAAGAGTTGCCAAGCATGCCACCTGATCGTGATGTTGAGTTCATAATTAACCTCGTGTCGGGTATCAATCCCATTGCTAAGTGATCGTACCGCATGTCAGTTGATGAACTAGAAGAGCTCAAGAAGCAGCTAAAAGAGCTTTTCGATAAGTGCTTTATTAGGCCTAGTTCCTCGCCCTAGGGATCACCTATTCTATTTGTGAAAAAGAAGGATGGTACGTTGAGGATGTATGCTGACTACCGCAATCTCAACGCTGTTACCATCAAGAACAAGTATCCTTTGCCAAGGATCATTGACTTGCTTGATCAGCTTTGTGGTGCCAGGTACTTCACGAAGATTGATTTTTGATCAGGCTACCATCAAATGAAGATTCGTGAAGAAGACATTCCTAAGACAGCCTTTGTCACACGCTATGGGTAGTATGAGTTCACCGTGGTATCCTTCGGACTCACGAATGCCCCTGCCTACTTCATGAACATGATGAACAAGGTGTTTATGGATGATCTTGATTAGTTTGTGGTAGTCTTCTTAATGACATTCTAGTTTATTCATCCACTGTCGAAGAACATGAAGCACATCTAAGGATAGTACTCGAGAAGCTATCCCAACACCAACTCTATGCCAAATTCAGCAAATGTGAGTTCTGGCTTGAAGAAGTTGCTTTCCTTGGTCATGTACTCTCAGCTGATGGTGTTGATGTAGATCCTACAAAGATAGAGGCCGTGAAAGAATGGGAGCAGCCTCGCAATGTGTCCGAGATCAGGAGTTTTATGGGATTGGCAGGTTACTATCGCCGATTCATTAAGAACTTCTCGAAGATAGCTTATCCTATGACAAATCTCTTAAAGAAGACCAACAAGTTTGAATGGACACCTGAGTGTGAACAAAGTTTCCAAACTCTGAAAGAGAAGCTCACTACCACGCCTGTCCTAGCCTTACCTAATATCACTAATGACTTTGTCATCTATTGTGATGCCTCTCACCAAGGACTAGGTTGTGTGTTGATGCAGAATGGGAAAGTAATTGCTTATGCTTCCCGACAGCTGAAGAAGCACGAGCAACGATACCCCACTCATGATCTCGAGTTAGCAGCTGTTGTGCACGCCCTGAAGATCTGGAGGCATTACCTCATTGGCAAAAAGTGTGAAATATACACCAATCACAAGAGCTTGAAGTACTTCTTCACTCAGGAAGATCTAAATATGAGACAACGCAGATGGCTAGAGCTAATCAAGGACTATGACATGGAAATTCACTATCATCCAGGAAAAGCGAACGTAGTCGCAGATGCACTTAGTCGCAAGACCTACTGTCATGCTCTATTCACCTCAACCCTGCCACCTGAATTGAAGATAGAAATTGAAGATCTCCAGCTCAAGATAGTACCCTATGGTCTATTGCACGAACTTCGCATCGAGTATAATCTCACCGAGTGAATTCGTGAAGCTTAGAAGAGTTTCGAGGAAATGGATTACCTTCGAGGGTTGATGAAGCTAGGCTACAGCCCAGAATTCAGGAAAGATAAGCATGGAACCATCTGGTTCAAGGACATAATTTGTGTACCTAGTGATCCTATCTTGCATAAAGAGATTCTATCAGAAGCACATGACTCCAAGTATTGCATCCATCCTGGTGGTGCAAAAATTTATCAAGACGTGAAGAAGCATTTCTGGTGGAAAGGCATGTAAATAGACATTGCTAGACATGTGGCCGAATGTGACATCTACAGTAGAGTCGAGGCCAAGCACAAAAGACCCGCTGGATTACTCAAACCACTTGATGTTCCTAAATGGAAGTGGAAGAGCATATCCATGGATTTCATCGTGGGTTTTCCTTGATTGCCAGCTGGTAATGACTCCATTTGGGTGATTGTTGATCGTCTGACTAAAGTCGCCCACTTCATGCCTGTCAAGTCCACCGTTAGCGCTAAGAAGCTAGCAGATATCTACATCAAGGAGATATTGAGGCTTCGTGGAGCTCCAAAGAGTATCGTGTCGGATCGTGGACCTCAATACATGTCTCAATTTTGGCAAGCTCTACATGAGTCCATTGGGACAGACCTCGACTACAGCACTACTTACCACCCTCAAACAGATGGTCAGACAGAGAGGTTGAATCAGATTCTTGAGGATATGCTTCATGCTAGTGTTCTCAAATATGGAACAGATTGGGAGAAATGTTTATCATTTGCTGAGTTCTCTTACAACAACAGCTACCAGGCAAGTATCAAGATGTCACCCTTTCAAGCTCTTTATGCCAAACCATGCAGAACCCCATTGATGTGGGACCACCCAGGTGAGAGGGCAGTCTTTGGCCCCGCCAAGATCAAGGAAGCTGAGAAAGGAGTAGCTCAAGTTAGAGAGAACTTGAGGATCGCTCAAAGCCAACAGAAGAGCTATGCTGATAAAAGGCGTCGAGACCTTGAATTCAAAGTTGGGGACTATGTCTATCTTAAAGTGTCTCCACTTTGTGGTACTGTTAGATTCCACGTGAAAGAAAAACTAGCTCCAAGATATGTTGGCCCTTACCGCATCTGTCAAAGTCTCGCATACAAGCTTGAACTACCTCTAGAGTTAGCAGGAGTGCACCCTGCATTCTATGTATCCCAGCTACGCAAGTGCTTGAGGGTACCCGAGGTAGAAACAGTCCCTATAGATGTGCTTGATATCCAAGATACTCTAGAATACAAAGAGCATCCTATCAAGATTCTAGGTTATGACACCAAAGAGACTAGAAGCAAATCTATTCCTATGTGCAAAGTTCAATGGAGCAATCACACCGAACGAGAAGCAACATGGGAAGATGAGAGACAACTGCTGCTACAGTATCCTTACCTCTTTGAAGGGTATGTCACTTCTTAAATCTCGAGGTCGAGATTCCAATGAGGGGGAGGATTGTAACAACCTGAAAAATCCGAGCTACAAATTTTTTTCTGAAAAACCCTGAGCGATGTAGTGTCATGTAGAGAAAACCCCACACATGTTGCACAAGCATCTCATGTTCTTATCTTGCAAACCCTAGCATGCATCCATGTTGCATTTTAAATTTACATCTGATTTGGATTTTATTTGAATTTATGTATTGATTATTAAATACCAACAATATTTATTTTTGTACATATAAATAAATATTAACGGAATAATACCCTAACAAATATAAGGGCCTTATATGCCCACTACTTTATTATTCAAAGTTGGCACATCACATAAATATGTATATAAGTATATATAATGTATTTTGGAAAATTAGAAAATAGAAAAGAGAAATAATAAAGGAGAGAAAAAGGAAAAGCAATCTGGCCCACGAAGCCAAACCAGCCCAGCCTCCTCCCTCCCTCTCCTTCCCTTTATCTGCGCGAGTCGGCCCAGCAAGTGAAGAAGGCCGCCGGCCCGCGAGGCCCAGCAAGGAGGAGCGTCGCCTCGCGCCGTGACGAGAAGAGCCGAGCCGCTGACCGACGGGCGCACCTATCATACCTTTCCCGGTCCCCCCATCGGTCGTCCGCGTGTGACATCGCGCGTGTCAGTTCTTGCTCCCCCACGTCGCCGCCAACCAAGCCACCCCGACCTCTCGATCCAGTCTCACCCCTCATCTACGCCCGCGGAGCCACCACCTGGACCGACCGCTGCCCGACAGCCCTGCACAAATCGCCCGTGGCCGCGAGGATCTTTTCCTCCCACGCGTGCGGGCACATGCACCACTATCGCGATGAAGCTACGCCGCTGTAATGCTTAGCCACACCTGGCACCCGCTAGCCCCCTCTCGCTGACCCCTGGACCTAGCCAAGCTCCCCACCGGGTGACTTGGACCTCCCCATGACCGCCTGATCGAGCTCTCTCGATCAGCCACCGTCCGCCAGCCACCTACCACTGCCGCTTCCCTATAAAAGCAAGGCCCTGGCACCCAAGGGCTTCCTAGCCACTGCCACCACTCTGGTGGTTCTCAATTAGCCTTGCCCAGCAACAAATTGGAGAAGAAAGGGAAGGAAGGGGAAGAGGGGGGGAAGGAGTTGCCGCCGCCGGAGAAGAAGAAGATCGTCGCTGTGCCAGAGCTGCCGCTATGGTGAAGCCGGGAGCAGGAAGAAGGAGCCATACCGCAAGCCGTTGCCTCACCGTCGCCGGAGCTGCTTGGACTTCGTACCGTGACTCCACTTCCTCTTCGCCCATCGGTGAGCACCCTGAGCGCCCCTCTTTCTCTTTGCCCTCTACTGCCGGCCATGGCGCTCTGCCTTGGGAGCGTGTAGGCCGAGACCTTCACTGGTCTCCCTTGGACACACCATGCACGCACACGCATGGACCAGCCGAGCCAAGAGGACCATGACACCAAGAGGGCGCCGGAGTGAAAACCGCCATGCTCGCCGCCGCGGCAAAGCCACTTTGCCGGCCAACCGAAGGAGATCGGACTTCATCGACTCAAGATCCGAGGGCGCTTCGACGTGGAGATCCCGTGTGCATGCTAGATGCTAGGCTCATTGCTCCGAACGCCGTCCTAGCACCACCATGCCAGCGCGTCACCGCTCTAGAGCACCGCCGCCTTGACGCCGTTTCCTGCCAACTCCGACCACCACGTGGATCACGAAGTCATCGAGGAGCATCGCCGAGAGAAGCTGCGTTGACTCGGGGACGAGATGGAGGCCAAGGACCCACCTTGGGTGCCGTGTCGCACATCGAGGCCTCGTCGGAGCTCCGCCATGGGAGTTGCTACCCACGCGGACTCCGCCGTGGATTTTGGTCATCGCCGGTGCATCGGGGAGGTGCTGCATAACCTCTATCGCACCCTTGCGCACCGCTTAGTCTTGGATTGATTCACCCACGAGCTGTAGCCATGCGCTGTCGCCGTCGACCCGCTGCTCGTCGTGGAGCACGCCGTCGGGAACCAAGCTGCCGCCTTGAAGACTACCTCCGTGATCGTCGTGGCACCCCAAAGTTGTTGAGCAAGAAGATGGAGCCGGAGGATCATCGGAGCATCGGGATTTGGAGGATTTGACGCCGCCAGTGAGTCCTTGCCGTCGGGTTGGAGAAACAGAGCAAGGGGTTGGATAGGTAAAGAGGATAATGGACGTGGTCTACATGGACTGGAGTCACTGCTTGTGGGACCAGGCGGAGTTGGTGCACCAAGGGCAGGTCTATGGACCGCATGGACCAGAGAACGACGCTGTGGACATGGTTCACATGAACTTGAGTCGCTGACCGTGGACCCCACTGTGTTCGGTGCACCGTGGACAAGGGACCGTGAGGTGAGCCCATTTTGGATCCAGATGATGACATGGCATCACCAGAGCGCGCCACGCGGCGGGCCGAGCCCAGCCCATATTCGGCTCATATCCGGCCTAGTTGGCCCATTAATGGCCCGATAACGGCCCAGTGGGGCCCACCTACTAGGTTGATCGTTGACCGTTGACTGATGACGTCAGCAGTGACGTCACCCCGGACCCACATGTCAGACGACCGTTGACCCAGTCGATGCTGACGTCAGCATGACATCACCTGCCATGTCAGCTGCTGTGTTGTCTCTGTGTGGACCCACATGCGACACGTGGATCAATCCCGTGATGCCACATGTCAGCACCAGAATAAACTAGTCCTTTTCTTTTTCAGAAAATGGTTAAATCTTTGAAAAATCATAACTAATTCATACGAGCTCAGAAAATTATGATCCACATATCCAAATTTTCTATAAATCGAGATCTACCTATTTTCGCTATGTGCATTTGGATCTTTTATTTGGTATTCGTTTTTTATGCTAATCTATAGGGGTCGCTTATGCGACCATTAATTCTCGGTTACAGGCTCGAGCGAGGACAGGTCTAACGACAGTGACTATCAGGAGAAGTCTGACAGCTACGTTAGTGAAGGTGCCATATCTCACCCAACATCGTAGATCCCATTACGCATGGCAAATGTAGTATGGCTAGTGCTTTCATTTTTGTTGCAATATAATGGATCACCTGTGCTAGGTATGCATGGTAGATTACTACTTGATGAGCCCTACCTTGTTGTAACCTATCACCTCCTTACCCGCTGTTATGTTAGCCACTTGCTTATCTGCTATATTTATGCATATATACTTCACTCGCTTAAATTTTGATGTGACGTGATGAACCCTGGGAAGGCCTGGAGGGTGCCAGGCTGGAGGTGTGTGATGATGGGTTAGATGAGCTTGTGAGCTGATGATGCTATATCTGGGTTTGGGTGGAGCTTACGGCAGGGAGTAGGGTAAGCGTTGAGTCGATCAAGCCGGGATCTACGACGAGCTTATGGAGGGAGTCTTGCCGGGGAATGGATCTGGACATTCCCACGAGTAACAGTCTGTGGCGGACTAACTCAGTTGAGTTGGGGAGTCCTGAGTGGAAACCTCTGAGGGGTGGAAGCCAGGAGGAGTGTGCCATGGTAGCACGTTAAATGGGAACCCTGATGAAGACATCCCGGCTTGATCACACTTAGGAACTGCTGCGCTGGTATCCGGACCTTAGGAATCTCTTGCTTTCCACTCGCTTCCCATGGTGGGGAGATGGCCGAACCATTGGATAGATCAATGCCACTACTGCTAGGCGAGTAGTGTTAGGAAGGTATATGCATAGGATGGAGCTAACACCCTACCAAAAACGATCATGGCACCCTCTTCGGGAGCGGGTACATGGCATGACATCCTCTTCGGGAGCAGATACATGCTCTCTTCACAGTTTCAGTGATCCAGAGCTGGATGGTAGAGTGGCATCGTTCTATGGCAGTAGGCGCCCGGAATCTGCCTAGGTGGTGATCAACACCGATGATGGTTATCTAGTGGATGAGTAAAACCTCTGCAGAGTGTATGGTTGATCGATCGATACATATGCCAATTCTTTGGCTATGGACGTTTCCTTAGGAGGATGCACCGGACTAGTGAGTGGAGTGTTCTACCTTCCCCTGAGTGTGATTCCTGGCCGTGAGCCAGGTTGAGGGCTGCGGGTTGCTGAGACAAGTCAAGAGGAAGTTGGCTTGTCGACTTGAGTCTGAGGTGGTGTTTGAGGATTTGGGATGGTGATTCAGAGATGGATGGTGAAGGATGGTGTGGTTGGGGAATGTGTTTAAAACTTGATTACTATATTAATTATATACTGGATCACTGCATAGGAAACCTCAGCCTTAATTATATCCATGATTTGCATCCAATTTCCACAAAGCAATGCATAGGGTGGGAGTGTCCAGTACATATCGTACTGAAAATTTGGTTTTAGGTTCAAGGAGTGGGTGCTCATATAGGGAGTACAGCGATTGAGGGTTTCATGTCTACGCTCAAGTTGGATTTCAGAGATGATAGCTTCCGCACCTTCAAGCTTTTGATGTTATGCTGCATGAACTCTGATTTCGCCAAGTGGTGATGTAATAAGTTATCGTAAACCTCTCTATTGCACTCTTTTGTACGATGTAAGGGTTACGGTATTGAACTGTTATCGGGTGATGTGATTTAAATGGTCATATTACACTTCGACTCTGTGGAATTTCCTTCATGGAAATCGAGGTCGTTTCAAGATGCATGCTCTTCAGAAGAACAAGACATGGGAGCTGGTCCCACTTCCAAGAGGGAAAAAAGTTGTGGGCTGCAAGTGGGTCTTCACTGTGAAGAAAAACCCAAAAGGTGAGGTGGACATATATAAGGCAAGACTGGTTGCAAAAGGCTATAGTCAAACATATGTCATTGATTATGATGAGACCTTTGCTCCTGTGGCAAAGATGGGTACCGATAGAACCTTAATCTCCTATGCAATGAATTTTGGATGGCCTCTACATCAAATGGATGTGAAGATTGCATTTCTTCATGGTGATTTATAAGAAGAAGTTTATATGGAAATCCCACCGGGGTTTACGAATAGTCAAACTGTTGGGAAGGTGTGTAGACTTAAAAAGTCACTCTATCGACTAAAGCAATCACCTGGGGAATGGTTCGATACGTTTAGGAGAGCAGTCTGTGGTATGAGCTACACTCAATGTAATGGTGATCATACAGTCTTCTACAAGCATAGAGGAACATTTATCACCATTATGGCAATGTATGTGGATGATATTATGATTATAGGAGATGATGTGGAGGAAATTAAATATTTGAAGAAGAATCTAGGAAAGGCGTTTGAGGTAAAGGATCTTGTACCACTAAGTACTTCCTTGGGATTGAGATTGCCAGGTCGCCTAATGGGATAGTTCTCTCTTAAAGAAAATATGTCCTTGATCTGTTGGCTGAAACTGGTATGCTTGGATGTCGGCCATGTAGTACTCCTATTGATAAGAATCATCAAATCAGTGCCCAGTGTGGAGATTCTGTGAAAAAAGAAACATATCAAAGATTGGTGGGAAGACTGATATACCTGTGTCATACAAGACCTGACATTTCCTATGCAGTGAGTGTGGTGAGCAGGTATATGCATGATCGAAGAACAGGACATATGGAGGTTGTTTACAGGATTTTGAGATATCTAAAGGGAACCCCTAGGAGAGGGTTATGGTTTAGGAAGAATGGGTACCTTGATGTGGAGGGCTACTGCGATGCGGATTGTGCGAGTAGCAAAGATGATAGGAGGTCCACCTCCGTGTATTGTGTGTTTGTGAGAGGCAATCTTGTCTCATGGAGGAGCAAGAAGCAAGCGGTTGTGGCTCGGTCTACTGCGGAGGCTGAGTATAGGACAATGGCATTAAGCTTGTGTGAGATGTTGTGGTTAAAAGGCTTGCTAAAGGAGCTATGTGTGTTAAGAAATGAGACAATGATGCTTCATTGCGATAACATTGCTGCAATCAATAGTGCAAACAATCCGGTCTAGTTTGATTGCACCAAGCATGTGGTGATTGATAGATTCTTCATCAAGGAGAAGCTAGATAGTGGAGTCCTAAAGTCAAAGTTAAAGTATGTAAAATCGTGTGGTCAACTAACGGACTGTTTTACAAAAGGTTTAGGACCCAGTGAAGTTGATCAAGATAGATTTAATGGGCAGCAGGATGCCCGTTTCTAAAATAATTTTTCTGATGAGTGAAATCCCCTTTCTAAAACCTTCGTAAAGCCACCGCAGCAATGCCAAACCGTTGCGGTGTACGTGGGGATCAGAGCATGAGAAGGATTTTTCCGAGCATTTGTTTGTTTTATTTATTGAAGAGTCCTAGCATTTGTTTGTCATAACCGCAACTAATTAACAAGTATAGATCATCATCGCGAGGCAGAAAGAGAATTCGTAATTAGTTCAGAGCTTTAAGAGATGACTGGTGCATATTATGGCGCAAGCATATCAGGTCATCTCTCCAGCTAAAAGCTGAAGCTAAAAGAAGGGTTTCGATAAGAACTTCATCTGCTTGGTTCAAACATCCTGGAGTGGAGTTACAAATTGAACTGCAAAGTCTTTCCCCCTTCTCTTGGGTGAGATAATAGAACTCCGATGATGCAGGTGCGCTAAACCTGTGCAAGGATTTCTTCCAAATTATATACACCACCCCCTCCGTCTGGGGTCACAGTTCAGAGCTTCGACAGCGCAATGTCCATCACTTCAACGAAGAAATCTGCATTATTCGGCCCAGAGATTCAATGTAATTTACCCAGTGTCTAAAGATTATTAAACTCGTATATATAAACAAGAATATCACCGAGTAATCTCTACTGTTAACGTACCAGCATCTTCCTTGGTGAAGCATAGAGGGGGAGTGATCCTGAAGACATTCCCGTAGAAGCCGCCTTTGCCGACCAAGACGCCCATATCTGCATATCCACAATCATGCATCAGCGGAAATAAGCAACAGCCGATCACTTGCATGGCTGTCATGTTCGATTTTGAGGTCAGAGATCTTCCTATAGTTCTGCCCGTCTTGATACACCTTACCTTTCATGTGTTCCATGGCATGGCAGATCTCATCTTTCGCTGGTGTCTTGAGCTGCCGGTCCGTGACGAGCTCGACGCCGAGCATGAAACCTGTTCCCCTCACGTCGCCGATGACTGCGTGAATGACCAGGAAACAGGATCAGGCGAGCGAGGATATATACGTTGTGGTCAGAAATAAGATGGAACGTGTCGAGTTTCTGAACAAAATCCAGTTTGGGTCAGATGTGTATACGCACTTTCGTGCTTCTCCTTGAGGCCACGGAGTCGGTCCTTGAGGTAGGAGCCGACGACGAAGGCGTTCTCCTGGAGCTTCTCCTTCTCGAGCACCTTGAGCACGGCGAGCCCGCCCGCGGTGCACAGGGGGTTGCCGCCGAACGTGTTGAAGTAGCAGCGCCGGGTCAGCACCTGCGCGATCTCCGGCGTCGTCACCACGGCGCCCAGCGGGATGCCGTTGCCGATGCCCTGACGAAGAATCCAGGTGTTTGGAGAACGCACGTTGTCAGGTTCAGAGCGTGTCGTCATTGGCACGGAAATAAGGGATGGCGAAAATTGGAATAATGACGTGTACCTTTGCCATGGTCACTATGTCCGGGACGACGCCGTGGGTCTCGAACCCCCAGAAGTGGCTGCCGACGCGAGCGAAGCCCGCCTGGACCTCGTCGGCGATGCAGAGCCCGCCGGCCTTCCGGACCTTCTCATACGCCAGCGGCAGGTACCCCGGTGCCACCTCCACGATTCCGCCCACACCCTGTACAGTACAGTATAGTACAGTAGGATTCAACCACGTCATGACGACGTCGTCCATGTCCAGCTGCAGCGCGCGAGAGGAACAGAGCAGCTGCTTTCTGCGTCAGTAGTGTTAGTGTACCTGGATGGCTTCGGATATGAAGCCGGCGACCTGGCCGGTGGTGCCGAACTCGATGATCTCCTGCACGTCGCGCACGTACTTCTCGGCGTCGGAGCCGAAGGCGCCTCTGTAGGGGTCCGGGTTCATGGTGTGGTGCACGCCACTCTGCTTGATCGAGCAGCGAGAACGAAGATCACATCACATGCATGATCAGAGAAGGATTTCATACTATTTTTTTTTAGTTTAAGCAAAGATCACAGGTACATGATGCATGGCGTCAATTGTTAGTGCGTACCTGGATGACGTTGAACTTCCAGTTCTTCTGCGCGGTGACTCCCATGGTGCCGGCCGCGTTCCCGTGGTACGAGTTGCGGAGCGAGATGATGTCGTGGGAGCCCGTGTACAGCCGCGCCATCAGGATGGCGAGCTCGTTCGCCTCCGTGCCGGAGTTGGTGAAGAAGACGACCTATTATATAATAAAAAAGATGAACGTCACCAGTCATTGCTTGCTGGACGATGGCTGAAACGAACAGAACACGTGCCTTGAGATCTCCGGGCAGCTTGGACGCCAGCGCCTCGGCGAAATCGGCGATGGCGTGGTTGAGGTAGAGCACGGTGGAGTGCTGCAGGCGCTTGGCCTGCGCGGTGATCGCGTCCACGACGTCGGGGTGGCAGTGGCCGCAGCACACGGTGGCGATGCCGGCGAACGCGTCCAGGTAGCGCCGCCCGTGCTCGTCGTACAGGTACTGCCTCTTCCCCTCCACGATGTTCAGCTGCAACACAACACAACACAACGATTAATGCAGAGATCAAGCTAGGAGCCCGTTCATCACGCAACAAAAACAAAAAGAACAAAAAGACACAAATAACTGGCCGGCATGGACGGAGGCCGCCGCCGCAGTTGCATCTATATATGTGCCGTGAGCGGTGCATTCGATCGATGGACGTACAGGATTGGAGTAGAAGTGGAAGAGCGACGGGCTAAGGTACTCGGCGCGCTTGCGGGCGATGTCGGCGGCGCTCGGCCCGTCGTAGGGCAGCGGGACGTGGTCGAACGCCGGCATTCTCGGCGGCACGGCAGGAGCCGCCGCCGCCGCCGTCTCCGACGCCGCGTGACGGGAGAAGGACCTACTCGCCAAACTCCGAGCCCCCAGCTGAAGCATCATCGCCACTCGCGATCGATTGGTCAATTAGTTAATTCCCCTTCTATCTCCTTCCTCAAATCAACTAATTCGATCGGATTAGTTTCTTGGCGTTGGATGGAGGGGCGTGCGGGACACGGGAGTAATCAGGAGGACGACGGGAGGGGTTTATATGGGCCGTGCAAAGCAAAGCTACACTAAAGATTTGGTGTATACGTCGACATGTTTTCGAAAAGCTTAATTTGCGCTCGCTCAAATGATCAGAATCTCAAACGGAAGATCCGTTACGGATTTTTGCAAAAGTCAAGGAACGACGGGAATTCCAGAATCAGAAGGTTATAATTACGCGCAGGTGATCCCAAGAATCTGGACTCTTTCCCTTTTTGAGCTACGGGCTACCGTCGTACTTGTCGAGCAGAAAGAACAGAAGACGGGTGCTCCTGTTTAACCAGCGCGTGCCTGAACCATATACCGGTACCCCTGGTTCATTGCACCTGGACAGAGCAGCTGTGCTGTGCACAAACTGAACATCTCATTGGGTTTGTATGTTTGTTTTTCTTCTCGATCTGAACTACTCGCTGGTTACGTATATGTTTGTCTTCCTTAACGAACTAGTACACACTGTCATTTTTAACATGTATGTCCCTCCCTGTATTAATTTATTGGTCTATAGTAATCACATACAGTACTCTAAAACAGGCATTATTATTCCTCTCAATCTGCAACTAAGTTGGGTTATCTCATTTAAGTGCTTTATCTGCTTGTGGCATGCGGAGTAGTACATGGCATGGGTATATACGCTGATGATTACAGTATTAAACCAGCTGAAAAAGGAACGCCATGGTGCGAATCGACGGACACGGCAATGCTTTGATGCTTGCTTTAATTTAATTCTTTAAACAAATAGGAATGCAACCGTACAAATATGGTCTGACAGCGATTAGGGAACACACTATAGCCATCACAATCAAGCAAATGAGATGGGATGAGATTTGGCTGTGATGAGACGGAACACATTTCAATAGGTCACATCCCATTCTTGTTTATGCAATGAGATGATAGTGCTTCTTTGCATAATATTCTGCAATAGATGATGCAAACTTCTGGATTGATATGAACAGATTTGCTCCTCCACTATCTTTACTTGGTTTGGTTTAGACAAACTCTTGTAAAAAGTAAGCTGTGCAAAATAGTCTTGTTCCCAGGATAGTTAACTTTGCATTAAAATGGTGGACTTTCTCTCCTGAACATTGAGTTTAGTCTATAAATAATCATGTGCAATCCTCAATTTTCTTACTTATCTTTTTTTTTTTCTTTCTTTCATAAAACAAATTTTACAAGCAACAAGTTGAGAGAATTATTGGCTCAAGGATGCTGCATTATTGACTCAGGTGTCAGTAGTGTGTGCATGCTTCCTAGTTGGATCCACAATGGAACTCTTATCTGATGGCAGAGTAGGTGATTAGCATTCTTTGTATACTCTTTGGTTGGAGATAGAGACGTTATCAAGAAAGCAACTGCTACAGTGCTTTCTCAGACATCACTAATTAAGTTTCTTTCTAACTTGATTAGTTTGCATCAGTGTACGGTAAGTGGTACAACACTTGGGAGTGTAGTAGACAATAGCAGAGTTGTCAAACGGCATGATGGAAGTTGTGATTAAGCAGAGAAGCAGTGGGTAACATCCTTTATTTTCTCTGACAATTTGGATATTGCATAAGTAATGTATTTGGATCCACTACAAACTAATAGTTAGATGCTAAAATTTAGTAGGGCTAGAGATGGAGATGACAGTGTTTTATGTTGCCTAGGCACTTGCATCACTCACCCTATTCCTCAAGGGATGGTCTTCAACATGTCCATAAATGAATTATAGGTCAATGTTGCTTACTGGGTGGCTCTGATTGTAGAGGGAGATCATTAGGTTATGTGTAGTTGACGATGGTGGTTGCTTATGAATGGGGGCAGTAAGGCAATGGCACATTGCTAGCCTAAGGTGGTCAGTCCTAGAACACTAGGGGTGGTGATGGTAAATCTGACAGTGGAGTGCCACTAGAGATGGAGGAAAGCGCGAGTGGCGGTGAGAGGGTGAAAGTAGCGATTTCCTAGGTAACACATAGCATGCCCTGAAGGATGACTGATTTCAAAGAGGATGACATATGAGATCCTAAGCTAATTGTTGAATGTGGTGAAATGGTCAACTAATATTGCAATGGTTAGATGTAGAGTATAGTGGATACATGTGTAGAGGAGTTTGAGCTAGCAAGTCGCTCTAGTGCCACTAGCTAGGAGCATTTTTTTAGTGGAAGGAAATTGGCATTGAAGTAGTGTAAAGAAGACATTTTTTTGAGCAATAGTGTAAAGAAGACATTGATCTATTAGGTTGGTATAACTAATTGGGGAAGGCCCTATCTACTGGTCGTGACTGATTCTAATTCGTGTTTTTTTGGAAAGGTGAAAATCATATTCGGCTTGTTCTCTACTTATTAAGTTCACTCTTAAGATTTAACCGTCAGTGTGCCTGCCATAGAGCAGATGTGTGCACGACAAACTTCATACTAGTGAGTGTGCATGCGTGTATGTGAGCATTTGCATCTATGATTCCAAAAAAAAAAAAAAATCATTCCTTGAATTTGCTTAGATTGCAAAAATGCTGCCATTATTTTGCACTACTTTTGCTTCATATTATGTGAACATGTTGAGGAAGAAGATTCAGGTTTTGTGTGTGTGTGTGTGTGTTTTTTTTTTTTTTTGAAACTCGGTTTTGTGGTCTTCATCTAATGGTGTGCATAGCAAGCAGGTAAACAATAAAATGGAGCTGTGTTTCTCAGGTGCTAAATTATATATGTGCGCTAAATGACGTGCAACATGCACATTTCATTATCGAGTACTAGTGCAACCGCTTCTCTTTGTGATACTTGAATGTGGACCATGATGATAGAACAGACTAGAAGTACATTGAATGTGGACGCAATACATTCTGCATAGCATCCATCCGACCATCATCCCCACGACGACCATGATAAGGCAAATCATGCTCATAAGCAAGCTACCTAGCACCTAATAATTAAAGCCACGGTAACGTCATCGCCACCGACATCCATCTTAGCGACAGAGCAAAAAACAGACGCAGCATATCACTTGAGCCCTCTTTTTACGTGTCTACAGTCTACTCGATATATCGACGATCGATCGTGTCTACCCTTTCTCTTTTCATGTGAACACTCCAACTTGTGTCCTGTTTAATTCTGCGGCTAATAAGCACTTCAAGGTTCAAGCTAACAGGCGTTAGAGGTCTCGCTCGATCAGCGCCTGAATATTTTCTTTATTTGGCTTGTACTGCCCATGCATGGTCGCTGCGTAGACAAATAACCGAGCACACACTGACACCCACGCAAGCGGCACGCCGCGATCAGCCAGCGAGACGTCGATGGCGACGACAACGGCAGCTGGTTTACTCAGGGCGCGTCTTACTTTTGCTTTTTTTCCTCATAGGACGTGATAAAGACGCACTAGCAGTGTGATCTCTCTGCCCAGCTCCTCCAAGAAAACAACATATATGTGCTTGTCGACTATGATAGATAGATGAGCCAGGGCTTTGGCCATTTGGCACTAGTATATTATATATCGTGCGTGATGGCGTGTGTATGTTCACTAGCTAGGGTTCTTCGTCACTGATTGGCGCGCTTGTTGGCAATTGGGAGGATGATTATTAATGATCAGTACTGAAGACGGACAGGAGGGAGGTTTGGTATGTGTGGTGCACTCGTAGATGGAGATGGAGTAGTGCTCTTCGCTTTCTTTGGCGCTGTTCGATGAAGATGATGAGTAGGTGAAGGAAGGAGACATATTATTATGGACTCATAAGGTTAGGCCTGGATGGGATCACTCAACAAATGGAATTGAAGCCTTAAAAAAAAAAATGGAATTGAAGCACCGCCTAGGGGCTCCTGTCTCTGGCCTGATGAGGATTTCCACACATATACTGACGAAATGCTAATTGGACGAGGCATCCTGTGCAAACTGAAACATTTTCGATCCAAATGTTTGCTGGTTGTGTCCATTTTGCAACGTCAAATTTTCGGAGACACAAGGCCAGCCGGAAGGTTTGTTGTGCGGACTGTAGATCCAAGCGATGACTGTATATATGTTTTAAATATTATATGTGAAAGGATAACACAAAGCGCATCTGGTGTAGTGGTATCATAGTACCCTCCCACGGTACTGACCAGGGTTCGATTCCCTGGATGCGCAGCCTCTTAGGCCATGTGTTTTTTTTTTGAAGTTTTCCATTTTCTTTCCTTTTTTTTTTCCATTCACTTCAGCATTGGCGTCCTTTTTTCAATTATGTTTTCCATTTTTATTCCTTGCTCTTCATTTTCACTTTCAGCATTAGCGTGTTTTCAGTATACTTATTCTCATGAACTGGTGTGGGAACTGAAGATACCCATAAGCAGCCAAAAATGCCTTCATGGGCGTCCGAGTTCAACGTTTTAAGGCTCCGTATATCTAACTCATTCTTTAGCCGGTCAAAAAAAAAAAAGACTCATTCTTTATATAAAAGGATCTAATTTTTTTTTGATAATTCGATGGGAGGGGAGAGGATCCCCCACCTAGATTATATTGATTTGGTTCTCAAAGCCTAATGTTTGAAATACATTTTCCGACACATGTGCCCATTACATTACATTGCCAAAGCTAAAATAGAACACCACGCATCGGCTATTTCTCTGTCTTTCTTCTGTAGTCTAGCTTTCCACATAGCCGCTTCAGACTTGCATGTAGCCAGTGTCCCTGTTATCATAGGCCGATCTTCCCTGAACACTATGTTGTTCCTTCTCTTTCAGATATGCCAACAACATAGTAACAAAAAAGTTCCGAGATGCTTGCTTGGCATATGTTCTAGTGATCTGATCTCTTACGGTTTTTGTACCGGCCAAAAAGCCTGCGTCTCAATTTGGATAGCTTCCCAGAATTCCCGTGCCGCTGTGCATCCAAAGATGACATGATCCGGGGTTTCCTCCGCTACCTGACAGACATCGCACACGGCAGTATCCACAATACTCTTCTTGATCAAATTTGTCTTGCATTGAATTCTTCCTTGCGACAATAACCATGCAAAGAATCTCACTCTTGGTGGCGCTTTGTTATTCCAGACAAAGTTTGCCCAGGGGTCCAGGCCGGAGTTAGCAAGGATCTAATTTTTTTTTTTAGAAAGGACTAAAAAGGATCTAATTGACTCCGCAAAATATATGAAATTGAGGTTGAGGTTGATATGGATATATCCAAACAAGTTCTTAGAATATTTTTGAGGGGAAAACAAGTTCTTAGATGCGATTCTGAGCCTGCTTGGTTGAGTGAATGGAATGAAATGAAATAAAACAAAATCAATAGTGGTACGAAGAACTGGACTGGGTTCAGAACCCAGCCCATCGTAGATAGGGCATAATCGGGCCTACCTAGCCCCGTGGGCTTTTGCCAAAAAAAACTGCTGCTTCATCAGACTGTGGCAGTCCATGTCATGAAATCCTACGGAAACGCCAATATATGCAAGCTATAGCTTGATCATATATGCGCGCGCGCGCAAGCAAACGCATGGCAGTCAGGCTCCCGGCCAAACTAACCCGCTTGCATTTGTGTGCTTGTCCCCAGCGCGAGCAAGCTGCCATGCATATATCTCGTCAGTCGTCACTGACCTCATCAGCTCGATCCATGCATCAGGAATATAATCCTAGACTGTAACGTACAACCGAACAGGCCAGGGGCTCTACTACATTGCATATGCACGTGACCCTCTCTCCATCCTGAATCCTGATCGTATATATTGTGTAGTCTAGTCTTGCGTAGGAATAGTATATCGGACACGCTAGCGCCCGACGTCCGGAAGGACGCTCGCGTCCGGACCCTCGCGCCAGTGCACCATCCTCTGCGTAGCACCTCCGCACGCCCCTCCGCCACCAGATCGCGGCCAAAAAATAGGACGCCGCCCTCCTCGCACTCCCGCCTACCTCACCGGAGCTTTGCCGAGTCTCGCTCAAACATCATAAACCAAAAAAAAATGAAACATCAAAAGATACGATACTGAAACATCGAAAAGACGAATACTGAAACAACAAAGGCAAGAATACTAAAACATCGCTGCAGTTATAGCAGTCTGAAGAATGCACGGGAACTAGACCCAACCCAGTGCCAAACCAACTGCAACGGCCACACCTCGAGGCCGCCAGCGACAAACCACAGCATGCCGCTGCAAAAAGCACACCGAACCACACGCGACAGCCGAGGACGACGACGCAAAACACCAGACACCAGCCCAGAGCGCACAAAAAAATGAAACATCAGAGCCTAAACTACAGAAACACCAAAGGCATAGATATTGAAACATCACGGACAAAAACCAAACGCAACAAAAGATGGAGATCTACAAGAACAACAATTGTGGTGCAATTGAAACAAGCATATAAAACAAATTGAAACAAACGGAAAAAAAAACAAAAAATTACTAGAACAACAGATGAAAACCTACTGAAACAAACAAACATGTGTTGCAGAAACAACACAAACAGTGCTGCTGAAACAAAGAAGAAATGTCTATTGAAACCATCTCTTGCTGTTGCAGAAACAAAGTGAAAAGCAAGATGCAGAAAACAACTCAACAATTTGTTGAAACAGAGAGGAAAAAAAACTCGTGAAACAACTACAAGAAATCTCGTGAAAGAACATAAAGAAAGCTCGTGAAACAACTGAAAGGAGGAGGAGAGAGGATGCCTACCTTGGCCAGATCCACCGCCCCCGCCGCTGCTCCGCCTGAGCTGGTGGAGGTCCTCGCCTGCTGCCCGTGGAGCCCGCAACAGAGGATGAGGGATGCAGCGACTAGGAGAAATCGTGGCTCCCCGAAGCCATTGTCGTCTCCCTCAGCTCCGGTCACATGGAGGCGTGGGCGCGGGGTTGACGACGGAGAGAAGAAGGAAGGGACAGAGAGGAAGAGGAGGCCGGATTCGAGCGGATCAACCGCCGCCCCCGCCGGATCCTGTGGATCCGCGGCCACCACCGCCGGCTCTGCGCTCAAAGTCGCCGGATCCTGTGGCGCCGCCATGGCCGGGCATCTCCCGATGCGCGGAGAGCGTGAGTGGAGGGGGAGGGCGAGGGGGAGGGAGCAAGGACGGGAGGCCGCGCGCGCAACCGATCGAGCGTGGGAGGACCGGCGAGGGCGAGGCCACGGCAGCGGCGCGTCGACGGCGGCGGCGATGGGAACGGTAGCGAGCAGCGTGCGGGAGGACAGAAATGACGAGGGGAGGGATGCGCGTGCGGAGATGAAGCGTTGCTCGGCCGAGCGGCCGAGGCCGCGCGAGGCCGTGCGGTCCACGACGCGTCCGATGCGTCCGGACGTTCGAGTCAAACGGTTTCGGACACGCTAGCGCCCGGACGTCCGGACGGACGCCCGCGTCCGGACGCTCGCGCCAGTGCACCATCCTCTGCGTAGCACCTCCGCACGCCCCTCTGCCACCAGATCGCAGCCAAAAAATAGGACGCCTTCCGCCCTCCTCGCACTCCCGCCTACCTCGCCGGAGCCTCGCCGGAGCTTTGCCGAGTCTCGCTCAAACATCAAAAAACAAAAAAAAAAATGAAACATCAAAAGATAGGATACCGAAACATCGAAAAGATGAATACTGAAACAACAAAGGCAAGAATACTGAAACATCGCAGCAGTTATAGCAGTCTGAAGAATGCACGGGAACTAGACCCAACCCAGTGCCAAACCAACTGCAGCGGCCACATCTCGAGGCCACCAGCGATAAACCACAGCACGCCGCCGCAAAAGGCACACCGAACCACACGCGACAGCCGAGGACGACGACGCAAAACACCAGACACAAGCCCAGAGCGCACAAAAAAATAAAACATCAAAACCTAAACTACAGAAACACCAAAGGCATAGATACTGAAACATCACAGACAAAAACCAAACGCAACAAAAGATGGAGATCTACAAGAACAACAACTGTGGTGCAATTGAAACAAGCATATAAAACAAATTGAAACAAACGGAAAAAAACAAAAAATTACTAGAACAACAGATGAAAACCTATTGAAACAAACAAACATGTGTTGTAGAAACAACGCAAACTGAAACAAAGAAGAAATGTCTATTGAAACCATCTGTTGCTGTTGCAGAAACAAAGTGAAAAGCAAGATGCAGAAAACAACTCAGCAATTTTGTTGAAACAGAGAGGTAAAAAACTCGTGAAACAACTACAAGAAATCTCATGAAACAACAGAAAGAAAGCTCGTGAAACAACTCAAAGGAGGAGAGAGGATGCCTACCTTGGCCAGATCCACCGCCCCCGCCACTGCTCCGCCTGAGCTGGTAGAGGTCCTCGCTGCTGCTCGTGGAGCCCGCAGCAGGGGAGGAGGGATGCAGCGAGTAGGAGACATCGCGGCTCCCCGAAGCCGTTGTCGTCTCCCTTAGCTCCGGTCACATGGAGGCGTGGGCGCGGGGTTGACGACGGAGAGAAGAAGGAAGGGACAGAGAGGAAGAGGAGGCCGGATGCGAGCGGATAAACCACCGCTCCACGCCTGATCCGGTGGATCCGCGGCCACCACCGCCGGCTCTGCGCTCAAAGTCGTCAGATCCGGTGGCGTCGCCATGGCCGGGCATCTCCCGATGCGCGGAGAGCGCGAGTGGAGGGGAGGGCGACGGGGAGGGAGCACGGCGGGAGGCCGCGCGCGCAATAGATCGAGCGCGGGAGGAACGGCGAGGGCGAGGCCACGGCAGCGGCGCGTCGACGGCGGCGGCGACGGGAACTGTGGCGAGCAGCGTGCGGGAGGACGGAAATGACGAGGGGGAGGGATGCGCGTGCGGAGACGAAGCGTCGCTGGGCCGAGCGGCCGAGGCCGCGTGAGGCCGTGCGATCCACGACGCGTCCGATGCGTCCGGACGTTCGAGTCAAACGGTTTCCGATAGTATATATCGTGCCGCTGTAGTGTGCCTCTACGTGCGCGCGCGCGCTGCAGTAGAGCCGCCTAGCTAGACCGCCACGACGACGTACGTTGTCATGCACGGAACATGAGTGAAAACATACTGTATGTATATATATAGCTCGAAAAGAACCCTGGGACGTTTCTACTTTCGACGAGTATAGTAGTATATAGTACGACGATGGCGACGGCCACGCGCGCGCGTATATATACGATTATACGTACACAAGATGCGTTGGCAACTACTGTGTGTTGGAGCGGCTAGTTTTATCAGGTACACCTATAGCGGGGCCTACACGTACCTAGGCACCTCGCTGCCATAAAATTCAATTATTCAAGGAGATCGATAAGGACGTCGGGCTCGTTATTGTATTTTGTATGTATATAGATACGTACACGTATACATATATACCTATATATTACGTAGTATAATACGTGTGTACTGCCTCGGTTTTAAATTATAATACATGTTGGTTTTTCTTAATTCATATACCTTATATACCTCTCCATAGTCACTCATCTTCTTTGCAAGTAATAAGGATTCAAGTGAGTTTAAAAAAAAAAAGGATTCAAGTGCGTATCCAATAATAGTACGTACGTCTTTTTTTTCGTTCGTTAACTAATCATGGTTACACATGTCATTCTAATCCATATTTCTCTCCTCGCTCAAATTACAAGATATTTAATTAGAGCAAAATCCTCTAATTATAACTTCCCTATGTGCAACAGCGCAAGGCAACAAGACACTGCAGGGGTGCTTCATTATGAGTTAAACACCATGTCATTCCGGTGAATCTTCACTGCAAGAGTTTAGGCCTTCTCGGACTAATCAATTGTGACAATTACAGTCTTTTTCTTGCCAGTGTACCTCCTTCTATGATTATATGGCTGTTGTCACAGAAGGTGGATCATTAAACCCCTTCCACGACTATATATAGATTCAATTGCACTGGGTCGCCCAGGGCTCAAGCCTCCTCTACCGGCCAAAGCACGCTTAACCTCGGAGTTATTTAGTGATAAGCTTTCGAAAAAGAAGTTGCAACTTGTTGGTATGAGTATCCTTTTAATCCTATTAAGTCATAGGCCGGGGTGTTACATATTCACCCCGTTAGGAGATCGGCGTCCTCGTCGGTCAACCCAAGGCCAGAAACGTCCCTCTTGGCCACGTCCGTGTGTCAAGTGCCAGCGCATGTGTCATGCTGTGCGACCACTCTGAATCCACACCATGCCTGCGCAACTGACACACGCGTCCATGAAACCGTAAGGGTCGGCTCTGATACCATTTGTAACGTCCCGCCTCTTCAAGGCCGGACCCCTCTTGGCCACGTCCGTGTGTCAAGTGGCAGCGCATGTGTCATGTTGTGCGACCACTCCGGATCCACACCAGCCATGCACACCATGCCTGCACAACTGACACACGCGCCTGTACCGCAAGGGTCGGCTCTGATACCATTTGTAACGTCCCGCCTCTTTAAGGCCGGACCCACTTATATCCGGCCACTTATATAGGACATAGACTGCTCTCACAGACAAACACTAATCTTTTATGCGCATTTTGTCCTCACTCGTGCGCACCCAAGAAGACTTCCCGGTCCTCGAAGTTCTTTAGTGATGAGCTTCCGAAAAAGAAGTTACAACTTGTTGGTATGAGTATCCTTTTAATCCTATTAAGCCCTGGGCCGGGATGTTACAATGACCTTGATCTTGTTTCTTAGCGAGGTACATCTTGGTCATATGGCACTTGTTTTTGACTTTGATAGAGGAGGATAGTGATCTCTTCTGGGCGATGAAGAGGGAGGAGGAGACTAATCTCTTCTGGGAGGTGGTGAGGGATCCACGGGGCATGGGAGGAGACACGGCGGCAAAGGCCTAGCTATATGGCGATGATACCCTATGAGGTGTGGATTTGTCATTGTCGCCATCCTCCTCATCGGAAGATAGGTCAACAAATTTTATGTAGCGTTTGCGCTAGGCCATAGTAGTCCCCTCATACCTAACACGTTTCACTTCCAGCTCAAACTAATAGCCGACAATGATCGGCTCCTTGTCATTGATGACTCAAGCCACTAGCCGGCAGAGACATATCACTGTCATTGGTGGCTCGTGGCTTGAGCCGACAATGATAGGGGATCTTCATTGCCGGTCATTAGAACCCTAATAATTTCTAAAACTTTTAGCTGATGGTCCGACAGTGAAGGGTTATCACTGTCGGCTTGTTAGGAACCGACACCGATGAACCGGCAGTGAATGTCAGTTTTCTATAGTAGTGATCGTTTGTTCCAAGCTCCGGCTGGTGAATCATATCATGCATGTGTGAAAGGTGAAACTGCAAAATCTGTTTTGTCCAGAAAAGAAAGTATATATTATTGAACGCGATACATACGTCGTTTTATATTCAGAGTTCAGAGAGATTCAATGCAAGACATGCAAGCTGGCAATATTACGTTGTGGACAATATATTGAAACAGAAATGCGTATTCGGACAGAACACACAATTCAATTGTTTTCCTGCAAGTTGCATTTTGTCATAATCTCTGTACATGCGTTGTTTATATAGTGTTTTGAATTATTGCTGTCCTGCTGTGTTATTTACTGGTGAGGATAAGCATCAGAAAGGACTTCTGCTTTTGCCTCGATCAATAACGGCTTGCAGCAATGATATGATGGAGCATAAACTACACAGTATATGTGGTTATTAAATAACGAAGAAAAAGAAATCATGCATGTCAATTAGTAGTAACTTTTATCGAACATGGTTTTTTTTAGGAAAAAAACATCAACTTATCAATAGTTCCACTCATACAGCTGCCTCACGATAAGAACAAGACAAGTCCATTTCATGCAATGCAGTGCAAGACAAAGGGTCAGGCTTGCGAGGGTATGGGCCAAATGCGAGTACTTGCCAATCTGTGCATACACCACCAAAACCTCAACAACAGTCCGAGTTCACGAGATGTTTGTCAAAATTCCATGCAGGCAAACATCGCGCAGAACCTGCTTCCTTGCCACAGCCTGCTGACCCTGCCGCAACTCTGTCGGCACACAGACACAGGGTTTGCCACAGGGTGAACACTGTAACTGAATTGGATATATCGTCAATGGATTTATTTTCATGTTATAGGGCTATATATGCAACACATGGCTACAAGTGTTGACGTTTGATCCAAACTCTTGCTCAAGCATCTGCATCTTTGTAGTCAGCAAAGGCTTTGCCCCTTTGCCGAGTGCGGCTCTCGGCAAAACGCACTCGGCGAAGAATTGGCCGGCAAAGGAGTCTTTGCCGAGTGCCACCTGGCAGGCACACGGCAAAGGCTTTGCCGAGTGCCACGACAGCACTCGGCAAAGGTAACGGGCGCCGTCAACCTGACGACACCCTTTGCCGAGTGTGACGTTGCAGGCACTCGGCAAAGATTTTTTATTTTTTTTAAAAAATCCTTTGCCGAGTGCCGGCTCTCGGCAAAGACTTTCTTATTTTTTTGAAAAATCCTTTGCCGAGTGCCGGCTCTCGGCAAAGATTTTTTTTAAAAATCCTTTGCCGAGTGCCGGCTCTCGGCAAAGGTATGCTCACTTTGCCGAGTGCCACGCCAGCACTCGGCAAAGCTAGGCTCTGCTGGAAAAAATGCCCAGCTTTGCCGAGAGCCAGCACTCGGCAAAGGATTTTTCGCCTGTGTGAAGGTCGACACCTCCTCCAGAATGAATGCCTCTGCCACGGAAGCCTCAATTTTGGCTTTATTTCTACACTTTTTCCGAAGAAGTTTTAACACCTCTCGATTGGATAGCACCAACGGGCCTGCACGGGCCCCCAACCGTGCCTCGCGCGGTAGGTGCAAAATCAGATGCTGCATCGATAGGAAGAAGCTGGGTGAAAATATCATCTCCAACTTGCAGAGCCATAGAGGTGCAGCTGCAGGTCACTGCATAGCCTTGCAGGAAGGATCTGCTCAATACATATGTGGAAGTCATGACTCTTCATCCCTAAGACTTTCATAGTCTCCAAGTTGAACCCATCTGTTGCCAGCGCTACGCGTACATTCTGAGCCTCCATAGCCTTGCCAGGATTCATGTCATCGAAGTGCTTCCATGCATCACCATCCGCTGGGTGTACCATCTTGTCACTGTATCTTTTGCCATTCTTGTGCCACGTCATCTGTTTCACGGACTCCTCTATCATGTACAGCCGTTGGAGCCTCTGTAGGAAAGGAAGGTGTCGTATGACCATCTCGAGAATCTTAGATTGTTTCTTCTTGCCATCACTGTCTTCTACCTCCACAAACCTAGAGGCTTTGCACTTTGGACAGTGTGTTGATGTCTCGTGGTCTCCTCTGAACAGGACGCACCCCTTCGGACAAGCTTGGATCCCCTGATACGGCATCTTAAGTGCACGAAGGAGCCTCTGTGACTCATACATGTTCTTCAGCAGGGTGTGAGGATCCGGAAGCAGTTTGCCAACAACTGTCAACACGAGATCGAAGCCGTCTCGACTAATGCCCAGTTGCAACTTCAATGATATTAGGCGTGAAATAGCATCCAGTTGTGAAACCATTGTCTTCTCGTGAAGGGGCTTCTGTGCCGCCTCCATCATGGTGTAGAACGCCTTTGTGGTTTCGTCTGGATCTTCCTCCACCTCCATTCCTTCAACGAACCGTGCATCGTGAAAGTCTGTCATCATGTCTGCCATCCCAGCATCTGCATCATACTCCTCGAGGAGGGGTCTCACCACCTCCTCCCTAATACGATGGTGTTCACCATGGTGGATCCAGCGGGTATAGTTTGGAACGAATCCACTATTGTGAATATCTACTCCCACGGCACGCTTTTGTTTCTTTTTCTTCTTCTTACACTTTCTACAGGGACACGGCATCCGACTTGACTCTTTAGCAGCTGGGCCAAATGCATGCTCTAGGAAAGCATTGGTCCCCCTAACCCATTCAGAGGTCTTATTTGCGAAGCTCGTGTACATCCACTCACGGTCAGCCATCCTCTGTCTTACGCCAATGTAAGCGGGTAATAAAACCAGCATTTGTATCTACAAGGTGTTCCTACCATCTAATAGGTAAAGGATAGGTCCTATTCCCACCCGAGGATGCATAGATGAGGTTAGCTTCCATGCTCCGCTCCCGTCCGAGATGAAATTTCGGCAGCACCTCCCCGCTGTGAACAACGGGGTTAGCTTCCATACACGTCCCGACGGGGAGAGTGTGTATCCGGAGAACAACGGGGGGTGCTGTCGAAACTCCGAGTCGGACGGGAGCGAAACATGGAAGCTAACCCATCTACGCATCCTCGGGCTGTCCAAAAAA
>CM041629.1:19756403-19783879 GCA_023333625.1 Bothriochloa decipiens | reverse complement strand
CGGGACGGGCGGCTGGCGGCGGTGGGGCGTGGCGGGGCGGGCGGCGGGCCGGTGGGGCGGGCGGCTGGCGGCGGTGGGGCACGGCGGCGACGGGGCGTGACGGCGGCGGGGGGGCGCGGGTGGGTGGTGGCTGGTTAGGGTTGGATAAGGCCCTGGTGGGCCTTTTAACTGGTGTCACCTTTGCCAAGTGCCACGTCTGAGGCACTCGGCAAAGAGGGAATCTTTGCCAAGTGCCACGTCGGCGGCACTCGGCAAAGAGCCACTTTGCCGAGTGTCAAACATGGCATTCGGCAAAGATTTGATTTTTTTAATTTTGAATTCAAACTTTTTCTGTAGCCCATGTTCAAATTTGGGACCTTTT
The DNA here is from genome assembly GCA_023333625.1 of Bothriochloa decipiens. Classification (NCBI taxonomy): domain Eukaryota; kingdom Viridiplantae; phylum Streptophyta; class Magnoliopsida; order Poales; family Poaceae; genus Bothriochloa; species Bothriochloa decipiens. The sequence goes on along the minus strand of CM041629.1, from coordinate 19,783,518 downwards.
TATAATATTTTACTATATTTTGTTCATTTATTTCATTTACTTGAATTTTTCATGATAATCCAAGTTTGAACTACAGGTGCATGAAATAATAAAACGTAGCCATTCAAAAAATGATATTCATGTTGGAGAGTTTATTTTCAGGCTGTGTCCATAAACTCAACCAAAAGTTTGCACGCCTTGTCCACGAAACATGACCATCCAGGTGTGATAGAAGTATTTTTTAATTATACAAAATCCAAACGAAGTCCGAAAATCACGAAACTTGTTGAGGTGTCATGTTATCGCATGTCGAGGCTATGAAAAAAATTTAAAAATGTTCGGAGCAAGTTGTAACACCAGATGTCTAAAACCCACACATCCCCACATGTGATCAATTGTAATCACACGTGGAGATGTCTGTGTTTTAGGCACTCGACGTCGCAACTTGCTCAAAACTTTCTCAATTTTTTACCACAGCCTCCACATGCGATGAAAACATACCTCGATACGTTTCGTCATTTTCGGACTTCGTTTAGATTTTATATAATTTAAAAATATTTTTTCCGCACGTAACTCGTCATGTTACGACACCAACATGGTCGTAACTTCATACGAGGTCCTAGATACGGCCTCAACATACTCCGAACATCATGAATACTATTTTTTGAATGACCAAATTCCACTATTTCATGTACCTGTAGTTCAAATTTGGAGTTGTCGAAAAAATTCAAAGAAACAAAAATAATTAAAAAAATATAGCACAAAAAGTTAAAATTGTCCCAACTTTTGAAGTCGAGATGTATTTACTATATCAAGGCCCCAAAAAAAACTGGGAAGAAAAAAATTATACTTAGCCGAGCGCTAGAACCGCCACTCGGCAAAGAAGCCTTTGCCGAGTGCCGGACCACGTGGCACTCGGCAAAGGTGGCTCCTTTGCCGAGTGCCTAATGGCAGGGCACTCGGAAAAGGTAACGGCCACGGATGCCGTTTGTCCAGGACCCACTTTGCCGAGTGCCCCTCTTTGCCGAGTGCGGGACACTCGGCAAAGAACCCGTTTGCCGAGTGCTTCGCTTTGCCGAGTGCGAGACACTCGGCAAAGAGGCTGTTTGCCGAGTGCCCTTTGTTTGCCACTCGGCAAAGCCCCCGTTCCCCGTAGTGAGTGTGTTGGCCATGCATCCATTCTAAATTGTTGGTACTTTAGCTTCAATTCATCCTAAGTCAGACTTCCTCAGCTTTAACCAACCTTGTAGAAAGATATACACCAATATCTATAATAGCATCCAATTAGCTTCATTGATTTCTCTAGAAATATATATGTATCAACGATAGTGCATTCATTTAAACTTAGTTAAATTTTGGGAAATGTAGCTTATGAATTAGGACAAACCTAAAGTGACCTGTAGTTTAGAACAAGAATAGCTTTTATTGCTGCTGATGCTTATCTAGACGCACGTTTGTTCGATTCAAGACCTTACTACTTATAATTGATCGAGCAAATGAAGTTTATTAATTAAGAAATTAAATGATCAATAAATATAGGAGCTTCGCATGAGTACGTGTGTTAATAAACTTCGGTTGATTGAGAGCCGGTCGAAGATGCTCAAGATAACAAAATCAAGTTGGAAACTCACGGCACTCACTATGGATGGTTACAACCTTGACATCTGTCGTGGTCCATATATATATCTATATATAATATATATAGTGAATAATTTCACTCAATATATTCTTCTATTTGTAATCCAGCTAGACTAACTAATAGGGCTTGTTAGAGCGGGGCCAAGCATATGTACGTTACGTACAGCTCACAGCAACATATTCCCCTGCAGTAGCAAGAGGGAATGACACGTCTGTCCAATAAACTAGGGGAATGTGTGTGGAATGTTGCTAACACCACAGACAGATCGATCGATGGGGAAAACAAGGTCCTCTCAGTCTCAGGTTGATGGATGTGAAAATTTCTGTGCTGTGTGGAGAGAGACACGGAAGGAGAGCGATCAGCTATCGCAATGTCTCTTCGTCATTCTCCCCTCTACGCTAATCTCCAGCAAGTAGGACACCTCTCCTCGTTGTCCACTTATGCGACGAGGGCAGCAGTCAAATCAGGAATGGAATCTTCAATTCTTTTAAGTCCATATTATATGAATAAGCTATAAGTCTGTTATTAGCTGATTAAAATTATTTCAAATTAGTTAAGTTTGGCTAGCTAGTTGTAGTTGTCTAGCTAGCTAATAACTATAGTTAAAGGCTTATGCTAATAAATAAGCTAGTCTTCACATTTAGCTAGCTAGCTTTGCGTGCGTATGGGTGCACGTATTATTCAGTGAGCATACGGCATGAGTATATATTGAATCAAACACACTGCACTGCACTTACCTGCATGCGGTACGTGGATATACCTATTGATCGATTGCTGATTGGGTACATATATACAGTGCTTGCCAGAATTCGACGACAAATCGGGAGGGCCATGCACGTACAGACACTTGAACACCCATGCATGCATATGATCAACTAGACTGAAGCGCGCGCATGTGAATACATGCATGGGCTGTACTAAGGTCGTCCAGCTAGCGGTACGTGACGCTAGCTCCCGTGGAAATGGGGGTGACGACAAGGCCCCCGGCACGCTGATCAGTCGTCACACGCCATGCCGTGCCACGCCGGGACGTCCACGGACAGCGCGCGGCGGATCAGGAGGGAGGTGGCCGGCCGGCCGGGCAGTCGCTACTTGAGAACATCTAGTGTCCTGTGGATTTCTTCAAAGAATAATTTTGGTCTCCTTGCAAAAGAGAGCACGTATGGAATATGATACATATGTTAGATGAGTTACATCTCTATCTCTGTCATCATATCATATATTTATATTTCTATATATCTCTCTACTATTGCTAAATATAGGAGTGTTTCTTCGTTCTGTTCTCTCTGCTATCGCTCGACGTCATATCTCCTCGTGCCTCATTCGGTAGCATCTATTAACCTAAGTTAGGTTATAGATTTTGGAATAAGAAACTTATAACACAATATTTGAGGTACTAAAATACTCCCTCTGTACCCATACATATAGGGCGTAACTACATTTTAGTCATGTCATATATATAGGCGTGCTTTCTCTAGAGACACATGCATGCATCGATGTACAATACTAGTGTATTCAGAGAGAATTAAATGCTTTTATTTGTTGTAAACAAGCTTTTCTTGGTCTTTTTTTACAAGGATTTTCTTGGTCTTTGAACCGGAGGTGATTATGTCTTCTATACTGGGACGGAAGAAGTAGTTCAAATTAAAAAACTTTTTAACTACAAAATTGTAGAAATTGAGAAGTGTAACTTTCATATAGACCATGTCAACATCTGATATTTTTTTATAATCTTAAATTTTAAAATCTATAAACTTACAATAGTATTTTGAAAACCTAAACAATTTTAATTCAAAAACGTTTCAACTACAAAGTTGTAGATCCTGTAAAAGGCTACAATTATGATATAAAATTTTCCTTTATCCAACCTTATATGAAAATATTATGAATTATATTTTAAAAAAATTGTCAGGGTGCCACAATAGCAGGAAAATAAAAAACAACCAACTAACATGCCAGCATTCAGAGTGGGTTTAGACTCGTTTAGACCTAGATCACTCCAAAGCCAAAATTATGGACTCAGAAAATAATATTTTCAAAAGTAGAGGGACCTAGATGCATGGTACCCCTTCCTTGAAGAGCCGCGCATAAGCTCCGATAGCTAGTAATAATACTATATCGATCCATTGCCACACACAGGGACATTAATTCTTTTTGAAAGAAAATCAGTGTCCACAGACGTACAATCCGATTAGACTGCCAGTTCAATTAATCGGCTGTCCCCGCATCGCAACACAACAATCGAGCGCTAACTCATGATGAACACTACAATTTGTTTTTTTGGGTGGTTCTGCCAGCCATTTGTAGCGATCGGCACGTGTGGGCCGGCGTCAACACGAGGGAAGCAGACAAGGCACGGCGGCAAAATCTCCCCCCGTGAAAGCATTTCCTTTGGAGCCTTGTGTGCTAGCTGCGACATGCACATCTCAGCGTTTATTAGCTTGCAAAAACAAACAAAGTTCCCGTGTAGTGTATTAACGTATATCGTGCTATATATATGCTGAACTCCCATGCTGTTCTATGAGAATGACAAAAAATTCCAGCTAGCCAAAAGCAACAATGGAATTCTCTAGAAATAGACCATGATTATTAGTTCTATGCAATAATGCAACAATCTATAGGGGACGATCAGACTGATGAAAAAATCACTTGTATCCAACAACAATGCCTTGGTTGTCTAGTTTTAAAAGTCAATGTTTTCTTCACGCTATTAGGTTCAAAGATGATCTGCGATCATCCTTTTGTTTATATGACTCGATGCCTCCAGTTAAGAACTGTATGTACATCTGGTTCCATCTTTAAATGAAAATTAATGGCACGGTGAGGATCTCCTCCACAGTTATTTGTGTCAAAAAAAACACATAGGCATTTATATGATGTTGATATTAATATACTATGTAGTATTGTACAAACTTGGTAAAAATTAGAAAGATTCAAAATAGAATAAACAACTTACAACTTCAAACGGACCGAGTAGTGTATTTGAAGTTCCAACAGCTAGCGTGCGCCGCCGATGTACGGTTAGCAATGAGGAGCTCATCATTTCACTTGAAGCCTTGCTCGTTTGATCCCAAATAATCAAAGGCTTAGAGAGGATTGAGGGGCTCGAATTCCATCGTCTTTTGGTGTAAAACGAACAGGCCAGAGTGGTGTCATACTGTCATTGGTCCCTAGCTTAGCTAGGCTGATGAGGTGGCCTGTAGCAGGTCCCTGATATGCCTTGAGGAATGCATGCTTTGGCGGGATACTGGGATGGTTGTAGAGGACAAATGACGGAGTGGCGGTGGCGGTGGAGCGATGGCCGGGCACCGAGATATGTATAGGTGAACTTATTTGCTAATGTTTTCACGGGGTGGAGTGATGGCCGGCCTTAATATTAGTATAATGAATTAATTTGGTATAATGTTAGTGGAACACAGGTAAAATAGATGCATCATGCTTGATCATAATACGTACTCATGCATGGCTATATATGAAGGCTTAAAACAACCGGTTGTGTTATACAGCATTTCTCATGAGTTTTTTTTATTACTTCAACCTTCAAGTACAAGCTGTAGTATCTGAACTCACGTACTAACGCACATCACACACACGCATCCTAGTGCGTAAGCTAGATATATCACATTTATTCTAGGTTCTAGAACACGGCTAAGAGATATAATGGTTGTGACGTATCCGTACGAGTTAACGAAATTTATTAAGAAACTATTATTTATTATTCCTTAGATAGGAAAATCACGCTCAAGCAGCGCTCCAACCGTGACCGACGGCCTCCGCACCCGGAGGTCTCGCCGCACGAGCTAAAGCTCGGTATAGCTCGGTCCCCAGCATTTCTCACGAGTTAGTAGCCAAAAAAAAAAATCATCTCGGCATGCATGCATGCAACTTGTAGAACGGGTCTGCTGCTATATATATGCGCGGCCCACCATTGCCTCTGCTTACATGACGTGCGCGAATTGTCTGGTTCGCCCGCCCGCCAGCCGCGCCGCCCCGGTCATATCTCGATCTGCCTTTGTCGCGCTCGCTGCTCAGTCCTCGCTCCATTGCATTATTCCAATTCCAACACTGGCGCTGCCACTCCGCAACAAGAAGGCGCGCGTCGTCGTCCCTGTGCGCAGGTGCGTGATGCTGCGCTGCGCGTCCGGCGTCCCCCCCGTGCCCCGTGTTCACGAGCAGATTCCCGGCCCGCCGGCCCGTGCCTCCGGCGGCGTTGCCCTCTGGCCACCCTCTCTCTCTCGTCTCAACCTCTCGCGTGCGTGCGCGGCGACGTCACAACTACTCGATCATGCGGCATCAAAAGCGCTCTCTCGGGCGCCGGCGTCCCTGGTCGACGGCTCGCTCGACGCACAACACACCAGCTGCATGGCAGTGGCACTGGTCGGCACATGCAGATGATGCAAATTGTATATATATAATTAAGGTTATCTCTCCTCTACTCCTGGCCGTCGTTCTGCAAGCGCGCAGTGCAGGGCACAGCTGCACTGCTGTAGGTAGGGATGAAAACGAAAATGGTAATCTCCGATTTTTTAAAATTATTTTTGAGTTTTTCTAACTTTTAGACATAAATGGGAATGGTCGCGGTAACCGTAAAAATGAAAACAATAATGGTAAAATTAAATGAAAACGAAAGTGAAATTGATTTTGCCCTCTTCCGATCGTTTTCGAAGATTTTCTTATTTAGCTGGTAATTTACCGATGGTAATTACCGACACAACACGTGCTTTAGGAGTTCATAGGTCCAATTAGCCTACATAAGCATGCCCTTCTGCCATCCATGTGCACACACGAGCATATAAAGGTACTTTTATTTTTTTGGAAAAGGAACTATTAGGCTAACTATTTCATGCATTTAGAAAAAAGAAGCCAATCGAGTAATCTCAGGCAGCAATCATGTACTGGCGTGTTTATCGTTTTTTAGATACCATTCTCATTGATTTCGACTGTTATCGATGTATTTTCCGATCGACAACTATCGTTTTTGAAAGTACCGAAATATCGGCGCCGTATTCGTTTCCGACAATATTGTATCGATTTTGTTTTTGTGAAAACAAACCTCCTACCGATCGTTTCCGACCGTTTTTATCCCTACCTGCAGGCCCTCTCCAAGTTGCGGGGTGTGCAAACGCGCACAAGGGCAGCCTCTTTTTAGGGCTCGGGGGGGGGGGGGGGGGGGGGGGGGGCGCTGTAAGGTAGGTTCGTGTACGTACTGGCTATAATGTCTAGTCTAGTCTATCTAGAGATGATGAATGCCTTGGGGCTTCCATTCCTTTTATTTGTTCGATCGACCGTTCGCTGTCCGTGGGGAATGTTTGGTGAATGGTGCGCTTCGTCCGTTGTGCAGGCATATATATTTGAATGAGCGTCCTGTACGGTGCCTTTGTGGTGGTTGTGTGGTGAATATATAACATCGACAGCTACCTATATATAGGAAATGCGTTGGGCTCAATTATATGATCGTACACAAGGTAGCAAACTAGTTTTAGACCATCCGGCGTGTAAGATCCTAAATGGCTAGAGAAGGTAAATAGCCTATTACAAATTCTAGAAAACACTAGGCAAACTTGATTAGTAAAATAAATGACGTAAATACGGGTTTTGCCTGCCTAGATGGTGAGCAAGCCTTCTAGTGATAATTCTAGTATATTATGATCTATGTCACACGAAGGCTATGTTGCTACTTATCTACTCTAGATAGCTAGCAAGATGAACTAATCCACACAAGCTACACAAGATAAGCTAGATAAGAAAATACGAGAGATAGGATGGTGATTCTTATACCGACGTTGAAGAGATGAAGTTGCCAATCACTATGATGATAATCAATCAATCAATAGACAACAATGTAGAGAAGAAGACCAATCACCGGGAGACAAATGATGACATAATGATTTTTGTTCACCCAGAGTTCACTTGTGCACCGACAAACTAGTATCTGGTTATGTCGATCAACACCTAGATGGTTCCCCGGTTCTTGACCCGTAAGCCAAGGCCCCTCAAGGCACGCCTCCACAAAGGCACCTTAAGACACCACTCTCAAGTGAGGTAACTCAATGATATGCACATTCCACTAGAGTGTTTTTGGCTCTCCGCCGAGAAAAGCTCAAGAACCTCTCACAAATTAATCCGGAGGTGGCCAAGAACAATCACCTTCTCTTGCCAATGTCTCCAATAACCTCCAAGCCGGCTAGGAGCGGTACTCTCCAAGAGTATCAAGAAATCCACTAGCCAAACGATCCGTAAGTGCCACTAGATGCAACCACACATGTAAATGCACTTCAAATCACTCAATCTCACTATTGATTCGCAATCAAGCAAGAGAGATGAGTAGGATGGGCTTGCTTAAGCTCATAAGGATGTCAAGATGTTAGAAAAGTTGAGAGAGATGGCACACAACCGGCCACCATCTATTTATAACATCCCACATGTGAAACTAGCCGTTACCCCTCACTGCATTGATATCGGGACCGTCGGACGCGCTTGATGGTCGTCCGATGCGTTCAACATTTCGCGTGCCAAAACCTCAGTTTCAAACTAGCCGTACGGGAGCTCTGGACGCGTTCGGACACCCCCGTCGGACGCTATTCAGAGAGGGTCACAAAACAACACGACATCCGAACGCAGGCTCTGGACGCTACCATCGGACGCTGTTGGGTGTCCGATGCAAGCAACTGCTCGCACACTCCATAATGGCTATCACCTCTGGATGCTGACATCACGTGTCCGAAGCGAGACGTTCGGACGCATCCGATGCCAGCTCCAAACCAGCAGCTCAGACGCAACGCATCGGACGCGCCCCAGCGTCCGACTCTCGGACCTGGCGCGTCCTACGCCTGAAAATTCATCAATTTCAAGCCGCCGACCATGCCATCTTCTCCACCATGCTAACCAACAAGTATGCCACCTTGTGACCGAGAGTTATCATGATTTCACCAACAATTTGCATCTGACGCAATAGAAAATAGCCATCTCATTTTCTCGAAAGCGCCGAATCCCGCCGAGCTCGGCGGGAGGATGATCAGTAGCCAATCCCATCTCGACTCTGCAAACTCCACCACCTTTGTAAAATGTGCCAACACCACCAAGTATACATCACCATGTGCTCGTGTGTTAGCATTTTCACAATCATTTTCAAAGGTTTTTCCATTAGCGCACTAGATCCTAATGCATCAACATGAATGGTCAACCTAGTGGCACTCATGAACCGAATTACCGAAGATCTCTCCTCTTCATAGTTCGGCTATCGATCCTAAACCACTGACACTTTCTATGGTGTCTTGAGTGCAAAAGAACATGACCCTGTAGCTTTATACCTTTGTCAATTTTTTTCCATCGACCGCCAAGTCTCCAAATGACATGATTCACTTCACATCGTCATGTAACCCTCTTGGTCCATCGATCTCGATCTTACTTGCTCTTCATTGTTGAGTCGGTCTATCAGCGCCAAGTCTTGCTCAAGCTTCATCATCGCATGGTCCTTCGCTTCAAAGCCTCGACTTGCCCTTCACACTTTCAACCGGTCCATCGAGCCAAGCCTCATCTTGATCTTCTCCGTCTTAGTTACACGACTCCATGTCATGACTCATTTTCAATGAGCTCCATATTTGGCAATGACCACCTTATCTAAATCATTCACTTAGATCAAAGACTAGTCCTTACGTTTTATCAATTAGCCAAAACCAAATTAGGGACTTTCATGGCCATGATACACTTGGTCGTAAGTACTAAATCTTTTCAAAACTATTATATATTTTATTTTTTCTAGATACATTGCTTCTATGATGTGTGTGACATAGTGTTATCTACGTCTGTAGCAAGTGCAACATATTAAAAAAGGAAAAATATCTTATAATTTGAAACAAAGTGAGTATGTTGTAAATAAATATATAGATCCAAGGTATATATAGATCCAAGGTAAATAAAGCTATATAATCTGTCTCTCGATTAGGTCATTTTAGATTTGTACTTAATTTCACTAGCCTAAATTTGATCGACTTTATAGGAGACAAAAAAATTAAATTTATTGTGTTGATTAAATTAGAATTATATATTCACTGATTTTTGTAAATATGAACACACAAAATCAAAGTTAGAAAATGTTTGATTCAGAAATTAGAATAAAACCAAAACATCTTACAACATAACAACAAAAGACAAAGGATGTATCACTTGTTTACTACCGGATAGTATATCATACATTTTATATATGCCCATATTTCTTTTTTTTGAATACGCAAAAGGTTTGCACACCTTTATATTTAAGAAGAAGAGTTTGTTACATCGCGCACGGTAGGGTGTTTGGGAGGTTTGGATATTAGAATGAACATGTCCTTACTAAGGATCGACTACTCGCATACGAGTTAGAAGCCCCGGCTTTGACCCACTGATCGGCAATTAGCTTGATGGTAGAGAGAAGACAGTTAGTGATAGAGGGGACACCGCGGAAGCACCTGGAATTCCTCTCTTTTATTCTAGATTTCCCAATTTGTCATGTGAGCATCCGAGGTGCGTGTTTGTGTCAATCTGTATATAGCATCACCTCAAGACTCAAGTTGTTCATATAGTGGCCAGAGGATAATGATATCTCGCTTCTTTTATATGCAATGCGGAACGTACGGAATCTTGGCGCGCACGCAGGTTCCTTTAATCCAGGCAAACTCGACATATGACGCACACGGAATGCACTGGCCGAATTATATCTATGTCTGTATTGTAGCTAGCTACACGATAACACGAATGACCGAGCCTTGTCTCCTCCAAACCACTTTTTGCCTTATCTCTCTTGCTTGTAATGTGTTTGAGCACTGCAGAGTCCACAACTTGCCTTGCCGATCGATCACGAGCTGGAATAAATTGTACTTACTGCACGTGCATACGAAAGATATTTGTCGAGTTACAAGCTCCGACGATTCAGTCAAAAAAACAAGCTCCGACGACTAGTTCAACTCGGAAGTTTAAGCTAATTTAATTGGGAATTTACTTCCTTAGGAGTCCAATCTAAAAACCATGAGATGCTTTCTTTACTTGCCAAAATATATGGACACGACACGTAGCAATATTGTTTCTAATGGATGGTTTTCTCAAAAAAAAAAAAATCCACTCACAAGGCTTCTCATCTATATCCTATATGTGTCATCTACTTATCACATCTATTTATATTTTGGTTCCTGTGTGTATTACATATATAGTTTCCTGTCTATACATATATAGTTTCCTGTCTAAGAAACCACTTTCTCCTCTTTCTTTGTTAATTTCAATGTCACATCATCATTTTACTTACTTGTCACCCTAATTAATGAACACAGAAACCATCCTAGTTTTTGGGTTAGGACTGCATTTTAACTTTACCACTGGGTCATGAGGGGGTTGCTTTCATTCCTTGAAGGTGAAAATAGGAATAAATGATAATTACTTATTTTATTTAATTGTGTTTTCTAGGATTTGAGCTTTAGACTTGTGACCCGGCCGTTTGGATCACATCCTCTAAATTAAACTTTAGAGCTAAAGATGCAAACAGATGGGCTAAAGTTAGCTCTAAACTTTAGCCCACCTCATATTGAAGTATTAGACCTCAAAACTGAGCTAAAGTGCTCTAAACTTTCTAGAACTGTCTTGAGGAGAGGGATCCATTAGCACTAAAAAATATGGCAGCTAAAATTAGTACTAGTGGATCCAAATAGGTCTCATAATAAACCTACTAATTATTAGCTGGAGAGCTGCTAACTATTTGTTCGATTCATTAGCAGGTTTGAAGTTACTAATAGGTGCTAATAGTTCATATGTACCTGAACTCACTATCAAACCGCCTATTAGCAGGTGGGTCCAAACAACCCTCTACTACAAATTAGCTTGATATAAAAATTAGCAGCTATTAGCTATTAGCTAGCTAATTTTTAGTGCTAATAGATCCAAACAGGCCAACCTAAAAGCCGCTCTGGGGTATATGAAGAGATTTGACATGTTCTGTGTTTCAAATGTTTTTCTTCCCGGTTCCCTTTTCACTATTGTGTTTTTTTTAGAGAAACAAAGAAATACTATCTATCCATCTACACATGAAGCAGGATAGCAACAGAAGAACAATATGGTCACGTGAGTGCCCACTGCTCACGGGGACCGGGAGACCACGGCTATATAGATATGGGGATCGAGTCCTTCGTTCTTGGTCCTCCATTCCAGCTCCACACATATACTTCTCTATCTCTCTCTCTTGCTTCCACTGGGCAAGCTGTCAGGCGGACGTCGTGTGACTTTGCAGAGTGAGAGAGAGACGATGATGTCAAGGGAGCGCAAGAAGCAGGCGGCTGCTCTTCAGGAGAAGCTCAAGATCCTCCGCTCCATCACTCATTCCCACGCTGTATAACACATAATCTCCTTGCTCAACCTTTATTTGCTTCTTCTTCTTCTTCTTCTTCTTCTTCTTCTTCTTCTTCTTCTTCTTCTTCTTCTTACTTCTTGATATTCTCCAATTCTTTCAACTGCATGCTCTTTAGAATTTCAAGAACGTTTTGAATGGTATGCATCCATCACCACTTGTGCAACCTTGTTGTTAGTTGTTGCATTAGATACCCTCTGTCCCTGCTCTCATGAATCGACCCAAATATCAAATATGATTCGTGTTGATGAATTCCTAGCTTGACATGGACACAACAATATAATGACGCAGCTGAGCAACACATCAATAATCATGGACGCGTCGGCGTACATCAAGGAGCTGAAGCAGAAGGTGGTGAGGCTGAACCAGGAGATTGCCTGCGCGCAAGACGCGCTGAGACACAAGCCGTCGTCCTATCCGACGGTATACAAAATTAATCTCAATCACATCCATATGTATCTCTTTTATTCATCATGTGTAGAGATACGGTACACTAGATATACATACATGGAAAGAAATCACCATGCACTGCACATTAAGAGGTATGTATACACAATAGATATATGGTGTATATATAGTACTAGTACTGCTACTACTGCATGTCCCAGCAGTTCACATGCTAGCCAATCGATGAAGTGAGTTTGGGTTCAGCCAGTGGCAAGGACCAGCATAGTAGTAGTTCACATGCGGCGATGACGAGGCGTCTCTGCTTCATTCCATGCATGTCGTCTGCATTATTCAGTTGATCAGCAGCTAGCTAGAGCGTTGATTGATCAATGATGATCGAAACGGGACGGGGTGGACCGCCGGATCGATATGATATGATGCAATGCAATAATATATATGCAGGTGACCGTGGAAACCCTAGGAGTGCAGGGGTCGTTCCTCATCAACGTGTTCTCCGACAAGAGCTGCCCGGGGCTGCTCGTCTCCGTCCTGGAAGCCTTCGACGAGCTCGGGCTCAGCGTCCTCCAGGCCACCGCCTCCTGCGCCGACTCCTTCCGCCTCGAGGCCGTGGGCGGCGAGGTAATTATAATTTCGTCAATTATCGTCGTGTCGTGTCGGCCTGAGGATTATTCTTGACACGCTAGCTAGCTAACTACTGGTGACCTGCTGCCTGTGTGTGCACGCAGAACGTGGCGGACAACGTGGACGAGCACGTCGTGAAGCAGGCCGTCCTACAGGCCGTCAGGAGCTGCTCCGAGAGCGGCAGCGAGCAGGACGAGGAGTAGCGCAGGCTCGTGAGCGCGTAAGCACACACACGCCGGCCGGCCTCTAGTTGCTGCATTGGTCGTCCTCCGATCATGTCCTGGACCGTACGTAGCTAGTGGTCTCACAAGGATATATAAATGAAGCCGAGAGACCCCTTTGTATGCTAGTAGCTCCGTTTCTCAGCCCTCCATCCCGGCCTCTCTATCTTTAATTTGATTTTTTTTTTATTTTTTTGTTTATGCTTCTATTTCCTCTATCTATGTATCGGTGGCAAGATGAATCCTCTTCCCTACTAGCGAGTGCTGTCATGCTAATGATCCGGTTAATTCGTTCCTAGCTATATATATATAGCTGCACTGTTTCCTGTGTAATTGTATTATATTAGAGGGGCGGGGCGCCGTAATTTATATATTACATATATAATATATATGTCTATGATGACAGTAAGATTGATCATTCATGCATGATTTAAGAACGACGATGATGATGGGAGGCTGGAAGCAAATTAAGCTTAATAGAGCTGGCATGCAACAAAACTGCCCTTCTTCATATATTGATGCAACTTTCTTTTAAATAAATATATATATATATATATATATATATATGTTCATATATTACCATCGACCTGGTACTAACACATAGTCAATCATGAGATAAAATCAAAATGAATATGAATGACTTGTATAAAAGACTGAACATGAACAAAAGCAGCTAGTAGTCCCTATATATAAATCTCATGAACGTACGCCGCCGTAAGTCGGCAGCTCGATCGATCGGCCTATCCAGCTCTGCTAAGTCCCTGAAACATGCATACGTATACAGTGGCTCGTCGTAGCTGAAGAAGAGCATCGATCGATGAGATATACTACTACATCCCCGTAGGAGTACGTATTAGGTATTTTTATTTATTTATTTATTATTACAACAAGTTGATTGATCTGCTCAAAACAAAACACCGTGACCGTGTTTATATTTCAAAAAACGGCAGTAGTCACGGGTTCCAAAAACACAGGAAGGCAGCCAATGGGACGATGGAGGCCCCAGGTAGATCGGACATCGGAGGCGTGGTCATTCGGGTCTCTGTCTCTCCCGACAAAAAAAAAAAAAAAACAAACACCGCGCGCCGAGATGGAGGTAGCAGCGCTACGTATCTCGCCGTGACCGTGGTGAGACCGACGACGATCGATATGATGCCCAAAGCAAGTCGATCAGGCAGTTATTTAAAAGCTGCGGTGCCATTTCTTTAGGGAACACACGCGGCTGGGCAGGCAACTACGGCCACCGGGTCCGCCGTCCGTCGGAGCGAGATATGAGCAGAGCAGCAGGCATCCATCCATGAACCACGTACCCTGAATGATCTGAACCTGATCCTGGGGTAGTCTGGGGCGCGCGGCAAGGTGGCAGCCGCATCGATCGCTACAACGCGCTCGTGACAGACGGCTCCGCGTCGCCTGTGACCCGTGCCTGCCTGCGCCGCGCCCGGGGACGGACGAGCGATACATGCATACGGATACCATCAGCATCGTCACGCGGAGCAAGCTGACGAAGCCACGGACAGACGGATCGATGGATCCCGGGCGCCGCAGACGTCGCGGCGCGCGGAGGCGGCAGCGGCACAGGCCATCAGGCATCAGCCATGCATGCCCCGCGCGCGGGCGGTGCGGCCTTAGCTAGCTAGCTAGTTCACGGTGAGTGACATGCCGCGCCGGCGCGTCCGGCCAGGCGTCGTACGACCGTGGCAGGGCCAGCGCTTGTCGCCTCCCCGCACGGGAGCGCCGGTGCCTTGCTTTTCACCTGGCACTGTCGAGCCAACGGACGAAGAACCCCGGGAGGCCGGGAGCACGGCACAGCATGGCGCATGTACAGCTAGGCCTATAGCGAGTGAGGGCCCCCGGCAGGTCGCCGCTGCCCTCCTGCCATGCGCCTCACGAGAGGGATTTTTGGGCGCCGGGCGCGGAGGCTTGCAGCTTGCTTCACGTCCGTCGTCGTCCTCGATCGCCCCCTGGCGTCGCGTCCGGCGTCGGGTCCTCGTCCTCCATCAGATCAGACGAGCAGTGCAGTGCGGCCTCCAGACGCGCCAGACGGGCGGGGCTTGGCCGCACGCAGGCAGGCAGCTGCTACTCGTGAGGCGACAATTAGGGAGGGCACTGCCGTGTGCCGGGGGCTCTGCACTAGCCAATGCCCCCGCATGCATGCTGGCTGACGAGACGTTCGGTTGAAACAAGCAGCGAGCATCATCAGCCACGTGAAACCAACACGGGGGTGCATCCGTGCATGTGCCTTGCAATCCAAATGGCTCCATGCGAATACAGAGTACTCCCAGTACCATCAAGTGAACAGCAATGCACGCACGCACGCTGCATGCTTCACGGACTGCATATTATCAATCTGAATAATTTTCCCTTGATAATATGATAATTGATATCAAGTGAACTACTACAATTCATTGCTCAAAAGAAAATGGAGTGAATTACAACGGCGCCATACAAGTGGACTAGATTACAGTATTTGAGGTTTTTTTTTTTTTTTTTTTTTGCTTGCTTGACTTTAATCATCAAATCTTCAATGCAATGAAAGCAAAAAATGTGCATACCTGCGAATTGTCCTGCAGAGCAGAAACGCAACACCCAGGGCCTGAACACAGATCTAAATCTCTAGGAATCATTTCAGGTTTGAACTAATCCCCTCATCCAGAACACCACACAGGTGGCAACATTGTCCACCCTATAGGTCCACCAAAAGTAAGCGGCTGAAAGTGAAAAACACCACCCTTTTTGGTGAACAGTTCAGTTCAGTTGCAATCCATCAACACCTTGCGAGGTAGTGTTGTGATGAAACTAGACACTGCTAGCACTCTTTCTAGCCATCTTCACGCGGTCATAATCAGCCTTCCATGCTCTGTAGGCCTCCCTAACTTCGTCCAGCTGTGAATCTGGTATGCCGGCGAACCTGTCCAAGTTCTTCACCCATTCTTTCCATGGCGGCAAAGAGGGATCCAAGAATTTCGCTACTTCTGGCAGAAGAGCCGCCTTGTAGAATCCCTCAACCCTCTTCCTGACTGCTTCTGACTTGCTCATTGACTGGATCCCAGGGCGCACGATTCTCCCTTCCTTGCTCTTCGTGCAGAAACTGTTGTCCTTAAGGATCAGAACTTCTGAAGGGGCTATCGGTAGAACGATTCTAGAAAACTTTGCAAGAGACAGTTCTATGATGTCTTTTGGTAGTAATCCACGCTTCACTGCCACGGCAGTTCCAACCATTTTCCGGATCTGAGGTCAAGAAAAAGAACATCATGACTACAAAGTCATAATAACATGTCTGCATGATATTTTCAATAATTGGGTATCAGCAATTATTTTGTCCTATGAACAACCCCAACAGACTGTTCTGACAATCATGTCACTTCTCAGATGTGACTAGATTGTTGGCAGTGAATATTAATATTCAGTGAACTGGTTAGTAAAGAAGAAACTGTCTTAAGAGGCATTAGATTGTCAAGTTCTCAAGAGGGATTAGTTTCTTGACAGTGATATTAAGCAACACAATTCAGAATCATAAATGCTACTATACTGAGCAGGTTTCTCAGAGGGGTGAACTTCTAAAATCAAGTATGTATCTATAGGTTATCTTGACAAAACACCCAAAATAAAAACGCAAAGTCTAGCGATAAAGTATTCAATCTTAAAAATAATCTTGTGAAATCTGGCTGTCCCTGATCAGTTGAAAGGGAGTATTACATTAATAATGACTTCACAATGGATTACACATACCTGGTGTAGCATGAAAGATACCCCGCATATGGTCAATTCCACAAATTGAATTCCTGATGAAGTTTGCAACTCTCCACAGGAACAGTTAATGATATCTCTGAAATGTGAAGCATTTAATCTATCACTTTCATCAGGTTCATGCAGCCACCTAGCTTGAATCTGCACCCGATTCTCAGAAAGTTTCAGAATATCATTCACACAATTGTCTTCTGATGCACCAGTGCCAATGATTGATGAAATATTCAAGTCTTCATCATGATCTGAAGAAGTGCTATCTTCAGAAGTGTTTTCTGCCATACCCATTTCGGAGGACATGGACATCGAGCTTGCTCCTTTGACCCTTCGGTGTCTTCCCACAAGGACCTTCCTATACTTGGCACGTGCCGTGTAATTATGAAATGGATGGTTTCCCTACAAGCAGAGAAGATATAGTGAAATTTGTGTGTGTGCAAAGTAATTCAACAAGAAAAAATATTCTGATAAGGTCTTCCCCTAATATGCATATAGGGGCGAAAGAGGGTGTGCTTGAAAAGTTAAATATCCTCTGGATTTAATTTGTCCAGGCTTCTATAAATTTGTGTTATGTCTAAGCAGTAATCGTCTAGCAACTGTCACACAAACAGAACACTGAACTAGGCTCCACTTCTTCGGTTCTGTCAGTACTTGAACCTTCAAATTTAGTCCAAAAGGAGCTTGAAGTTGTTTAACTGCCCACCGAAGCATTCGGCAGTGAAGCAATTGGAAAAGTACCAACAAATGAACATGCTTAATTATGACACATGCCTTGCTTAGCATGCTTAAATGTTCATAAGCATTCCAAGATTTTTAACTTTTTTCCTATCATATAATTGAGAAATCACAGACAGATCTAAGCATCCAGATACATATACCAGGGCAGAATCCAAGATTAAGGCTCGTGGAATCATGAGTCAGCTGGATAGGTCCAATGACCTCTGATGTAATATTCTCATTAAATAAAACTCACTGCCATGTTCCCCAAATTACTTGCATGTTATCATTAGATTCATGGAAGCCTAACTCCTATTGTTCTGCAAATGCTGCACAGACACTGAATGAACGAGACAATAAATCAGGCCCATACCTCGAAACCTTTCAGTATGCTGTTGAATTCTGACAAGTGCTCTTGCATTTCTTCAGGGCTATAACCATCTTTAATTCCAATAACTTCAGCAGGAAGAAGATAGAAGTACTCACGGTATAAGCACTCCCTCCTTACATCAAAACTCCTATGGTTCAATGCACACCATGTCATGATAAAAATAAGTATTATCGAATGAATCCTCTATTCTCTATTATTTCTGCACAACAAACGACCCATTTACCTTTGTGAAGGCAAGATACTAAAAACCCTCACATTGTCCGGCAAATTTGAGTTGATGAAACTGGCAAGAGCAATACCATTGGGATCATCCTCCCATGCTCTATCAGGGATTTCCATTTTAAGGGAAATCATTGTAGCCAATGAGTGTACCTGAAATTAGTCCATTCTAAGCATGCATACAAGCCTTTGTTAGCGGGAAAAAATAAGTGTGTTCTTCATAAAAATCAAGAGGTTAAATTGTTAAACCTACCCCTTTATCAGTTCGGCTACTCCTTTCCCACCCAACCTTTTGCAGTTTTCCATAATTACTCTCAAGAATTCCCCCTGACTTGAAGATGGCAGATTCCAACACTGACTCAATGGCTGCACAATGAGCTCAGAGCAATTAATCTACATATTATACTGTCAATGCATCATAGTATCATACTAAATTGCCGATACTACTTAACAAAAGAAACCAGGAGCAACGTAGTATATAGCATCCATGATTTAGTATCCATATGATAGAAATGGCATTTGTGGCATGTGTTGGCCTTTCACAATACATAGTGGTGAAAGTTTGAATCGTTCAACAAGTGAGCAAGTATTAGAGTTCCAATGCACAGAACGAGTCATCTAGTTCTACCATGCAGCAACAAAACGAGTCATCTAGTTCTACCAGGCAGCAACAGTGCAGTAAATTAGGCTACACTGAGCACACAAAATTAAATAGCTTTAAGCAAGCCCGAACAAGTTAATAATTCAGAGCTTACTCGAATCCGCGTCAAGCTCTCGCTGCTTTTGAAGCCCTGCCAAGCACATAGCAATAGCATTCAGTCAAAGCTACATGACCATGACACCATTTCCCTGGCGGAATAAAAAGTCGACGAGTAACACCTCGGTAATCAGTGCCTACGTAGCCGATGCGGAGCACCACCCTCTTCTTGCGCG
Organism: Bothriochloa decipiens; assembly: GCA_023333625.1. Taxonomy (NCBI): domain Eukaryota; kingdom Viridiplantae; phylum Streptophyta; class Magnoliopsida; order Poales; family Poaceae; genus Bothriochloa; species Bothriochloa decipiens. The sequence continues at coordinate 19,764,277 of CM041629.1, read as the reverse complement.
CAGACTCCCACCTCATCCCGCCGCCTCCATCATTGGCGGATGTGTCAGGCGGAGACAGGGACGTCGTGGGTTTGGGGCTGGTGGATGCGGCGGAGGAATAGCAGAGGGTTGTGCGCAGAATGCTAGGGCCCGCGCGCCTCGCAAGGAATGCGGAGGATATAGACCCCCGGAGAAGCCACGACGCCGACGCCGTGGTTGTGGTTGCGGCGGCGGCGGCCATCGTCGAGGCAGGAGATGCGAGAAGTGGCCCACGTGGAAGGTTCGTTAATTGCAGTGGCAGATAAGACCGAACATCGTGACGGGCTTTATCTTATGGGCTTTCTAGAGTTGGGCTAGACCTGCGAAATGCAACTCCATTTCGACATTCAACTTATGGCCTGTTAATGCTTAAAAAAAACTAGTACGCATCAGCTAGGCAGACCCTTCTCGGTTCTTCCGGGCGCTACAGTTGAGAGCGGCGACCGGGGGCGATTTCACGTTCCCCCGTCGATTCGCCATCGCCCTCGCCTCTGGCGCCCTCGCCGGCATCGAAGAAGGAGGGGGATTAGATGAATCGACGGAGGATTTGTATACACTAGTTCGTATTAGGAATAAGTTAGGGTTAGGGTTCCTCATGCTGACGGAGTGGCATGAGTGCTTCTTCCTAGGCGGCGGCCCCGTCAAGCGACGGCGAGGAAGAGCGGAGGACGTCTCCGACTTCTGCGACGGCTTCCCCGACTACACTGGTGGTGGCTGCTCCAGCGATGACTCCGAGCTTGTTGGACCCGGAGGTTTGTCTCTCCTCTGGATCTGGTCAGGCTCGTCTTTTGCTCCTCCCTCTTCTTCTCCGATGATGGCGTTGCTCTTCTCCGATGAAGATCCTAGGGAGTACTTCTACCAACTCGCTGTGCAACCAGGTTGGTTTCTTTTCTACTACCTGCTCTGGTAGTTTCATTCCTCTTCTGGGTATGTCGCCGTCCGGTGTGTGGGGTTTGCTGGATGCTCTTGGGGCACCAGATCCCTTGTGCTATGGCTTCGGCGATGTGATGGCCGGTGGCCATCTTCCAAGGCCTGTGCGTTCAGCGGTCATACTGCTTGTGGTGCCAACAAAAACTTCGGTTCAATCGTCGAGAAGGTGATCGGCTTCAAGCTCCATGAGGCTCCGTCAGCCGGCGGTGATGATGACCGGGAGGTTGACTATGCAAGAATTTTGTTGTAATTTTTTCTTTTACCAAGGGTGTCTTTGCAAGTCATGGAATGTAAACTTCATGAAATATATATGAATACCAATCCCGGTTTTTCTCAAAAAAATGCTTAAAAAAAACTTATGGCCTGTTGCAGCTGGCAAGTGGCAAAGACATGTTCGTTTTGGGGACTTTCCGAGTTTAGTTTATGATCTTATGATTTTAGTTGATCAGACTGATTCTTCAATTCATAGAATCTACGATTCTATAATCCTCATATATGATTGATTCTACGATTTGTGATCCTACCACGATTTTGACAACCTGACCTTTGACAACAAATTTTAGTTTAACAGTTAGCTCCTCTGGAAGAAAGAAATATAGAATCTTGTCTCTTGTGTTGGAGTCTCTGAAGTTACAAGGCGAGGACACGAGAATGAATTCTTTTGTATTGTTTCTCGTAGTCGTATATCATGGAGAGACAATAACGCTGCGCAACCAAGTGATAATAAATCGATACAGGTTTGGAGTATTGAGAATGAGTGTGAGAGCTTTGGTTATGTATGGTGCCGACGACGGCGACGCATACCATGCAACACTATGCAAGCATGTGCAACGAAGGGTGCAGACAGGCGTACAAGGTCCCTACGCATATGGAATTTTGCTTTCTTGTTAAGCTGTCCAGCTAATTGATAATCGTCGTCGTTGTTAATACAAGCCATCAGTACGTGGTACAGGTCGCCTAGCATGGCTTCCTACAGGACCGAAAGAGACAGAAAATGATGGATTTGTATCACATACATATATCGTTAGCTATAGTAACTAATTACAGTGCACTACTAATCCTCCTTGAGATAAAAACTGTACGAGGACACTGCCAGGGCTCATGCTGTCATGACATGCATGCATTATGTAGAATGAATTAGTTTGGTTTGTTGTGTGTTCGCACGTACATATCAGGCAAGAAGGCAGGCAGGCAGATGAGGCAGGGGCAGAGTTAGAGGCAGACGTGCATGTGGTTCCTACCCATTCAGCAGGATACGTGCGTTAACCGATCAACACATCACGCGTTAGTATGGAGTTTTGGCCAGTACACGCACGTTTTCTTCAGTAAATACTATCCATGCTTAGCAGTAGCAATAACAGAGATGCATTTATTTATTCCATAAGATCGCCCTGTCCTTCCACAATTAGTAGGATTTAGGAAGGCCTATCGTAACAGAGATGTGTCACCGGCAGCCCGGCACTCCAGCGCGCGCTGCATTTTCAGACAAGCTAGCAGACACGGCACCGTGGCGGAGCCACTGCCACTGGGATAGTTTCTGCCTGTACTGATACCTGCGAGTTTGGAGTAGCAGTGGCCAGTGCTATATATGCGTGAAGTCGTAGTGACTGATCGATGACCTGCGCCTCGATCAGTCAAAAGATATATAGATACTGTCAGTAGTACCATGTCTGCTGCTGCTGCTTCAGTTTCCGTTCAGGCCATCGTCCTCCTGGGCGTGGCCGCTGTGGCGTCGGCGCAGCTGTCGGCGACGTTCTACGACTCGTCGTGCCCGAGGGCGCTGGGCGCCATCAGGAGCGCCGTCACGGCGGCGGTCAACAGGGACCCCCGCACGGGGGCCTCCCTGCCCAGGCTTCACTTCCACGACTGCTTCGTCCAGGGGTGCGATGCGTCGGTGCTGCTGGCCGACACGGCCATCTTCAACGGGAAGCAGAACTCGTTCCCCAACCGGGGCTCGCTCAGGGGCTTCGACGTCGTCGACCGCATCAAGGCGCAGGTCGAGGCCGTCTGCCCGCGGACCGTCTCCTGCGCCGACATCCTCGCCGTCGCCGCGCGCGACTCCCTCGTAACCGTAAGATAATCGATCAAACAACGAAGGAAATGTGTGCGTAGATTTCGTTGTCGTCAACAGATCGACGAGAGCACTGACCGGCACCGATGGTGCATATTCTGATGCTTCCTTGTGTTTCGCTGCTTGCAGTTGGGAGGGCCGCCGTACACGGTGCTCTTGGGGAGGAGGGACTCCACCACGGCGAGCCTCTCGCAGGCCAACAGCGACCTCCCTGCTCTGGGCTCCAGCCTTGCCAGCCTCATCAGCGGCTTCGCCAGGAAGGGGCTCACCGCCACGGACATGGTCGCGCTCTCAGGAGCTCACACGGTGGGGCAGGCGCAGTGCACCAACTTCCGGAGCCGGTTGTACGGCGAGTCCAACATCAACCAGTCGGACGCGGCGGCGCTCCGGGTGACCTGTCCGCAGTCGGGCGGCGACGGCAACCTCGCGCCCATGGACCTGACGACACCCAACGCGTTCGACGGCGCCTTCTTCAGAGGCCTGCTCTCGCAGCGCGGGGTGCTGCACTCCGACCAGCAGCTCTACAGCGGCGGTGGAGGCACCACCGACGCGCTGGTCCAGAGCTACGCGGCCAACTCGGCGCAGTTCAGAAACGACTTCGCCGCGGCCATGGTGCGCATGGGCAGCATCGGTGTGCTCACCGGCTCGCAGGGCCAGATCAGGGTCAGCTGCTCCACCGTGAACTAAGAGAGCTCGGCCTGCCAGCTGGACACCTGCTGCTACGCGCGTGCGCCCGCGGGAAAGAAAACATTGGGCCAACGGCCCAGTGTGTTGTGTGGTCGTGTCGTGCCATGGTCGAATAAAGTTGTTGGGTCATTTGTGTATTTTTTAGAAACAAAATAAAATCATAATTTGAAACTGTGAAGACAACTTGTCCCTCTATTATGAAATATAAAGAATCATATATTTTTTAAAACGACATCCTTATAAATAACCTGTCCTATATATATTGCCAATTTTGTTTTAGCACCTACAAGTTTGCCTTGCCATTTTGGATAACGTGGCAAGCCAACTCACCTCACCGGCGGGTACATACAGGCCATGGGAAATGACACTTGTGTCCCTACCCGATCTCTTTCAGCCCCCTCTCATTGTCTCACTTCCATGTAAAACCCGATTGTCTCACGAGCTTCGGCCAACTCCACCTCGCCGTCGTGTTGGGTTGACCCTACGAGCCATGAGACACACGCATGTCCACCGTGTGGTAGAGCCGGCTTCTTCATCGCCATGGACAGAAGGTAGGAGCAGGAGGGTGGTGACGACAAGTGGGCGCACATGAGGAGATAAGGAGATAGGGGCAAGACGTCATTTTCCATCTCTTCTCTATGTCGAAAGGGTGAGTTCACAGCAGTTAGGCGAAGTAGGCGCCGTCGAAGCGCGCGGGCGTGGCTGTCGTCGCCGCTGCCGGTGGCCCGCGGGCACACGGCCCAGAGCAACACCGCGAGGGAGCCGTCTAGGGTGGCAGTCTCGCTGTAGGGGCGGTCCTGGAAGTTTGTGCAGCGGGAGAAGCCCAGCGTGTGCGCTTCGGACAGCATGGCGAACCTGTGTACGTGTCTATATTTGTTTTCCTTCTCTAGTTAATATAGATACGTTTATCAAAAAAAAAAAAGAATGGATGAGTTAGCATGCCACGTCACCAAAAGTGACAAAAATATAATAGGTTTTATTGTTCATGTGTGTTGTTGGGCTGTGGTTTGTTTCAATGTTGTTCTATGCTTTTTTTTTATCTTGAATTCCATAGACAGGCTGCCATTTTTTATGTTCTACTTCTAATAAAACTCATGGCAACTTTTTGCTGTAATTCCAAAAGGAAAAGGTGAGAAGAGAACCAAGAAAACCAAAGGCCTGGCAACAACAACAGCCGATGCTAGTAGGAACGCACAAGCGGGAAGCCCGTGCACGTTGTTGCAAAAAGATGATTTGGGCACACCAGCACTACCAATAATAAGATGCAGATCATCCCTCGTCTGTCTTAAAAACAGCTTTGGTTCCTCTGTATCGAAGTACTAAATTGAAATGTGTAGTACAACTAAAACAACAGATGAAACAGTAAGGCATATACCTTGCAAACCTCACAAACTGCCAAAACAAAAGACTACAACAAGATCAGAACCAGGCCTGAAGCTCCTTTTTTACCGGCGATAAATAAAAAACATAAATATCGAAAACTTAACTCAAAATTACACTCTGTTTGACACGAGCACATGAACAGTTCTGGATTCAACAGCACACTGACACGTTCCAGCCCGTCGGCTGCGCTGTGCGCGCGCGAATGAAGCAAATCCACTCAAGAGTAGTTCACCTTCCTGCAGTTGTAGCGGATCTCGCCGCTGTTCCCGGTGAGCGGGCTCAGGCTGCCCATCCTCACCATGGCCTCCGCGAAGTCCCTCCTGAACGCGTCGGCGTTGGCCGCGTAGAACCTCACGAGAGCGTCCGTGGCGCCGCTGAGGCCGCCGCCGGCGACCAGCTGTTGGTCCGAGTGGAGGACTCCCCTGTTCCGCAGCAGCGAGGCGAAGTAGGCGCCGTCGAAGCGCGCGGGCGTGGGGTCGAGCGGGGCGAGGCTGTCGTCGCCGCTGCCGGTGGACCGCGGGCACACGGCCCGGAGCGATGCGGCGAGGGAGCCGTCCAGGGTGGCGGTCTCGTTGTAGAGGCGGTCCCGGAAGTTGGTGCAGCGGGAGAAGCCCAGCGTGTGCGCTCCGGACAGCACGACGAGGTCCTGGAGGGAGAGGCCGTGCGACGCGAAGGTGGAGGCGAGGCGGTCGAGGCTGAAGGTCGGCGCCGGGATGCTGTTGTTCGCCGCCGCCTGGCTCGCCGTCCGCGCGTCCCGGCGGCCCAGCGGCACGTTGTACGACGGGCCTCCCAGCTGCATGCATGCATGCATGATTGGAAAGACCACGATGCATTATTCATGCTGTAGTGCTTTTCGTGCGTGCAACAAGACGATGGAGGCGAATGATCAATGAACGAACCGCGACGACGGAGTCACGTGCCGCGACGGCGACGATGTCGGCGCAGGAGACGACGTTGCCCCTGCAGGCGGCGTTGACGCTGCCCTTGATGCGGTCGATCACGTCGAACCCGCGGACGGAGTTGGCGTTTGGCGCGGCCGTCTTCTCGCCGGTGAAGAAGGGCGTGTCGTCCAGCAGGATGGACCCGTCGCACCCCTGAACCAATGCAAAGCACAAACGCGAAGAGATGAGATCGAACACGTGAACGCACGAAGACGATCGATATCGGAGAGAAGTCGAAATGCACGCATGCATTGTCCTGCGTACGTTGACGAAGCAGTCGTGGAAGTGCAGGCGCAGCAGCGACGCGCCCATGCGGGGCTCCGCCGCCACAGCTGCCTCCACGAGCTTCTTGATGGTGGGGAGCGCCGCCGGGCACGCCCTGTCGTAGAAGTGCGGGTCCAGCTGCGCGCTGCTGGTCGTGGCCAAGAGAGCCAACGCCACGGCCGTCGCGACGCAGACCACGAACCGGTGAGACATTGAAGCCACCATCGCCGGCTAGCTCTGCTCAACAGCTGATCTGCACCACGTTGATCAGCTAACTAATCGAGCTATCAGACGACAACTAAATCACCGATCAAAGCTGGCTTTTGGATCCAGCGGCTGCGAAAAGAGCACTGCTGGATGCGATTTATATAGCCCACGGAGTTGACCCCGTCGACTCGGTTCTACGCAAGCAGCTACCTGAGCTAGCGTCTCGCGCAGAAAGCGTTAAAAAAGTGAGACAAATGATTCAGTAGATGAACTAAGGAAAGTCGTGTGGAGTTGACTACTGTATGGAATGTTCAGGATTTCCAGCCAGTAGGTAGGAAAAATCGAGACTGAATGACTGATGGATGGGGGTGCGCCGGTGCGCTGAGGCTTTTGTTGCTCAACGTTTTAGCTAACCACCGGTCGATCTGATGATAATGATCTCCTAATGCATGACGAACGCCGGCAACTAATCGCGGGGAAGCTGCCTCGATTTGCTCAGCGGGCAAGGCTTCATGAGAATATGAGTTGAAGGTGATCTAATTGACCTACCCAAGACTATAACTCAGCTGTGTGGCCCAAGCTCATTGATCGTACTCTCTTCTCCCGTTATTAAGCGGTTTTTTATATGCACCCAGCACGACAATGACAGCGACAGCGACAGCGACAAACACCACCCAAAATTTTGCACAGGTGAAATATTGACTTTCATGATTTATTGTTGGAGTGTGGTTCAACCAATTCTTAATAATAGATACAGTAGGCTCTCCGTTTTCAAAGTTTTTTGGGAGACGCTACATTTCAGATGCCTAAAAACTACAACGTTTTCAGCTGTCAGATTAGCATCCAACGGCCACTAACTTGTAGCATGGGTTTCATCCAACGAACGTCGCCTGAAACACAGCCTGGTTTCAGGCAACTGTAGGATAGGAAACGAAGTTTTTAATGTACTCCCTCAATTTTGTAAAAACGTGCTATTCTATTACCACTTTTTGGTACGGTTCTGCTTCATTAGTGGAGCAACTTTTATTTTAGCTCTGTCTCTATGAGCAGCTCCACTCGTGAAGCTGAAATCTTTCTGAAAAAGCATTTGGTAAAACAACTGCTGCTCCACTATGGGCTAAATGGATCATTTTTGCATGGTTGCCACCAAGTCTCCCATCAGCAAACCTGCCTTTGTTATTTTTTTAATTAAAAAAGAAAAGTTTGCCCGGACTAGTATGGGCCTGTCAAAATGGTAGCCCATCTTTTTTGGGTTTCTTTTAGGGCAGCGCATGGGCCAAAATCCAGTAACACAGTCGATGGGCTTGTAACGTTTCGGGTCCTCCCAGGACAGACAGACATTTGCAATTCTGTTCCCCTCAAAAAAAAAAAAA
>CM041629.1:19725207-19738428 GCA_023333625.1 Bothriochloa decipiens | reverse complement strand
TGCTATTCAGATGCTCTTGCTTCTTATCAAACATTTAGTTTTAAAATTTTAAACATATAGTAAAAGGCACTGCACCAGACAAATTAAATGATGCAGATATATGTAATTTCCTACAGGAAACAATAACTGCTACCTAAAAATTTTCTGACTAACTAAGCAAGCTGGAAGGTAATTATGAGGTGCAAATAACCTTAACCATTAAACATCATAATAGATGAATATGTAGTCCTCGCTAGGAATATGAGTTTCATACAGATTATGAGAACCATATAACATAAATATATGTGACTAAACAAATGGTATACCAATGGGACATAAAAGCTTTTCAAATAAGGAAAGGCTGTTCATAAAGAGCATAAAGCAAACAAGAAAAATGTTTGTCAACAATACAATATGGAGATTTGATTATTTTCAGGAAAGAAAAAAAACCTATTCGTGTACCTGAGCACAAACCATTGTCAGAGCCTCGCATTGGGTTGGATTAACTTTCCCCTGAAAAGTACAAGATGAAAAAGAAGCTTCAGAAAGTCTTCTTGTTGATAAACATATGAAAACCATAACATGATATATTAACAGTCTGCTTACAGGCATAATGCTGCTCCCAGGCTCATTTTCTGGTAGGATTAGTTCACCAAGACCACATCGAGGACCACTGTGATTGTGTTGGAAATATTTAGTGCATGCCCCAGAATGCCAGAAAAAATCATTTGTTATAAAAAATAGAAGATTGGAATAATGACCTTCCTAGCAAGCGTATGTCATTTGCTATCTTCATAAGAGATGCAGAAATTGTATTTACCGCACCACTGCTCTCAACAAAAGCGTCATGTGCTGCCTACTTATAAGAAAAAACTGATGAGAACATATAGTGATGAAATAATAGTCTCAATACTAAAAAAATAGAAAAAGAAAAGTTAGTTAGACAATAAAACCAAAAGCCATACTAAGTACACTATACAAGCAAAATGTGGTTGGATTTTGCTTAAGCCTAACAACTAGCATCAAATAAAATAACCAAAAGTGATATACAGATGTTAATATTTCTTCTAGTCAACTTGGGAACAGATGATATTTGCGTCAGTTGGTTTCAGTTTGCAAATATTTGTTATTTTCATTTTCTGAGGCAATATATTCAAAAATTCCCTTTCGATTGCTAAGCACTAACAAATTCCTTGTTTCCTTGTTTTACACACATGGAGCTAAAGAAGCATGGGATAAATGGAGAAGATGATAAGGATCTTCCACAAATCATCCTCCACTGCAAATACCTAATATCTGTGTTTAGTGGACAAATATGTCTGCAAGTAGTTATAAACTATTCCAAACACTGAAATTAAAGTGTCATGTAATCTCCAATAAAATTGTGTGAAACCATTGGTGCCTAGTGGCAAATCAGAGTATAAAATTTATATATGTGCAATTGTGCATTGTTACTAACCAAAGCTTCAAACTTGTTCTCTGCTGTCACAAAGGGTAGATTTGTTTCCTCCGCCACTGCAGCAGCTATTTTGACATCAAATCTGAAAAGACGGATTGAAATTTAAGTATTTAAATAAATGAAAGGGGTAAAGCATGCAATTAACTCTCTGTTTCAAAGTTATCCTAAATGATGTACCATAAGATTAGTGATGACTAACCATATAAAAAGCGTGAATACTCAAATCTCCATATCTAACTTCTTTTAATCCAGAAGTAGATATAAGAGGTCAAACTGGGAAAAGAAACTAGATAGTAATGAACTAATTAGATGAACAGACTAATCCAGGTTATGTCAAGACTCATGAACACTCTGGATGTCAGGGCTAGGTAACTTAAGAAAAATTAGAATAAAAAACCAAATTAAAATTTACCGACCAAACATATCAATGTAAACAAATTATCTCAAACATAAATTAACAATTACCCTTTCTTAGTGTTCAAGCCAGTTCCAACTGCGGTTCCACCTTGAGCAAGCTGCAAAGCAAGGTAATTATCAGTAGTGTCAATTTGTAAATAAAGAAAACAAACATTAGCATTATATTATAGTACCTGGTACATCCGAGGTAATGTACAATTAATACGGTCAATTCCATATTTGACCTGCATAGAGTCTTAAACAGTTAATTAATCTACCTGACCTGTTAATCTTAAGTGCATAGTAATAAATAAGACAACAGAAGATGCTGGAATAAATCCTACCTGTGTACTGTAACCACTGAATTCTTGGCCAAGAGTCAACGGGGTGGCATCTTGGGTATGTGTACGTCCAATCTTAATTATATCTTTAAACTCAACAGTCTGCACAGTCAGGATAGCAAATAATTAGAAAAGCATTTACTATATAACAATACAGAAATATATAATGTTTCATATTTACTGGCGCTGCCAGGGAAACCAACATTAGTTTATATAAAAGAAACTTCTTGCACACAAGCTGAGAAACACCAGGAAGGTCGGCTGCCGTGGACGTACCACTGAGTGCCCAGGACACATGCCTGTGGCCATGTGCATAGCTAAAAGAGACTCAGGTGGTTAAGCGTATAACTCAGGAACAGTCAACGAAGGGTGTTTTTTTAACCTAAGCCTTTTTAAATTTGTTCCCACCAGGAGTCGAACCCAGGACCTGAGGTCCTTCTAAGGCTCCTGTGACCAACTAGGCTACAGACGCTTCGCTATACTAGTTCCACTGAGTTCATTGTTCAATCTTTTCAGGCAATTTGGAAAGTAATGTTTATGCAACGTATAATCTAAGTGCTGAAATCACTGATGACAAGCTTATACAATTACATCTAAAATTTTCATAAAGCAAAAGTAAACTATAAATCAGAAAACAGATTACCATGAAATCAATTTATAACAACAAAATATGGATAGCAGGAACCATTAAAATAAATCACCCACTGACCCACTCCAAAAATAAAAAGATGCCCTGGAGAAAAAAAGGGAAGCAGAATGAAGTTTATAAGAAAAGCTTATACACAAATTGTTATGAAGTGGTCAACAGGGTATGGGTTACCTCATGAGCACCTAAATATCAATACAAACTTCAATCAGGAAAAGAATTAAGAGACTCTAAAGGACTGCTACAGCACTTGTACACAGTTAGGAACCACCATGCAGTTCTTGCGCAAGCAATGCCAAAATATTAAGGTCCTAGATGATTTTTAAAATCTCTGATGTGTCAACTTCAATCTGAATCCCTAATCAGCAAGTGCAATATAATCAATAGGCACAAATTTGCAGTAGGCTAATATACTATTAATGGGTCATGATCATGATATAATTATACAGAAGACACTTAACAAGCATAGTACAAAAAGGGTCAAATTATACAAGGCACTTGACAAGCATAATAAAATAGTTCCCATGGAAGGGAAGGAGAAATTAATACTTTTGAATGAAGTGAGTCATGCAACTGTTGCAAACTTGGGATAAACTTCGAATTTATCTCAACGGCCGCCGCTATATGCATTACCTGGAAATGTCAACGGCATGAATAGTTAACATCTGCAGCAGTAATAGTAATACTGAAATAAAAATTTTAAAAGTAGCTAAAGCTTACAGTGGGGAATGTATCATTTGAAGATTGTGACCTATTCACATGGTCATTTGGGTGCACAAACTTCCCACCACGCTTGTGTCCAAGGATCTCAGCTGCCCTATTTGCAATTACCTGAAATGGAACAAGAGATAATAAACAATATGTCACAGCTGGCAAAAACATGCTAAGTTCACAATAAATTCACATGAGCATTAGCTTAACAGGAAAAGTAAATACTGTTTTGCATACAGACAATCAGCAGAGTGGAACACAGATGGAGGTAGGTTCAGTTTGCCCAGTGTTTGGACAGTGGAGCTTAACTTTTCACACTTTAGCAGGGATTATTATTATTCTAGACAACAACTATACTACTTTAGAATTGACACTTTTGATGAAAGATTTGAAGTAAAAATACTGGATGTGTAGGACATCAACCTCATTGGCATTCATGTTGCTTTGTGTGCCACTGCCAGTTTGCCAGATAACAAGTGGGAAATGATCATCCAACTTTCCCTCTGCGACCTCCTCAGCTGCTCGTATTATGGCCTTCCCTATTGTTGGATCAAGGCCAAACTCCATATTCACCTTCAAAAGAAAAAGAAAAAGGTATCCATACATAAATGATACTTCCAAGTAGCGTACAAACTACCAAAGTGAAAATTTGAAAGTATATATAGAAAAGTTCGAGCTGGCACTAATAACTGTGTCTAATGTGATCGACAGAGCAATCTGAAATTGGTTAAAAACAAAGTGAAAACCGCCTATCTAATATGGAATTTATCTGAAATTAGAAAGTAGTCATGTGACATTTTAATTAGTCAAACAAACTATAAGTTGCAACTAGCATATCCCATTTGTGATCTTATAATAAGTCAAACAAACAGACTTGGTGGCTCACAACAAATAGGAAAATCCAGAGTTGTGATCTTTTATACTCCAAAATAAAATCATAACTACTTAATAATATATCAGATGGAAAACATATTCAGTCACATCAAGCATTGCTTGTTACAAGCATTCCTTTCTACGGAATATAGAAATTGCTTTATAGCTTGCAGTGCCCACAAAGGATAATCAACGAAACCCATCTATCCACCCACCACGCGCAGAAAACAAAAAAACGGTTTCACTTTGTACCTTAGCGGCGCACTTTTTCAGCACGCCAAAGGCGCGGATGATGGGCACGGGCATCCTCTCGCGCTCCCCGCCAATGTCGAAGTTCTGCAGCGACCTCTGCGTCTGCGCGCCCCACAGCCTGCCCGAAACAGAACACAACAGCCGGAAACCATCAGATCAATCGCAGCTTCTAAGTTGCCGGCGCCACCAGCAGATCAGAACAACGCGCGACAGATTAGATTAACGAAACAAAGCTACTACGCATCTGTGGGGACGAGGGTGGAAACACGCACTTGTCGTTGGGGACTTGGATGGGGCCGAAGGTGTCGCGCTCCTCGCGGAAGCCGGTGGAGATCGGGCGGGTCAGCGCCGGCCGGAGTAGCAACGCGGCCGCAGCAGCGGAGGCCGACGGCGAGCCGGACACGCCCGCGAGGCGGCGCAGAGCCATGGCCATCTCGGGTGTTTCTCTGGTATGGTAGTGCTAGGTCTGCGCGTCGCCGCGGCGGCTGGAGAATGGGAAGAAAGAGAGCAGCCGAGCAGGGCAGGTGGTGGACCGGGAATCCGGGAGAGAAGAGAGGAGGCAGGGAACCAGAGGGGAAGGCAGGGAACCAGAGGGAGGTTTTAATGGGCTGATCTCGCGCGTGCATTCTGCATCGGGTGATGGCAGGTGGTTGATGGGCTGCCTTGCTGGAAAAGTTGGGTCTGATTGGCTTTGCTCAAGGAACGCTTTTTGTTAGACCGTCGCTGAACGGGCGGACGCTTTTGAAGATCAAGCAAGTACCTACGTTCAGAATTTGTTCATTTTACCCCTCAAAAGAAAAAAGAATTTGTTCATTTTACGATAACGATTTCGGAGGTTTTTGCAATAGCAGGTGGAAACATCGGGTTCTAACACCGATATAAGTGAGGCTCGAGTCCCTTTAACCAATATATTGGTGTAAATAATAGATTGTAAAAGGACTTCTATATAAAAGTAAGAGCAAGAAATAGAATGCTCTGGTGTGGAAGCAGCTAGAGTGAGCATTTCCCCAATCGAACATGATATACGGAGCTAGGGTTTGCAGCGGCGAGGGTCATACCTGCGGCGGCGTGCCGCCGCGGGCTTGAAGCGCGGGCGCAGGACGGCGTGCGGCCGTGGGCTTGAAGCGCGGGCGCAGGAAGCGCACGAGGTGGCGGATTGCGTGGGCGTGAAGCGACTGGCGAGGCGGCGCAGACTTCAACGTGAGAGACGCGCGGGTCTCGCCGTGGCTTGGTGCAGGTAGCGCTCGGGCACGCAGACTTCGGAGCGGCTCCAGGCAGGAGCCGGAGGGGCAGCGTGAGGACCTGGAGGCGGGGGCCACCGGAGGCGGAGTTGACCGGCACGGAGCCGTGCGTGCACGCGCGGCCGCGGCACGGTCGCGTCTGCCAGAGCGAGAGGAAGCCGCGCTGGGTGTGCACGGACGCGTGGCCCCGGCTTGCAGACGCGAGTTTGATCCAGGAGGCGCGAGTAGAGGAGGTGCACGAGCGGGAACAGGCCTTGTAGGCGCGTGCGACAGGCTGTGAGCCGTACGGCGGGTGTGGTGTCTCCGGCGGTTGGATTTGGACATGCGTGAGGTAGTGTATGTGCTGTTGCATTTGCTTGTGAAAGGAAAAGGAAGGTATTGCTTGCTCGTGAAGAGAAAAGGAAGGTGAGAATTGTTGTTGTGTGGTGATGTGGTTGAGAAGCTGGGAGGATTAGAGTGAGAAGAAGGTGGTGCAATTGGTGCTGATCTGCATCAGTGTGGTGATCCGATGGAAGCCTTGCTACTGCCTGTGAGTGTGTTGTGGTGTTTTTTGGTCCTTGGGGAGAGGCCTGATCCAAAAAAAGATGGATTCAGAGGAGGAAGCAAAGAAGAAAGCAGCAGAGGATGCAATGAAGGCATTAGGTAAACATGACAGTGGTGGTATGAGTGGAGGTGATCCGCCAATTACCAAAAGCCCTTGAATCATGGATATCATCTCATTTTTCAACTCACTTTTGGTAATTGGCGGATCACCTCCACTCATACCACCACTGTCATGTTTACCTAATGCCTTCATTGCATCCTCTGCTGCTTTCTTCTTTGCTTCCTCCTCTGAATCCATCTTTTTTTGGATCAGGCCTCTCCCCAAGGACCAAAAAACACCACAACACACTCACAGGCAGTAGCAAGGCTTCCATCGGATCACCACACTGATGCAGATCAGCACCAATTGCACCACCTTCTTCTCACTCTAATCCTCCCAGCTTCTCAACCACATCACCACACAACAACAATTCTCACCTTCCTTTTCTCTTCACGAGCAAGCAATACCTTCCTTTTCCTTTCACAAGCAAATGCAACAGCACATACACTACCTCACGCATGTCCAAATCCAACCGCCGGAGACACCACACCCGCCGTACGGCTCACAGCCTGTCGCACGCGCCTACAAGGCCTGTTCCCGCTCGTGCACCTCCTCTACTCGCGCCTCCTGGATCAAACTCGCGTCTGCAAGCCGGGGCCACGCGTCCGTGCACACCCAGCGCGGCTTCCTCTCGCTCTGGCAGACGCGACCGTGCCGCGGCCGCGCGTGCACGCACGGCTCCGTGCCGGTCAACTCCGCCTCCGGTGGCCCCCGCCTCCAGGTCCTCACGCTGCCCCTCCGGCTCCTGCCTGGAGCCGCTCCGAAGTCTGCGTGCCCGAGCGCTACCTGCACCAAGCCACGGCGAGACCCGCGCGTCTCTCACGTTGAAGTCTGCGCCGCCTCGCCAGTCGCTTCACGCCCACGCAATCCGCCACCTCGTGCGCTTCCTGCGCCCGCGCTTCAAGCCCACGGCCGCACGCCGTCCTGCGCCCGCGCTTCAAGCCCGCGGCGGCACGCCGCCGCAGGTATGACCCTCGCCGCTGCAAACCCTAGCTCCGTATATCATGTTCGATTGGGGAAATGCTCACTCTAGCTGCTTCCACACCAGAGCATTCTATTTCTTGCTCTTACTTTTATATAGAAGTCCTTTTACAATCTATTATTTACACCAATATATTGGTTAAAGGGACTCGAGCCTCACTTATATCGGTGTTAGAACCCGATGTTTCCACCTGCTATTGCAAAAACCTCCGAAATCGTTATCGTAAAATGAACAAATTCTTTTTTCTTTTGAGGGGTAAAATGAACAAATTCTGAACGTAGGTACTTGCTTGATCTTCAAAAGCGTCCGCCCGTTCAGCGACGGTCTAACAAAAAGCGTTCCTTGAGCAAAGCCAATCAGACCCAACTTTTCCAGCAAGGCAGCCCATCAACCACCTGCCATCACCCGATGCAGAATGCACGCGCGAGATCAGCCCATTAAAACCTCCCTCTGGTTCCCTGCCTTCCCCTCTGGTTCCCTGCCTCCTCTCTTCTCTCCCGGATTCCCGGTCCACCACCTGCCCTGCTCGGCTGCTCTCTTTCTTCCCATTCTCCAGCCGCCGCGGCGACGCGCAGACCTAGCACTACCATACCAGAGAAACACCCGAGATGGCCATGGCTCTGCGCCGCCTCGCGGGCGTGTCCGGCTCGCCGTCGGCCTCCGCTGCTGCGGCCGCGTTGCTACTCCGGCCGGCGCTGACCCGCCCGATCTCCACCGGCTTCCGCGAGGAGCGCGACACCTTCGGCCCCATCCAAGTCCCCAACGACAAGTGCGTGTTTCCACCCTCGTCCCCACAGATGCGTAGTAGCTTTGTTTCGTTAATCTAATCTGTCGCGCGTTGTTCTGATCTGCTGGTGGCGCCGGCAACTTAGAAGCTGCGATTGATCTGATGGTTTCCGGCTGTTGTGTTCTGTTTCGGGCAGGCTGTGGGGCGCGCAGACGCAGAGGTCGCTGCAGAACTTCGACATTGGCGGGGAGCGCGAGAGGATGCCCGTGCCCATCATCCGCGCCTTTGGCGTGCTGAAAAAGTGCGCCGCTAAGGTACAAAGTGAAACCGTTTTTTTGTTTTCTGCGCGTGGTGGGTGGATAGATGGGTTTCGTTGATTATCCTTTGTGGGCACTGCAAGCTATAAAGCAATTTCTATATTCCGTAGAAAGGAATGCTTGTAACAAGCAATGCTTGATGTGACTGAATATGTTTTCCATCTGATATATTATTAAGTAGTTATGATTTTATTTTGGAGTATAAAAGATCACAACTCTGGATTTTCCTATTTGTTGTGAGCCACCAAGTCTGTTTGTTTGACTTATTATAAGATCACAAATGGGATATGCTAGTTGCAACTTATAGTTTGTTTGACTAATTAAAATGTCACATGACTACTTTCTAATTTCAGATAAATTCCATATTAGATAGGCGGTTTTCACTTTGTTTTTAACCAATTTCAGATTGCTCTGTCGATCACATTAGACACAGTTATTAGTGCCAGCTCGAACTTTTCTATATATACTTTCAAATTTTCACTTTGGTAGTTTGTACGCTACTTGGAAGTATCATTTATGTATGGATACCTTTTTCTTTTTCTTTTGAAGGTGAATATGGAGTTTGGCCTTGATCCAACAATAGGGAAGGCCATAATACGAGCAGCTGAGGAGGTCGCAGAGGGAAAGTTGGATGATCATTTCCCACTTGTTATCTGGCAAACTGGCAGTGGCACACAAAGCAACATGAATGCCAATGAGGTTGATGTCCTACACATCCAGTATTTTTACTTCAAATCTTTCATCAAAAGTGTCAATTCTAAAGTAGTATAGTTGTTGTCTAGAATAATAATAATCCCTGCTAAAGTGTGAAAAGTTAAGCTCCACTGTCCAAACACTGGGCAAACTGAACCTACCTCCATCTGTGTTCCACTCTGCTGATTGTCTGTATGCAAAACAGTATTTACTTTTCCTGTTAAGCTAATGCTCATGTGAATTTATTGTGAACTTAGCATGTTTTTGCCAGCTGTGACATATTGTTTATTATCTCTTGTTCCATTTCAGGTAATTGCAAATAGGGCAGCTGAGATCCTTGGACACAAGCGTGGTGGGAAGTTTGTGCACCCAAATGACCATGTGAATAGGTCACAATCTTCAAATGATACATTCCCCACTGTAAGCTTTAGCTACTTTTAAAATTTTTATTTCAGTATTACTATTACTGCTGCAGATGTTAACTATTCATGCCGTTGACATTTCCAGGTAATGCATATAGCGGCGGCCGTTGAGATAAATTCGAAGTTTATCCCAAGTTTGCAACAGTTGCATGACTCACTTCATTCAAAAGTATTAATTTCTCCTTCCCTTCCATGGGAACTATTTTATTATGCTTGTCAAGTGCCTTGTATAATTTGACCCTTTTTGTACTATGCTTGTTAAGTGTCTTCTGTATAATTATATCATGATCATGACCCATTAATAGTATATTAGCCTACTGCAAATTTGTGCCTATTGATTATATTGCACTTGCTGATTAGGGATTCAGATTGAAGTTGACACATCAGAGATTTTAAAAATCATCTAGGACCTTAATATTTTGGCATTGCTTGCGCAAGAACTGCATGGTGGTTCCTAACTGTGTACAAGTGCTGTAGCAGTCCTTTAGAGTCTCTTAATTCTTTTCCTGATTGAAGTTTGTATTGATATTTAGGTGCTCATGAGGTAACCCATACCCTGTTGACCACTTCATAACAATTTGTGTATAAGCTTTTCTTATAAACTTCATTCTGCTTCCCTTTTTTTCTCCAGGGCATCTTTTTATTTTTGGAGTGGGTCAGTGGGTGATTTATTTTAATGGTTCCTGCTATCCATATTTTGTTGTTATAAATTGATTTCATGGTAATCTGTTTTCTGATTTATAGTTTACTTTTGCTTTATGAAAATTTTAGATGTAATTGTATAAGCTTGTCATCAGTGATTTCAGCACTTAGATTATACGTTGCATAAACATTACTTTCCAAATTGCCTGAAAAGATTGAACAATGAACTCAGTGGAACTAGTATAGCGAAGCGTCTGTAGCCTAGTTGGTCACAGGAGCCTTAGAAGGACCTCAGGTCCTGGGTTCGACTCCTGGTGGGAACAAATTTAAAAAGGCTTAGGTTAAAAAAACACCCTTCGTTGACTGTTCCTGAGTTATACGCTTAACCACCTGAGTCTCTTTTAGCTATGCACATGGCCACAGGCATGTGTCCTGGGCACTCAGTGGTACGTCCACGGCAGCCGACCTTCCTGGTGTTTCTCAGCTTGTGTGCAAGAAGTTTCTTTTATATAAACTAATGTTGGTTTCCCTGGCAGCGCCAGTAAATATGAAACATTATATATTTCTGTATTGTTATATAGTAAATGCTTTTCTAATTATTTGCTATCCTGACTGTGCAGACTGTTGAGTTTAAAGATATAATTAAGATTGGACGTACACATACCCAAGATGCCACCCCGTTGACTCTTGGCCAAGAATTCAGTGGTTACAGTACACAGGTAGGATTTATTCCAGCATCTTCTGTTGTCTTATTTATTACTATGCACTTAAGATTAACAGGTCAGGTAGATTAATTAACTGTTTAAGACTCTATGCAGGTCAAATATGGAATTGACCGTATTAATTGTACATTACCTCGGATGTACCAGGTACTATAATATAATGCTAATGTTTGTTTTCTTTATTTACAAATTGACACTACTGATAATTACCTTGCTTTGCAGCTTGCTCAAGGTGGAACCGCAGTTGGAACTGGCTTGAACACTAAGAAAGGGTAATTGTTAATTTATGTTTGAGATAATTTGTTTACATTGATATGTTTGGTCGGTAAATTTTAATTTGGTTTTTTATTCTAATTTTTCTTAAGTTACCTAGCCCTGACATCCAGAGTGTTCATGAGTCTTGACATAACCTGGATTAGTCTGTTCATCTAATTAGTTCATTACTATCTAGTTTCTTTTCCCAGTTTGACCTCTTATATCTACTTCTGGATTAAAAGAAGTTAGATATGGAGATTTGAGTATTCACGCTTTTTATATGGTTAGTCATCACTAATCTTATGGTACATCATTTAGGATAACTTTGAAACAGAGAGTTAATTGCATGCTTTACCCCTTTCATTTATTTAAATACTTAAATTTCAATCCGTCTTTTCAGATTTGATGTCAAAATAGCTGCTGCAGTGGCGGAGGAAACAAATCTACCCTTTGTGACAGCAGAGAACAAGTTTGAAGCTTTGGTTAGTAACAATGCACAATTGCACATATATAAATTTTATACTCTGATTTGCCACTAGGCACCAATGGTTTCACACAATTTTATTGGAGATTACATGACACTTTAATTTCAGTGTTTGGAATAGTTTATAACTACTTGCAGACATATTTGTCCACTAAACACAGATATTAGGTATTTGCAGTGGAGGATGATTTGTGGAAGATCCTTATCATCTTCTCCATTTATCCCATGCTTCTTTAGCTCCATGTGTGTAAAACAAGGAAACAAGGAATTTGTTAGTGCTTAGCAATCGAAAGGGAATTTTTGAATATATTGCCTCAGAAAATGAAAATAACAAATATTTGCAAACTGAAACCAACTGACGCAAATATCATCTGTTCCCAAGTTGACTAGAAGAAATATTAACATCTGTATATCACTTTTGGTTATTTTATTTGATGCTAGTTGTTAGGCTTAAGCAAAATCCAACCACATTTTGCTTGTATAGTGTACTTAGTATGGCTTTTGGTTTTATTGTCTAACTAACTTTTCTTTTTCTATTTTTTTAGTATTGAGACTATTATTTCATCACTATATGTTCTCATCAGTTTTTTCTTATAAGTAGGCAGCACATGACGCTTTTGTTGAGAGCAGTGGTGCGGTAAATACAATTTCTGCATCTCTTATGAAGATAGCAAATGACATACGCTTGCTAGGAAGGTCATTATTCCAATCTTCTATTTTTTATAACAAATGATTTTTTCTGGCATTCTGGGGCATGCACTAAATATTTCCAACACAATCACAGTGGTCCTCGATGTGGTCTTGGTGAACTAATCCTACCAGAAAATGAGCCTGGGAGCAGCATTATGCCTGTAAGCAGACTGTTAATATATCATGTTATGGTTTTCATATGTTTATCAACAAGAAGACTTTCTGAAGCTTCTTTTTCATCTTGTACTTTTCAGGGGAAAGTTAATCCAACCCAATGCGAGGCTCTGACAATGGTTTGTGCTCAGGTACACGAATAGGTTTTTTTTCTTTCCTGAAAATAATCAAATCTCCATATTGTATTGTTGACAAACATTTTTCTTGTTTGCTTTATGCTCTTTATGAACAGCCTTTCCTTATTTGAAAAGCTTTTATGTCCCATTGGTATACCATTTGTTTAGTCACATATATTTATGTTATATGGTTCTCATAATCTGTATGAAACTCATATTCCTAGCGAGGACTACATATTCATCTATTATGATGTTTAATGGTTAAGGTTATTTGCACCTCATAATTACCTTCCAGCTTGCTTAGTTAGTCAGAAAATTTTTAGGTAGCAGTTATTGTTTCCTGTAGGAAATTACATATATCTGCATCATTTAATTTGTCTGGTGCAGTGCCTTTTACTATATGTTTAAAATTTTAAAACTAAATGTTTGATAAGAAGCAAGAGCATCTGAATAGCA
>CM041629.1:19652362-19706438 GCA_023333625.1 Bothriochloa decipiens | reverse complement strand
AAAAATGAGCGAGTTTATGTATGTGTGAGAGACTATTTATGTATTTGTGTGAACTACATTTATGTTTGTGCGTGAGACTACATTTATGTAATGAGAACTGCCCCTAAGCATTCTGAGCACAACATAATTCATAATTAAAATTTGAGCACAACATATAGGAAACAAGCATAAAAGCATCAACAAGTCCAATCTGACATTTTACAATTCATTACAAACCATACTAATTTAGGTCCAATCCATCATTACACAATCCATGATTACAAACCATACTAATTTAGGGAAGGATGCCACTTTGGCAAAGATATTGAGATCATTTCATCATCCAGTTAGAGAAGTGAGTGTCATTGATTTTTTAGCCTCGAGTGTCACAGATGTACACCAATGTATTCACGAACACACTCTCTGTTGCTTCATAAATTCATTCACAAGGCCTACCGACAACAATCAGCTCTGTTTCAGAATGTGGCCTTCTCACTCAAATTTTATCCTGCCATACTTCTGTAGTGAGAATAGCCCCATCAATGCTCCATTCATAATCACCCAGTTCTCGAAAGACTTGGCATAAAAGGGCTTGAAAGCTATAGCCTACATATGTGTTTTCTGTCATCTCCACCTAAAAGTGTTGAGAAAAAGGTGGTTATTAGAACCATACATGTGTATATATTTAGACAGAATGATGAATCGCAAAATAAGTATAGAGACTGACCACATCATCCATGTTCTGCTATGCAAGTTATTCACAAAAGATAGCAACTCTGTCCCAGAGGCCCGCCTCAAAACATGAAACCCTCATAGAAGAGAATGAAGGAATAGTGTACCCAACAAGAACAAGTGCATTTAGACATACTTTCACAGCATATTTTTGGGCAACATATAAGTAAGGCTTAGCTTTGGCCATTTCAGAGATTAGTACAATCTGACCTGCTGTGCTACTCATCCTAGAAAGAATAGTGAAACAAATTCGACATTCAATGAAATCATACTCAATTGGATATGTTTGAACTTGCACGTCATCAACCCCAAAGTTTGCAAGTGTGTCTTTCAACCATGGAATATCAAGAATTTTCTACATTAAACATTTACATGTATTACAACAAAATATGTATAGAGAGAGAGAGTGGTCTGTAAAACATGTTTCTTACTATGCTTGGATATGGTGGAAATCATCGCCTGTTCAAAGCTGGTTGGAAGCCCAAGTTATGTACATTAAAGTTTGGCCGGTCCAGCACAGGAAGGTCATCACCTCCATCCATCTAAAGCATAGAGCAATTCAAGCATGACATCAAGCATTTCAAGAATCACATCGAGCTGAACATAGAGAAATTCAAGCATGACATCAAGACTAGCAAAGAACGAGAGAGCAATTCAAGCTTACCTGCACAAGCACTAGGGCACAGCATGGGCACGGAGGGGGCAGAGGAGGCAGAGGAGGGCGGTGTCGGTGGCGTAGGGCTCCACGAGGGAGCATGCGGTGTTAGTGGTGGAGGAGGCGGTGGAGGTTGGCGTCGGTGGAAGTGGAGGTCAACGTCGGTGGCGGTGGAGACCGTGGCGAAGGTCACCACGAGGAGCAGGAGTCGCAGCAACAGTGTAGGGCAGCGTCGGTGAGGACGCGACAGAGGGTTCTGCGAGGAGCAGGTGGCGATAGTGGAGGCCGCTGAGGAGGGCTCTGTGGGGGTATAGACCCCATATACCCTCGTGGCTAGACTTTGGGCTGCTCGGTACAAGACGGCCCAGACCAGAAGACGAAGGTATCATCATCTTGATCGATGGGCCGGTCAACAAGACAGAGCCTGTGGTCTGCTACCGCCCAGGTCGGTGGGCCACTCGGGAGCTGAAGGCTGCTTGGCATGGAAGGAATCTTAGTTGGTTAGATTTTCGTGTCCTCCAAGGATGCGGCGCAATGTAACCGACCATAGGAAAACTCTAGATATGTAACATTGTCCCCCATCTATATAATGCAGACAAGGACCCCCTAGAACGCATCTGTTCCCATCTCATTGTACTCCGGTACTCATCAATACAGCAGCAAAGACGCAGGACGTAGGGTATTACGCTTCTGAGCGGCCTGAACTTGGATAAACCCTGTTGTCCTGGTTGTTTGTCTCATGTCTCACATCTAGGTCGTAGATCTTAGCACACCCTCACCGCGAATTACTACCTCGGGGTATCCCGTGGTAGACTGCGGACGAGGTTTCATCGACAGTGGTGCGCTAGGTAAGGGTGCGCGATCTGATAATCAGGCGGTCCAGATGGTTTCTTTCCCTGCTTCCATGGAGTTCGAGGCAGGTCTGACCTTCACCATCGGCGCATTCATCAACCACCGGCGTAGCAACAACCACCAGAACCGTGGAGACGGTGCAACATGCTTCTGCACCAACGTCATCAACCACCTCACCGACAAGTCTGCCCCAACAACTCATCGACAGCTTCCTTGGTGGGTTAATCCACATCGATCTGCCAAGGATGGCTTCACCACTGTTCATCACCGTCGGCACAGACATACGAGCTGTACCGACCACTCGAGGTGCCCAGATCCAATCTGGCCTCGAACCGACCACTGC
This sequence comes from Bothriochloa decipiens, assembly GCA_023333625.1. NCBI lineage: Eukaryota > Viridiplantae > Streptophyta > Magnoliopsida > Poales > Poaceae > Bothriochloa > Bothriochloa decipiens. The sequence goes on along the minus strand of CM041629.1, from coordinate 19,703,877 downwards.
TCGAGCACCAGATCCATCGCCAATTGCCACTGGTAGTTGGTCTGAAACATTTTCGTCAATGACATCAGCTACGACAACTCACCTTCATCAAGAGCAGACCCAGCATCGTTGCATGAAGCATTATGCTGTGAAGTCCAAATCCAGCATGGCGCAGACCACATGTGACGACGACGGAGTATGAACTCCTACGTGAGGCAACGTTCCGGGCCACAGCGCGGCTCTGTACGACACAATGAGTTCAGGGCGACGTGCAATGGCGTGTAACACCTCTGGTGTTATATTAACTAAAACCTGCCATGTCATCATATACACTATAAAGCATTCATGATTAGGTCAACCTTGATGTGCATTAACTAAAACAAGTTTACATTTCATAGGTTGATTGTGTTTCTGGAATGTGTTGTCACATGAAATAATAAAACCCTACTTTCGAATGTCATCTCAAATGCTTGATTTATATTCTATGTACTTGAGGTGTAAACCGTATTTACACTAGTGTCAAGCATAGTGTATAAATTCAAGTCCAACCCTAAAAATGATTTCCATATTTGAAGTTAAATTTGGATTTCAAAGCTTATTCCCAAGTCTTGCAATTCAAATTTAAATTCAAATTGGAATGCTATAAAAATGATTTTCAAAAGTCAACCTGGTCAACCAAGGGTACTATTAGGTCATTGACTTAAAAATGTCCTTGGATGATGTATGTGATTACTAATAACCAACCAATTAACTAAGAAACCAAATCGAGTTTGAATTTAGCTTCAAAAACCTTTTATTTCAAAACATAGTTTTATCCCCTTTTCTATAATTCAAAATCTATAAGGAATTTGGGGATACTCTAAAAAGATAGTTTGTAGATCTTGAAAAGAGCTACAAAGTTGGTATATAAAGTTTTTCAAGTTTCTACAAAGAATTTCAAATAATTTTGAAAATATAGTTTTCTAGCATTTGTTCCCTTTTGATTTTAAAACTATAATTCAAAAATTATGCATAATTTGGGAAAACTTTGTATATAAAAAAGGTTTGGTTTGAAAATTTAAACATTTTATTTTTGAATATTTTCAAGTTTTATTGAAAAATCAAAAGTAATTTCAAATGTTTATTTTTAGGGTTTTATTCCCCTTTTGAATTTGAATTCATATTTGAAATCCAGATAGAATTTGAGGATGCTAGTTAAATGAAAAGTGTAGCTCTTGAAAAGTTATACAAATGATATTTTTGGAGATTTTCAAGTTCCAATATAAATTTTGGAGTAATTTGTAATTTTAAACGAGTGGCAATTCTGTAATTTTCTTGAACAGCACCGAGACCTATCGATGGCCGCCATCGTCGGCTTCTCAAGCCGCGCCGCCGTCCACCGCCGCACATGCCACGGCCACCAGCGTGCTCCTGGACGCCCGAAGCTTCGCCATCGCCGTGTCGCCCGTCCATGCTTCGCCTCTGCCCTATAAATAGGCGTGGTCGACCGTCGTCTTCCTCCTTTCTTCTTTCTCGCACCGCCGTCGAGCTCGTCCCCACTGGAAAAATTCACCGCCAATGCTTCACCTCTGCCCACTTCGTCTTGCCAAAAGCTCCGCCACGTTCTTGTGCTTCAATTGAGCCAGTTCGTGCCCGCTCTCGCCGTCTGAGCCGCCCGCACGATGTCGTCTTCCTCGCGACCGGTCGTCGAGCCGCCGCGAGCTTCCTTGCCGTCCACCGCCACCAAGGTGGAAAACATATTACCTTTAACACTCTTATCATGTTCTCCGTGCTTCACTGTCCCTTATGCGCATCTTGGTCGGTCTGATGGTGCACAGGAAGCGCCGGAACGCCGTCCTTGCCACCGGAGCGCCACCGTCGCCATCAGCGCCGCCATCCACAGCTCGACTCAACCACTCCGAGCCTTCATCTTCAAGCACACTAGACCTGTGGTGAGCTCCTGCATCTATTGGTGCCCTCAATTTCACCTCTCTTGCACCGTAGGGTCCGGCCGCCGTGGCTTGCCGCCGGCATGTTTTTCCCGCACCGCCGTGCGTGTAGCCGTTTGAGCTAGAGGCCAGAAACAGTTTCATTTTCTATCCCAGTGTATTCGCGTTGATGTCCTGCACCTGCCTGTGCACTCGCCGTCGCCGAAAATTGCTCCGGTGAGCCCTGCCGCCGCGCCCGTGCTCCGCCGCGTCGCCATGGCCGCCAGCGTGGGTGCCGCCGTCGCTCCGCCGCCGTGTTAGCTAGCTCAGTTTGCTCGCCGTGTCGAGGTGATTGTGTAGGTGCTAACCCCGTGGCCGGAGACCTCGCCGTCGGTGAGAAATCGCCGGTCAACGGCGTCGGCCGGTGTGGTCAGCGCGGGAGCACTGTTTCCTCTTTTCTTTTTCTATTTTTAGAAAATGATTTAAATGCTATTTTCTTTTTCTATTTTTTGTATGTTCTTTATGATGTCATCTACCTAGGAAAAATATGAAATACCAAATTTGAGTACTTTTTGCATATGTTAAAATTAGCCCTTTTAATTAAAAAATGGATTTTCAATGATTTTTAATAAATAAAATAATTGGCTTTTATTTCTGAAAATTATTTTGCCATCTAGTTAGACCAAGAGCTTTTCAAAATAAAATTTTGAGCTCAATTAGACAACTTTAATTTTTATGCCTTTATTTAAATGTTTTTAATTAATTAATTAGTTCCCTTTAATTAAGGTTAATCATTATAGGATTTGTTTGACTTTGGGATTGATTGATGACCTTGGGTCATTAACCCTAATGACCTTTGGCACTTTAATTAATTGTTTGTGCATACCTAGATCATGTCATTAGGGCTTAATTAATGTTATTTCATGTGTTTAATAATTTTTATAAATAATGTAGTTAACCCTAACGAACTTAGTAAGTATGTTTTGGTTGGCTTGCAACTTTACCATGAAGAAAAGTTGTACTCAAGCCTTTAATCTGGTTGTGCATCCATCGAGCATCATGTTTACTATTCAATCATGTTAAAGCATATTATTGTATCGTATAATTTTCGATAACGAAGAGTTTAATGTTGTCGCCCCAGATCCGAAGGAAGAGCAGACTCAGGAGATTGGAATTGATCCAGAGTCTGAGACCATCTACCCCGAATACCAAGGCAAGCCCCGGATGCATTCAAACCCTATTCTATTTTATAAAAGTTTTACCGCTTCAGTTATGATATGTTGCATTAAGTAATAGGAGTTGAGTGAAAACCCACCAATAGCATTACCTGTCTTACTTCCATATTCCTTGTTACCTGATCTAGAAGATGCGTAGTAATGCTTAGCCTTGCTTAATTTATTAAGTGTTCAGAGGTAAAAGAATGAAAAAAGATGAGTTTGGCTTTATCTGTTGGAATAATGCTTTTAGTTAATAAATCGAGTCCGGACGGCTAACTTGCATTGGGAAAGGAGTCCCTCTGTAGTTTTTTCGTCTGTTGATGCCCTAGGTCCCGTGTCGATGGTGAACTGGTGATATCGAGAAATTAGAAAATCCACATGCATGAAGTGGTATACAGTGGGCTAGAGTCCTCACGTAAGTCATGGAGTGACTTATAGTGGGCCGGAGTCCCCACATATGTCATAGTGTGTTATACTATGGGTTTAAGTTCTCACGTATCTCGGTACACTGGGTCAAAGTGCTCACGTGTATCATGTGGTGATATATGGCTGCGGTTGTTATCCCGGTATATCGGTTCATCTGGTATGCTTAGGAGTTAGAGTCTCCTGTATATCAGTGACCTAGGTCCCAGCTGGGTATATAAAATGGATTCGAATCATCGTTGCTTCTCAGAGAAGAAGACTCCATCGGTGTTCATCATCGTAGTAACAACTTAAATGATGATTAAGGTTTAAGAAGGAAGTTGGTTGGTAATTTTGATCTTGAGCAAGACAGCTTTTCTTTCTTTCAAGCTTTTCTGCAAAATTTCTTATCTCCTGCAAGCCCTACCTTGTCCCTCTAGCCTGCATTTCCTGAGTCTTCACCCCTCTTTTTCGTCGGGTCAGTCTTGTTGAGTACTTTTGTACTCAGGGTTTGTTGAACCCTTGTTGCAGGTGAGCCTCATAGGCAGGAATGCTTCGCATCCTGCTGCATGACAGTCATCGAGGAAAGTGACGATGAATAGGATATCTCGCTCTTGGGCAGAGCATATAATCAAGGTTGATGTAATAAGTTATACTGTTATTCACTGCTATATGGTTTGTAATAATCCAACTTATGGTTTATAAATGGTTTGTAAAATTATGTTATTGTAATCCTTTCGCTCTTTTACTCTGATGTATATTATTTGTATAAAACTGTTGTAAAACTACAATGTCTCTTTGTAATTATTGATCCTGCTCGGAGAATCGTGGATGATTCAAGATTTACCCAACAGACCTTTTAAGTTTTATGGAACACATTCATGGTTATTTGAAGTCTATTAGACAATAATCATGCGTGTGGGTCATAGGATTTAGGAGGTTCTGCCACAGCTGGTATCGAAGCTGGATCGTTATTAAAAAGAGTTGTAGTATTCCTTTGCAAAAATTTCAAAAATTTTGAGTCAAATAAATTTAACTTAACTATTTTGGGTCCAAATTGCTTAATTCCTTACCTATAATTCTTTCTATTGACCCTTATTTTGATTTCTAAAGGTGTGGTGGTGGAATAGCATATTATATTGCCCTATGTTATAAAAGTTATTTATATACATGTCTTGCTTAAAAACCTTATATGCTTAGATCGTAAGTTAGTTCATGCATCATGTTTAATTAACCTATTTTAATTACCTTCCCCTTTAAAGTGGTTTGGGTTAAGTAGTATCAATCCTTTTCATGCTAGCCTTCAGATTTCTCCCTATCTATCCTCATTCTTTATGACCTACCTTTCTTCAGGATGGCCCTTACCAAGCAAACTCCTCGTAAGAGTACTGCACCAAAGGGGATACCTCGACATCAACTAGCCCCAGATACGAGATTGGTGAAAGCAGTAACAATCCTAATCTAGATCCGCAAGCTGAAATAGCAAGACTTAGGACCAAGTTGGAGAGGGCTGAAGCCGATAGGATCGAAGAGGCCACTGAGACTACTTAGTTAAGACGATCTCGGAGGTATATGAAGCATCAAAGGAATGATGCTTGGGCACGAGAAGATGCAGCGAATGGTCGTGTGCAAGAACTTGAGGATTACGTGGAAGAGTTGGAGGAGTATGTTGAGGAAGCTGATGATGAGTGTGTAAGGCTGAATAACCTATTGGATCCTGAATATCAACGATAGGCAGCCCAAGATGATCTTGGTCTTGTGATGAGTCAAGATGAAGAAGAGGAAGACCCTGAAGAAATAGATCCCGTTGATGATGATGTCATCGATGAGGAAGAAGAAAACCAGATGGGTGTAGCAAATGAAAATGAAGAGGATCTTATCGAAGAAGAAGATCCAGAGATAGTGGAGGAAGAGTCTAAAGAGAAAGAAGATCCTAAAGAGGAAGAGGACCCCGAAGAGGAGGAGTTAATCCCAGTGGAAGATAGTGAGGAGGAGGAGTAAAGAATTTGGAAAGTGAGATGTGTAATATATCTTTTCCCTGCTTTCTGAAACCTAGTAGGTGTGGGAAGTCTTGCCAGAGTGCAGACGGTTGTAACAAAAATAATGTATATTAAGTGTGTTGCACATTTGTAATATCTGCTTATGAAATCCAATAAGGTTTTGTGAGTAAAGTATAGTTTGTTTATCAACAGATGCCTGCTCACACTCGCTCTCGTGATGCTGCCGATCCATCTCATGATGGAGGTGATGTCCCAAATCCTCCACCAGTTCCACCAACTCTGGCCGATGCAGTTGCGGCCTTAGTCAATGCAACCACCATGATGGCCCAGAATCAGAACCAAAATGCACATCAGGGGAATCGTGGTCGAAATAATAGGAATGAAACCACCTATGTGGATTTTACTGACACACGTCCTCCTGTCTTCACAAGAGTGGATGAACCAATGGAGGCAGATGATTGGCTCCATACTATGGAGCAAAAGTTTGGACTAATTGAGTGTACCGAATACTAGATGCCCATGTTTGTAGCCCAGCAGTTAAGAGGCACTGTAGGAGCCTGGTGGGTTAACTTTGTCGCTACTCAGCCTGAAGGTCACCGTATCACTTAGGCTGAGTTTCGTGAAGCTTTTCGTGCACATTTTATTCCTGAGGGAATTATGACTATAAAGCTTGAAGAGTTTCTTTCCCTGCGATAAGGTGATATGTCAGTGATGCAATATTTTGGCAAATTCAATCACTAGTCTCAATATGCGTCTGACCATATCAGTACTGATCGTAAGAAGAAGAAGTGTTTTCTCAGGGATCTAAATAGTAAGATTCAGAGAATAATGACTGGAAACCCAAATACTACCTTTCATGAGGCGGTAAATATTGCCATATCTTATGAAGAAAAGAACCGTCAACACATGGAAGCTAAGAAGAAGAAAACAGTAACCTCAGGATTTTCTGGAGGCAATCAAAAGCGCCAGAAGATAATCTATCATCCCCAAAATCATTTTCATCCTTCTTACCGTCCACCACAATACCAAGCCCAGCAACAGACATTCGTTCATACTGCTGCTGCTCTTTCTTATCCACGACAGCCGAATGCCCCTGGTATTCGTAACCCCAATTCCCAGCCACCAATCTTCCCATGTTATAATTGTGGTAAGCCTGGCCATTACTCAAGGAACTGCCCGCATCTGAGGCAGTACAATTCCTATGTTCCTAGGGCTTTTGCACCACAACAGCAACCACAGAATCAGAATAAGGCAGGAAATCAGAAGGTGCAGAATAATAAGAATGAAAAGAAGGTTGGTAAGGTGTTCTACACTCAGGTTGGAGAAATTCCAGAAGGAGAACCGGTTATGATGGGTACGTTCCCTGTTGCTGATCATCCTGTAATTCTGCTTTTTGATTCTGGTGCATCTCATACATTTATCAATGGTACATTTGTTAAGACACATGAAATACCAACGACGGGGACAAAAGAACAATTCTTTATACAATCGCCTAGGGGGCGTATGTGTACTAAAGAAATGGTATATGATGTGCCAGTAAGTTTGGGTGGGTATATTTTTCCCACTGATATGATAATATTAAAGGTCAAGATATAGATGTGATCCTAGGTATGAATTGGATAAAACGGCATGGTGCTGTGATAGACATCCTGAATAGAACTGTGAGAGTGAACATACCTAATTGAAAATCTCAACTTCTTATCCAGCTTCCAACTCTTAAGAGGACTATTGAAAAGGTATGTGCAACTTCTGTGAAAGAGATCGAAGATATACCCGTGGTCTGTGAGTTTTCGGATGTGTTTCTTGATGAATTACCGGGTTTACCTCCTGACAGAAAAGTGGAGTTTAGAATTGATTTGAAACCTGGTACTGCTCCAATATCCAGAAGAGCTTATCGGATGGCACCACCTGAGTTAGCAGAACTCAAAACTCAATTACAAGAGTTACGGGATAAAGGTTTTATCGGACCTAGCTCGTCACCTTGGGGATGTCCTGCGCTCTTTATGAAAAAGAAAGATAAAAGTTTGAGGTTGTGTGTGGATTATCGTCCCTTGAATGAAGTAACCATCAAGAATAAGTACCCTCTACCCCGCATTGATCTTCTTTTTGATCAATTAGCGGAGGCAAAGGTGTTTTCTAAGATTGATCCTCGATCCGGGTATCATCAGATTAAAATTCGCCCGGAAGACATTCCAAAGATTGCCTTTACTACTCGATATGGTCTGTATGAGTATTTGGTTATGTCTTTTGGACTTACCAATGCACCAGCTTATTTCATTTACTTGATGAACTCATTGTTCATTCCAGAACTTGATAAGTTCGTGGTAGTTTTCATTGATGATATTTTAATATATTCCAAGAGTGAAGAAGAACATGCTGAACACCTCAGAATTGTTCTGCAGCGTCTCAGAGAACATCAATTATATGCTAAGTTTAGTAAGTGCAAATTTTGGTTGAAGGAAGTGAAATTTCTTGGACATGTTTTATCAGACAAAGGTGTTGCTGTTGACCCCAGCAAGGTACAAGATATACTTGATTGGGAACCATCGAAAACAGTGCATCAAGTTCGTAGTTTTCTAGGAATGGCGGGTTATTACCGTCGTTTTATACTAGATTTCTCAAAGATATCCAAGCCCATAACTGAGTTGTTAAAGAATGATGTCAAGTTTGTTTGGTCATCTGAATATGAAAAGGCATTTCAGAAATTAAAGGAATTAATGACCACTGCTCCAGTCTTAGCACAGCCGAATATTGAGAAACCTTTTGATGTTTATTGTGATGCTTCTGGCATTGGTATTGGATGTGTGTTGATGCAAGAAGGGAGAGTTGTTGCTTATGCTTCTCGACAGTTGAAGAAACATGAGGAACATTATCCAACACATGATTTGGAATTAGCAGCTGTTGTCCATGCATTGAAGATATGGCGACATTATTTGTGGGGTAATAAATGTAATATCTACAGTGATCACAAGAGTTTGAAATACTTTTTTACTCAAGATGAGTTGAATATGAGACAGAGGAGGTGGTTAGAACTAATCAATGATTATGATTTGGAAATATATTACCATCCTGGTAAGGCAAATGTAGTTGCTGATGCTCTTTAGTCAAAAGAGTCATTGCCATTGCTTGACAGTAAAACCTCTAGATATTTCTCTATGTCATGAAATAGAAAAGTTGGGTATAGTAATGATGCAACATGGTAGTTTGTTCAATATTACGGTTGAATCAACCCTCAAAGATCAAATTATGGCTGCTCAGAGAAGTAATAAGGGAATTAAACATATCAAAAAGAAAGTTAGAAAGGAGAAGGTTTCTTGTTTCACAATTGATGAAGCAGATGTCTTATGGTATAAGGATCGGCTGGTCATACCAAAAGTTCATGAGTTACGCCAAAAGATTCTTGATGAAGCACACCTCTCAAAATTTTCTATTCATCCAGGAAGTAATAAGATGTATTATGATTTGAAACAGAAATTTTGGTGGACTAAGATGAAGATAGAAATTGCTAAGTATGTGGCTCAATGTGATACCTGTCAAAAGGTTAAAGCTGTACATTTGAAGACAACAGGAGAACTTCAGCCATTGCCTATTCCAGTTTGAAAGTGGGAAGATATCAGTATGGATTTTATAGTGGGTCTACCTAGGACAGCAAGAGGTTTCGATTCCATTTGGGTCATAGTGGATCGACTCACAAAGTCCGCACATTTCCTTCCAGTTCGAAGCACAAATTTAGCCTCGCAATATGCCAAATTGTATTTTGAGCGTATCATTAATCTTCATGGTGTACCGAAGACTATTATGTCAGACCATGGCACGCAGTTCATCAATAAATTCTGGAAACGATTGCATAATTCACTAGGTACTGATCTTCTGCACAGTACAGCTTACCATCCACAAACAGGAGGTCAGACTGAAAGAGTGAACCAAATACTTGAAGATATGTTGAGAGCATGTGTTCTTAATTTTTCAGAAAAATGGGATGAGTGTTTGCCTTTAGCAGAGTTTTCTTATAACAATAGTTATCAAGAAAGTATCAAAATGGCACCATTTGAGGCATTATATGGTCTCAAATGTAGAACTCCGTTAAGTTGGTCCGAACCTGGAGAAAGAAGATTCTTCGGGGTTGATCTAGTGAAAGAAGTAGAAGAAAAGGTTAAACAGATACAACAAAACTTAAAAGTGGCATAGTCTCGTTAAAAGAGTTATGCCGACAAAAGACGTCAATCATTGTGTTTCAATAAGGGAGATTATGTGTATCTAAAGGTGTCACTCATGAAAGGAGTTACTCGATTTGGAGTTAAAGGCAAGTTAGCACCTCGTTACATTGGACCATTTCAGATCTTGGCACAAATTGGGAAGGTATCATATCGTCTGCAACTGCCTAAACAGTTGTCGGCTGTACACAATGTGTTCCATGTGTCCCAACTTAAGAAGTGTCTTCGAGTGCCGGATAAGATTGTTGATGTGGAAGGAATTGAACTTGAGCGTGATTTGACTTACTCTGAGTATCCAATTCGAGTTTTGGATCAGAAAGACCGTGTTACTTGAAGTAGGACAATCAAGTGGTACAAGATACAATGGGATCAACATTCAGAAGAAGAAGCTACTTGGGAATCAGAAGATTACCTGTTGGAGAACTTCCCGGAATTCTATGCTTCTATCGAAGTTATAATTCCCTCTATGAGTTGTAACTTCATTAGAGTGAGTTATAAAGACCCTTTTCTCTTATGTACTTAGTTGAAGTGTGTTTTCCTGACACATTTCCTTTTCCATTACTTTACCTATATCTTTAAATCTTGGGACGAGATTTCTTTAAGGGGGAAAGGCTGTAACACCTCTGGTGTTATATTAACTAAAACCTATTATGTCATCATATGCACTGCAAAGCATTCATGATTAGGTCAACATTGATGTGCATTAACTAAAACAAGTTTACATTTCATAGGTTGATAGTGTTTCTGGAATGTGTTGTCACATGAAATAATAAAACCCTACTTTCGAATGTCATCTCAAATGCTTGATTTATATTCTATGTACTTGAGGTGTAAACCGTGTTTACACTAGTGTTAAGCATAGTGTATAAATTCAAGTCCAACCCTAAAAATGATTTCCATATTTGAAGTTAAATTTGGATTTAAAAGCGTATTCCCAAGTCTTGCAATTCAAATTTAAATTTAAATTGGAATGCTATAAAAATGATTTTCAAAAGTCAACCTGGTCAACCAAGGCTACTATTAGGTCATTGACTTAAAAATTTCCTTGGATGACGTATGTGATCACTAATAACCAACGAATTAACTTAGAAACCAAATCGAGTTTGAATTCAGCTTCAAAAACCTTTTATTTCAAAACCTAGTTTTATCCCCCTTTCTGTAATTCAAAATCTATAAGGAATTTGGGGATACTCTAAAAAGATAGTTTGTAGATCTTGACAAGAGCTACAAAGTTAGTATGTAAAGTTTTTCAAGTTTCTACAAAGAATTTCAAATAATTTTGAAAATACAGTTTTTTAGCATTTGTCCCCTTTTGATTTTAAAACCATAATTCAAAAATTATGCATAATTTTAGAAAACTTTGTATATGAAAAAGGTTTGGTTTGAAAAGTTAAACATTTCATAGTTTTGAAGATTTTCAAGTTTTATTAAAAAATCAAAAGTAATTTCAAATATTTGTTTTTACGGTTTTATTCCCCTTTTGAATTTGAATTTATATTTCAAAATTCAGACAGAATTTGAGGATGTCAGTTAAATGAAAAGTGTAGCTCTTGAAAAGTTATGAAAATAATATTTTTAGAGATTTTCAAGTTCTTATATAAATTTTAGAGTAATTTGTAATTTCAAACGAGTGGTAATTCTATAATTTTCTTGAACAGCACCGAGACCTATCGACGGCCGCCATGGCCGCCGGCGTGGGTGCCGCCCCCGCGTTAGCTAGCTCAGTTTTCTCGCCGTGTCGAGGTGATTGTGTAGGTGCTAACCCCGTGGCCGGAGACCTCGCCGTCGGCGAGAAATCGCGGGTCAACGGCGTCGGCCGACGTGGTCAGCGCGGGAGCACTGTTTCCTCTTTTTTTTCTATTTTCAGAAAATGATTTAAATGTTATTTTTTTAGAAAATTATAATAATTCATATATAGCTCCAAAAATTCTAAAAATTTTTATGTATGTTCTTTATGATGTCATCTACCTAGAAAAAATATGAAATGCTAAATTTGAGTACTTTTTGCATATGTTAAAATTAGCCCTTTTAATTGAAAAATAGACCTTCAATGATTTTTAATAAATAAAATAATTGGCTTTTATTTCTAAAAATTGTGTTTTCATCTAGTTAGACCAAGAGCTTTTCAAAATAAAATTTTAAGCTCAATTAGATAATTTAAATTTTTATGCCTTTATTTAAATATTTTTAATTAATTAATTAATTCTCTTTAATTAAGGTTAATCATTATAGGATTTGTTTGACTTTGGGATTGATTGGTGACCTTGGGTCATTAACCCTAATGACCTTTGGCACTTTAATTAATTGTTTGCGCATACCTGGATCATGTCATTAGGGCCTAATTAATGTTATTTTATGTGTTTAATAATTTTCGTAAATAATGTAATTAACCCTAATGAACTTAGTAAGTATGTTTTGGTTGGCTTGCAACTTTACCGTGAAGGAAAGTTGTACTCAAGCCTTTAATCTGGTTGTGCATCCATCGAGCATCATGTTTACTATTCAATCATGTTAAAGCATATTATTGTATCGTATAATTTCCGATAACGGAGAGTTTAATGTTGTCGCCCCAGATCCAAAGGAAGAGCAGACTCAGGAGATTGGAATTAATCCAGAGCCCGAGACCATCTACCCCGAATACCAAGACAAGCCCCGGATGCATTCAAATCCTATTCTATTTTATAAAAGTTTTACCGCTTCAGTTATAATATGTTGCATTAAATAATAGGAGTTGAGTGAAAACCCACCAACTGTATTACCTGTCTTACTTCCATATTCCTTGTTACCTGATCTAGAAGATGCGTAGTAATGCTTAGCCCTACTTAATTTATTAAGTGTTCAGAGGTAAAAGAATGAAAAAGATGAGTTTGGCTTTATCTGTTGGAATAATGCTTTTAGATAATAAATCGAGTCCGGACGGCTAACTTGCATTGGGAAAGGAGTCCCTCTGTAGTGTTTCCGTCTGTTGATGCCCTAGGTCCCGTGTCGATGGTGAACTGGTGATATCGAGAAATTAGAAAATCCACATGCATGAAGTGGTATACAGTGGGCCAGAGTCCCCACATATATCATGGAGTGACTTATAGTGGGCCAGAGTCCCCACATATGTCATAGTGTGTTATACTGTGGGTTTAAGTTCCCACATATCTCGGTACACTGGGTCAAAGTGCTCACGTGTATCATGTAGTGATATATGGCTGCGGTTGTTATCCCGATATATCAGTTCGTCTGGTATGCTTAGGAGTTAGAGTCTCTTGTATATCAGTGACCTAGGTCCCAGCTAGGTATATAAAATAGATTCGAATCGTCGTTGCTTCTCGGAGAAGAAGACTCGATCGGTGTTCATCATCGTAGTAACAACTTGAATGATGGTTAAGGTTTAAGAAGGAAGTTGGTTGGTAATTTTGATCTTGAGCAAGACAGCTTTTCTTTCTTTCAAGCTTTTCTGTAAAATTTTTTATCTCCTGCAAGCCCTACCTTGTCCCTCTAGCCTGTATTTTCTGAGTCTTCACCCCTCTTTTTCGTCGGATCAGTCTTGTTGAGTACTTTTATACTCAGGGTTTGTTGAACCCTTGTTGCAGGTGAACCTCATGGGCAGGAATGCTTTGCATCCTGCTGCATGACAATCGTCGAGGAAAGTAACGATGAATAGGATATCTCGCTCTTGGGCAGAGCATATAATCAAGGTTAATGTAATAAGTTATACTATTATTCACTGCTATATGGTTTGTAATAATCCAACTTATGGTTTGTAAATGGTTTATAAAATTATGTTATTATAATCCTTCCACTCTTTTACTCCGATGTATATTTTTTATATAAAATTATTGTAATACTGTAATGTCTCTTTATAATGATTGATCCTGCTCGGAGAATCATGGATGATTCGGGATTTACCCGACAGACCTTTTAAATTTTATGGAACATATTTATAATTATTTAAAATCTATTTAGACAATAATTATGCGTATGAATCATAGGATTTAGAAGATTGTGTCACACAGCGCCAGCGTCCTTCAGCGTCACGACACGCTGGACGGCAAGATTCAACTCGATAGGCAGCTACGACCAAGGAGATCTGCATGTTCGTTGCAAGTATCCGTGTCACCACACGTGTGCATCAGATCCAAAAGCTAAGTCAAATGCTCCGTATTCACTTTCCAATCTAATATTGTTAATTCTCCATATTTAAATATCACATGATGTATATAGTACATATCCGGTATCTACATATATACGTGAATATTATGCCAGGGATTCAAAAAAGCATGTTCCGACCGTGCTGGAATAGTTGCGACTGCAGCTCTGTGTACTTGTCCAAGCCGGAAGCAAGTCATCACGCAAGCTACGTCAAGCCATCCGAGTTTTCCACGAACTACAAGCATGCTGTCCGAGCTACGATCGTGCACTCGACCACAAAGGCAACACGTCTCCATAGACAAGCTAAGGTTTTTAAAAAAATTAATAAAGTTTTTTATTGTCTTCTCCCTGTTATAGTTTATATACATACTCTGTCTGTCATACTTACGTCCTGCATAAGTCATAATTAAACTTTATTTTTTATCCGCCGAGAACGGCATGACAAGGCACTGTCTCGAAGCCTCTTACAATGTGTTATAGCTCCGCGCTTGTAACAACCCTAAAAATCCGGTCACCAAAAATACGGGCTTTTAAAAATTTTTCTAAAGTTTACCAGTGTATGATGGATGTCATGTAGGAAAACCCGCCAACAGATGCACAAATAACACCTGACGATAGCCCGAGCATTGCATATAACTTACCAACGCTTGATTCGTCTCTTATTCAATTTTATGTGATGTTAATAAAATCGAATAACATTTTATCATGTGTATATATTTATGCCCGCTAACTCTAGAAATGGATTCATCATGACCTAGGGACCCTAGTGGACCCACCATGGTGTATACATCATGGTCACTAACCTCACTAACCTAGGGTTGTGGCTAAATTAGTTGCTTTGTAAGAAATAGAAATGGAAAAAGTTTTGGAAATGGAAAGAAAAAGGAAAAGACCAAAGAAGCCTGATCGGCCCAGCAGCGGCCTGCCAGCCCGCTCGCTCGCGCCGGCCTGCCAGCCCGCTCGCGGCCCGTCCGGCCTGTCCCGCGCGCCGGCCTGCCGCCTCGGCCCAGCCACGCGCTGCCGCGCCCCGCCACGCGCCAACCGCTCGGCCTGCTAGCGGCCCAGTTAGGCGGCCCGTCGCTCGCTCGAGCGCGCGCTCGCCCGCTCGCCGACCGCCGGCCCAGCAAGACGGCCTAGCCAGCCGCTGCCTCGCCCGCGCCCGCGCCCTCCCTTCTCTCTCGCTGACACGCGGACCCCGTGTGTCAGCACCTACCTTACCATTTCTGCCGCTCGCGCCGTCACGTCCGCCATGCCAAAAATGGCCGCCGCGCGCCTCCGCCGTCCGCCCGGGTACGGCCGCAATCCGCGCCATCCATCCAGCTGCCTGGCCTCACCGCACTTCACCGAACCCTAACCCTAACCGTGGCCGCGCCCAGCCGCTCGATGGGCATCTGCCATCATGGCCGCCCATCCGCCATGGCCGCCGTCGCTGCCCCTATAAAAGAAGGGCGCCGGTCCATTAGGGTTTACCCCTGTGCCAGCCGCCCCACTCGCTAACCGTGCCACGCCTGTTGCTGCGAAGAAGAGGGGAGAAAAGGAGCCGGGGAGGAGCGGAGGCCGATACCAGAGCACCACCGCCGTGCTACGCGCCGGAGGAACCCCGATGGCCACGCACGATTGCACCAACACCGCCGCTCCACTACGCCTCCACCGAGCCTGCCGCTTCGCCACCTGAGCCGCCAGCGCCGTCGACCGCGCCGGTAAGCTCGCCCACACTCCACCACCATGGCCGTCGGCCAGCTCATCGACGTGTTCCAACGATGCGATAGAGTTTAGGTCCCGTTAACCTCAAGGACGCGTCCGCCGTGGAGTAGAACGCCTAAATGGCAACTACGTGGGACGAGGGAAGGACCACAGTGGGGCCTGGCATCTTTGCCAGCCCTGGTCACCCCGGTTCCCGGCCGCCGGTGCGCCACTGCTACCCCGCCGTCACGCGCGCCCCCGCGAGCCCTCGAACCCGCACCAGTAGCCGCTCGGAGCTCTCAGCTGCTCCACACGGTAGGAGATGGAGGAGACGAATCTCGATGCTGAGTCAATTTCAAGATTCGCCGGAGCGCCATGCCGCCGCCATGGCCGCCGCCGCCGCCGTCGACCGCAGGCCTAGGAGCCCCGTACCTCAAATTGAAGGCTTTTCCTCGGTCGCAATAGCCCCATGAGTCCTTTGCGCTAGTCCAAGTCGACTCCTGCGCGTCCCATCGCGCTGCCACTGTGGCCTCGCCGCCGCCATCGTCCGCCGCCAACGCGCGTGCGCCGCTATGCCAGAAGCCCACCGGCAAGCTTGAACCCCGTAGTCGCCTTCGCCAAGCCTCGGCGAAGCCCTAGCCACCGCTCCGCCTGGCCCGCACCGACTGGAGCCGCCGCGTCTCTGCACCACGCCAGCGATGTGCCGTGCCGGCCGCCGCGCGTGCGAGGCAGAAGGGGAATCTCCCCCGGTGCACCGCACTCACCACGTGGATCCACGCTGGACCAACCGTGGACAGCCACGCAAGCCACCAGTCTTCGGTGCACCGTGAACCGAGTCCATGAGCCAGAAAACCATGGACCAAACCTGCTGGACTCTGACCCGCCACGCGGCCTAGCTAAGGAGCCGACACGTGTCCGGGCCGGGCCGGCCCAACCCGACCCAGATCCAGCCCTACCCAGGCCCGTCGAGGCCCGGTCGAGGCCCCGTCGGTGTTGACCGTTGACCGATCAACGTGTCAGTGACCAGATCCATGGGCCCCACCTGTTAGCCACTGACTGGGTCCCCCGTCAGTGCTGACGTCAGCATGACGTCAGCATGGCGTCATCCAGCCCCAGACCCGCGTCAGTGCTGACGTCAGCATGACGTCAGCACAACCCCTGCTGCACTATTCCCGCACACCACGTGGCCCAATCAGGAACCGCCACGTGTCAGCACCAGGTTAATCTGCTTTTTTTTCTTTTTCAAAAATAGAATAAACTTCAGAAATTCATAACTTCTTCATACGAGCTCCGAAAAATATGAACCAAGTGTCCAAATTTTCATAAAAATGAGCTCTACGTCATAGGCTTGTGTATGAGTACATTTAGAGTTATTGAATTTTATTGCTTCTTTGTGTTGACTCTATAGGAGCCGCTAACGTGGCTATTATGTCTTGTTTCAGAGGAGGAGCAGCTTGAGGAGGACGACTACGAGTACGAGGAGGAGCTCGGTGATGACTTCGCAGGTGCCACACCTCACCCAACCTCGTAGATCCTATTACGCATGGCATAATGTCTAGTTGCTAGTGCTTTAATTATGAATATCACCTGATGATAGGTTGCATGGTAGAACTGCTTGATGAGCCTTTACCTTGTCGCAACCTTACTCCTGCACACCTGCTGATAGGCTAGACGCTTGCTTATTTTACTTATGATGCCTTCTACTACGCTTATATCTGTGTGATGATGATGCGTGGTGGAGAGTATGGTTATATGGTTAAGGCACGTGGTGCCACTTTACTCGGGGAGAGTGCTGCGTGCATCCTGGGTGTGTGGTGAGGGTTGAGTCGATCGGACAAGATTCTACGATGAGCCATGTGGGCGAGTCTTGTCGGGGAATGTGTTCTGGGCATTCCCGTGTGAGGTGCTTGTGGCGGGCACATTGTGAGGCATAAGGAGATCCAGGGGGTGAGAACCTTCATGGAGCGAAGCCCCGGGTAGGAGGTGCTGTTGTAGCACAGACTGTTGTAGTCCATAAGGGAAGATAAACCTGTCTGATCCCCCTAGGACCTGATATCTCTTGAGGACCGGAACCTTGGGACTTACGTGCTCACCACTCGCTCTTGTATGGGCAGGAGACGGATGTCTGACTAGCTAGGACGGTGCCACTACTACTAGGTGGTTAGTAGATAGTGTCAGGAGGTACGGACGTGGAGACCCACACCCTCCTTAGACAACATAGTGACCTCGGAGACCCGGTACTATGTCTCACAGTCTCAGTGTGCCGGTGGTACCTATCCGGGATGTCCCAGTACTGAGTGGTATGGTGGCATCGAACCGGTTAGAAAGCAGCCGGAATCAGCTTAGGCGGGGCACCGCCGATGATAGTGATCTTGTGGTTATGGGAGTACATGCTCTGCAGAGTTTAAAAATCTATATATATAGTCTGCAAGTCACCGGTATGGCTTTTTTCTAAGACCCACGCTTCTCGGGAGTAGTGAGAGGAGTCCTTCTATTTCTCCCCCTGGTGTTATCCTTTCGGCTGTGAGCCACTGAGACAGGCTCCGAGAGGGAGTTGGACCTGTCGACTAAGTGCGAAAGGGTGAGATGTGTGTGTTGGAGATGGAATGGGGTGGATATGTGGATGAGATGGGTTAAAACTTGATGAATTATATTATATAATACTGGACATTGTTTGCATAGGAAACTACAGCCCCATATTAGGTCGAATTGATTACATCCTTTGCATCCCACCAAATACTACATAGCAAAAGAAAAGCATAGGGTGGGAGATGTGGCCAGTACAAACCGTACTGAAAATTATTTGGCAGGTGAGCCCGACTATGACTATGACGATGAGGAGGAGTAGACGTCTCATTCCTACGCTCAGGCTTCTTTTGGAGATTTATGTACTTCTGCCTTCCGCAGCTGTTCCAGACGCGGCAGCTACTCTGACAATCGGCCAGTGTGGCGACGAACTATTTATGTAACCCCTCCTAATGTATTCTTTTGTTCGAAGTATGGATTACTGTATCAACTAACACTGGATGATATGATGGTTTGAGCTTCAAACTATCGAATTATTTGCCATTCTGTGTATTTTCCCTTCGTGGAAAATTGAGGATGTTTCAGTTGGTACCAGAGCCATGCTTGACCCTAGGACGAGACCCATAGGATTGGACGATAGAATTAGGAAAATCTTGAAATATCTCGGTTATACACCGACCACTGCATATGCTTTTATGCATGGCTTACCTCTCTCTGCAACTTTTCTAACTTCTCGTGTCACCTGCAGATGGACCCCAACTTGCCGCTTGGTCCGTTACCGCCAATGGATATCGTTGAGTTCAGACTCGACGGAATGGAGCATGGAGGCTATGCTCACATGCTTCGCGAGGTTCTCACCGAGTTGGGTGTTCCCATGGAGAACGTCGAGTATCTTTGCCGTGGCAAGCTCACCCTTGGAGGAGGCATCGAGGACTACAAGGCAGTCCACATCAACGTGCCTGCAAGCATGAACCTGCCCGAAGTTACCGCCTTCACTGACTTCGCCTTCGACAACGCACCGGCATGTGTGTTCAGACCGTTTCGCGCCAGGCACTCCGTACTGTGCTGCGTAATGGAGCTGACTATCTGAAGGAAAGTCGCTTTCGTCTGCTTCCTCGTGCCCTCGATGATTAGCAGGGTACTTGGGGAGAGGTCATCTACATCGAGCAGAATACCAGAGTCGACCGCAACTCCTGCCACCACGCCTCTATGATGTACATGCAGTGCCAGGAAATGTACATTGCTGAGTTGGAGCAGAAGGGACGCCATGATCGTCGCTGCCTGATGGAGGTTGATGAGAGGATCCGCAAGTCAGAGGATAAGGAAGCGGCATGGAAGCAAAAGATTGCAGATCTAGAGCGTGAGATAGCACGCAAAGAGCACACTCACCAGGATCAGATCACTAGTCTGATGAGCGAGATGGATAAGCTTCAAGTACACAACAGCCGTCTCAACAAGAATATCCGGGAGCTTAAGGCCACTATGGCTGAGAAGAATGAAGACATTGCAAAGAGCTTCTAGGAAAAGAGTCAAGATGTTGCCTATAGAGACAAACTCCGTGAGCAGTGCAAGGCTCAACATGAGAAGCTGCTGCAGGAGTACACCCTTGCTAGCTACAACCAGGGACACCTGATCAACTATGTCCATAAGACGGCATACCTCTTGGATAAGCTCAAACGCACTATGGAAGCATGGAAGAGGTCAGATCGCAAGAGGGTCAGAGAGTACAAGGAGTTGCAGGACGAGCTTCCCTTACGTGCCCGTAAGAGGGTTAGGGTTGAGACATTCGAGCTAGGGCAATCTCGCCTCAACTTGAGTGGATGTCCCACCAATGGACTTAGTGGACAGGCAGTGTCCACCCCTCAGCTTGAGGAGGCCCATCGCTACGTCTCTCGCCTTCAGATGACTGACGAGCAGATCTAGGCTTCTGGCATCGGTATACCTCCCACAGCTTACAGTTTGGACCAGCCTCTAGAGATGGTCTAGAGTAGTATCAGGTCAGGAGATGATGGGCCCTGTATGGCCAAGTGACTAGACTCACCATGATGCTGAGTAGTTGTCCACCCCTTTTGCTAGACTGCCTATGTGTAGTACGTTTCTCGCGAGTCTCCAAGCGTAGCCGCTAAAGACATTGCCATGTACCCACCCGGATGTAATGAATGATTTGGTTTTTATCACATCTTATTGGATCTTCATGCTTCTTCATCTGAGTGTTGGATATATTAGTAATGTTTTAAAATTATTTCAAAATAAGTATATCTTTAATATCAAAGTTATATTAAGCGTGTATGCCCTAATCTGAGGTTTATGTTGAGCAGGATGTCCACTCGTCGTGCCAGCCGCCTGAGCAACCGCTCTCCTTCACCCGTGCCCGCCAGGGGCCGCGGACGCAGAAGTGGTCATGCACGCGTTGGTCGCATACCCCTCGACCATGAGGAGCCACCCCACGCTGCCACCCCATGACCTGCACACCCACCGCCACCACCGGTTGTTGAGCCGGAACCAGCTGCCGGAGGCGCGACTGGAGGACAGCCACAGCCTACTGCTGAGCTCGAGCTCGAGCCTGCCGCAGGAGGAGATGCAGCTCCACTACCACCTCCCGTGCCACTCTTGGCGGATGTGATGGCCTAGCAGATCGAGCTTCTTCGAGTCTTAGCTGAAAGCGTGCTGCACCCCCAGCATCGGGAGCCCCGCGATGATTTCTACAAGAAGCTGGAGTTCTTTCTCAAGCTGAGGCCCCCGACGTTCGATGGCACCAACATCGACCCTATCGCTGCTGATGATTAGCTTAAGGAGATTGAGAAGAAGCTGGACTTGACCACTTGCACTGACGAGGAGTGCGTTGGCTTGGCAGCTCACCACCTTGTGGGTGCTGGACGATCTTGGTGGGACAGCCTCTGCGAAACCCACAGAGACCCCGCCAACATCTCCTAGGATGAGTTTGTGGACGAGTTCCGCGCATTCTTCATTCGTGAAGGTGCGCTGGAGAAGAAGGAGAATGAGTTCCGTAGCATCTCCATGGGAGCTGACAAGGTGCATGAGTACACCACCCGCTTCACTAACCTGCTACGCTATGCACCCGTCTCAATGGTGAACTCTGAGAAGGAGAAGATGTACTACTACCGCAAGGGCTTGTCTAGCCGTATCAGGCTCTCTCTCTCAGGCACCAAGAGCCACACCCTTCGTGACCTGATTGACAGGTGCATGGAGATTGAGAAGGACCACGACGAGGTTTTCGTGGAGAGGGAGGCGCTTGGCAAGAACAAGAAGCGCCGTACTGAGGGCACCTCCCACGCACCTACCCCACGGAGGTCGCGTGGTGAGACCTCTCAGCCTCCCCGCTCTCGCTTTGCCTAGGGAGCGGCTCACGGTTCGAGCCGGGGCGGTGGTACCCACACCAGCAACTACCCCCGCCCTGCTCAGGACCGCCAGGCATATGCTCGTGCCGCACCTGGAGGTAGCACGTGGAGGTCCGTCGTGCCAACCTCCACAGGCGGCGCGACCTACACTTGCTTCACTTGTGGCCAGCCAGGTCACAAGGCAGCCGAGTGCCCGAACAAGGCTGCACCAGCTACACCAGCGCCCGCCAGGCAGAACCAGGGCACCCCGTACAAGCAGGTGCCATCCGGAGCACCCCGTGGCCGCCTCACCCACATCTCAGCAGAGGCTGCCCAGAGTGCCCCCGACGTGGTGTATGGTATGTTTTTAGTGCATGGAGTTAAGGCATCCATGCTGTTTGATTCAGGTGCTACATATTCATATATATCCTCCAAGTTCGCACGAGAGCACCTTATACCTGTCACTCCATGAAAAGAAGCCTTATACACCAGTTCACCTCTGGGCAACATTTGTTGTACCAAAATATGTAAGGGAGTGAGTATCACCATCGAGGGTCTTACCTTTCTTGCTGATCTTACCTTACTACCCTTCGAAGGCCTAGACGTCATTCTAGGGATGGAATGGTTAACCCAGAACAAAGGAGTGATATCTTGCTCACCCAGATTTGTGGATATAACCCATCCAAGTGGTCGACAGATCAGGTGTGAACCCAACAGAGGAACAGATGTTTCCATGTTGTGTGCCCTGGAAGAGAAGTCACTTGAGGAAGTGCCTGTAGTTTGTGAGTACCCGGATGTCTTTCCGGAAGAGCTACCAGGAATGCCACCGGACAGAGATGTTGAGTTCGTGATCAACCTGATGCCTGGTACAAGTCCGATTTCCAAGCGACCCTACCGTATGGCAGTTGATGAGCTTAAGGAGCTTAAGAAACAGCTTGAGGAGCTATCCGAGAAAGGGTTCATTGGGCCCAGTGCCTCGCCCTGGGGATCTCCTGTTCTGTTTGTTAAGAAGAAGGATGGAACACAGAGGATGTGCGTTGATTACCAGAACCTGAATGTCGTAACTATAAAGAACAAGTATCCTTTGCCGAGGATAGATGACCTGCTTGATCAGCTTTGCAATGCCAAGTACTTCTCCAAGATCGACCTCAGATCAGGCTACCATCAGATGAAAATCAGAGAGGAGGACATTCCTAAGACAGCATTTGTCACCAGATATGGGCAGTATGAGTACACCGTCGTGTCCTTCGGTCTTACGAACGCGCCAGCTTATTTTATGAACATGATGAATAAAGTGTTCATGCAGGAGCTGGATAAGTTCGTGGTGGTCTTCATTGATGACATTCTTGTCTATTCTGCCACCGCCGAAGCGCATGAGCAACATCTGAGGATAGTACTGGAGAAGTTGAGAAAACACTCTATGCCAAGTTCAACAAGCGTGAGTTCTGGCTTGAGGAGGTCGCTTTCCTAGGTCATGTGCTCAACGCTGACGGAGTAGCTGTTGATCCATCTAAGATCAAGATAGTGAAGGGATGGGAGCAGCCATAGAATGTGACTGATGTAAGAAGTTTGTTGGGATTGGCTGGTTACTATCGTCGATTCATCGAGAACTTTTCCAAGATAGCTCGCCCCATGACCAACCTCCTGAAGAAGACCAAAGAGTTTGAATGGATGTCCCAATGCGAACAAAGTTTCCAGACCCTGAAGGAGAAGCTCACCACAACGCCTATTCTAGCCTTGCCCGATATCCACCAGGACTTTGTGGTCTATTGCGATGCATCTCGCCTCGGGCTTGGTTGTGTTCTAATGCAGAATGGGAAAGTCATTGCCTATGCTTCCTGCCAGCTTAAGGAGCATGAACAGCGTTACCCCACCCATGATCTCGAGCTTGCAGCTGTGATCCATGCCTTGAAGATTTGGAGGCACTACCTGATAGGGAACAAATGCGAGATCTACACTGATCACAAGAGCTTGAAGTACTTTTTCACCCAGGAAAATCTAAACGTGAGACAACATCATTGGCTCGAGCTGCTTAACAACTACAACGTGGAGATTCTCTAGCACCCTGGGAAGGCCAATGTGGTCGCGGACGCTCTTAGCCGCAAAAGTCATTGTCATGCCTTGTTCACCACCGCCTTGCCCAAGTTGTTGCAAGAGGGCATTGATGAGTTACAGATGGAGGTGATACCTCATGGCCTATTGAATGAGCTTCGCGTACACTACACCCTCATGGATAGGATCCATGAAGCCCAATGCCATTGCCCAGAAACTTGGGAGATACATGAGCTCCTGACACAAGGCAAGTGCCCAGAGTTCAGTGAGGATGAGCTAGGCACTTACTGGTACAAGGACAAAATTTGTGTGCCTGCCGACCCAGCTATCCGCAACGAAATCCTATCAGAAGGTCATGATTCCAAGTATTGTATCTACCCAGGCAGTACAAAAATGTATGCTGATTTGAAGAAGAAATTCTGGTGGAAGAACATGAAATCAGACATTGCAGAGCATGTTGCTAGATGTGACATTTGCAAACGCGTCAAGGCTGAGCATAAGAGACCTGCAGGGCTGTTAAAGCCACTGGATATACCTGAATGGAAGTGGGATAGCATTTCTATGGACTTCATTGTGGGTTTGCCTCGGACCCCGAAAGGCCATGATGCCATATGGGTGATAGTCGATTGCTTAACTAAGGTAGCTAACTTCCTAGCCATCAAGACTGATGCCCGAATCGGCCAGCTAGCAGATCTGTATGTTGAGAACATTCTCAAGCTGCATAGAGCTCCTAAGAGCATAATATCCGATCGTGGGCCATAGTATACGTCCAAGTTCTGGAAAGCCCTGAACAAGTCAATCGACAGCAAGCTAGATTACAGTACCGCATACCACCCTTAGACAGATGGGTAGACAGAAAGAGTGAACCAGATACTTGAGGATATGCTTCGCGCTTGTGTTCTGAAATATGGGACTGATTGGGAGAAGAACTTGCCCTTTGCAGAGTTCTCCTACAACAACAGTTACCAGGCGCCCTCCCTTCTCTCTCGCTGACACGCGGACCCCGCGTGTCAGCACCTACCTTACCATTTCTGCCGCTCGCGCCGTCACGTCCGCCATGCCAAAAATGGCCGCCGCGCGCCTCCGCCGTCCGCCCGGGTACGGCCGCAATCCACGCCATCCATCCAGCTGCCTGGCCTCACCGCACTTCACCGAACCCTAACCCTAACCGTGGCCGCGCCCAGCTGCTCGATGGGCATCTGCCATCATGGCCGCCCATCCGCCATGGCCGCCGCCGCTGCCCTTATAAAAGAAGGGCGCCGGTCCATTAGGGTTTACCCCTGTGCCAGCCGCCCCACTCGCTGACCGTGCCACGCCTGTTGCTGCGAAGAAGAGGGGAGAAAAGGAGCCAGGGAGGAGCGGAGGCCGATACCAGAGCACCACTGCCGTGCTACGCGCCGGAGGAACCCCGACGGCCCCGCACGATTGCACCAACATCGCCGCTCCACTACACCTCCACCGAGCCCGTCGCTTCACCACCTGAGCCGCCAGCGCCGTCGACCGCGCCGGTAAGCTCGCCCACACTCCACCACCATGGCCGTCGGCTAGCTCACCGACGTGTTCCAATGATGCGATAGAGTTTAGGTCCCGTTAACCTCAAGGACGCTTCCGCCGTGGAGTAGAACGCCTAAATGGCGACTACATGGGACGAGGGAAGGACCACAGTGGGGCCTGGCATCTTTGCCAGCCCTGGTCACCCCGGTTCCTGGCCGCCGGTGCGTCGCTGCGACCCCGTCGTCGCGCGCGCCCCCGCGAGCCCTCGAACCCACACCAATAGCCGCTCGGAGCTCTCAGCTGCTCCACACGGTAGGAGATGGAGGAGATGAAGCTCGATGCTGAGTCAATTTCAAGATTCGTCGGAGCGCCTTGCCGCCGCCATGGCCGCCGCCGCCGCCGTTGACCACAGGCCTAGGAGCCCCGTACCTCAAATCAAAGGCTTTTCCTCGGTCGCAACAGCCCCATAAGTCCTTTGCGCTAGTCCAGGTCGACTCCCGCGCGTCCCACCACGCTGCCACCATGGCCTCGCTGCCGTCGTCAACCGCCGACGCATGTGTGCCGCTATGCCAGAAGCCTGCCGACAAGCTTAAACCCCGCAGTCGCCTTCGCCAAGCCTCGGTGAAGCCCTAGCCACTGCTCTGCCTGGCCCGCACCGACTGGAGCCGCCGCGTCTCTGCGCCACGCCAGCGATGTGCCGTGCCGACCACCGCGCATGCGAGGCAGAAGGGGAATCTCCCCCAGTGCACCGCACTCACCATGTGGATCCACGCTGGACCAACCGTGGACAACCACGCAAGCCACCAGTCTTCGGTGCACCGTGAACCGAGTCCATGAGCCAGAACACCATGGACCGAACCCGCTGGACTCTGACCCGCCACGCGGCCCAACTACGGAGCCGACATGTGTCCGGGCCGGGCCGGCCCAACCCGGCCTAGATCTAGCCCTACCTAGGCCCGCCGAGGCCCGGTCGAGGCCCGGTCGGCGTTGACCGTTGATCGGTCAACGTTGACCGTTGATCGGTCAACATTGACCGTTGACCTGGCCCCACTTGTCAGTGACTAGATCCGTGGGCCCCACCTGTCAGCCACTGACTAGGTCCCCGTCAGTGCTGACGTCAGCATGACGTCAGCATGACGTCATCCAGCCCTAGACCCGCGTCAGTGCTGACGTCTGCATGACGTCAGCATGACCCCGGCTGCACTGTTCCCGCACACCACGTGGCCCAATCAGGAGCCGCCACGTGTCAGCACCAGGTTAATCTGTTTTTTTTTCTTTTTCGAAAATAGAATAAACTTCAAAAATTCATAACTTCTTCATACGAGCTCCGAAAAATATGAACCAAGTGTCCAAATTTTCATAAAAATGAGCTCTACGTCATAGGCTTGTGTATGAGTGCATTTGGAGTTATTGAATTTTATGGCTTCTTTGTGTTGACTCTATAGGAGCCGCTAACGCGGCTATTATATCTTGTTTCAGAGGAGGAGCAGCTTGAGGAGGACGACTACTAGTATGAGGAGGAGCTCGGTGACGACTTCACAGGTGCCACACCCCACCCAACCTCATAGATCCTTGTCGGTTACCGAGAAAAGGGGTAACCTAAACCTTTCTTATTTTCGGTTGAACCCCGAGTTTACCCACAGATTAATCTCGCGGGATCCTCAAAAAAACACGTGCAAGACCAGATCGTACATCCTCGACCCACCGGGGCCCACCGGCAAATACACACTAGGCCGGCCCACAATAGAGTACCTAGCTTCTGCCACAACCCTCGACAAATCACTGATGTCACCAGCCAATGATCACTCGAGGGGGGACCCCGTGTCAAGTGTCGAGGCCCCAGGGGGACGGACGCCTCGATACGACAAGGGTCGAGCCCCCCTCGATCCACCAACTCTAGGTGCATTCGATAGCACATTTAATACGAAACTACCTAACCTCGTCAAATCGTATGGCTATAGTGTCCGCACAGTGGTCCGTACAGCGGTCGAACCCTGCTTTACTGCCCATACTGAGGACGTGCATCAGTCTGCATGGCACTATTACGCCGTACTCAGCGCTGTTAGGCAGCTCGAGGCCCCCCTTCGACGCACTATGCGACAAACAACCGACATCGGATTCCCTAAATTCAATCTTATCCACTCAACCACTACGCTCGAGGCTACCCCTCGACTAGGCCTCGAGTACGCATCGACGCCATCCGGTCAACCTACATCGACTTCGAAAGCTGCGCCAACAACTCCCGATGCGACCCCAACAGGAACTCGCACGTCCTCTATAGGGGATCGCGTCTTTCGCCGGTCAGCAACCACGTCTCCGAAGGACGCCTGTCAACTCCGAGCCATGCTGCTACAGAACAAGCCATGCTCAGCGCACGTCTCTACAGAGGCCTCGAGTTGACCACCACGACCCGCGACGTCACCACCGCGTTATCGAACCAGGACATCTGTACCCCTGTGCCTCCCCTTGGCCTGTAAAAGGGGACGCCAGGAGACCCAATAGGGATAAGAGAACCAACTCTAGATAACGATCTCACGAACAACCGAACACATGCCTAGGCAGACTCCTAGACTCTGAATAACTCTCTCGTTCTATACTCGACCCCCCTCGAATTCCCTCCTTCGCTTGTATTCGCCCCTGTACAAGCACTTAGGTGCAAGATAATACAAATCTTCTCCCCCAGCTGGACGTAGGGCCTTCTTTGCCCGAATCAGGATAAATCGCTGTGTTCTTGCATCACCATCCGAACGGGTTACACACACATACGTTTACTCGTTGGCTTAAGACGCCCCCGGGTTCCTAACGCCGACAGTTGGCGCGCCAGGTAGGGGACCTGTGTGTCAAAGCATTTTGTCCAGATGGCAGACCTCGTATCATCGCTCCCTTTTGGCTCGATGATCTGGTTTGGGAGTCTGGAGTTCATGTCGCTCGGCACGAGCCATGACATGGTCCTGCTCTCAATCGGGCACCCGAGCGGGGGCGCTTCAGGGACTCCGCGAGGAGCCCCGCGTCGTCCTCACCACCACGCTTCCCAATCAAGAAGGAGACGTGGATCACAGGGCGGCGGGGCAGCCGTGCGACCATGGTCGTCACACCTTCCTCGTCTTCGACGGATGACTTGAGCTCTCTGGCCCGGAGGCTCCCGCGACTACGCGTAAGGCCCGACGTGGGGCAGCGCTCGCCAGGGTTGAACGCTTCTCCCCAGGCAAATGCTCCCTTCATGTCTATGGCTCTCTTGCCCTATGAGCAGTTTGCCGCCCGATCGGCACTGCCATTTGGGCTCGACAATGCCGCTTCGACGTACCCCACTATCGTGCGCACGGGTTTCGGGGCGGACAGGGAATGGACCGGCCCCCTCGCGCGCAACAGCGCGCCGGGAGGTACCGGTACTGGTCCCCGAACGCCCGATTAACCCTCGCCCACGCGGCGCTTGCCCTCGCGCGCTTCGAAGGTGGCTGGAAGTGGAACAATTTGGGCGGACCGTTGTGCCTTGCCCGCTCTACTCCGACTCTGACTCCGACTACGACCCCAGCTACTATGATCCCACACGAGAGTGTTTCCACGTCGACATAGTCGCCGTGTCGGGCGACGATGACGCTGATCCCGCAGAGACGTCCACACCACCGGCTGCAATAGGTGGGCTCCTCCTGGCAGGATAGGAGGAAGGGCCCCCTGCCGTGACCAATGACCCGTACGATTCGCAGGGCGCTCGCGTCGCCCAGCTCGAGCAGGTCTAGGAGCTTCGAGCCAAGCTTGACGAAGACAAAGAGCGATTGTGCCAGCTCGAGCGTACCCTCGAGCAAGACAATCGCAATCCCCCAGGCGGAGGAGCTCGGGCTCGAGCGCGGCAAGTACAGCGACAGATTGTGGGCGCGGATACGGTTGCACGTCCCGCCTTCAATCGAGCCAGTCAGAATGTTGTCGTAGCAACCATGCTTCTCCGCAACATGCCGGCCCCCTCGAATCCTGAAGCCCAACGAGTCCAATAGGAGATCAAGGGCCTTCTCGAGGTGGCTGCCATTCAGTAGGCCGAAAGTTCTGCCTCGAGGCGTCGAGGTGCGGCCTCAGGGCAACACCATGAACCCTCACGACATGAGAGGCAAGCCTCGACCCAGCCGGTAGACTCCCCCCGCTCGAAGGGGGCGGTCCCAGACCACGATCGCGTTCATGACAACCGCGAGCCCCGCGATGCGCGTCACGACATCAACGAACACCACAGACGCAAGTGCGGTGACGCTGAGGTGCGAGGCTACAGCGCTCATCGGGGTGGATAATACGACAGTGACGGGGACCGACGTCGATCCCCGGATCCACCGGGACCTCGAGTTTTTAGCCGTGGGATTCGCAGCACGCCGGTGCCTAGCCCCTTCAGACCCCCGACAAGTCTTGTCAAATACGACGGTGAGACAAAGCCTGAGCTCTAGCTTGCCGACTTCAAACTGGCGTGCCAGCTTGGTGGGGCCCGCGACGACAGCGCCATCATTCGACAACTCCCACTCTTTCTCTCCGACACCGCACGACGGTGGCTCGAGGAGCTTCCCCCTAACCAAATCTGTGACTGGTCCGACCTGGTCAGGGTTTTCGAGGGGAACTTCAAGGGCACCTATGTGCGTTCGGGCAACAGGTGGGAACTCCGAGGCTGTAGACAGAAGCCTGGGGAATCTCTCCGTGACTTCACTCGACGTTTCTCCAAGCAGCGCATCGAGCTTCCCCACGTCACCGACGAAGAGGTGATCCTGGCTTTCATTGCCGGGACCACCTGCAAGGAACTGGTCCGGGAGCTCGAGCGTACTCCCCCAAAGATCGTCGATGAATTGATGGACATCGTGGCCAACTTTGCCGCCGAAGAAGAGGCCGTCGGTGCCTTCTTCGATGGTGGCAAAGGCCAGATGCAAGCCAAGGCGGCCAACCCCGAGGGTTCAAACCAGGGCGGCAAGAAAGGGGCAAGAAGAAGAAGAACCCACGAGGCAAGCGCGAAGACGCCCCCGATGACGACCTTGTGGCGGCTGTCGAGCGCAAGAAGCCTCGAGGCCCTCCCGAAAAGGGCCTCTTCGACGAGATGCTCAAGAAACCGTGCCCATATCACAAGGGCCAGGCCAATCACACCCTCGAAAACTGCCGGATGCTCAAAAGGCATTTCGGGGGTACGGTTTGAGGGAAGGAAGAGGAAAAGGAAGAGCCCGACGACAAGAATGACGACAAGGTTGATGGGTTCCCCGAGGTGCAGGACTGCTACATGATCTACGGGGGACCTACCACCCGGCTCACCCCTCGACTGCGTAAGAGGGAGCGTCGGGAGGTATTCTCCACTCAAGTCGCCACTCCTCGATTCTTGGACTAGTCCAAGATGGCTATCACGTTCGACCGTGATGACCATCCAAACCACGTCCCGAACCCAGGGCTCTACCCGCTTGTTGTCGACCCTGTCATCGTCAACACCCACTTCTCCAAAGTCTTGATGGACGGAGGCAGCAGCCTCAACATCATCTACTCCGAGACCCTCGACCTTCTTGAAATCCCAACGGAAAAGCTAAAACTCAGCGCTGTGGGCTTCCACGGCGTCATGCCAGGCAAAAAGGCTATTCCCATCGGGTGCATCGACTTGCCGGTGTATTTCGGTACTCCCGCAAACTTCCGAAAGGAGACCCTCACGTTCGAGGTAGTCCCGTTCCGAGGCACATACCATGTGATCATTGGGCGACCAGGCTATGCCAAGTTCATGGCAGTTCCCAACTACACTTATCTCAAGCTCAAGATGCCGGGCCCCAACGGCATCGTCACCGTCGGCCCCTCCTTCGAGCACGCATACGACTGCGACGTCGAGTACGTCGAACACGTGAAAGCCCTCGAGGAGACGGCGATGCTTGCAGCCACTCTCGAGGCCCTCGCCAACGAGATCCCCAAACCCAAGCGACATGCCGGCAGCTTCGAGCCTGCCGAGGACACGAAGAAGATCCCCCTCCACCCGAGTTGCTCCAAGGGGAAGGCGCTGCTCATCAGCACCTCCCTCGACGCCAAATAGGAAGCAGTGCTCGTCGACTTTCTCCGTGCGAACGCCGACATGTTTGCATGGAGTCCCTCAGATATGTCAGGCATACCGAGGGAAGTCACCGAGCACGCCTTGGAGATCCGCCCCGGGTCTAAGCCGATGAAGCAACGCCTGCGCCGCTTCGACGAGGAGAAGCACAGGATCATCGGGGAAGAAGTCAACAAGCTCTTGGCGGCCGGATTTATCAAGGAGGTCCACCATCCCGAGTGGTTAGCTAACCCTGTAATAGTCAAAAAGAAAAATGGGAAATATAGGATGTGTGTAGATTACACCGGCTTGAATAAAGCATGTCCTAAAGTCCCATTTCCCTTGCCATGCATCAATCAAATCATTGACTCGACGGCGGGATGTGAGACCCTCTCCTTTCTCGATGCCTATTCCAGCTACCATCAGATCCGGATGAAGGAGTCCGACCAGCTCGCGACTTCCTTCATCACCCCCTTCGGCATGTACTGCTATATTACTATGCCCTTCGGCCTTCAAAACGCCGGGGCAACGTACCAGTGGTGCATGCTCCACGTTTTCGGAGAACACATCGACTCGACGGTCGAGGCCTATGTGGACGACATCATGGTCAAGACCAAAAAAGTCGAGGATCTCGTCTCTGACCTCGATGCCGTGTTCAAATGCCTCTGGGCGAAGAGCATCAAGCTGAACCCCGAGAGGCTACCGAACGGACTAGCACTGTACACCCGAGAGGCTACCGATCGGACTGGTACTATACACGCGAGGTTACAATTCAGGCGACCCCTCGAAGATGGAACTTCGTCCGCCGAACGAGCCTGCCCTCGAGGACGTAACTTCGCCCACCGAACGAGCCTGCCCTCGAGGACGGAACTTTGTTCGGGCGAATGGGCGGCCCTCGAGGGGAGTACACCCCTCGATTTACCGACTCTCCCGTACGGGCCCGAGCGCATTTAATGCAATCTATCTACCCCCGCCTAACCGCATGGCCACAGTTACGGTAGCAGTTGCAGGCGTGGCAGTCAAATCTGGCTTTTACCGCCCATGCCCCAGAATCCCGCAAGTAGTACTACGCTGTTGCACCATACCGAGCACTGTGCCACGTCCAGCACCACCTCGAGACATATAAACTAGCACGTTAACCGCATTTTCCGGGATTCGGCCTTATCCAGCGAAGCTCGACCTCCTCGGCACGACCCCCTCGACTCCAGCTAAGACCCTCGACCGTTGCCCCTCGACTTCATCAAATGAACCCTCGAGCAGAACTTCAACAACTCCCGACGCGACGGTTGCAGGGCCTCCCATACCGACGTACATCACTACAGCGGCACCGACATGATCGGCCTCAATGTCGTACATCATTAGCTGTGTGGACTCAAAATACATGTACCCCTGTGCCCCTCCTTCACCTATAAAAGGAGGCGCCAGGACCTACGAAAGAAGGATCGATCGAGAGATAGAAACGCTAAGTCTTTAGATCATAGAACGACACCGTGAGACAGTGTAAGGTTGAGAACTAGGCGTCCGAACGCCCAAGCTCCACCACGCGCTCCTCACACCTGCTTGTATTTTCCCCTGTACTAGCACTTCGGTGCAAGATAACACGAATCATCCTCCCCCGCTGGACGTAGGGCCTTCTTTGCCCGAACCAGGATAAATCGTCGTGTCCTTCTTGCATCACCCACCGGATTAAGGGAGCACGCAATTACAAATATTACTCGTTGGTGTTAACCCCCCGAGGGTCAAAACACCGACAGTTGGTGCGCCAGGTAGGGGAGCTGCGTGTCACTAACGATTTCCCGCCATTTTTCTGGATGGGCGATTTTGTTTCACCACTTCCGCGCGCTACGGTGATCTGGTTTGGGAGCCTGGAGTTCATGTCCCTCGGCCAGGGCTATGACATGACCCTGCTCTCGATCAGTGACTCAAACGGTAGTCACGGTACGCCACCACGCTCATGGGCGGCTGCTCGCCAGTCCCACAACCATGCTTCCACATCCAGAAGGAAGCACTGTCGGCACCGTCATCGCCATCAACCTAAGTCGGGGAGGGTTCCCGCCGCTTTCTCCTCGCCCCTGACCGGAGATGACGAGCCCCTTGTCGAGGGATTGTCTGACCCAAGTTTAGGGGCAGAGGGCGAACCAGTAGGACCCCACCACAACCCCGACTCCACCTTCGCCGCACGATCATCGAGGAGCCACGACGAAGTCCCCGCTCGATCGAGCCCGCTCCCGCACGAGCTGTTCGAGTGTCATCAGCGGCCTTCGTTCGACTCCCACGATGCCACAACGACGATCTCGACAATGACCTGCTCCAACATGAGCATGTTAGAGCGCCGCTCAGGTGCCTTTCTTTGTGCAAGGACGGACGTAGGGACTGTCACACCAGCCTCTGAGGGTTTGGCCTTCACGAGAGCGCCAGGCCCCCGGAGGTACACCATCGGCACACTCCAACGGCAGCTGCAGGAGGAGGCACGAGGGCAATTCCCTGTCTTCTGCTGTGGTGACCCTGACTCTGACTCTGATCATTGGGATCCTACCCGCGAGTGTCTCCACATCGATGGTGATGTCAACTCCGATTAGGTCACCGTTGATCCAGCGGCCGCGATGGCTACAGCTGTGGTGGGTGACGCTCTCCCTAGAGCAGAGGAACAACAACCAGACGCACCCTGAGAAGCGTGCCCTCATCTTGGCGAGCAGGACGCGCAGCTGGCACAGATTCGGGAGTTGCAGGCGAAGCTCACCGACGAGCAGGAACGCTTGGGCTTACTCGAGCTGATCCTCGAGCAAGAGCGGCGACCGCCCGGCGGGAGAGCCCGAGCCAGGGCCCGAGAAGTCAACCGGCAGATCATCGAGGCAGGAGCACCCGAGCAACCCGCCAACCGTTATCCCCGAGCAAGCCAGAACATTATTGCGGCGGCTATGCTCCTTCGTAATATGCCCGCGCCATCCAACTCGCAAGCTCGGCGGATACAACATGAGGTCGAGGATCTCCTCCAAGTTGCTGCTGTCCAGCAAGCCGAGAGCTCAGCCTCGAGGTGTCGAGGGGCTGCCTTTGAACCTCAGGTCAAGCCCTCCCGGCCCAAAAGGGAGGGCTCGGTCGATCAGGGGGCGGCCCCCCGACAGAAGAAGAAGCCGGCCCAAGAACGTATCAACGACGACCGTGCTCCCCGCGACGCGCGCCTCGACATTGTCAAGAACCACAGACGCAAGCACGGGGACGCCGAGGATCGAGGGTACAGTGCCCATCATGGAGGGCGTTACGACAGCGAAGAAGACCGACAGGCCCCGGAGCCACCGGGCCCCCGGGTCTTCAGCAGGAAGATCCACTGCGCCTAGCTGCCTGACAAGTTTCGACCCCCACGAGCCTCATCAAATACAATGGTGAAACCAATCCCGAGCTCTGGCTAGCCGACTTTCGGTTGGCTTCTCAGGCGGGCGGGGCGCGTGACGATCACGCCATCATACGTCACCTTCCCCTGTTCCTGTCTGACACCGCGCGTAGATGGCTCGAGGAGCTTCCCCCTGACCAGATTCGTGGCTGGACTAACCTTGTCTGGATCTTCGAGGGGAACTTCAAAGGTACCTACATGCGTCTAGGGAACTCCTAGGAACTGCGCAACTGCAAGCAGAAACCAGGGGAGTCTCTCTGCAACTTTGCTCGACGATTCTCCAAGCTCCGCACCGAACTACCCCACATCTCTGATCTCGACGTCGTTCTAGCATTTGTTGCGGGTACAACCTGCAAGGACCTAGTTCATGAGTTAGGGCGTAACCACCCCGACACCGTCGACGAGCTCATGGATGTGGTCGCCAACTATGCGGCTGGCGAAGAGGCCGTCGGCGCCTTCTTCAGCGACGGGAAGGACAAAGGAAAAATGCCGGTAGCCGACAACGCCGGAGGCTCGTGCAAAGGGCTGAAGAGAAATAACAAGAAGAAGAAAAATCAGCAAGGCAAGCGTGAGGCTACAGAAGACGATCTCATCGCTGCAACCGAACGCAAAAGACCTCGAGGTCCCCCCAAGGGCGCCATCTTCGACAAAATGCTCGAGGAGCCCTGTCCTTATCATAAGGACGGGGCAAGGCACAAGCTTAAGGACTGCCGCATGCTTCGAAGGCACTTCGAGCAAGTGGGCATGAAGAAAGGTGACGACAAGAAAGACCAAGGTGGTGGTGAGGGAGACAACGGGGGAGACGGAAAATTCCCCGAAGTCTATGACTGCTACATGATCTACGGGGGCCCCTCGACCCAGCTCACGCCCCGACAGCGTAAGCGGGAGCGTTGAGAGGTCTTCTCCGCTCGTGTCGCGACCCCTCACTACCTCGACTGGTCTGATGCACCCATCACGTTCGACCGCGATGACCATCCGGATCGAGTCCCCAACCCCGGGGCCTATCCGCTCGTCGTCGACCCAATCATCATCAACACCCGCCTCTCGATGGTCCTCATGGACAGCGGCAGCAGCCTGAACGTCATCTACCTCGAGACCCTCAACCTCCTGGGAGTCAGAAGGTACCAACTCTGACCTAGTGCCGGGGGTTCCATGGCGTTGTGCCAGGGAAGAAGGCCTTCCCCGTCGGCCGTATCGACCTTCCTGTTTGTTTTGGCACCCCTGCCAACTTCAGGAAAGAGACCCTCACCTTCGAGGTGGTCGGGTTTCACGGAACATATCACGCCATCATCGGCCGACCGGGCTACGCGCAGTTCATGGCGATCCCGAACTACACCTACCTCAAGCTCAAGATGCCAGGACCCAAAGGTGTCATCACTGTCGCCTCCTCCTACGAGCACGCGTACGACTGCGATGTCGAATGCGTCGAATATGGGGAGGCCGTCGAGCAAAATGCCATGATAGCCGTGACCCTCGAGCACCTCACCAACGAGATGCCAGACCCCAAGCGACACGCCGGCAACTTCGAGCCAGCACAAGACACCAAGAAAGTCCCCCTCGACCCAAGCTGCCCATGCGAGAAGGTGCTAACGATCAGCGCCGACCTCGAGGACAAATAGGAAGCCGTGCTCGTTGACTTTCTCCGTGCGAACACCAATATGTTTGCGTGGAGTCCTTCAGATATGCCGGGCATAACAAGGGAAGTCCCCGAGCACGCCTTGGAAATTCGGGCCGGGTCCAGACCGGTGAAGCAACGCCTGCGCCGCTTCGACGAGGAGAAGCACAGGATCATCGACGAGGAGGTACACAAGCTTTTGGCGGCTGGATTCATCAAGGAGGTCCATCACCCCGAATGGTTAGCTAATCCCGAAAAAGAATGGAAAAATGCGAATGTGTACTGACTATACTAGTTTAAACAAAGCATGTCCCAAAGTTCCATTTCCTTTACCACGCATTGATCAAATTGTCGACTCTACCGCGGGATGTGAAACCCTCTCGTTCCTCGATGCTTATTCCAGCTACCAACAAATCAAGATGAAAGAGTCTGACCAGCTCGCGACTTCCTTCATCATAATTTTGGCATGTACTGCTACATCACCATGCCCTTCGGCCTTCGAAATGCCGGGGCAACGTATCAGCGGTGCATGCTACACGTCTTCGGCGAACACATAGGCGACACGGTCGAGGCCTACGTCGATGACATCGTGGTCAAGTCCAGAAGAGCGGACAACCTCATCCGAGACCTTGAAATCGCGTTCGGATGCCTTTGAGCCAAAAACATAAGACTCAACCCCGAGAAATGTGTCTTCTGGGTGCCTCGGGGCATGCTCCTCAGGTACATCATCTCCCAATGCGGGATCGAGGCCAACCCCGAGAAGGTGGCGGCCATCACGCGAATAGGGCCGATTAGGGATCTCAAGGGCGTGCAGAGGGTCACGGGCTGCCTCGCGGCCCTCAGCCGCTTTATCTCACGCTTAGGGGAGAAGGCCATGCCTCTGTACCGCCTCTTGAAAAAGTCCGAGCGATTCACATGGACCGCAGAGGCTAAGGAGGCCCTTGACGAACTCAAAGCCAAGCTGACATCCACTCCAATTCTTGTCCCTCCTCGACCAGCAACGTCGACCGAACCACCCGAGCCCCTCCTCCTCTATGTCACCGCAACCACCCAGGTGGTCAGCGCGGCCATAGTGGTGGAGAGGCAAGAGGAAGGGCGCGCTTTGCCCGTCCAGCGGCCCATTTACTTCATCAGCGAAGTGCTTTTGGAAATGAAAATCTGCTACCCACAGGTGCAGAAGCTGCTCTACACCATCGTCCTTACACGTCGCAAGCTCCAGCACTACTTCCTCGGCCACCCGGTTACTGTGGTAT
Organism: Bothriochloa decipiens; assembly: GCA_023333625.1. Taxonomy (NCBI): domain Eukaryota; kingdom Viridiplantae; phylum Streptophyta; class Magnoliopsida; order Poales; family Poaceae; genus Bothriochloa; species Bothriochloa decipiens. The sequence continues at coordinate 19,666,653 of CM041629.1, read as the reverse complement.
CTTCGTTCCCCTTGGGGGAGATCATCCATAACCGGGAGGCCGCTGGGAGGATCGCTAAGTGGTCGGTCGAGCTCATGGGTGAGACCATCACCTACGCACCACAGAAGGCCATCAAATCTCAAGTGCTGGTGGATTTCGTCGCTGAGTGGACCGACACTCAGTTGCCACCAGTCCAAATCCAAGCTGAGCTGTGGACGATGTACTTCGATGGGTCGCTCATGAAGACAGGAGCAGGCGTGGGCTTGCTCTTCATTTCACCCCTCGGAGTCCACATGTGCTACGTCATTCTCATCCACTTTCCCGCTTCTAACAACGTCACGAAGTACAAAGCACTTGTCACCGGATTACGAATCACGCAACGAAGTGCTGCAACGAAGTGCGCAAGTTGGAAGACAAGTTCCACGGCCTCGAGCTTAGTCATATCGCTCGACGATACAACGAAGCCGCAGATGAGCTCGCGAAAATCGCATCGACTCGAGGTACAATCCCTCCGGATGTGTTCTCGAGGGACCTCTTCGAGCCCTCCGTCGATTTGGGCTCGGGGGCTTGCACTACGCCCTCGAATCTCCACCCCCTGACCTCGACTGGGGCCCCTCGACCGGGGCCCAGGTTATGGAGATCCAGGAGACCTCTCCTCCGTCAAACCCGCGACCGGATTGGCGAGCCCCTTTACTCGACTGCCTCATTCGGGGAGAGCTTCCGGAGGACCGGACCGAAGCTCGATGGATCGCGCGACGGGCCAAGTCCTACGTCATCTACGGTGACGGCAAGGAACTCTACAGGCGAAGCCCCTCAGGCATTCTTCAGCGCTGCATTACCATCGAGGAAGGCAGGAGGCTCCTCAAGGACATACACTCGGGGGCCTGCGGCCATCAAGCAGCACCAAGGACCCTCGTAGGCAATGCCTTTCGACAGGGTTTCTACTGGCCGACCGCCATTTTCGACGCCACAAACATTGTCCGTTCATGCAAAGGGTGTCAATTTTACGCCAAGCAGATGCACCTCCCAGCTCACGCCCTACAAATGATCCCCATCACCTGGCCGTTCATGGTCTAGGGGCTCGATCTTGTGGGGCCTCTCAAGAGGACAACCAAAGGGTACACGCACCTGCTCGTTGCCATTGACAAGTTTACCAAGTGGATCGAGGCCTGGCCCATCAGCAACATCTGCTCCGAACGGGCAGTTGAGTTCTTCACCGACATCATCCATCGCTTCGGGGTCCCGAACGTCATCATCACTGACAATAGCACACAGTTCACCGGCAAGAAGTTCTTGGACTTCTGCGATCGCCATCACATCCGTGTGAATTGGTCCACGGTTGCACATCCTCAAACTAACGGCCAGGTCGAGCGCGCCAATGGCATGATTTTGCAGGGCGTCAAGCCAAGGATCCTCAATCGCCTCAGCAAGCACGGAAAAAAATGGGCCGCGGAGCTGCCGTCGGTCCTATGGAGCTTAAGGACAACACCTAGTCGAGCCATGGGCTTCACCCCATTCTTCTTGGTCTATGGGTCCGAGGCCGTCCTCCCCACTGACCTCGAGTATGGATCCCCTTGACTAAAGGCGTACAACGAGCAAAGCAACGCAAACGCCGTCGACCAGCTCGAGGAGGCTCGAGACATGGCGCTAATTCACTCCGTGAGGTATCAACAAAAACTTCGATGCTACCACGACAAGCACGTGCGCCCGAGAGACTTCCAGGTTGGAGACCTCGTCCTACGTCGATGACAGAGCAACAAGGGATGTCACAAGCTGACCCCGCCGTGGGAAGGCCCATACACCGTAGCTGAGGTGCTAAAACCCGGGACGTACAAGCTCGCTAATGACAAAGGCGAAATCCTCACCAACGCATGGAACATCGAACAGCTACGTCGTTTCTACCCTTACGGCACCAGTGCCCTTGTACATTCTCGCATGTTTTGTACATTTTCGCATGACAAATATAAGGAGTACTTTCAATTATAAGTTCAAACTTGTTATTGTACATGCAAGAGGTAGCCTTGACCCTGTCTCACCAGAGTCGAGCCTCCCTCGGGGGCTAACGGGGGGACCCCCTAAGTTCCTAAAAGTACGAATGACTTTTTTTTGCACGCCTCCCATTCGCTTCCCAACTAAGTTAAAAAACGCCTCGAACTCCCTAGGGGTCGAGGGCTGTCGAGCCGGAGCTCTCCTACGCCTCCAGGCTACGGTACCTCCACTCGCTCCCCCCTCGAGGGATACGAGCTTGCATCAAACGCTCAGTTAGAAAGCAAGAGTTAGGCAATCAGAACTCGAGCACTTCTTCTTTCTCACGCCTCGATACGCTTCGCGACTAAGTATAAAACGCCTCGAACTCCCTAGAGGGTCGAGGGCTGTCGAGCCGGGAACTCTCCTATGCCTCGGGCTACGGTACCCCCACTCGCTCCCCCCTCGAGGGATACAAGCATACGTCGAAAACTTAGTCAAAAAAGCAAAGTCTAGGTGAAAAGAAAGCAGAAAAGGCTCAACAGTAAAACGATAAATCGCATTACGATAAATGCATTAATGTTCAAAAAGGGCTTTCGAAGCCACATTGAATATAAGTTACAAAAAACTAATTCATTACATGGGCACCTTCGCCCAGCCTTTCCCTATAGACCCGCTCCGTCGCCGCCCTCCTCCACGTGGTACCCTTCAACCGCAGGGGGGAGGACTTCGTCCTCAAACAGCTTCGCCAGCGCTCCCCCCGGCCTCTCGGCGTCATGAATGAGCCCTCGGCATCGCTCCTCATTCTTCGTGTCGGACTTCAAGATGTCAGGAACAAAGCCTTGGGCCACCACGTTCATGTCAAAGACGAAGCCGGAGGAGACCACTACAAGCGCCCGCTTCACGCCGGTATGAAGCGCCTCCCGCACGCGATCGCGAAGGGTGGCATCGAGGTATTAGATCCAGTTGACGAGCGTAGCACCCGGGATGTCTTCTTCAGTACCCTCGACAGGCCCGTCCCCCCAGGAGGCGCAGAGCCCATCGAGGGCAACCCGGAGCCGGCCGAGAAGCACCCCCTCCGCCGCGAGGCTCTCCTGCAGCGCCTTGATAGCGGTCTGGGTAGCGAGCAGCTCAGACTCGAGGCCTGAAACACAAAGCAAGAATCAAACAAAACCATATGGGAAGAAAAATGATCAAAAGCTCTTTAAGGAACTCACCAGCATAGTGAGTCTCGAGGGCATTGCGATCCCCCAGCACGACGTCACGCTCCCCCCGAGCCTCGTCCCGCTCCCGCTGAGCCTCCTTGAAGGCCCGGGTCACCTTCGTTTTCTCGCAGCGGAGGGTCCCGAGGGCACTACCAGCCAGGATGATGGCCTGCTCCTTCTCTTGGAGGGTAGCCTTCATCACCCCGAGCTGGGTTTCTAGGCCAGCGGCTCAGTTCTTCTCCTCCTGGACCAAGGTGAAGAGGGCGTTGCGCGTGGCGAAGCCTTCAGCAAATTTGGCCTCGAGCGAGCGGATGCGCTCCACGGAGCTTTGAGCCTCCGCCATGAGCAGCTCCACGGATGCTCTCGCCCCTAGCCTTCTTCGCTTCGGCCTTTGCCGCGTCAGCCTCCTCCCTCGCACGCTTGAGCTCCTCCTTGAGGTGGGTGGCTTCCCCTTGAGCGGCGTCGGAGTCCTCCTTCGCTCGGGCGGCCTCCTCTTTGGCTTTGGCGGCTTCCTCCCTGGTCCGCTTCAGCTCCTCCTTGATCTCGGCCACCCTGCCCTGCGCAGAGCGGCCGGCTTCGAGTTGGCGAAGCACCTCCTCCCGGCTGTTGTGCGTTTCATGGAGGAAGTTGGACTTGGAGTAAGAACGCCTCCGCGCCTCCTGGGGACAGGAAATCAAGGGTTAAGGCATCCCATATGGAAGAACTTAAAAAACTACATATGGCCTACACAGTGACTCACCGCAAGGTTCCGGTCGAGGCCTTCGGCGAGCTCGATGCCCAGCTTCAACAAGTGCTGCAGCCACGCCCGGGACCGCTCGGCCTCCTCCCAGCACTTGACCTCCGCCGGGTCGTTCATCTCGATCCCCGGAGCGCTAGAGTCGCCAGTTCCCGGAGTATGATGCGCTCCTTGCCACAACATGGAAGGACCGTCTTGACCTTGGTTCACGCCAAGGACTAGATCTCGTCCACCACGTCGTGTGGGGCACCGTAACGCACGGCCAACTTCGTCGGGCCGCTGAACTCTGACACGGCGTCGGCACTCCTCAGCCCGAGGTCAGAAGACAACCTCCTCAGCAGTCCAGAAGCCGCCGTCTTCTCCGGCCGCTCCGTCGACGGTTGTAGCGGCTGGCTCGACGGTGCTCCTGGCGCATCCGACGACAGCGGAGGTGTCACGGCCGTCGCCTCCCCCAACACCACGACTTGTGGCACTGGCAGGACCACCACCGACACGTCCACCGCCGGGTTCGGTACCGAGGCCTCCTCTGGTTGCGCCCCCAGCAGCCGCGGGACCATCGACGCCTTCGACGCCGTTTCCCCTTCGGCCAGCAGCCCGTCCAGGGTAATCCCGGAAACCCATTGCTTGGGCAGTCCAGAAGTCGCCTTCGCCTCTGACGTCTCGGGCGGTTGCTACGTCGGCAGGCCCAGCGGCATCATGTCCCCTGGTGGCATCTGCTGCGCCTGCTGATGCTGGGGCTGGCCCCCAGTTTCCTCCTCCCGCCGCTCCAATGGCTCCTTCTCCTCCTCCTGCTATGGCCGTGGCAGCTCCGCTTCTTGCAGGGCCCCCTGCTCCTGCTCCCTCCGTGCCAGGGCCGTCGCTCTCCCATCGAGGGGGGAAGGGCCGTGGTCTCCTCACCCTTGAGGTCCACGACGGCTACCTCCTCTCCCAGCTCGTGGCCCTTGGGGGCTCCCGCCTTGGGGGCGGGGATCAAAGCCTCCGGCCCGCTAGGAACGGAAGCCCCCGACGTTGGGGAACCGCCTCCTGGTGCCGGGCCGAGCTCGAGGGCCGCAGGAGATGACGTCAAGGAGGCGCTCCCTCCCTCATGCGTCCTCCCCGGCTCAGAGTCGCTGCCCACCGCGGACCCCGAGACGCTCGACCCTGCTGCAAGATTGGAACCCGTCAGCCTACCGCACGCTAGAGCACTGAGGGCTGAGGATAACCACTTGGCTTCCCACTGAGCCAAGGGCCTCGACGTCGCACCTGTGATTAGGGCTACCATCTTCGCAGCTGCATCCATCTTGAGCCGCTTAGCCGGCGTGAGACGCCTCCTTGATCTGGCGCTTGGGCCTAGAGGGGAAGCAGAACGACAAAAAGTTTACTAAATTGCGCAAGGAAGATGCAACAAAAAGAAAATGAACCAACGACACCTACCCGAAGGGGATAGAGGCCTTTCGGGTCCCCCTCGAACCGCCAGCAGATTTCGAGACCCCTCCCGATGCCGAGCCCTTCCCGGGGCTGAGGCTGCTCAGGGCCATCGATGGGGTCGCCGCGCCTCCCTGCTTCGACGGGGCCTCCTGGGCACGGCTCTGCTCCGCCCGCGCCGACGACCGGGATCGGGTTTCTCGGATCGAAGTGGGCAGGGTCCTGCCTCGAGTACAACGTGAGGAGGGTGAACCCCTCGAGGTGAGGCCTTGGCCCCCCTTTTTCCACGCCGGCGCTCCGAGGCCGACGCCACCGGCTGGGGGGCGCGCTGCTCCGCCACCTCCTCCTGCACGAAGGGGCGGTCAGCATCGGAGGAACCTGACAAGATGCAGTCAAGGTGCCCCTCCACCCCCTCGACGTCTTCACTATCATCATCATCTTCATCTCCCTCAGACGAGGGAGACTCCTCCTCCGGGAGCCCTTCGCGCCTCTGCTCAGCGCGGCGCTTCGCGAGTCGTTCGCGCTCCCGGAGCTTCTTAGCTTTTCTCTTCTCCTCCTTGTCCTTACTCCGCTTCTCTTGCTGGGTGGTGAAGTGTCTTACCTGACGATCGGGAGCGTCCTCCCTCAGCGGGGGCCTCGATCTCCGGTAGTCGATTCTCCCCTACACAAAGACTTTTAGTCACAGGGACAAGAGAAAGGGAAGGGGGAAACGTGAAAGGCACGGCTCGAGGCACTCACCAGGTCGAGGCAACCCTCCTCGGGCCACATGGGGAGGCGGTTGACGTCTTCCACCCTGAATGAGCCAGCCACCATCCCCTTTACCCGCACGACAATTTCCGTAGCGGACGGCCTCTCGCCGGACATCCAGCACCTCTTGAGAACCTCGGGCGCCGCCGAGGGGAGCATCTCGTCCAACCTCAACGGGCGCTCCATCAGAGGGAGCACCCGTCGACTGTGGAAGGCCGAGACCACCACACCCGCTGTCAGGCCCGCCTCTCAAAGGGTCCTCATCGCGACGACGAGGGGATGAAGTCGACGCTGAAGATCTCCCGCGACATCGTGCGGCCAGTTGTATGGACGCTCGGCGATGAGCCGCCCGGTGTACGGCGGGAGGTAGCCGCCGTCGTTGTGAAGGTAGAACCACTGCTCGTCCCACCGGGAGTGGTTGGATGTCAACCCGGTGGGGATGTACTCGCGTGGCTCCTCTGACCTTCCGGTCTTCAACGCGAAGTTGAGGCACCCCGCCCTGATGATTCGCCTTACTCCTTGCGCCACTGGGGAGGCGAACCATTCCCCCTTGTAAAGGTGGAGCCATAGCTCCCAATGTGGCGCCATCCCGAGGTAACCCTCGCAGACGGCCGCAAAGATGGTGGTGTTGGAGATGGCATTGGGGGAGAAATGGTGGAGCTCGATGCCGTAGAAGTTCGTCAACCCCCGCATGAACTCGCTCGGGGCACACCGAACCCATGCCGATGGTACTTGAGGAAGCTCACCATGTATCCCTCTGGCGGATTTGGCTCTTCGTGGTCCCTGGGCGGCACAATCCACTCTGGCCGATTCGAATCGGTGACGGGGCAGAGAAGTCCTTTCCTCACCAGCTCGGTCAGCCTTTGCCGCGTCACGGTCGACGGGCGCCAGGGCTAGGCGGGCTGGAGGACGGGGGCCATGGTGGCAGCAGCAGCATAGATCTGCTCAGTGGGCGCGGCGGTAGCAACAACAGCACGAATCTCCTCAGCGGACGGGCGACCAGGAAGGTTCCCAATCGTGACTTCTCGCTCTAAGTTTTTACCCTCACGCACGCAGGATAGCAGGAGTTCGAAAGGATGGCAAACGTGGGAGCGAACACTTGTCCCCCTCCGTTTTTATACTTGGGAAGAGCAACGGGCGGAGTTCGGCGGCAGAAAAAAGAGAGCCGTTGCTCGGGCCCACCACGATCGCACCGCTGAAGCCCTTCTCCTCAAAAGGCGCGTCCAACGATAAGAAAAGAGAACCGTTGCTCGCTAACGGAGTTTCCTATGAAAGGTAAAACGAGGCTCTGTCCCCACCTCAAAGCCTCGAGGGAGCGAAGGCCGGTCCTCGAGTGAGGGCTCAACGGCCACCCTTGAGCCACGTCAAAGCCTCGAGGGAGCGAAGGCCGGTCCTCGAGTGAGGGATCAACGGCCGCCCTTGAGCCACGACAAAGCCTCGAGGGAGCGAAGGCTGGTCCTCGAGTGAGGGCTCAACGGCCGCCCTTGAGCCACGTCAAAGCCTCGAGGGAGCGAAGGCCGGTCCTCGAGTGAGGGCTCAACGGCCGCCCTTGAGCACCAAAAAAGAACGGTTACTCGCCGACGGAGATTTCCACGAAAGGTGAAAACAGGCTCTGACCCTATCACAAAGTCTCAAGGGAGCAAAGGCTAGTCCTTGAGTGAGGGCTCAACGGCCGCCCTTGAGCACCAAAAAATCAGGCTCCGGCCCTAAGCCTCGAAGGAGCGAAGGCTGACCCCACGAACAGGTTTCGACAGCCGCCCTCGAGCACTTGAGTCAGGGGTGACCAAGGGGGAGCCAACATGAGGCCCAGCTCGAGAACAAACTCTCGAGACCCCTTTGGACGCATCCAAGGCAAAACGCTATGGACTTTATGGAATCCCCCCGAAGGGAGGCATCAAGCCGCCGAGACCTATCGAATGGAATCGGTATCCGTAGGACCATTGTGTTTTGCTTTAATGAGACCGCCTCCGGGCCTTCTGCCGACCTCCATCGAACGAGGAACGGGCTCTCGCTTGGATTTTCCCGTTACCAGCTCACTGAGAACTTCGTGGCTCGCCCTATCGGGGGTAGTCCGATGCTTCTCGTCTCACATCCGATTGAAAGGACTCGTGAGAAGAATGCCAAGGCCAGCAACGCCCCAGCTGCACGAGGCTCGGGGGCTCGCCTGTGCCCGGCGCCCCTCGACGAAAGAGGGTCGAAAATCCCCCAGGGGCTCCCCTCGGTAAAGCTCTACGATTCCAGTTCAGGCCCGTACCCGACTAGACAAACACCCTTTAACTAAATATAAATAAAGCCCTTGCAGGAGTCTTTTGACTCCTACGAGGCCTCGGGGGCTACCCCCGCGGGGGTCGCTCGTGCGCACCCCATGAAAAAATCTGAATCACGTCCCATTTCTAATTCCTGACCCCCTGCCCGAGTGACATCACTCGCACAGGGGCTCGGAGGCTACTGTCGATACCCAAAAAATGGGTACCCCAAACCCTTGGTTTACCAAACTAAACCCCGCAAAATCAGTAACTCGACCCCTCCGGTAACCTCCCGCGATAACGTACAGAGGCCCGCAGGCTGAGACATATCGGGCTGACCCACGAATGGACAACGACGGCCCAAAGCCAAAGCCTGCTCGGGAGGCTACTGAACGGACTAGCACTGTACACTCGGGAGGCTACCAAACGGACTAGCACTGTACACTCGGGAGGCTACCGAACGGACTAGCACTGTACACCCGAGAGGCTACCGAACGGACTAGCACTGTACACCCGAGAGGCTACCGATCGGACTGGTACTGTACACGCGAGGTTACAATTCAGGCGACCCCTTGAAGACGGATCTTCGTCCGCCGAACGAGCCTGCCCTTGAGGACGTAACTTCGCCCACCGAACAAGCCTGCCCTCGAGGATGGAACTTCGTTCGGGTGAATGGGTGGCCCTCGAGGGGAGTACACCCCTCGGTTTACCGACTCTCCCGTACAGGCCCAAGCGCATTTAATGCGATCTATCCACCCCTGCCTAACCGCATGGCCACAGTTATGGTAATAGTTGCAGGCATGGTGGTCAAATCTGGCTTTTACCGCCCATGCCCCGGAATCCCGCAAGTAGTACTACGCTGTTGCACCATACCGAGCACTGTGCCACGTCCAGCACCACCTCGAGACGTATAAACTAGCACGTTTCCCGCATTTTCTGGGATTCGGCCTTATCCAGCGAAGCTCGACCTCCTCGGCATGACCCCCTCGACTCTAGCTAAGACCCTCGACCGTCGCCCCTCGACTTCATCAAACGAACCCTCGAGCGGAACTTCAACAACTCCCGACGCGACGGTTGCAGGGCCTCCCATACCGACGTACATCACTACAGTGGCACCGACGTGATCGGCCTCAACGTCGTACATCATTAGCTGTGCGGACTCAAAATACATGTACCCCTGTGCCCCTCCTTCACCTATAAAAGGAGGCGCCAGGACCTACGAAAGAAGGATCGATCGAGAGATAGAAACGCTAAGTCTTTAGATCACAGAACGACACCGTGAGACAGCGTAAGGTTGAGAACTAGGCGTCTGAACGCCCAAGCTCCACCACGCGCTCCTCACACCTGCTTGTATTTTCCCCTGTACTAGCACTTCGGTGCAAGATAACACGAATCATCCTCCCCCCGCTGGACGTAGGGCCTTCTTTGCCCGAACCAGGATAAATCATGGTGTCCTTCTTTCATTACCCACCGGATTAAGGGGGCACGCAATTACGAATATTACTTGTTGGTGTTACCCCCCCGAGGGTCAAAACACCGACACTATGTCCTCTTCGGTCCAGACAAGGAGCTCTATCGACGGAGCCTGACCAGAGTTTTGCAGCGTTGCATCACCATCGAGGAAGGCAAAAGGTTACTCAACGACCTTCACTTGAGGGGCTTGCGGTCATCATGCTGCGCCTAGGACCCTCGTCGGGAACGCTTTTCGACAAGGCTTTTACTGTCCGACCGCTGTCTCTGACGCCATCAGCCTCGTCCGCTCATGTGAGGGTTGCCAATTCTATGCCAAGCAGACGCACCTCCCTGTGCATGCTTTGCAAATGATTCCTCTCACATGGTCATTCGCTGTATGGGGGCTCGACCTCGTTGGTCCCCTCAAAAGGACAACTGGAGGCTTTACCCACCTACTCGTTGCCATCGACAAGTTTACCAAGTGGATCGAGGCCCGGCCTATCAGCAATATCCGCTCCAAGCGGGCGATCGAGTTCTTCACCGACATCATTTATCGCTTTGGAGTCCCGAACGTCATCATCACTGACAACGGCACACAGTTCACTGGCAAGAAGTTTTTGGATTTCTACGATCGCCATCACATCCACGTGAACTGGTTCACGGTTGCTCATCCTTGAACTAATGGCCAGGTCGAGCGCGCCAATGGCATGATTTTGCAGGGACTCAAGCCGAGAATCTTCAACCGCCTTAACAAGCACGGCAAGAAGTGGGCCATCGAGCTGCCCTCGGTCCTATGGAGCTTAAGGACAACACCTAGTTGAGCCACGGGGTTCACCCCATTCTTCTTGGTCTATGGGTCCGAGGCCGTCCTCCCCACTGACCTCGAGTATGGTTCCCCTCGACTAAAGGCGTACAACAAGCAAAGCAACGAGGAAGCCCTCGCAAATGCCGTCGACCAACTCGAAGAAGCTCAAAAAATGGCCCTCCTCAACTCCACAAGATACATGCAGAAGCTTCGACGCTACCACGACAAGCATGTGCGCAAAAGGGACCTTCGAGTGGGTGGCCTCGTCCTACGACGGCGACAGAGCAATAAGGGATGGCACAAGTTAACTCCACCGTGGGAAGGCCCCTTCATCATAGCAGAGGTGTTGAAGCCCGGAACCTACAAGCTCGCTAACGACAAAGGCGAAATCTTCAACAACGCATGGAACATCGACCAGCTACGTCGCTTCTATCCCTAGTCGATGCCTTCTTCTTACATTTTTGCATAACGGAATGCTTTCGATCACAAGCTTAATTTCCTTATACATGTAAGAGGTAGCCTCGACTCTGCTCCCTCAAAGTCGAACCTCCCTCGGGGGCTATAAAGGGGGAACCCCTGGAGTCCCCAAAAAACTCAATTTTTCAAAACTCAAAAAGTCTATTTTCTCCCACGCACCTCGATACATTCTAATACTTAGTCTAAAACACCATGCGAATGTCCTAAGCGTCGAGGGCTATCGAGCCAGGAGACCACCTACGCCCTAGGGCTACGGTACCTCCACTCGCTCCCCGACGAGGGGCACGAACATGCGTCGAATTCACTAAGTAAGAAACGCTATCAGGAACGCGAGAAAGAAAAAGACTTAAAAATCATACACTTTCTAAGTTTTGAGGTCCACTCTGCCTCGATATGCCTCGACATGGGTGGATACTAAGTCGAAGATGACACGAGAAGGTCTAAAAGGTTGAGGGATGTCAGGTCAGGAGACCGCCAACGCCCCAGGGCTACGGCACCTCCACTCACTCCCCCTTCGAAGGGCACGATCGTGTGACGAAATCAATAAAAATAGAGACCCGATCAGGCAGTAGAGACAGGAAAGACCTAGAGCACACTTAGACATATACGTACGAATATAAATGTACATTGGCTCGAGGCTTTGCGACCTCGAGAACAAAAGATTACAAGATTTCTTACAAAGGCCTCTTTGCCTAGGCTTGGCTCACAGGCCATCATCCTCAGGAGGCGGAAGGACCTCATGCTCGAAGAGGCTCGCAAGACGACCGCCAGGTTCCTCGGCAGCCTCGACTAACCCCATGAAGACGGCCTCGTTCTCCTCGTCAGTCTTCAAAGGGTCACTGACGAAGCCATGGGAGACGACCTCCATGTCGTAGATGTAGCCGGATCCGATGACCGCCATCGCCCGCTTCACGCCGACATGAAGAGCGCCCCGCACCTTCTCCTTAACCACGCGGCCAAGCTCGAACAGCCGGTCAAGGAGAGGGGCCCCATGGACATCATCCACGGCCGATTCGGGACGAGGGACGCCGAGGCTGTCGCAGACCATGTCGAGCATACCGCCAAGCTCGCCGGTCAGCTTCACCTCGGCCGTGTACGACTTTTGAAGCAGGCCGAGGTCACGATGAGCCCGATTTAGCTCCTCCTCCAAGGCTGAAAATAAACAAATGAAGTCAGTAACGCTCAAGAAAGAAGACCAAGGCAGAAAACTCTTTGAGAAAAGAAGGAAGACTCACCGACGACGTGGGTCTCGAGCTTCGTGTGCGTGTCTTGCAGAACAAGATACTCGTTCGCAAACGCCTCACCAGCGCGGACCGTCGACGCGTTCTCCTCCTTGAGCTTTTCAAGGGCCTCGCCTGCCGAAATGGCATTCCGCCTTTGCTCTTGCCAGGCTTCGAAAAGCCAGGCGTTTTCAGAGACCGAGACCTCGAGCTCCTTCCGCACCGCTTCGAGGGCCGCGCCAACCCTCGCCAGCTCGTCGCTGGCCTCGGACCTCGCCTGCTCAAGGGCCCTCCTCACTTCCTCCTTGCCTTGGCCTCGGCCTCCTTGGCTTGGGCGGCCACTTCTCGAGCCGAGCCGGTCTCAGACTTCGCCTTCTTAAGCTCACTTCGAGCGGCAGCGGCCTCCTCCTTTGCCTTCGCGGCCTCAACCCAGGCAGCCTCGAGCGCTGCTTCTAGCTAGGGGATCTGGTTCCACTTATCCTTGGCACCGTGGATAAGATAGGACTTGATGTTCGAGCGCTTTCTTAGATCCTAAGAGCAAGAAGAACAAAGGACATCATCGACAAAGAAAACACACCCCGAGTTCCATAACTTCGAAGAAGGACGCTTACCCCGAGGCGCTGGTGAAGGTTGTTGCTGACGAGACCAAACATTGCCTTCAGTGAGCTCTGAAGGCAAGAACGCTCCTCCTCGACGGCCCTCCAGCACTCGAGCTCTGCGGGGTCATCCACCTCCCACGAGGGAGCGTCGTGACTCATGGGGTCGTGGACGCAAATAGGCTCCGAGCCCCATCCCGAAGTCTCTGCCTCGAAAAGCCGCCACGCCACCTCGGCTCTGGCACCCTCTGCGTCGACGGCCACGCCCGCCGCAGGCCGTTGCTCGGGAATCGCGGGGGGAGACTGACCCTCCCATGGCACGATAGCCAGCAAGCCGGCCTGCGGCTCCACCCGCTCGACAAAAAGGTCCGCCGGGGCAGACACGGCGATGCTCGCCTCCTCGACCGAATCACCCATTGGGGCCCCGCCTGACGGGGCCGCTTCGGCACCCCCGGACTCAACGACCCCCGACCTCGGTGGCGACAGGGGGGCGCGGCGTCTTTCTCCTTCCCTCCATCGACGGAGGACTCGCCCTCCTCGGCCTCGAGGACGATGGGCGCCGCCTCCAAAAACCCCAGCCGCGAGTCGTCCGAGGGGCCCTCCGGCACGCTGCTTCTCGGCGCCTCGACGGCCATCCCGGCTCAGGGGCTCAACGCCGCAGCCACCGCAGGCTCAGTGGCCGCTTCAGCTCCCCGGGCCAACGCCGCGCGTGCGGCCTTGACCCAAGCGATGACCCCCGCGTTCAAAATCGACGGAGGAGTCGACGTGGCGCTCGTCGCCGAAGGGACCGGGCCCGTAACCGGAGCCGCCGTGACCGCCATCGCCTCCGTCGCAGCCTCCGTCCGAAGGCGCTTGGCCAGGGCGGGCCCCGCCAGTGCCCGCTCGCACTTGAGTCTGTGAGAAAGGAAAAATTAGACGCGTGGAATTGAGACGCGAAAGCTGCTCCAAGGCTTGAAGTCGCTGTCGGCGGCGTCACGCTCCGAGGCCCTGTAGCCCCACGAGCGGAGGCCGCCGCCGATGCGGCCAAGGCCAGCGCCACCGGCCCGGCCCCGAGGGCCAGGTGACTTTCACAGGGCCCCTCCGTGGGCCCCTCAGGACCAGCGGCGCCCTGTGTTGAAGGGGCACCAGCTGCAACCCTCTGGGTCGAGAGGTGCTCCTCTTCTCCGCTCCACTCCTCCCTCGATTCCTCAGAGGAGGACCTTGCGATGGCCCCCACCTCTCATCTCTGCTTAGCCGAGTGCGCCTCGCCCGCAGAGAGATTAAGGCTATGCATCCGCCTCTTCTTGCTCTCCTCCTCCTTCGTCTTCTTTGCCGATGAGGCGCCGAGAAGCCCCGTCGAACAAGCCCCGAAATCTTCCCTAACAGGGGGCAGCGACAACTCATAGTTGAGCTCCCCCTACACGCAAAGCCTGAAACATCCTCAATTTTCCACGAAGGGAAAATACACAGAATGGCGGAT
>CM041629.1:19599896-19642362 GCA_023333625.1 Bothriochloa decipiens | reverse complement strand
TTTTGAAAGCCCGTATTTTTAGTATCCGGATTTCTAGGGTTGTTACAAAGCCCAAAAAATGTAAGGTGAAAAGAAACAAAAAAAGGGGCTCGACGAAGTAATACACTCACCAGTTCAGGGCAACCGGGATCCGGCCGCATCGAAAGATGGTTGACATCCTGCGCCGTGAAGGGGCCCGACACCGTGCCTTGAACCCTCTTGGTGATGCTCTCCGACGTAATAGCCTTGGCAACCATCCGGCTCCCCCCGAGCTCCACTCCAACGAACATTTGGCTCATGCGAAGCGAGCGCCGCATCAGGGGGAGCACCCGTCGATGGTGGAAGGCCAAGGCAACGACCCCAGCAGTTAACCCCTGCCCTCGAAGGGTCGCCAGGGCATCGAGGAGGTCTTCGAGCCTCCCTTGATGGTCCCGCGCTGGGGCACCCCAGTTGTGGGGACGCGACTCGATGACGCGCCCCATGTACTGAGGCAGCAGCCCCTCGTCGTTCCTGATGTAGAACCACTTCAAAGGCTAGGCGCCGTGGCTCGAAGTGAGGCCGATAGGGATGAAGTCGTCGGCCTTCCTCACGGCGAAGTTGCAGCACCCAGCCCGCACCAGCCTCCTCACCCCCAGCGACGCGCTCTTAGAGAAGTACTCCGCCCGAAAAAGATGGAGCCAGAGCTCCCAGTGCGCCTCCACCCCGAGGTAACCCTCGCAGACTGTGGTGAAGATGGCTACGTAGGAGATCGTGTTGGGGGAGAGATGCTAAAGCTCGATCCCGTAGTAGTGAGTGAGGGCGCGCATGAACCGGCTCGGCGGGGCACCGAAGCCCAGCTGGTGGAACTTGACGAAGCTAACCACGTAGCCCTCCGGTGGGTTCGGCTCATGGTCCTCCTTCGGCGGAACGAGCCATTCGGGCTCGTCCCTGTTGGTGATGGGGCGAAGAAGCCCCTCCACCACCAACCCCTCCAGCTCCTTCCTTGTCACATCCAAGGGGAGCCACGCCGCGGGCTGAAGAATCTCCGCCGGTGCCATGGCAAGAGCATGGAGCTCTTCGGTGGATGGATGACCCGGAAGATTCCCTATCTCCGCAGGGAGGCGAGCACGAGGAAGGAAAGCACAGGGAGGCGAGCGCAAGGAAGGCAAACGGGCGCAAGGAAGGCGAATGCGAAAATGGCAGGAAAGCAAGTGAAGAGCAATGATGTGTGGAGTGCCCCATTTTATAGGGGCAGAAGACCGACGGACGGCCGACGTTTGCCCGACCAGTAAGTCCCCGCATTAAATGCACCCAAAGCACTCTCCTCTCGATTCCAGGGCGTCATGGACAGGGCTGTTTCGCATTCACCCTCTCGACTGCCATCGACCATGGACACATGCCAAGCATTCGTGAATCAGGCGTTATGCTGGCTCCACCACGACCGCGCCGTTCCGACTCCCATGATATTACGGCCGCGCCGCTTCGAATCTTTTCTTAAAAAACGAGAACTGACAGTTATCCTCCTCGAAATGCGCTTCAAGTACAGGAATCACCCACTACCGCGTCGCTTCGGCTTCTGCGTAAAAAGGCATGCGTGATGGACAGGAGGAGTTATCCGCAGACGGATCTTCCCACGATACGGGATACGGGCCCAGGCCCTCGAAGCCTCCAGGGAGCGAAGGCTGGCCCTCGAAAAGGGTTTGACAGCCGCCCTTGAGTACCAGAGTTAGGGGTGACCAAGGGGGGCCGATGCGAGTCCCTTGCTCGAGAACGAATTCTCGAGGCCCCCTCAGACACATTCAAGGCAAAACTAAGGGACCACGATGGAATCCCCTCGAGGGGAGGCATCGAGCCACTGGACCCGATCGAAAGGGTTTGGCATCCGCGGGACCCACTGTTTTGCTCGAATAAGAGCGCCTCAGGGCCACTAGTCGACCCCTATCGAACGGGGCATGAGCTCTTACTTGAATTTCCCGATAGTAGCTCACCTGAGACGTTGATGCTCGCCCGAGCATGGGTAGCACAACGCTTCTCCCCCCTCTACCTGATCGAAAGGGTTCATGAGGGTTGAACAAAAAAGTTGAGCTCGCACCTGACTGGCTTCGACGAAAGAAGCTAAGGAGCGGACTCGCAACCGGGTGGCCTCGACGAAAGAGGTCCCAACCGCCCGGGGGCTCGATCATTCGAGCACGCATCGACCAAACAAAAAATAAAAGACCTCGGGCGAGTATTCTACTCACCCGAGGCCTCGGGGGCTACACCCGAAGGGTGCACTCACGCGCACCCTTCGGAATATGACCAACACTCCGAGTCCATTCAACTGAGCCTCCGTGTAAGTATCAACACTTACACGAAGCCTCGGGGGCTACTGTCGGTTACCGAGAAAAGGGGTAACCTAAACCTTCCTTGTTTTCGGTTGAACCCCGAGTTTACCCTTAGATTAATCTCGTGGGATCCTCAAAAAAACACGTGCAAGACCAGACCGTACATCCTCGACCCACCGGGGCCCACCGGCAAATACACACTGGGCCGGCCCACAACAGAGTACCTAGCTTCTGCCACAACCCTTGACAAATCACTGACGTCACCAGCCAATGATCACTCGAGGGGGGACCCGTGTCAAGTGTCGAGGCCCCGGCGGGACGGATGCCTCGATACGACAAGGGTCGAGCCCCCCTCGATCCACCAACTCCAGGTGCGTTCGATAGCACATTTAATACAAAACTACCTAACCTCGTCAAATTGTATGGCTATAGTGTCTGCACAGTGGTCCGTACAGCGGTCGAATCCTGCTTTACTGCCCATACTGAGGACGTGCATCGGTCTGCACGGCACTATTATGCCGTACTCAGCGCTGTTAGGCAGCTCGAGGCCCCCCATCGACGCACTACGTGACAAACAACCGACATCGGATTCCCTAAATTCAATCTTATCCGCTCAACCACTACGCTTGAGGCTACCCCTCGACTGGGCCTCGAGTACGCATCGACGCCCTCCGGTCAACCTACATCGACTTCGAAAGCTGCGCCAACAACTCCCGATGCGACCCCAACAGGAACTCGCACGTCCTCTACAAGGGATCGCGTCTTTCTCCGGTCAGCAACCACATCTCCGAAGGACGCCTGTCAACTCCGAGCCATGCTACTACAGAACAAGCCATGCTCAGCGCACGTCTCTACAGAGGCCTCGAGTTGACCACCACGACCCGTGACGTCACCACCGCGTCATCGAACCAGGACATCTGTACCCCTGTGCCTTCCCTTGGCCTATAAAAGGGGACGCCAGGAGACCCAATAGGGACAAGAGAACCAACTCCAGATAATGATCTCACGAACAACCAAACACACACCTAGGCAGACTCCTAGACTCTGAATAACTCTCTCATTCTATACTCGACCCCCCCTCGAATTCCCTCCTTCGCTTGTATTCGCCCCTGTACAAGCACTTAGGTGCAAGATAATACAAATCTTCTCCCCCCACTGGACGTAGGGCCTTCTTTGCCCGAACCAGGATAAATCACTGTGTTCTTCTTGCATCACCATCCGAACGAGTTACACACACATACATTTACTCGTTGGCTTAGGACGTCCCCGGGTTCCTAACGCCGACAATCCTATTACGCATGGCATAATGTCTAGTTGCTAGTGCTTTAATTATGAATATCACCTGATGATAGGTTGCATGGTAGAACTGCTTGATGAGCCTTTACCTTGTCGCAACCTTACTCCTGCACACCTGCTGATAGGCTAGACGCTTGCTTATTTTACTTATGATGCCTTACTTATACTACGCTTATATCTGTGTGATGATGATGCGTGGTGGAGAGTATGGTTATATGGTTAAGGCACATGATGCCACTTTACTCGGGGAGAATGCTGCGTGCGTCTTGGGTGTGTGGTGAGGGTTGAGTCGATCGGACAGCATTCTATGACGAGCCATGTGGGCGAGTCTTGCCGGGGAATGTGTTCTGGGCATTCCCGTGTGAGGTGCTTGTGGCGAGCACATTGTGAGGCATAAGGAGATCCCGGGGGTGAGAACCTTCGTGAAGCGAAGCCCCGAGTACGAGGTGCTGTTGTAGCACGGACTGTTGTAGTCTATAAGGGAAGATAATCCTGTCTGATCCCCCTAGGACCTGATATCTCCTGAGGACCGGAACCTTGGGACTTACGTGCTCACCACTCGCTCTTGTATGGGCGGGAGACGGATGTCTGACTAGCTAGAACGGTGTCACTACTACTAGGTGGTTAGCAGATAGTGTCAGGAGGTATGGGCGCGGAGACCCACACCCTCCTTAGACAACATAGTGACCTCGGAGGCCCGGTACTATGTCTCACAGTCTCAGTGTGCCGGTGGTACCTATCCGGGATGTCCCAGTACTGAGTGGTAGGGTGGCATCGCACCAGTTAGAAAGCAGCCAAAATTAGCTTAGGCAGGGCACCGCTGATGATAGTGATCTTGTGGTTACAAGAGTACACGCTCTGCAGAGTTTAAAAATCTATATATATAGTCCGCAAGTCACCGGTATGGCTTTTTCCTAAGACCCACGCTTCTCGGGAGTAGTGAGAGGAGTCCTTCTATTTCTCCCCCTGGTGTTACCCTTCCGGCTGTGAGCCACTGAGACAGGCTTCGAGAGGGAGTTGGACCTGTCGACTGAGTGCGAGAGGGTGAGATGTGTGTGTTAGAGATGGAATGGGGTGAATATGTGGATGAGATGGGTTAAAACTTGATGAATTATATTATATAATACTAGACATTGTTTGCATAGGAAACTATAGCCCCATATTAGGTCGAATTGATTACATCCTTTGCATCCCACCAAATACTACATAGCAAAAGAAAAGCATAGGGTGGGAGATGTGGCCAGTACAAACCGTACTAAAAATTATTTGGCAGGTGAGCCCGACTATGACTATGACGATGAGGAGGAGTAGACGTCTCGTTCCTACACTCAGGTTTCTTTTGGAGATTTATGTACTTCCGCCTTCTGCAGCTGTTCCAGACGCGGCAGCTACTCTGACGATCCGCCAGTGTGGCGATGAACTATTTATGTAACCCCTCCTAATGTATTCTTTTGTTCAAAGTATGGATTACTGTATCAACTAACGCTGGATGATATGATGGTTTGAGCTTCAAACTATCGAATTATTCGCCATTCTATGTATTTTCCCTTCGTGGAAAATTGAGGATGTTTCAGCGCTACATGGCACTAGGAGATTCAGCAGTCGCTCTCTAACGGTGCTAGATACCTAGTGATCCTGGTGGTCCTATGTTGTTCACTAGTGCATCCCTAGTCACCTGACAGAGTTAGCTCGCTTCGAGGGTAGGGACAAAACTTAATTGTGGACATACTTTTTTCTACAGATACATATCCGACATCTAAAAATGGCATAAATGTTATCACCCGCTTAACATGCCTAGATCCGTTATTTGTACATCATGTACTATCACTCTTCATGTTTATTTTTCAGGGACAAGGTTCGGTTGCTGAGCACACTCCATACGCTCAGGGATTGGATCAAGGATCATCGTCCAAGTGGTCACGCCACCTAGCACTCGGACTTCATGACCAATCAGTTGGTCTAATTGCTCGGTGCCACGCACCGTACAGCCTCATCTCTGGCTTCATGCTGCTTGGGGACTCATCATCATCACCTCGGCTCGGTGCCACACACCGCACAACCTCATCTCTAGCCTCATGCTGCTCGAGGACTTGTCATCGTTGCCTCGGCTCGGTGCCACGCACCGCACAGCCTCGTCTCTGGCCTCGTGCTGCTCGGGGACTCGTTATCATCGCCTCGGCTCAATGCCACGCACCGCACAACCTTGTCTCCAGCCTCATGCTGCTCAGGGACTCGTCATCATCGCCTCGGCTCGGTGCCATGCACCGCACAGCCTTGTCTCCAGCCTCATGCTGCTCAGGGACTCATCATCATTGCCTCGGCTCGGTGCCATGCACCGCACAGCCTCATCTCCGGCCTTGTGCTGCTCGGGGACTCATCATCGTCGCCTTGGCTCGGTGCCACGCACTGCACAGCCTCATCTCTGGCCTCTTGCTGCTTGGGGACTCGTTATCATCGCCTCGGCGTGGTGCCACGCAGCGTACAGCCTTGCCTTCGCCCTCCACGGTCTCCATATAACAGTCGAGCTAGGTATTAAGTGGCTCCTGGTGTACGAAGATTCTGCTCTTATCATTCGGTAAGTCAGCAAGGATTGGGATGTCATCAATGAGAAGATGGATGCCTATGTGGTAGAGATCCGCAAGCTGGAGAACAAGTTCTACGGATTGGAGTTTCACCATGTGTCTCATTCTGAGAACTCAGGTGCCGATGAGTTATCTAAGCTCGGGTCTTCACGCACTGAGGTACCACCTAGTGTTTTCGTTGAAGGTCTAATTAAGCCTTCGATCCTCGATCAGGGTTACGAAGCACCCGCGCCTAGTCCCGCTACCGACCAACTCGTAGCAGCACTCAGCGGCAAATATCAAGTGACAGAAGACAACCATATTGGCCAGCATGGATCTGACGAAGGTAGTGAGCAGCCGTCGGCTGACAATCCAATCAAGTTGGAAGCACCTCCCCAGCCAAACTGAAGAGAGCCCTTTGTCAAATACCTAAATGACCACCTTGTTCTGGAGGACAAAATCGAACGACAACAGCTTATCCGCAGAGCCCGTGCCTACCTCATGGTTAAAGGTGAGCTGATGCGCAAATGTCCAAGGTCCGTGATTTACCAGAAGTGCATTACCCGAAAGAGGGAAAGGAACTTCTGAAGAATATTCACGTAGGCACTTGTGGCAACCATGCAGCATCCCGGACGCTGGTCGACAAAGCCTACCGAGCAGAGTTCCACTGGCCTACAGCCCTCTCTGACGCAGAAGATTACATGCGCCGGTGCAAAAACTACCAAATGTTCGCCAAGCAAATTCATGTCCCTGCACATGAACTCTAGACCATCCCGGTCGCTTGGCCGTTCTCATGCTGGGGACTTGACATGATCGGTCCCTTCAAGAAGGCTCCTGGCAGACACACGTGTGTTTTTGTGCTCATCGATAAATTCTCCAAGTGGATCGAGTACAAAACTGTCAAGAAAGCCTCGTCTAAAAAAGCGGTGTAGTTCCTTGATGATGTCATCCACTGTTTCGGTATACCTAATACCATCATCGTCGATTTGGGCTCCCAGTTCACCAGTGATGAGTTCTTCGACTTTTGCGATGATAATGGCATCAAGGTCAAATATGTGTCCATTGCTCATCCTCGAGCAAACGGACAGGTGGAGCGAGCCAACGGTATGATCATTGATGCCCTGCGTAAAAGGGTATACCGAGATGACAGGGACCTCAAACCTGGTCGATGGCTCAAAGAATTGCCCGTTATGGTCTAGGGACTCCGCACCCAGCCCAGTCGCAACACTGGAGTTTCCCCATACTTCATGGTGTTTGGTTCCAAAGCTGTCCTACCAGCTAAGGTTGCTCACCTCTCACCACGTGTCCTACACTATGACAAAGAAGCCTCTAACGATGCCTGAGAAGTAGATGTCATCACCAAAGAGGAGATGGCACTCGAATCCTGTGCTCGGACGGCTAAGTACCTGGCTTCCATACACCGATACTATAACCGCAACGTCAAGGGAAGGCTATTCGCTGTTGGGGACACAGTGTTACAACAAATACAGAAAGAAGACAGTTTGCACAAGTTGTCATCTAGATGGGAAGGCCCATTTAGGATTAAGGCTGTCACATGCCCAACATCCTACCGGTTGGAGACGATGAAGGGTGTCGAGGAAGGCAATTCCTAGCACATTGACCACCTCATTCACTTCTATCCATAGAATAAGATATGTACCTGGTTTTTTGTTACTAAGATACCTAATAAAGTTTCCTTTTCTGTTCACTTCCTATTGCAAGCTTTACTTTTGTGCATATACCTGTCATACATGCGCCCTGCATAAGTCATAATTAAACTTTGTTTTCTGCCCAACGAGAACGGCTCCACAAGGCACTTTCCAGAAAACTCTTACGATGTGCTACAGCTCCGCGCTACATGGCACTAGGAGATTTCAGCAGTCACTCTCTAACGGTGCTAGGTACCTAGTGATCCTGGCGGTCCTACGCTGTTCACTAGCGCATCCCTAGTTACCCGACAGAGTTAGCTTGCTTCAAGGGTGGGGGCAAAACTTAACTGTCGACATAATTTGAAAAACTAACTTCTCTAAATTAAAGCATATAAAAATGGCAAGATGTTTATCACCTGCTTAAACATGCCTACCTTGTCTGCATCAAAGGCTAAAATGTTTACAAGCACCCCGTGCTTGGCACAACTTACAAACAGTGTTTCCATCATACACATTGTTTATGGCCTATTGACCACCATCATTATCCTCTACAGGGTCTTCAATAAGTGTCATGTCAGCAACAAGGGTCGCAGCAGCAGGTGCAGACGTGGTCCGGAGGTCCTCGGCTTTGCGCTCTTCAAGCTCTAGCGCAATCCCCTGCGCCACTTTATCGGGATGCAGCTCCTGATACCTGGAGCGGACCACGGCAAGCGCGATGGCAACCGCGTAGCGCCCGGCAACCACGATGAACCCTCAAAGTGCTAGCCATAGCCCCCGGCACTAGTCCTGAACAACCACTGCCTCCCCCACCGGGTCGGCAGGGTGCTCCTCTCCTTGGAAGATAGCCCTCAAGGCTGGCTTAATATGCTCGCGCATAGCTCGTATCTTCTCTTGGAGGACGGAGATGGTCTCCTCCAGCACCTGGAACTGGGCCATGTGGCGATCCCTCACATCTGCAGAAACAATACATGGTGGTTAATATATCCTGGTCCATCCAGTATGCAGCAGACTACAACTCTACGTTGTTAACCTTACCAGTGAGCTCAGCAATATGCTTCTGGTGCTCCACTACATGTTCCTCGGCACCCTCCCTCTAGCCCAGTAGGTTGGCAATTTCCTCGGCCATGGCCTCGTTCTGGCCGATAAGCTCTACAAAAATTGTGCATAAGTATGCAGTGAAGCACAACACAAACTGAGTAGGAGTCAGGACTTACTCTCGTTCTCCTCCTTCAAGGCATCCACCTCTTGGTGTAGGGCAGCAACCTCTCCCTCCCACTCCAGCTCTCGCTCCTGATAGACTTTGACATGTGCTTCTAGCTTAGCCTTAGCTGTCCTGAGGATCTTGCACTCCTCCCAGGTAGCGGCGAAGCGGTCGATGGTTTTGCCCCGCTGAGCATTGGTCTCCTACAGCGACTGCACACAACATATGTTTCTAACATGTTTAGCTTCACAAACATGGCACACATAGCAAAAAAGCATTGGTAATTAGGATTACCTTGATCCTGTCCAGCAGCACCACTACCACATCCGTGATGTTTGCATTGATGATGTCATCAGGAATTTCCTCATAAGACATGAATTTATCCTGCCCTAGCCTGCGTGTTGTGTGGACACGCTGTTTGGGCAGGTCCGTGCGTGGCATCCTGGGCACCCTCAGCACCTCCTCCACCTCTGGTGGCGTCGGCCTGCTTGGGCCTACCTGGTCTGACGCGCAAAGAGGCACCCAGATTATCATAGGCCTGATGGCCCTGAATGGGACCACCCGCCTCTCCAGCTGATGGGTCAGGGTTGGGGCTGGCCTGGTGGGTGTCGCGGTGCTGCCGGTTGCCTCCCCTTGCCCAGTGGACTACGCCACGTCACTGGTTGTCACCTGCTTGGTGGCCGGCTGTGGGGTGGTCTAGCTGGGAGGCGGGGTCGGTGCTGGTGTCGGATGAACACGGTTGCAAATCATACCAAAAAGGCAATGTGTCTACATGCAACCCAATAGTCAAGGAGATGCAAGATACCTGAATTAGACAACACTTACTTGGCCGACCACCAGAACCCTCCCTTGAAGGATCGGCCTGCTTCCCCGCCTAGAGCTCCTGGGGCCCCGCCTGTCGCCATGCTGCCACGCCCAGGGACTCGGTCCGATGCCTCACCAGTCTCGTTCGTCCTGATCAGGCGCATCAGAGAAGTCGGCCATTTACCTTTCTCCTGAGGCACCAACGACGCAGCAACAATGGCTGAAGGTGTTGCCTTCCTTAGCGACACGGGTGGCGGTGATGGTGGTGGTGGTGTTGAGCCCCTGGCCTGCTCTGGCTGAGTGGTTGATGTAGTATCCCCCTGAGGAGTGGGAGGAGGTGACGGCGGCGTGTGCCGCGTAGATCTTTTAGGTGTTGTAGTGTGCGGGGGCCTTGGTGTTCCCCCTGTCGGAGCCGCCTGGGCTTGACGCTTCTGTTGACGCCCCTTCAGCATCATGGTGTCGTCAGAGTCCGACGACTCCGGGGTACTCGAGGCACCCCTCTTCTTGCTCCCTCCTGCTTCGCCGTCAAGGTTTAGCTTACCCCCGGACAACAGAGAGAAGGGCTTCCTTTTCTTGGCCGCAGCTGACATGAGCCGTTTGCCCACAGCCTGGCATCTTCCCTAGGCAGTAGGGACTTCTCCGTCATCGGAGTTAGAGACAACCAGTGTCTCCTGCCTAGCTCTGGCCCGACTATGGCAGTGGGTCTCCGTAGTCCTTTGCTGGTTGGCCAGCGCCTTACCCTGAGGCCACGCTCCATCGGCACTGTAGAGAAGAACGTCTTCCTGTCCTGTCCAAGCAATGTCTGATAGTCAGACCACCAGAATCATTATCATTCACATATCATGGCATAGTATTTCAAATCAAAATATGGGACTAGTCAGATTACCTCTGGTGGTGGACGAGTAAGGTTGTAAGGCTGCGCACATGTTTCTGGGTGGCTGGTGGTCAGATAGAACTTCTCAAACAAGGACGACATCCGCCAGCTCACCACATCGGGGTCTGACCTCTCTCAGGTCTCCCGTGAAGGGTCCTCGTGGCCGGCGAAGTCATACAGCCAATTCACCCGCTCCTTGCACGGTTGGATCTGACGAGTCAACCAATTCCCCACTACCAGTGCTCCATTAACAACCTTATTGTTGATCAGTGTCAGCAACTCGTTCACCTGGTGCATTTTTCTGCAGACAGAGGATCCGACCAGAGAGGGTTGTACCCCGACACCTGTGTCACATCACACGGCACCCTTCGGCCCTCCACATTCTGGCTCATGTAGAACCAGTGAGTGTTCCAGCCCTTCGGGGCTGACTGGTGCTTGCTCCCCAGCCAATGTGACATCATGCCATCTCGGAGGCGTACATAACAACCTTCGACAACCTGGGATCCCCCGGTCTCAACCCCCTTCTTCCTCAGTAGAAAGAAGTGGCAGAACAGATTGAAATAGGGGTCGATCCCCAGGAACATCTCACATAACCCAATAAAAATGGCAATAGATAAGATGGAGTTGGGGTCCAGATTGTAGATGGACACCATCCAGTCGATACACAGGTCTCGGAGGAACCCGTTCACTGGAGCCCCCAACCCCCGTGTCACCATGTCCTCAAACACTACGATTTCCCCCTCACAGGGAAGGAGGAATCCTCACCTCGTGGCTCGCACCAGGCCCCCATCTCGAACGGCGGCAGCAGCCCCTCGTCGATGAGCGCCTGCAGCAACTCCGATGTGGATGTTGACTGCTGCTAGTGTGGCCCTGGCACTCCAGATCTGGATGCCTTCCCCGCCTTCTTTGCCCCCTTCTTCACCATCTCCTTCACGGATGGCGGGTCGCACGGTGAGCGAAGTTTAGAGTTGGTACGGATGTGCTAGATTCGCTCGATTGCGAAGCGGCGGCGGACGGATTTGGTGTGATGAACCGGCGGTGGCGGTGGATTGCTCGGCGGCGATGGTTGCGAGGAGGAATGTGGGCATGGAGCGTTCGAGGAGTGCGTGAGTGGGTTGGTGGAAATGATGGCGAGTGCGGGAACCGTCTCCCGTCCGGCGGCGCCCGCTTTATACTATTCGGATGACACCCCTTTGACTTCTAGGGTTGGACCCACTTAACATGTGTATACGTGGCTTGTGGGCCAGCCTAGTCTCGAGTGCGGGCATGGGCTAATGTACTTTATTTCCCCTTGTGCATCTGATAGCGTATCTAATTCAGAAGTTGTGCACGTGTCCGGCAGTTTCGGGATTTAATCCTAGGTTTACTTTTAATTATATACTTCTTTCCAAATCTGTCCTAGATTTTTTCCTTAAATCTGGGGACTGCTGCTGTGGGTCAAATATTTTATTTCCCACACTCGAGGACTGCCTGACAGTTTTCCACCCAGATCTGCTTGCGAACCATGGGTTCTCGATGCCTTCGACCCGGTCGAACCCCATGAGCTGTTTCGAGCATACCTGGGGACTGTAGGGTAGTTTTTGCCTTGGTAGTGCTTGCGAACCATAAGTTCCTAGTGTTTATGACCTGGTCGAGCCATGTGCTGCTCCGAGCACACCTGGGTCCTGCTACTCCGTTGGCACACACAATCCTTTGATGATAGCTTTGGTCAATTGGTGTTGTTTTTGAGTTTTTTCTTAAAAGCTCAATACAACATATCCTATCTTCTATCGAGCTTGGGGACTACATGGGCCCACGTCACCTCGTGGTGACTTGGGCTTATTTTCTGTTCTAGGTTCTAGAAAAGGGTATTTAGCATTACTCATGATTGGCTGACACGTTACTTGACTTTTTTCTTAAAAAGCTCAATACAACATATACTATCTTCTATCGAGCTTGGGGACTACATGGGCCCATGTCACCTCGCAGTGACTTGGGCTAGTTTTCTATTCTTGGTTTGATACCCCTACCCCTGTGGATGGTTCATGTTAGCATTTCAGTGATACTCTGTGTCATCTGTTAACGTGGGCCCACATCTCAGGACGTGAAAAGAATTTTTCTTTTTCTTGGAACACCATGCATTTTTCGATAGATCACCTTCCTTGACGGGAGCCATGGTCAGGGGCAGACTTACGAACTGCTCGGGAGAGGCCTGACAATGCTAGAGGTCACTATCAGTGCTTGTCGGGACCACGTGTTCTGCATCTTCACTACTAAGCGTCATGTGGTCTACATCTTCACTACTCGGTGT
This sequence comes from Bothriochloa decipiens, assembly GCA_023333625.1. Lineage (NCBI taxonomy): Eukaryota > Viridiplantae > Streptophyta > Magnoliopsida > Poales > Poaceae > Bothriochloa > Bothriochloa decipiens. The sequence continues at coordinate 19,629,405 of CM041629.1, read as the reverse complement.
TACGTGGTCTGCATCTTCACTGCTCGGTGTTACGTGGTCTACATCTTTACTACTCGGTACAGGTCAATACAGTGACTCCCTCGAGATACATGATGCGCGAGGACTAGCTATGGGGGTATAGACCCCATATCCCCTCGCGGCTAGACTTTGGGCTGCTCGATACAAGACGGCCCAGACCAGAAGACGAAGGCTGGTCCATCATCATCTTGATTGATGGGCAGACAAAAAGACAGAGCCCGTGGTCTGCTACCGCCCAGGTCGGTGGGCCGCTCGGGAGCTGAAGGCTACTTGGCATGCAAGGAGTCTTAGTTGGTTAGATCTTCATGTCCTCCAAGGATACGGTGCAATGTGACCGACCATAGGAAAACCCTAGATATGTAACCTTGTCCCCCAGCTATATAAAGCTGACAAGGACCCCCTAGAACGCATTTGTTCCCATCTTATTGCAGCAGAGACGTAGAACATAGGGTATTACGCTTTCGAGCGGCCTGAACCTAGATAAACCCCGGTTGTCCTAGTTGTTTGTCTCGCGTCTCACATCTAGGTCATAGATCTTAGTGCGCCCTCACCACGAATTACTACCTTGGGGTTATCACATGGTAGACTGCCAACGAGGTTTCATTGAGAGGCTCCGTGAGCCGCAGGTGCCGGCGTAGGAGGCCACAGAGGAGGGCTCTGTGAGGAGCTGGCGTTAGTGGCAGAGCGCTAGGGTTCAGTGGAGGAGGCAACGGCCGGCGGTGGATTTGGGCGGGGTGAGGGGTGAGTAAGGGACGTGGTGGGTCGAGGGTTGAGCGTGGAGGAGGAGGAGGCAGCGGCGGAGGGTCCAAGCGAAGCCCTCCGCCGTTGCCTCCTCCGCCTCTAACCTCGCTCCTCCTCCGCGTCCCCCCACCACACTCGCTCACCCCTGCACCGCATCCCCCACTCACACCTAACCCGCCTTCGCCATCTGCTCCTCCTTCACCCCTACCAAATCTGCTCGTCGACATGACAAGCACCTCATGGAGCCCTACACTGTGGCCTCCTCCGCCTCCTCCCTCACTCCTCCTCTATGCCCGTGCTCCCGGGTGCTCTTCCCTCAACTCTAACAAATCCGGCTCCTCCTTGTGAAGCCCGCTGCCACTGCCTCCTCCTCTTCCTCCCTTACTCCTCCTCCATGTCCCCAGTACCCTCACGGGTACTCACCGGCGTCCACTGGTAGTGCTTTAGCTGGTAAGCCTAGCCCTTCTCCACCATTCCCAGTATTGTGCTTGCAGAAATGAACGAAGCTCTTATAACACCCTGATTTTGAACTTTAAAATGTTATTTGGTTTTGAATTTATTTTCAATAGATACTTTACATTCATAGGCTAATTATAAATGTTTTATGAATTACTTTAAAATATGTAGCACGTTAGAAACCATGCAATGTTAAATTCATGCTGCTGCATAGTTTTATGGTTGACTTGTTTGAACTTGTTGTTCAATCTTTGCTTTGTTTTATAGTTCCTAACATGCTCTAACTTGTCCCCTCTAGCTCCTAGACTAACTAACCTACTCTAACTAGCCTAGCCCAGTCCCTAGTGGACCCTGGCCACCCCCAGCCTTCACTGGCCAAGCATGGCCAGCCCTAACCGATCATGGCCAGCACTGGCCCGCCATGGCCAAGGCAGCAGCAGCAGCCGGCCAGCAGTGGCCAGGCTTGGCCACAGTTAGCCCTATGAATGTTGCAGGTGTGCTTAAATGGAGTCCACCTCAGAATGTCAAGGATATCAGGAGCTTTCTAGGAATGGCTGGATACTACAGGAGGTTCATTGATGGGTTCTCTACCATAGCTAAACACATGATTGCTTTGCTTGAGAAGGATAAACCATTCAAGTGGACAGAACAGTGTCAAGCCAGCTTTGATGAATTGAAGAAGAGGTTGATAACAGCACTAGTGTTAGCTCTGCCAGATATGACGAAGGACTTCTCTATTTATTGTGATGCGTCTAGACATGGTTTGGGTTGTGTGTTAATGCAAGAGGGTAAGGTCATTGCTTATGCCTCTCGGCAGTTGAAGAAACATGAATTGAGTTATCCAATGCATGATCTGGAAGTAGCAGTTGTAGTGCATTCATTGAATATTTGGAGACATTATGTCCTTGATCACAGGTGTAACATTTACAAGGATCACAAGAGCTTGAAGTATATATTCACTCAGAAAGACTTGAACTTGAGGCAGAGAAGGTGGTTAGAATTGATTAATGATTTTGATCTAGAGATTCTCTACCATCCTGGTAAAGCTAATGTTGTAGCCGATGCTTTGAGTCAAAAAAGTCAGCTGAACTTGTTAGAAGTGATGGAATTACCTCAAGAGTTGCTAGCTGAATTCGAGTATCTCAACTTGGGGTTTGTTGCAAACACTCAGGGAGTTTCTATGGATGTGGAACCAACACTTGATCAGGAGATTAGGAAGGGTCAGAAAATTGTTGAGAAACTTTAGGAGATTGTCAAGTTGGTTAGTAAAGAGGGAGCCCCAGGATTCAGTGTCGATGAAGAAGGGACGCTCTGGTATAAGCACAAGTTGGTTGTGCCTGATGATCAGAAAATCAAGGATACTATTCTTAAGGAGTGTCATGAGTCATCTTACTCTGTTCACCCTGGAGGTACTAAGATGTACCAGGATTTGAAGGAACACTGTTGGTGGAAAGGTATGAAGAGGGACATTGGGGAGTATGTGGCCTTGTGTGATACTTGTCAGAGAGTAAAGGCAGAACATCAAAGGCCAGCAGGATTGTTGCAGCCGTTGAAGGTACCTGAATGGAAGTGGGATGAAATTAGCACAGATTTCATAGTGGGATTACCTCAAACTCAGAGAGGTTTTGATTCTATTTGGGTCATAGTGGATCGATTGACCAAGGTTGCTCATTTCATACCTGTCAAGACCACTTATACTGGAGCATAGTTGGCTGAGAAGTATAAGGCTCAAATTGTGTGTGCTCATGGAGTTCCTAAGAGGATCATTTTAGATAGAGGTACACAGTTCACTTCCAAGTTTTGGGAGAACGTACATGAAGCTTTGGGAACTGAGTTAAGGTTTAGTTCAGCTTATCATCCACAATCGAATGGTTAGACAGAAAGGGTTAATCAGATTCTAGAAGATATGTCGAGGGCCTGTGCCCTGGAGTCTAATGATAGTTGGGACAATAATTTGCCTTATGCTAAATTCTCTTACAACAACAGTTATCAGGCTAGTCTCAAGATGTCTCCCTTTGAAGCATTGTATGGACAAAAGTGTAGAACACCTTTGTTCTGGAATCAAGCAGGAGAGAGACAAGTATTTGGTCCTAATTTCTTGAAGATAGCAGAAGAGCAGGTCCAAGTGATTCGGTGTAATTTGAAAGCAGCCCAGTCTAGATAGAAGAGTTATGCAGATGTTCGTCAGAGAGAGCTTGAGTTTGAAGTGGGTGACTATGTCTATCTTAAGGTGTCTCCAATGAGGAATCTCAAGAGGTTCAAGGTCAAAGGGAAGTTAGCCCCGAGGTACATTGGTCCTTTCAAGATTTTGGAAAGGAGAGGAGAAGTAGCTTATCAGCTTGACTTGCCAGCTTACCTGTCCAATGTGCATAATGTGTTCCATGTCTCTCAATTCAAGAAATGTTTGAGGGTCAAGGAAGAGGAGTTGCTTGTAGAGGAAATAGACTTACAGAAAGATTTGACTTATGATGAGAGTCCATCTAAAATTTTGGAGACAGCTGAGAGAGTCACAAGAAGTAAAGTTATCAAGTGGTGCAAAGTGCAATGGAAGTACCACTTGGAGGATGAGGCTACTTGGGAAAAGGAAGAGGATTTAAGGGCAGAATATCCAGAATTATTTCCTGAGTCTTCTAACCTCGAGGATGAGATTCTTTTAAGGGGGTAGGTTTATAACACCCTGATTTTAAACTTTAAAATGTTATTTGGTTTTGAATTTATTTTCAATAGATGCTTTACATTCATAGGCCAACTATAAATGTTTTATGAATTACTTTAAAATATGTAGCACGTTAGAAACCATGCATTGTTGCATTCAAGCTGCTGCATAGTTTTATGGTTGACTTATTTGAACTTGTTGTTCAATCTTTGCTTTGTTTTATAGCTCCTAACATGCTCTCACTTGTCCCCTCTATCTCCTAGACTAACTAACCTACACTAACTAGCCTAGTCCAGTCCCTAGTGGACCCTGGCCACCCCCAGCCTTCACTAGCCAAGCATGGCCAGCCATAGCTTGCCATGGCTAGCACTGGCCCCACCATGGCCAAGGCAGCAGCAACAACCGGCTAGCAGCGGCCAGGCTTGGCCACAACCGGCTAGGCTAGCCAGCCAGCGCGGCAGGCCGCCAGCAGGCAACCCAGCACAGCAAGCCGCCAGCGGCATAGCTTGCCCCAGCGCCATGGCTTGCTTAGCCCCCGTGCGCACGCTTTGGGCTGGCCCAACAAGGCAAGCAGGCCGCACCCACATGCATCAGCATCTGCGCCAGCCGCTGATGTCAGCAGCGCGCCAGCGCCGCGTCGCTCGCCCGTGCCGCTGACCGGTGGGGTCCACCCAAGTAGGACCTGCAGCACAGTGTTGTCTCCAACCTAGAGACAGACACCGAGCCCAAGTCTGGCTCACTCGCGCCACGTCCGTGTGCACGCGCTGCACGCGAACCAAGGACCGTCGGGCGCTATAAAGCACAGCACGCCGCCTCCTGAGCTGCCCTTCACAACCCTAGCCGCACGGTTTCACGGAATCGTGAAACCCTAGCCACCTTCGCCACCGTCTGTTGCCAAGGTGAGCATGTGCATGAGCTTCATGTGACTGTGAGGTTCACGGAGGTACCCTCTGTGGCCGCCTTTGCCCTCTCTACGCGCCGCTACGCGCCACCGAAGGAGCGCCGCCGCCTCTTGTCGTCGCGCCGCTCCGACCTCGCCCCACCGCGGCTGTGCCGCTTATCGCACGCGCAAGCGCATGGGCAACACGTGCGTGGCCTTGGCTTGGCCCCGTGTGCCCCGCAGCCCCGCCATCACAAGATCATCACTGGCGACCATGGCCTTGGTCGCCGGGGTCAACCAGCCCCGTCGACGGTCCACCGTGGACCCGTGGACTCGATCCACGAGGATGGTCCACGGCCGGTCCACCGGACCCGGCCGCTCTCGCGCCGCCACGTAGTAGTCAGCGCGGTCAACGCCGCATTTTTGCAGAAAGGCCCCTGTTGTTTTGCTTATTTATGATCTAGTCCTTTTCAGTATAAAAGTATTTAGAGTTGAGTCCCGTTTTCTGCAGATTAGACCCTAGTCTTGTTTAGGCCATAACTTTCACGTTTTAACTCTGACTTTAGTGATCTAGTACTTTTTAGAATCGTCTTGATGAGTAGAACAATTCTATGCTATTGGTTGCTACTGTTATCATGTTTTGGTGTACTGTTCTAATTAAAGTACGTTGGCTTGCATGTATTGCTCATGTGTGATGATTGTGGCGTTTAGAGAACGAGACGTGGGTGAACGAGGATCAGCAGGACCGGGAGGACTATGTGCAGTAGGACATCAACCAAGGCAAGTGTAGGCATTATTTTGAACATATTGCGCCTATTCATATTCATAAATACATTGCATGTGTCTTAAATCGACAAACCATAGGACTTACTAGCCACTTTACCCAAAGATATCCTATGGGGGGTTGTAGTTGATAGGCTTTTAGGTTGCTAGTGCTCTATCTCACCTTTTAACCTTTAATGAAGATAAAACTTGCTTCTTAACCTTTTGGAGCCGTGGGCTCTTGGCTTCGGCCATTGGAGAAGTTGATGCTATTCCGCATCGTTGGTTGGCGGTGAATGATGGGGGAAACAGATGCTAGTGGGACTCGTGTTGACGAGGGTATCCGTATCTTCTCTCCCTTATGGTCCTTTTATGGAGCGGTAACCTGGGACTTCCGTACATCTCCAGGCTAACTGGCACTGGCTTGGTCTATAGCAGGACCATCATGGGCAGGTTGGATAACTTACCGACGGGTGGCTATAGCAATGGTCGATGGGGTTTGTTTACAAGTATTTAGTTTGGGAGGGGCTGGGGATCCGTGTTGGGGGCAGCCTCACGGTGAAGTCACCCATATGCTTGGACTCAAGGCTAGCGAGTTGTCACTGCCTATGACCCTGTGAAAAGCCTCGTTGTGACCACTGCCGGCCTATCTCGGTAATGGGCTAAGAGGTTGGCCGCCTCGGGCAAAAGGAGTAATCACAACCTAGAGTGAAAGTGTACACCTCTGCATAGAGTTAAAATTGATGTATCGTCCATGCTCTCAGTCACGAGCGGCCCAGATCCTCGCATGATTTAGCCAAATGGTTTAAGTTGTTAAATCGTGGTGGTGTTGTGAGGTTGCTACCTCGGGTTTTATAGGGATGGCTATCCTGTGTTCCCTTGAGATGGCTATCTCATGTTTAATGATGCTTACTATTATATGTTTATATCTATCATGTTAAATGACACTTTAAATGCTACTTGAACCTTAATAAAGGGTTGGGTGTTTCAAACAAGATGATTAGAGAATAGGTTGCAACTTGTTAAATCTTAATTGTTTAACTTTAAAATGCTACCATAGTCTACCTTTCAGCTGTTCCTTGTTTTAGCCTTGCATGTCATTACTTTTTGTCTGTACTTGCTAAGTTTCTACATGGAACTCACCCTTGCTCACTCACCATCAAAAGGATGCTCAAGTGATGACTCGGATGGTGACTTCCCTAAGAACTATCCGGGGTACTAGGCATCATGATGTTGCCATCGACTTTCCTGTGGCGAGATGGAGTCGCTACATCTATGTCATCTTAGTTGCTTTTCATTTTAGATGATGTGATCTATATTCCACTTTACTCTGATGATAGTCATGTAATAATGGTACGATTTAATCGTTATACTATGTTTTATTTGAACACTGAGCTTATTGGACCATGTAATTTGTCATTCATGTGTGTAATTGTTCTGGGTGCACATGAGCTTTTGCCTTGGTTTCATTCCTTTGAAATCAGGGTGTGACAGCTCTAAACCTATGATGCTTAATGCTGCCCTGTGATGCTTGCCCCTGTGATGCTTTATGCCCCTATGATGCTTTTTTATGCTACTCTAAACCTCAGACATAAGGCATGTGCAATGATGTCTTTTTATACTACTCTAAACCTAAGGCTCATGGCATGTGCAATGATGTTTTTTTATGCGACTCTGAACCTGAGGCAATAGACTTGTGCAATGATGCTTTATTTTTATGCTACCCTAAACTTGAGGCACCTGTAAATATGATTGATTATTGATGCTACATTTGAACTAGTTTCGTTTTCATGGCTGCTCATGACCTTCTTGTGTTTACTACATCTGAGCTGAGGTTAATGCTGATGCCTTATGCCAATGCTGGTTTTTTAAAAAAAATAACTGAGCTCATGCCTTTTGCCAATAATGGGAGTTTTTTAAACCGAGCTCATCCCTTCTGTCAATGATGAGTGTTTTTTATACTGAGCACATGCCTTATGCCAATGATGATGTTTTGGTAAAACTGAGCTCATCCCTTTGGCAAATGAGGAGGGTTTTTTTGTACTGAGCACATGCCTTATGCCAATGATGATGTTTTTTAAAACTGAGCTTATCCATTAGGCAAATGATGAAGGCTTTTTTATACTGAGCACATGCCTTAAATCAATGATGAATTGTACTACAACTATTATTGTGAATGGAACACATCATTATTTTAAATTGATGCACGCCTCCTTACATTTGAGATATCTAGATCAAAAGTAGCACTGATACTATTACTACTACTGTACTCTCTTCTCTCTACCACTACTACTCTTCTGCTCCCTACTACTCTTCTGCTCTCTACTACTCTCTGCCAACTCTTTCCACTCCTCTCATCTCCTCTCATCTACTGTACTCAACTACTGCTCTACTCTCTACTACTCTCCTCCTCTCCTCTTCTTAACTGTACTGAGGCATTTGTTGCTTCATCAATGCAGAAGGATGCCTGATTGGTGGTATGTTGTTTTCGAGGGCAACAAGCCAGGTAATTACACCAGCTAGGCTGAGTGCAGTCAGTAAGTCCTCAAAGTGAAGGGAAATATGCATCAAAAGTACAAGACTTTTGAGGAAGCCTCTGTGGCTCTTGAGGCTTACAACTCAAAAACCCCTTCTTCACTTCCCCCTACCTTTACTTCGTATCAGGTTGGAGTGGCTGGCAGTTGGTCTTGTTAGCTTGTGATGTGGGTAAAATGTGTAGGTGTTGTTGGTAGGTGCTTTGGTTGTGGCCAAGTGGATGACCTTGATGTTTAGTTGGTGTAATAATTAATTAGAGAAGTTGTAATAATTAATTAGAGAAGTTAAGACCTTGCTACTTCATGTTGTAATATGTCTAACTGCCCTCTCCTTTGTTTTACCGATGATGAAATTGTCGAAGTCCATACATTATATGGATTTTGAGCTGATGATGATGAATTTGTGAGGAACTTGGCATTGTTACCAGCCGCCCCTACATCACCTTCTCATCTCTACTATGTTACGATTCCTTTATGCTCCAAGTTCATGATCAAATTATGAGTCACATCTTACTAAGACACACCTTTTTTCTTTTCATCTTTAAGAACAAATTGATTTCCTGTACTTTCTTGCATATCTAAAGCACACTTTATTTCTTTCATCTATATATAAGAACAAAGCACGAAATGTTAGGGACAGGAGATAGTGTTGCACGAGCCCCTGGAAATCATGATCCAGCAACCCACGAGGGGCCAGAACTAGAGCAACAACTTACTCAGGAGCAGTTCGATGATGAGATAGACGAAGATGTAGCAGTGTTGCTTACTCAGGAGGAAAATAGGGGAGCATATGGAAGAGAAGGCAAAGAAGAAGAGAATGAAGAAGAGAGCTCTTACTCAAGATATGAAACTTCCAAGGATCCTCACCCACAAGAACCCAGACGGAGGCCAACAGAGGAAGAATTGGACAAGGATTTTGACCCGAATGACGAGGTAAAAATGAAGCCTTAGTAGCTTCTGAATTGTGCAAGCACATTGGCTGTGTTACCTCTGCTAATGCTTTGACCTGTCGCATATGCAGCTTCCTCCTAGAACCCTGAAAAGACGATGTCGGCGTCTAACATGTTATGCCAGACAAGACGAAGTAGGGGAAAGGAGGGCAGAGGGATGTGCCACAGAGACAAACATTGACACCTCTGCTCCACAGCCTCATGGCTCAAACACAACCTCAACTATCGAACCAAAGAGAAAACAAGGGGATAGAAAGGAGAACCAATATCTAGCCATGGGGGTATGATTTGTGATAATGGAAGTCAGGCCAGATGGGGAGATCCTTAAGCCAGAAGCATACATAGCCAAATTTTGTAATTGCATCAGGATAAAAGTACGAGATCTGTTAAACCCAGCAATCAAAAACTGGAATGATGTCCATGAGGATGACAAGAAAGAGATATGGGATGAATGGCTAATGAAGACTTTTAGGTTTCCAGAGGGGAAGGAGGAACTGGTAAAAGAAAATGCTTACAAGATTATGGACAATTGCTTCCAACGTTGGAGGTCAGACCTGAACATGAAATTTATCCAACTGGGTAAAACTCCCTTCCACAAGTATAGCAACATAACTCACAATCAATGGGACCAGCTCGTGGCTGAGAAGACTTCACCAGAAGCATTGGCCCTCAATGCCCGTAATAGCGAGTAGGCAAAGAAAAACAAACACCACCCTAAACTAGGCCCTGCAGGTTACCAGGGCAAGCAAGACCTATTTAGGAAGTTGGATGAGGCACCGAAGCTTCCCAGGATCCCAAAAAAAGAAAGTGAAGAATTTGAAGCCACGTTTGAAGCAGTGGATATATGCGAGGAGTGATAGTAAATCTGACCTTGTTTTTAATAAGCTGGAAACTAAAGCGGCAGTGTCAAAGATATTGCAACTAACTGAAGACAAGGAGAAGGGCATATTCACTCCTTCTAGAGAGAGGGACGAGCTGAGTGTTGGCTTGGGAAACCCCGAGCACATGGGCTGCACCAGGGGGCTAGGGAAATGGAAGAGCTGGAAGAAAGGATTCAAAGAAGACAGGGAAATGTACAAGAAACATGGCAGAGACCAAGAGGCTAATCTTGAGGTCAAATTGATGGCTCTAGTTGAGAAGGCGCTTTCGGCGAACGGTCTGTCTATGGAGCCGAGGATTCTAATGGGGCCGCCAGGAGAACTGGCTGTAGTGGGTAGCCCTCTGGATGTTTCCAACAGCCAATGTTCCACTTCAAACACAACCACCGTTGATCTAATACTGGTGTCAACTAATTGCTCCTTGGTGGTGGTGTTTCTCATGGGCAGACAAAATAGGTCAATTGAGGTGACAACGGGTGTGGCACATCCTTCGGGTGGCAATTGGCATGGTAACCCAGTCTCGCAAGACTACACTAGGGTCGAGGTGCATACTATGAAGCCTGAGTTCATGACATGGGAGATAGAATACCCAACTCCTGAGGGCCTCCATCATCTTGGAGAAGTCATGAAGCAGTTCATCCTCTGGCACAAAAAGGACATTGTATTGAATGTTTCTTCACCAACTATGAGTCATGTCATCTGAAGGGAGCTATTGAGGAGGGGGAGGTATACTCTCTGAATGATGATGACCACGGGCTTGAGATGCCACATTCTTCCCCGACTCCTAGCGACCACGGGATTGACAAGCCACATACTTCTCCACCTCGTCAGACTGAGCAAGTGAATGATGAGGTGCCACAATGTTCTCTAGGTCGTCAGATCGTGCAAGGGCATGATGAGATGCCATAAAGTTCTCTAGCTTGTCATACCGAGCAAGGGCACAGTGAGATGCCACAGTCCTGTCCCACTCCTCCTATCGATCAAGGGCATGAAAAAAAGATGTTGGCATCCCTGAATGGGAAGTCACACATAATGTGCCCTTCCAGCATACAAGGCCAGTTTATATTAGGATGAGAGGCATCTTGTTGCTTGACAAGTGGCATGCTGGTGACAAGGACAAGCCTGAGAACCAAGTGACAGAAGTCTATGCATGTGCCTCTGAGCCGCCCGACACTAGCAGACTCCACCAGTTGTTAAAGCGGTATCCAAATATTGAGGAGATCAAGTGGTCAAAGAAGTGCCCAGCACAATATGAAAGGGGCAAGCCATTCCTACCAACCCGATACATGCAGCGTATGCCGCGTGGAATGAAAAGGTTCCATGATTGGTGTCCATACACGCATCCTTCCCTAGAGGGGTTTGTATCTTTTGAATTCGATGATGTGCAGAGATGCTTTCACCTCAGAAATGATGGAAATCAATCTAGTTCAAGTGTGGTGCCTGTAAGTCCTTGCCCTCTACATATATGATATTAATGAAATGAAGTCTTTGAATTTTGTTGTAACTAACCCAAGTCATGATCTATAGCATGCAAACACAAATTGTGAAGAAAGTGCCAAGTCTAAAAGCAGGCTATATAGACCCTTGTTTTATAGCATCATCAGAGTTTAATGGCCCCAAGTTGTGGAAACTAGACAATGAAAACCTAGCCGGAGGTAAGACTGTTGAGGAGAAAGAAGCCATTCATGCCGACATGCTATATAAAGCAAGCATTAAGGTTGCGGCACGGATAGCCCGATATTTGAAGAATCTCCAGCACAACAAAGCCATATGGTTACCATACCACTTCGGGTAAGTTTGACTCTATACTTAAACAAAGCATTGTTCGATATATTTACTTCCATGCAAAAGAGCTAATTTGTTTCATCACCAATTAAATTCATGCAGGAACCATTGGATTTTGGTAAGGATTGATGTTGAGTCAAGCATGGCAAGTGTCTATGATTCAGCAGATTATGTGCCAGAGTCATACAGTGACTTCATATCGATTCTCAAGACGTATACATATCTACAATCTTCATAATCTTATATAAGTTTGTATATATACTTGTAAACTTCACTATTAAGATATTAACCCGTTGCATTTGCTAAATTCATTCAAACAGGGCATTTGCGCACTATGTTAATTTTCATAAAGGAAGATGTGATCCTAAAAGGAAAGAAGACTTTGGTATCCAAACTCTATGTGTGGTATGTGTAACTTATATTGGTGCAGTCTATTTTTGTCAATATCATTACATTGAGTATCAAAACAGTCCATTTTTGTGGTTTCTCAATATCTTTACTTAACATATACATATGTGAAACACACAGAGCCCCAAGCAAAGACCTGGAAGTCTACATTGTGGATATTACATGTGCGCTATCATGAGTAACACTTCTGGCTACAGTAGACACCCGGAACTAGTAAGTCTAAATCTATTCGCTGGTAGTATGAAAATCTAGCTTATGTTATGAAATACTAGACCTAAGCTTGTTCGCTTGTAGTCCAAAGAAGACCTTGGCCATCGAAGGGATCCATACAAGGATGATAAACTGTTGGAGCTCGTTGGCGACCTTTGCAACTTCATCATTGATGAGATTGTGGATTGTAGAGGCAGATTCCATGACAGGACTTCTGACTTAGGTAGTAATCCTATGCACCAACACCTTCGTGAGCTTTGGCAACTAAATCTGGGGTCATAAACAAAATTTTTGGACAATTGGACACTTATCTTGCGTTGTGGAATGGTTTGGACTTGTGGAAGTATTGAAAGTTATTTATTATGACAATGTAACAGAATTGTGAATTGTGAACTTTTGAATTATGGCTTATATTGTGCTCGTGTTTTTGGATGTATATATCTGGTGGTCAGATTTAAATTTAAAATATATATTCCTTTGATCAGATTTGAATTTAAAATATATATTGTTGTGGTCAAATTTAAATTTAAATTTATATTTTTTTCTGAAAAATTCATTGTAGGGGCGGTTGTAGATTGAACCGCCCCTACAAATATCATTTTAGGGACGGCTGGTGTTGTCAGCCGTCCTTACAGTATGCATTTATAAGGGTGGCTTGATCACCGGCCGTCCTTACAAATGCGAATTGTAAGAGCGTCTGGTAACACTAGCCGCCCCTACAAATAGTATTTATAGGGGCGGTTCGGCCAGCCACCCCCATAGTGTCTTCATTTATAAGAACACTATGAAGAGGCGGCTGGACCAACCGTTTCTATAGAGGCGCTGAAGTCACCCCTATAAATTTAATCTGGTGTAGTGCTTCTTGATGGTTGGAACTGTCTCCACCAAGTCCCACCATGCCCCAAACCATTTCAGCTCTTCGGTGATGATTGTCTGTGCTTCCATTGCCTTCCTGTGTCGGTCTTGTTGGCTTCCACCGCCTCTTTCAGGTCATCGAAACTGTATACTCGTGCGGAGCCAATTTCAGAGACATACGCACTGCAATTCCTTGGGAGAAATATGTTGATGAAAAGCCGGACACCATCCATGGGCCATGGCATCAGAAATAGTGGGAAGTGCCTCTGCGTGCTGTTTGTGAACAATGGGGTTTCAGATGCAGTGCTCATGAACATCACGGCAGCTTCTCTAAGAGAGGCCTACACATTCTCGATATCTTTTATGTCCTCGGGGATGGCATCCACCCTTTCCACTGAAAAGTTGACCACAACCACCTTCTTGCATGCTTTGGCAATCAGATATTTGATCACTAATTTTCCCATTTTACCGGCACCAATCACATACCATGATCCATATATGTTTCTAAAGTCATTTGTTGTTTTGCCTAAAAAATCATAATAAAAGTACAGATATGATGTTGTAATTTGTAAAGCTAATAGGCGCCAGAAAAAATAAAGGAAAACTACATGAGGAATTAGAAAAAAATAGAAGATACATGAAAGTGTAACCTTTTTGTTGGTAAACAAAGATCGATTCACCCCTCGACTAGGACTGCCTCCTTGAGCACCAACACTTCCCTGCTCTGTATCTCCTCTTGCGGCTCTCGGAAACTTCCATAACATCCTTCTCTCTTTTTTTCTCTTATTATATTATTTTCTATTTTCTTCCTTTATTTACTTCTCCTCTAACAAATTTAGTTTTTTTACATTTTTCTTCCCCTTTTATCCTCTCACTCTCATTTTCACCGGGGCTTCACCAAAGTTCAAACTTATCTGATCTATCTTAAATATATCTAGTTAACCAATAAAAGATTGAACGAAAATTCAGCAATTGTACCCTCGCGTCGCCTCCCTCTCGCGGGGAGCGACGGAGGGCTCCTCGCCGCCACCCCCAAGATCCCCTCTCCATCGCCGCCGGCCTGGCCGCCGCCGCCACTCCTCCTCGCCGGCGGCGGCGCCAGCATGGGAGCCCAAAAGGCTTCCCCCTGCGTCTCCCTCGTCCTCCCCGTCTTCCTCGTCTCTCTCCGCCACGTTCCTCCACCTACCGGCACCGGCGGTAACCAGCGGCGGCGCGGCCGGGTCCGGCCCTCCCTTGACCGGATCTGGCCCCTCCACAGCCAGATCTTGCGACGGGGAGGCCCGATGGCCTGCGTCCCCGGCGTCCGCCCTAGGGTTCCGACCGGCGGCGGTCCAGCTCGTCCCAATCGGGCAACCGGCAGGACGGCCGGTCCGATCCTCCTCGGCTTGTCTTGGCCGGGGAGCGCCCTGGCACGCGCGACCTGCTCCAGGGGCATGCGCCGGCGTGATGGGCAGCGGCTCGTCCTCCCCACCGGGGTGGTGGGTCGATGGACGGGCCGGATTCGGCCCGCGTCGCCCCGCCGGTGGAGATGCTGCGAACGGCGGCGCCTGGGCTGACGGCACCCATCCTTCCCAACGGCGGTGGTGGGTTGTAGGGCAGCGGTGATGCTAGTTCCAACCCACGCCGCCCGGCCAGCGGTGCTCCAGCGTGTGGCGGCGTTGTGGCCAGCAGTGCTTGTCCTCCCCACCGTGGTGGGTCGATGGACGGGCCAGATCCGGCCACACTTCCCTGCCGACGACTCTTCAACGCCCCACGGCGACTAGACCAGCGGCGCCCGACCTCCTCATCGGTGGTGGTGGGTTGATGGACCCCGCTAGCGGTGCTTCAGCGGGCGGCGGTGCTCGTCCTCCCCTGCGGTGGGTTGATGGACTGGCTAGTTCTGGCCCGAGCCACCTGCTGACGGCGCTCCTGCGGGCGGCGGTGCACTGTGGGCGACGGAATTCAGGGTGAAAGCCCCATCCCAGGCCTTGTGCCTTGGGCCGACGACGGTGGTAGCTGCGTCATCACCTTCCTGAAGGCGTCGTCCTTCTGTCCATCGGTGACGTCTACCGGAAGTTCGGGAACGAAAGTTCCAGTGGGTGGCATCGCAACAAAGTTGGCGTCCACGGGCGTCGTCCCCTTCATGAAGGCTCCGTTGAAGAACCCTACGAACTCCCGCGTAGCCTATCCGACCCGTCTGTCCATGTCGCCAGCCGCTCCCCCGCCTTGTACTTGGCACTGGAATAGTGCCTTCTCTTGCGTGAACTCTGCTCCGCCGGTGCTCAGGTTCGTCATGCTCGGTTGAAGATGCTTCAGTGCTTGCGCCGTCATCATGGTGTGTTGTTACTGACCACTGATGTTGCGTTTGGCTCCACCTCGTGCAGTCGCTGCAGAGTGTGTGATGCCACCCACGGTCGCTCCAGCGGGGTAGCGACTCCTTAGTTTCAACCTTGTGACGTTGCAACTCGCCTCGCGGAGTTGCGTGGTGTGGCTTCGAGGGGGCCTTTCTCTCTTCTTGTTGTCGTGTAGTGTTTGTTTTCGTGTTCCTTTGTGTTTGTGGCCACGATCTCCATGGGTGTGTTGCGTTGTATTCACCGGTCTCGACCTTTTTTCTTCTTAATGGAAAAGACACATGAAGTCGTGTTTGAGAAAAAAAAAGAGATTGATCGACAAGTGCTTTATGGTACTTCAACAAAACAGTTGCCTCAATTCTGAGCAGAATGGCAAGCTCAATTGTAGTTGTACGGCAAAGGATAAGGTAAAATATTTCATTGCAACAAAAAAACAAAGGAAACCAGAATATTCAAAACATTCAAACACTCCTATATTACTATTGTGTAGCATACATGCTTACATATGGCCTGAAAACCAAGTTGCAGGAAACAAGAGAAAATTAATGCATGCGTTGCAACGTTTGAAATAGAGTATTTCATTGCAACCAAAAGAAAATCAGAACAGCCAGCATACATTATTGCGCAAATCACATTTTTGCGCTGAGGAATTAAGACCGGAAGTGAATTATATGAGGCGCCATCACCAATCCCTCTGTAATTTGCTCCCTCAGCAACTCCTGTTCCTCGATGGTCTGGGGATATCTTGATGGAGCAACCTCGATCTTTGGATCCAAGGCTTCACAGCACTCGAGGACCTTCCTGTCGTATAAGGATATCTCCTCTAGGTTAACTGCGGCTTGCATGACGTGCCTCATGTATCCCATGAAGTTCTCATCTGGTTGGAAACCATAAATGGTGAGCTTAGTCAGGTTGTGATGCTTGAAACCATCAGGTGCAGATGACTCCCACTCCACGTTTGTTTTGTCCCAGTAACCCAGTTCTTCCCGTTTCACCTCGTCTGTCACCATATCACACCAATGGTCCCAAACTGTGATGCATACCTCTTTTAGGTTAGGTGCAGCCTCGAGGAAGAATCTTGTCCAAGCTATATCACATCCTTCAGGGAGTTTTTCCATATTCAAAAATTGCAGATTCTGGAGAACCGGCGACAAAATTGCAGATTCCAGATTCAAACTCTGGCTGAACCCAAATCTGCAATACAAGTACAGTATAACAGAAGACAGAGATGAAGTTGAGAATGAAGAACATATAAGCGGCTGAGCGAGCTTGCTTTAAAGTAATTACCTTTTCACTTAGGAAGCTGAGGTGCAGTTCTCTTATGGAGGGGACACTAGGAAGGAACTGACTTAATCTGATAACCTTCTGCCATCCCTTGCTTGCATTAGTGAGGCTTAGGCTTGAAAGCAATGGAACGTTGCCAAAAAACAAGGGTTCTTGGGGATAGTACCACATATAGAAAACCAACCGTTTGAGGTTCGGTAGGGAGTTGAGCTCAACGAGTTCTAAGTCTGCACTGGAGATATCAAGCTCAACAAGCCGTGGGTGTTCCACCTGCAGTTGCAGCACACTATCTTCTGTTTGACACATGGACAGACGGAAATACTCTAGCCGTTTGCATGTGGCGATGATGTTGGGAATGTCATTTTCAGCAAGCTTTAATTCGCGTAGATGGAGACGAGTAAGGCCGGCAAATGCATCAGTATAGGCATCAAAAAAATGACATGAGAAGCTTCCCACTGCGGCGGGCATCACCAATAGTGCGATCTTGTATAATAATGAATTCAGCGTTGTGGAGGTTGTGGGTGGCGATGGATCGGACAACAGCTTTACCAATGGTGAGACAGTTGTAGTATCTCAAGAAGAAGCCGATGCTGAGGCTGCGAAGGGGAATCTCTTGGCTTCTGAAAGTGAGAACGTTGTCTGTTGCATCGGCTACCGCAGCGTTGATATGAATTATTAGATCCTTGAAAGTGGGATAACCACGCCAAGACACAAAGGAAGTGGCCCAAATGTGAAAGTTTGAGAGCAAAAGTCGGAGGTGGAGTGTCCTCTTAGAAAGGAGGAAGGTTCTGACGGCATCAGGCGTGTTGAGGCGGTCGAGGATGTTGAGCAGGATATCATCAGGAAGCTTGGTGAACCTATCCACTACAAGTAAGTGGCCATTGTGAGCTGCTGATTTCTGCATCAATATAATTGCCGAAACAAGATTAAACAGTACATATGCATATATATGTGGCAGGCATATACAAATACAATACAAGAAGTAATAAATAGAGAGATGCAAAATGATCGATGTGGGGAAAGATTTTGCCAGGCCAAAATTATGAAAAGGCATGTGGCTTACATTGCGGTTGCGGCGACTACCCTTCTTATTCTTCATGGTGGTGGTGGTGGTTAAATCCAACGAGGTACGGTGTCAGTAGCTTGGCTGATGAATTGGACTTCTTTGGTTGTTTATTGCAGCAGCGCTTATTGTTTATGATGGATAGCTTAACGTGAACATCTGCTTCTCCTCCTTCCTGTATATAAGGAGGAGAAGGCAGCCTGGCCGACGGCCGTCTCCAAAATGGAGTAGTGGCGGAGGCAGACTCTGGAATAGAGTTTTTATGTTCCCCGTGTTCTGTTTTATGCTTTTTCTAAGAGATTCCTTTATATTCCTTCCTAATTCATAGAAATAGATATCTTGGTGGAAAAAAAAGATTCTTCAACAGTCTCGTCCAAAATATTATAAAAATTATTGAAGGGTACAAAAAGATATATAGAAACTCAAGTGATCTAAATAGTGACTCATAGTATAGAATTAATTTTAGAAAAGACAGACTTTTAGCACGTTTCCGTTAGTGATCATCACATTGAGATGCGGAACCGTTTGGATGGGGGAGACCGAAATCGTTTCCTGCCCGTTCCGGTAGCGCGGCGCACAGGGCTCGCCCTCGCCAGCCTCCCAAGACGTTGCGCCCAACCGGCGAGCAGCTTGACAGAAATTTCAAAAGCAAATTACATTAGCAGAATGAACATGGTGTCTGCAAACTCGCATGAGCAAGGGCCTAAACTGCCGGGAGATTCAGCATTCCTATTTCTCGATATATATAGTTTATATACACAGCGGGCCAGGTGCAAGCCGATCCGTTCCACGCATGGTGCGTTACAAACGCCGAGATGAACACAGGTTAACCTACACAGAACGGCCTCATTATGTTACAGGGAAGGGAAAACTGAAAACGGACGTGTTTACTGTATCATTAAGATGTTCAACCAAAAAAAAAACAAGCGTGTTGTCTCAGCCTCTCCATCAGAGCACGTACACCATGCCGACCTCCAGCAGCGACGCCGGGGGTACGCGCAGCGCCACGTCCGCGCCACGGCTGTTGCGCCGCAGGAAGTTGTACCCGACCTCCACCGCCAGCCGCTTCAGCAGCGACGACCCAGGCTTGCACTGCACGTGCGAGTGCCCCAGGATGAATGCCGTGCCGGCCTCCCGGGCCGCCGCCAGCGCCGCCAGCTCCTCCGCCACCTGCTTGTTCTCCGCGGCCTCCGGGCTCACCACGTGGCTGTCGATGAAGAACCGCACGTGCTTCGGACCCGGTGCCGCCGAGCTGATGATCTCCGCGCGCCCGGGGCTCAGGCTGGCCGCGTCGTCGTCGTCGTCAGCGGAGGCGGCGGTGGCCGTGGCGCGCATCTCCATGGTCGATGCCGCCGAGTGCTGCATGCTGTCCTGGAGGTCGTAGCTGGCGCGGCGCCGGAGTGGGTTGCTCGCGATCACGGTCAGCCGCCGCTCCCGCTGCCCGGGCTCCAGCTCCAGCGCCTGCTCCCGCTCGCTGGCCTCGCTGCACCGGTACGAGGCGTCCAGCTTTATGAACGTGGCCAGGGTCTCCACGAGCTCCGTCTCGAACGAGTCCACGTCTTGGTGCACGTCGCGGTAGCCGTAGCGCACGATGCACCGGTACGAGCGGTGGCCCGGCGGGCCGACGCGCCCGATGAGGTACCGCTCCGTCGGGAACACGTACGGCACCGGCACCGACTTGACGCACACGAACAACAGCACCTCGTGGAACGCCGGGAGGTTGGTCACGAACCGGGAGAAGTTGGCCGGCACGCCCGACGTCAGGTCCGTGTACACGAGGCCGATGCCGGGGACGCGGACCATGCCCAGCTTGTCCCCGAGGGCGAGGAGCCACTCCAGGGTCACCTTGTTGTGCAGGTCGAACTCGTACTTCTTGATGGTCGTGTAGTGCCAGATGAGCATGACAGCCATCAGGATCAGCGCCAGGAGGATGGGGAGCCACGCGCCTTCCAGGAACTTGATCAGGGACGCAGAGAAGTAGAGCGCCTCGATGGATCCAAAGAACAGGAGGAAAGCCAAAGCCAGCAGTGGTAGCCTGTGCCAGCACAGAACGATGACCAAGGATGTCAGGAACGTGGTCACCAGCATCACTGTGATCACAGCCAAACCTGCGGACAGCATGCAACTCGATCGTCATCAAGGATAATCTGACACTGTGTATAATAGCAAAATAATCAAGAAGCCAAAATAGTAGGGCACTGTGTAATAGCTGGTGTCAGGTAGTATCTTACCAGATGCATTTCCCATGTGTCTTGTATCCCTAAATCCAACGGTCACAGCAATGCAAAGGATCATAAGCAACCAATTGATCTCAGGGATGTATATTTGGCCATGAATTTTCTCAGATGTGTGTACAACTTTTACTCGAGGGAAGCAACTCAGGGACTGGCTCTGATTGATGATTGAGAATGTCCCGCTGATGATTGCTTGACTTCCGACTACCGAAGCCAAAATGGCCAATATGAGCACTGGCCATCTGATCTTATCTGAAGTTTGCATCAAAGAAAACTTCACATGAATTCGAATGTTATTGAATTTCTAAGAGATAAGAAATGATTAGAAGAGCATCAATCAACAGTAACCGGCTCTGATCAATCATGTATGTATACAACAACAACAACATAGCCTTTTGTCCCAAGCAAGTTAGGGTAGGCTAGAGATGAAACCTAAAAAAGGCATGAAAACAAAGAACACATAAATGGTACAAGAAAAAGATTACGGTTCAGACACGTTAATTGCTAGTCTCCAAGCGCTCCTATCCATAGCTAAATCCTTAAGGATATTCCACTCCTTAAGGTCTCTCTTAACCGACTCGTCCCAAGTCAGTTTAGGTCGACCTCTACCTCTCTTTACATTATCGACCCGCTTTAGAACCCCACTACGCACCGGTGCCTCAGGAGGCCTTCGTTGGACATGGCCAAACCATCTCAACCGGTGTTGAATCAATTTTTCCTCAATTGGTGCCACCCCAACCCTATCCCGAATATCGTCGTTCCGGACTCTATCCCTCCTTGTGTGCCCACAACACCATCGTAACATACGCATCTCTGCTACACTCAATTGCTGGATATGTCGCCTTTTTATAGGCCAACATTCAGCACCATATAACATCGCCGGACGAATCGCTGTCCTATAAAACTTACCTTTTAACTTCTGATGCACCCTTCTGTCACAGAGGACGCCTGAAGCTTGACGCCATTTCAACCAACCGGCTGAAATTCTATGCCTAACATCTTCATCAATGTCACCATCCTTTTGTAGCATCGATCCTAAATACCGAAAAGTATCCTTCTTGGCCATCACTTGCCCATCGAGGCTAACGTCTCCCTCCTCATTCCTAGTCGCGCTGAAATCGCACCTCATGTACTCGGTCTTGGTCCTACTAAGTCTAAACCCTTTCGACTCTAACGTGTGCCTCCATAGTTCTAACTTCCTATTAACCCCTGTCCTAGTCTCATCCACTAGCACCACATCACCAGCAAAGAGCATACACCAAGGGATATCACCTTGTATGTCTCTTGTGACCTCATCCATCACCAAAGCAAATAAATAAGGGCTCAATGCCGACCCTTGATGTAGTCCTATTTTAATCAGAAAGTCACTGGTGTCGCCATCACATGTTCGGACACGTCACCACATCCCTGTACATATCCTTGATGAGGGTGATGTACTTAGTTGGGACTGTGCTTTTCCAAGGCCCACCACATGACATTTCTCGGTACTTTGTCATATACCTTCTCGAGGTCAATAAAGACCATGTGCAAGTCCTTCTTCTGCTCCCTATACCTCTCCATCAACTATCGTAATAAGAAAATTGCCTCCATGGTTGACCTACCAGGCATAAACCCAAATTGGTTTTGGGTCACACTTGTCACACTTCTTAGGCGATGCTCGATAACCCTCTCCCAGAGTTTCATCGTATGGCTCATCAACTTAATCCCACGGTAATTAGTACAACTTTGAACATCTCCCTTGTTCTTGAAGATCGGTACTAATATACTTCTCCATTCTTCAGGCATCTTGTTTGACCGAAAAATGAGGTTAAAAAGCTTAGTTAACCATACTATCGCTCTGGCACCTAGGCATCTCCATATCTCAATGGGGATACCGTCAGGGCCTATCGCTTTACCTCCCTTCATCCTCTTCAAAGCCTCCCCGATCTCTGCCTCCTGAAATCTCCTCACGATACGTCTGTTGGTATCGTCAAATAAGTCATCCAACTCCAAGGTAGGACCCTCATTCTCCCCATTAAACAACTTGTCAAAGTACTCTCTCCACCTGTCCTTGATCTCCTCATCCCTCACCAAAAGTTGATCCGTCCCATCCTTGATGCATTTGATTTGGTTGATGTCCCTCGTCTTCCTCTCGCAGATCCTAGCCATCCTATAAATGTCCTTCTCTCCTTTCTTCGTGCCTAATCGCTGATAAAGGTCATCATACGCCTGACCTTTTGCTACACTCACCGCTCGTTTTGCAGCCCTCAATGTTGGCTGCACTCTTGTCATGATGGAGGCGCTTGAACCACTCCTTCTTCTCCCTAATAGCCCTTTGCACCTCGTCATTCCACCACCAGGTATCTTTCGCTTCCCGTTTGCCTCCCCTACTCACTCCAAACACATCCGAAGCCATCTTCCGAACATATGTTGCCATCTTTAGCCACATGTCATCTGCATCTTCTCCTTCTTCCCACGGCCCCTCATCTAGCATCCTCTCCTTAAATGTTTGCACTGCTTCTCCCATAAGCTTCCACCATTTTGTTCTCGCAATCTTGGCCCGATTGTCCCGATGGACACGTACCCGAAAGCGAAAATCCGCCACCACAAGCTTGTGTTGAGGGACAACACACTCCCCAAGTAACACCTTACAATCTAAGCAAGCACGTCTATCCCCCCTCCTTGCAAGGATAAAGTCGATCTGACTCAGGTGTTGTCCGCTACGAAAGGTCACTAGATGGGATTCCCTCTTCTTAAAGATGGTGTTCGCTATCAACAAATCATAGGCCAACACGAAGTTTAAAACATCCTCCCCCTCTTGATTTCTACTACCATACCCGAAACCCCCATGCACCCGCTCGAAACCTATATTAGTCGCACCCACATGGCCGTTGAGGTCTCCTCCTATGAAGAGTTTCTCGCTGATAGGCACAGTACTAACCATGCTATCGAGATCTTCCTAAAACTGCCTCTTGGTGCTCTCGCAAAGACCTACCAGTGGGGCATAGGCACTGATCACAATCAGAGCCAAATCTCTAACTACCAACCGGACTAGGATAATCCGGTCGCCTTGCCTCCGCACCTCAACTACTCCATCCTTAAGGCTCCTATCGATCAAGATGCCTACACCATTCCTACCCGATGTTGTCCCCGTGTACCAAAGTTTGTAGCCAGTATCCTCCACCTCCTTCGCCTTCTGGCCCTTCCATTTAGTCTCCTAAATGCATAGAATATTTACACGCCTCCTAATTGCTGTATCGATTAGCTCTCTTAACTTACCCGTTAGGGACCCTACATTCCAATCATGTATGTATATGCATAATATTTTTTTTGAACTGTTATATGCATAGTAGTTACTATGCATAAAATAAGATAGAATTGACCTTTAGAATCTTCTGTCCTGTCTGATAAATAGAAACTATATAATAAACCTTCAAACAGAAAACAATTGAAGATCCTACAAGCGTGTAGGATGTGCACGCTTTTCCAACTTAACCTTTTTTTAGCCAGAAATTTTATACCTTTTTTCATGCAACAGGAGGACCCAAGCTCCTACTGAACCTTTTCCAACTTATTAATCAAGCTGTCAAAAGTTATTCCTTTATGATGATTGACACAAATATGTAACCAAAGATATTGTTTTTGTTTGTGTTCAATTAGCAAACTCAAACTACACATGGAATAGTCATGAAAATACAAGAGCCAATGACAAAGCGTACCTGGAACTGCGATGTAAAATCCAACTTTTGAACTAGACTGGTCGTCGTGATGTTTCGACAAGTAAGCAGCTTGACCCATGTATGCCAGAATCAGTGCGGGGTAAACTAGACAAGTGAAAGCAAGCTGCACCAGAAATATTAAGCTAGATGATCTGCACAGTAATTTAACACAGAGATATTAATATGAAGTTTCATGCAGGTCAAGAAGTTACCTGGATTGCACTGTATGAGAAGTGGCCAAGATCTGCAAACATTGCTTCTGATCCTGCAACATTAGCATGCTAGACATTAGCCCACTTCTTTTAATTAATTATTGATACAAACGAGAGAATCCATTCAAACATAATAATAGGGATTCTTTTTTTGGAAACGTAATGCAGATATTTAGAGGCATTCCATAGTTTACCTGTCATGCAGAGCAAGATTCCACCAAGTGACATCCAACCATGCTTTCTAGTCTTTTTCAAGAACTTGAACATATAAGAAGGATTTAGAGCTTTGTAGACATCAGGATTCCAGTGGATGATATTATAAAGGCCAAGAGCACTCATGCAGAATAGCCAGGCTAGAACTATCGGGGCAAAGAGAAATCCAACCCGGTGTGTACCATAGTGCTGGAGGGCAAATAGGAATGCTAATATGACACAAGTTATTGGAATGACAGCATCTGCATGTAGAAGAAACAAATCAGAGTGGCCAAACAAGGAGGTTTAAACTGGGAAAAGGTGAAATACCATAGCAAGGCAATTTATTAGAAAAATCACCATTTCGATTTTTCAAGTAAGTGTTCAGACTTCAGAGTTCACAACGTTATTTTGTTGACATTTGGAGATAGTAAAATACGCTATTGGAATTTTACTTTGCACTGCGGAGAAAAACAAGTGATTTTGATGATTGCTTTCATTATGGTATATCTGCTGTCAAATTAATTCCCATAAGAATGTATTGTTGTTTTCTGCCAAAAGACAGACAACTTTCATAGCGTCTTCTTCAACCAAGATAAGATGGAAAAACTCATATTAACAAAAAAAAAGCCAGCCAATTTCAATCTAGAAGGTCATTGAGATACTTCACGACTAATTGGCTATGGCCAATAGATGCCCAGTTACCAGATAAGAATATTCAGTACTAATGTGGGTAAGGAAGCCAATAGCAACAGAGGATTTTTGACAGATGTCCCTGTGTCTTAATAGTCAACTCTTCGGAATGTGTAAATCTCTAGCAAACATAGCAAAGAGGAAATTACTAGGATAACTCACATTCATGGTGGTCCTTGGACAGTGAAAACTCAAGGCCTGAAACTGCTGAGAACACTGTGTTTTCAGAAAACCACAGTAAGGAACCAGCTATCAGTATTTCAATCTGAAGAAAAGAAATCCAATAGGGCTAAGGAAAGAAATCTGATCTGAGGATACCAGATATAGCTGGCGTGAGAACACCGTCCCCGATAACCATGCATGTGCCAATCATAACCATGATCAGTAGAGCAACACGCAGCTTCCTGTGCTTCTCAAGCCACACTTTGATACGGGAGTTGTTGGTTATTTCAGGAGGGCATTCAAATTTATAGGTGGAAAGCTCCTCATCAGCAATCTGCCGATTCGGGAGAAGGCTCACATTGGCGTGCCTGCAAATCAGAGAGTACAGGGCAAACGTTCCTCCTGCAGAATTGAAAAACCAATATAAACTTAAAGCTCTTTTGCGAGCAAGTGAAAGATACTGAAAGTTTTTTCCACGCATACCCTCGCCATTGTCGTCAGCTCGTAGGACAATGGAGACGTACTTGATGAGAGGGATCAAGGTGAGCGTCCAGAACACGAAGGAGAGCACGCCTAAGATCTCGTCGTTGGTTTCCGAGTGCTCGATGTCCTCGGCGAAGGTGTTTGAGAACACGTACAGCGGAGATATGCTGAGGTCTCCATAGACCACCCCCAAGCTCTGGTAGGCCAGCAGCAAGGTTGTCTTCCACGAGTCCCTCTGCAAGAAAACCCAAACAAACAAACAGCTAGCAATTCAGCAAGCATTGCTCCCTCCCTCCATCTCACCAACAGGCTGCTGGACTGCGAAACACACATACCTTTGGGGATCTCAGGCCCGTGCCGAACTCAAGATCCATCGCGCTTTCGGCGAGAGCCTAGCCTTCACACATATCACTGGCTATCTTTCTGCACCATTCAACAAGCACACCAGCTTCAGAACACTGCCGTTGTTCAAATTAAATCCAAAAGTAATGAATCTACTGGGAGGGAAGAAAGGGGGGAAACACCTAAGAAACCAAGAACAAACACTGCAAGCAGGAGAAATTGAGGTTTGAGCTCAACTCAACAGCCTGAAGCCCTGAAGGGGGATAGAGCCAGCAGAGGGACCAGCCGACCAGACTAGGCAAAAGACACATGCCATGGTTAAAGCAGGTGGAGCCCTCCCCTGCGTCTGCATTACCGATAGGGAGAGGAGGCCAGGGAAGGACGGCCACGTGTTCTTGACGCTGTGGACTACTCATTGCTACTGCTGCTGCTACTACACTGCTCCCAACACAGCTCGGCTACACAAGAGACCCGAGTTGCAAGGAAAGGGAATCACAAACAGCAGAGCCAAAAATCAAGTGGAAAAGGCAGACGAGACGAGCGAGCCGGCCAAGAACCAAAAGAAGAAACTCTCCCTCCCTAGGTCACATCGAAATTGCTATCTCGTTATACCCACGGATGTAGATGTGCAAATTCGTGGTGTGGCGTTGCTGCAATCGGGGATAAAAGGCACCGAATGCGTTTGGGGAGCAGAGCCGAGGAAGAGCACGCCATGTGAAACTACGGACAAATGCATGTGATCTCCCTCTCGCCCACTTTTGAAGACACGCGTGGCGTGCCACCGCGGCCATGTAAAAGACGTCGTTTCATAGCATTTCATTCATCAGAATTCAGAAACGAGAGAAACGAGAGCTGCATTCTTCTAGTACAGCCTCATGACCATGAGATGAGAGCGACCTGCTCCAGGTCCTGGCTGAGAATTAACACAGCCGTAGTTATCGCTAATGAATGCAATCAAGGCCGGGGCTCGTAGTCATCCATGTTCTGGACTTGTGGTACATAACTGCTCTGAAGCTCTAGTTCCTGAATTGCTGTCTGTTTCGTGGTAGGTCCAGTTCCAAACCAATGCAATGCAATCCCCGTGAGAGCATCTGCTTGATATGGCAAGGATTGGATGGGCCAGGAAAGACCCAGGAATCCTCACGCCACAAGGAACTGGCGCTAACCAACCACATCCCCACAAAGGTCCCAAACACAAGAATAATAACAAGGGAGCATCTGCCCATACCTTGTTCCACCTTTGGAGTATCTCAAAATAAGCGCATAAATAACACTGTAAGTAGCCCCTTTTTGCTGAAGATGAAACAACTTAGAAACAGAAACTCACCTTGCCTAGGCTCCTCTCCTCCGGACTGGACTGCTACAAACCACCAATAGAGTTTCTCTAGGGGTGTAACGAAAATGGAGCAAGAAATTGAGCGGTGGCTCTGGTCATCTGGTGAGGACGGGGGCAAAGACTTGCAGAGCCGCTCCTGTCCTCCCAACCACCGAAGCAGGAGCAGTACTAGCAGCGCTGAACGAAGCGAGTTGGCAGTGGCATTAATCCTCCATCAATGAACGCCAGGAAAGCGGATCCCCCGCACCGGACGATGAGATCGATTTCGCCCCCGCATTTATACTAGCGCCAGAAAAGAAAATGGCTCCCATAGTCCCATCCCATCTCAACCCACACAAAAATCAAAACAAACAAACTAAAGTCAAGATTGAAGAAGCTAGTAGGAGTAGCTACGGAGGACGGAGGAGTAGTTCGTAAAGCTCGCACCTTTTTAGCAGCATCAACGCGCACTGCCAAGAACAGGCTATCTCCTCGCGGACGTCGCAATGCTGGTGCGGCAGCCTCCGTTCGCCCTGGACCAAGACGAGAAGGCGAAAGCAGTTTTTTGGTGTGTCCAGCCACGCAACGCTCGATCACAAGCTACTGGTATCCGTCACAAGCTACTGGTATCCATATCGATCAGACAAGACTACACTGAGCACTGGTGTAGCATATATATCTGTCAGTTTCATCTGCAGCAGTTGGCTACGCCGCGCCGCCCATACAAAACAACAATGGCGAGGAGACCAATAATTACGAAGGGGTCTTCCTCCGAGTTGGGCCTTGCTTATTGTCTGAGCCAGAATTACTATACCAGAATTTTTTTAGTATTTTATTTGTATTTAGTAAAATTTATCTGAACTTTAACTAATTAGATTTAAAATATTCGTTTCGTAAAGTACAACCAAACCGTATAATTAAATTTTAATTTTATTTATATTTACTACTTTATGTATATATCGGTATTTTAATATTGATGAAAAAAATTTATATAGTGCTAAATACTCAAATTAGGTGGGGTTCGGTGAGAATCCTTATGAGGGCCCGGCGAGAGACGAACAAAAGCTGAGAGCAAATTCCAAGGGCGGTGGTGTGTCCTGGAGCACGCGCGGCGATTTGTTTATTCTGAATCGGAGACGGGCGGGCGGACGAACCGGCGAAGGCTGCTGGATGGACATGGACCGCAGTCCTGACCGAACTGAGGCACGCGCGCGGACAGGGGGGCCGAGGGCCCGGGCGTGAGGATTGCTTTCTCGTGGCACCGCGAAACGCGAGTTGCCGAAGGCCGGCCCCTCGGCGTAGTGCCGGAAAACCACCGGATTTCCGGACAAAACGCCTGTTGGTCTTCAAATTTGTTGAAGCACATCGTCATTTTTTGTCAATACTGAGGGCGTCTGCAACGGGTGACGAAGTTGCCAGCTTTCATCCTACGTGGAAGGTAGAACAAAGGAGAGAGACTTTTCGCTAGCGATGAACAAATCGTCCGGGGATTTCTCGTAGCCTGAGGATTTATCACATGAGCGAGTGTGGCCAGCTGAAAATTGCTTCAATTATTATACCCTTTTTCTTCCTAAACGGAAATGGTGCATTCTTTTTACCTTTTTCTTAGATTAGAGTGGGGCCTTAGAAGAAATCCATATACTGTTGGGCCGACTGCCCCTGCCAATGGTGGATTCAGGCCCCTGCTAAACCCAGCTCTTTCATGCAACCCAAAATAGCTTACGCAAATAGCACTTCAACTCCACTCAACGCTGCTAAACCCAGCCTCATTGCCTCCGGCTCGCCCCCAACAAACACAAACAGTGTCAAAATTTCTAGCCTTCTAAAATTTAGCCACCCCCCTCCTTCTGGCTGATTCTCCATGGGAGGTGTTGGACGGCTGAGCGCAGGCATAGGCACGGTCTGCAGCAGGATGATGTTTGTATCATGTGTGACCAGGAGTATGAAACCATGGATCACATTCTCCTTGGCTGCTGCTATAGCAAGAAGGTGTGGCACATCTGGTTAGCTAAACTCCAGTTGCAGGGCATAGTCACCGTTCAGCACAACAATGTCTTTGAGTGGTGGCTGCAGGAAAGGAAAAGGCTCCCCAAGCCACTGCGGGCAGGCTTCGACTCGTGTTTCTTTCTAACCGGATGGATGCTCTGGACTCTCGCGACCCCGGCGCCACAACTTGTGTCTGCCATTGCGGAGGAGGCGGAGGCCCGGTGCCTGGCGGGCTTCAGAAAGATTTTTTAGATAATAGATATAACATCCGGCCTCTACATCCGTAGATGTATACAGCCCATTATTACAGGTTTTGAAGAAACAAAAGAGAGAGTCATAGTCTTATAACATGACCAGGACGCTAATTTAAACAATAAAATTG